>CM061920.1:346563673-346722452 GCA_031002005.1 Vandiemenella viatica | reverse complement strand
GTGTTCAGAATAAGTTTTATTAATTTTCTTTCTGCGTCGGTACCGGGTGGTGAAGTCTGTTAGGACATATCTCAGATTTTCATAAAATCTCATCAAAATATATTCTGTAGAACAGCCCCTTTACGGATTTATAAGTAGACTAGCAATTTCCCGTTATTACGCTGGCAAGGACTTTGCTGTGCGTAGTAATGCGTTTACCTTCTCTTTTTTTTTTTTTTTTTCCTAGGTGCAAAGTTTAAACCTATTAATGTAATTTTTACCGTAAATTAATTCGACAATTTAGTTACGCTGATTATATGTTTGATTACCGTTTTCCGTTTTTCTAATGCACTACGTTTCAAAAAATTGAAGAAATAAATAACCACAGATACGCAATCAAAATTTTAAAAGAATCCATAGAGCATACTGTTTATTTGTGTTTTAGGGCGGTCTTCGGTGAGTATATCGTAAGGATGTTCATCTGAGATTCAATGAATTTCGACACATATTTGCTGTTGGTACGAACGAATTATCTTTTCTTGCTCCATTCTCAGGTCGCCCAGATTTTAAGCAATACCTTAAGCGTTCAAAATTGAAAATCCCATCTAACTTAGTTCGTAGTTCTCCAGGTATACATGGACATGAGATAGGTAGTCACCACGAAATATCACCCAAGGGGAGGAGGGGCACTGTAGAGCTTTTTAAAGAAATGGTTAGGGTGGGTCTCAGTCAAAACCACACGTCATTTTAGAGGGCGTAGAAGGGGGAAGGGAGTCCGACCAGATCTCACGAAGTCACACCAGAAAAAGGGGGGGTCAGGAATTCCGGAAAAACACCTCACGCCATTATTGTACGCCCCCTTACATGTTTATAATAGATATATGTTACTCATTCGAAAACGCTCAATTTGCTTTTATCTATAAGCATAATCTTTCTTCCAGTGTATTGACGCGAACATTTCGCCTAGTTAGGCACTCTTCCACAAAAAGGAAACAAATTTTTCGTGTTGTCGTTGTTTCTGTACTTTGAGATTAAGCTACTGTTCATCCTGAATACGATGTTGGCCATCCTAGTTTACTCGCAGACCACTCTATTTAATCTTTCTAAGTCTTAACCAAACTTCTATCGGCAACAGGAATTATTTTGTAAGAAATATGCTAACAGTATTCCGTTCCAATCTCGGATCCATGTTATTCAAATGAAAAAAATAACATTGCTAGTTGATGAACGATTGAATCAGATCAGCACTTTCTACCATGCTGCAAACTACTGAAATTGAGTTAAAATCAAATTATGATTTAAATTGAATGACACTTATATCAAACTTGATTTTCATAACAGACTATGCGTGATGGAAGCGACTGCAATATCGACAGTCAGTTATTTATATTCACTCAGAATCAACACCCTTCAAAGTTACTTTTCGAAATAGGTAAAAAAAATAGGTTTGAACATTTCGTCCGTCATATTTCCAAATGTAGCCAGTTCAATCTTGCAAGTTTTCTATTTCAAACAAATATTCGCTGCTCGCTGCATACTTTAATTATACCAAACGGGTCGGTTATTGATATGTTAGCGCAACGCGTAGCTTTTGACAGCGTCAACCTGCAGTGTAAATTTATAACTAATGGATGGCTATTCAAGCGATGAGCCGACAGCATACCAAACAGTTGTCATGAGAGAAGTACCGGGTTTACAGTTGGGAAGTCACAAAACCCGTTCCATTTATAAATCAAATAATTTTAAGTATACACTATATTAAGTCAAAGTCACTCAACAAACAGTAACTAAGTAATCTCTTAACTGGTATTCCATTACTTACCGTCCCATTTCGAAGAATGTATCTGTCACCAGAAATTTAAGCACTTTATGGACGCTGTAACTTAGAGTTTCCATTTCTCCTGCTTAATCATCTTTTCTGTAATTATCTTTGTATTACGAATCATCAGCATTACTCGCTAACTGTACGTCATAATTTACTGTCCTGCAGTTAATTCTGTAAAAAATCACAAGTGCGAAGTATTTAACATGTTTGATTTCTATTAAGCTTCGTTTTGTTGACATGTTGATAACATATCACACAATGAAAGAGTACTACCGCCTTTGCACAGTTTCAGCATCCTGGAAATTGACCAGCATTATAGAAGAAGTGGTGGTGTTTGATTTTTATTCAACTTGTATACCAAAGTTCTGGATTTAAATCGAAAATCTGACCGCACTGCTTATTGAGTGTGGGCATACGATATTATTGATTCTGATTACTTCGTCGATGGGGTTACTAAACCAGGATCCCATCCGTGACGTTAGAAAAACTAAGCCTGAATAGCCCATATACGGTGTCACCGTCATCTTTCTTTCAACTCATATCTACAGCACTAGTACGAGGGACATTCAGAAGAAAAGGTTACAAGTGTCGGAAGGGCGCAGGAACATTTTTTATTCAAATGTTGGCACACCTGCATGGAGGAAAAAAAAAAAAGGAAGGGGGGTCCGTAGCAGTCAAACCGAGCCCAAATCCAATTCAGTCCGCCGAGTCATGTACTCAAAGAAGGAGATTCGTCAAACTCCGCAGAGTACGTTCGATCTACCTACCGCCGATGTGAGATTCGCTCGGTCACCAAAATCCATCGTTAACTTGTGGAAACCTACGGGCCTGAGGTAATGTCACGTTTACAAGTGGGTTAGGTTGTATAAAGAAGGCCGCACTGACACACATAACGAAGAAAGGAGTGGGAGGCCGTCTCTCGTTTCAGAAGAGCTTCTGAAGGAAATTGACGAAACAATTCGCAATGATCGTCGTGTGACTATTACAGCCTTCATGAAATGTTCCCACACATATTTCGTAGCCTTTTTGACTCCGGAGAATCATCCAAAATCGCGCCGCACGTGAATTTCTTCAACGTTATGAAACTAACAGTGAGACATTTCTTGACTCATTGTCACTGTGATGAAACTTGGGTATGTCACAATACTTCCGACTCCAAAAGGCAGTCCCAACGCCATACCCATTCCCCAACGTCCAAAAAGTTCAAAGTGCAGTTGTCAGAGCGGAAGATTATGGTATCTGTTTTTTTGGACAGAAAAGGTGTTTTGTCAGTGGATTTCGTGGACAGAGGGACCACCATCAATGCTGTCGCTTATTGTGAGATCTTAAAAAATTAAAAAGGAGGCTAAAGACAAAGGAGAGGAACGTTGACTCGCGGTGTGTCCCTCCTAGACCCCACATGGCTCGTGTCACCCAGGACCTGCTTGTATTTTTGAATGGCATGTTGTGACCCACTCACCCTATTCCCTGGACCTTGCACCATCGGATTATCATCTTTTTACTAAATTAAAGGAGTTTTTTTTTGGGGGGGGGAACTTTGTTCTAACGATCAGGAAGTGAAAGATACAGTGGAAAGTTGGCTTTTGGAGGTGGAGCGGAGCGTGTAAGACGAGGGTATGCAAAAACTGGTGCCCAGGCTGAAGAGGTGCATCGAGCTTGATGGCGATCATGTGGAGAAATAAAGACATGTGTTGTAGCATACTCTGTAAATTTGGTTGAAGTATATTCGTTTTCCGATTTTTAGCAGCATTTTTCATTCTGGAATTCCCTCATACTTGGCAGGTAGCTACTCCCAAGTGTAAGCATGCGTTTCGGCAGATGTTTTGGATTTTCAAGCAGTAATATGTACGGATGCAGTGGGTACATTGAAATGCAGTTGGGACAGAATTATTTGTTAACTTCAGCATCACATTTCGGAAGAAAAAAAACCGACACAGTTTCGTGATGTGTTTGCCACCATCTATCCGCGAACCGAGCACGTGTTCTATACTGTTTCTATAATGTATAATTTTGAAGCGAACTCATTTAATTATCATATGAGCCGAATAGATGTCAGAATTTAAAACTGTGAATATTTTTTGATGCACAGGGCAAAGAGAAGAAGTAAACGACAATATTTACAGAATCAAAAGATCAAAATCAAACGTCCGTTTCAGAATAATCAAAGTTTAATCTGATAAATTATTTTTTAAAAAATATTTTCTTACGTCACAAACTACGAAAGTAATACAGAACAAACTATCATGATTTTTTTTTAATTTTTTAAATTTTTATAAATGTTAATGTAGTTTAGAGTAGGGGTGGCCAACCTAAATGATTTTGCGGGCCACTTTGCAAATGCATCATAACTCCGCGGGCAGCTTATAAAATCATTTATCCCCATATTAATTTAGACCATTACAGACATTTTTTGGAGTGAAAAATTGAAACGTAATGAATTATTATTATTGTGTTCCCTATATCCTTACATGTAAACATAGATAATATAATAACAATGATACTCATAATTTCGACAGATAATTTTTTAATATATGGATGCACAAATAATGTATTTTTTTATTGCATTGGTTTCACTTCTTTGGCCGTTATAAAATAAATATATTTTGTAAAAGTGTGATGAATCTCGCGGGCCAGAAAAATGTTCTAGGCGGGTTGGCCACCCCTGGATTAGAGAGTGACAATTATGTCTAACTTTAATTCTTGACTGTTGAATTGTGACCATATCAGTAACAATAGCTTTGTTTATTCCTCCAATATACGATAGGAATATATTTCTGTGAATAATCATCTTAATTTCTCTCATCTACAACTTTAATAAATTCCCGTACTAATAATAGAGGAGAATCGGGTAATATAGATAGCATTTATGTTTTGTTGTACAAAACAGTACTGAAAATAATTTAACACCTGAAACTAAAACCAATACAACCTTCAACTTCTTGTGATAAATATATGTAACAAAAAGCTGTCAAAACAGATTTTATTTATTAGTAACATTTAGTTTTAAAAAATTGTAATTTGGAGGGTAATATGGAATAGAAATTTCAAATAAACGTAAACTATCTGGAATTGAGATAAACGGATTTAATGATACTTTTAGTCAACATCATCATCTTTGTCGGATACAATAGCTATCGCTTCTTTCTTTTTCGGCTGTTCTTAAAACAAAACATAATTAATGAATTATTAAGAAATATTTACTTTCTCAATTGTTATTTTATTTTTCGATCAATATTAACAAAAATCGTATTACTGATATTATATTTGATTAAAAATGTATTTCAACTTAGTAATTATTTTTTGGGTTGTATGAAATACCACAGTTTTTATGTCTGGTTTTATAGAATACTAAGTATCTCATATTACCCGAATCGCTATCTTGGACAAAATAGGCTTGATGATATCATAAAAAAAAAAGATGGAAACCAGAAAGAAGACCTGTACCAAACCATCACTCTTTTAGTACACATTACACTAAGACTAGCGATCAACAAAATAAATATAATATTTATATATTTTTAGAAAACTAATTTGCAAAAATTCTCGAAAGTGGAAAAACAAACTTTTTGGGTAGCAAACACAGTTCAGCTCCCAAATGACCGACCTTCACAACAAAGCATCAGAGTAGTTTTGAGCAGCAGTTGATGGTACTTCCACTTTACAGCAGCATTCGGCAGAGGAAAACCTCGGTATTCCATATTACCACACTATTCCATATTACCCGATTCTCCTCTACCAGATTTCTCCTCAAAATATGACCAAAACTAGGAAAAAAGCTCGAATATGCATCTATTTTTGCTACATAAAATACCTTTAAATACAATCAGAGACGTTCAATCATTGTTTAATTCAACATTACACCTTAAAAAAGAATGTAGGAACAAAATATGACTTGTCATAAAAATCCGCACCCTAGTAACCAATATTTCAGACCTCTAAGTGAATAACTATGTTTTTGCACAACAATAGTTCTATATTATTCGAACAGACAACGTATGACTCGTACTGTTGCCGTGAAGTGTCGGAACTCGTCACAAGTAGTGGATCAGAGCTGAAATTGTCATGAGTCATCAGCGAATTAACAGGGAGCCATTGACTGAGATTACATTGTTTGGTGCCCGAGTCATCATTTGCTGCGTCTACCGGCTGAAGGTTTGTGCATTGAAAGATGTGGTACGCTCGAGTTACGAATCAGTGGATGTAAATACGCTCATCAGAGCCGAGCCTGTGTATCGTAAGTCACTGGGGATTACGCGAGGCGCCGAGTCGCCTGGTGATGAGGCTCGACCGAGCTGCGCCGGTGATGAGTGGGGTTGGTTCTCGGGCCGTGCAGATGAGCAAGTTAATATCGCGGACGGGGAGGGAGCTCCCCCAGCGACAGCAGGGCAGGGCCTTAACCGCAAATGACGGCAGCCAAACATCGCTTTTTACTTTGCAGCTATTAGGCGCGGGGAGGCTTGCCCCGGGGAATAATCACTGCGCTCGCGAGTGGCTGCCGGACGGTCGTCTTGCCAATGGACGGGACAGCGCTCGTCATACACGTTTTGTAGTTTCTGTTGCCCGTTTCCCTCTTTTGATAGACACTTTACTGTTTAACTCTCGGTAATGACCCTTCGAAATTTACGGAGCGTTTGTCAGTGAATGATAACACACTGACCTCGCATTCGGGAATACGCGATTTCGAATCGCTGTCCAGCGATCCAGATTTGGGTTTCCCATGTTTCTCCCCACAAATCATTCCAAGCAAATGCCAGGATGGTTTCTTCAAAATGGCATGCCTTTCCGATTCATTGAGTCCAGTCCTTTATCGCCACTAATGATATCGAAGAGGCGTAGCCCAAAGCAACAAAAAAGCCTTCTCGGAATTCATGAGAGCGTGTAATACATCCAGTTAGTAATAATGGTAAACTATTTTATAGCAACAAGAAGCGTTTGAGCGTTGTCGATGATGATTATGATCATTTAAACTATTTTTTTTTTTTTTTTTTTTGCTATTCTTACTTACTTACGCCTTGTAGACGTATAGGACATTAGAGGCGTGAAAGGACTGTGGAAAAAGAACTGAAGGGAATTTGGCTATGACCTTTTGAAGGAACCATCCCGACATTTGCCTGGAGTGAATTGGGAAACCATAGAAAACCAAAATCTGGATGCCGTACCGCGAAATCGAAGCGGCGGGTCACGAATGTGAGACCAGAGCGTTAACCACTCAGCCATCACACTCGGTATAAAACGTAAATCCTGCACTGGAGAGCTCTTCGTAATAAGAACTGAACTTACCTCAAACAGGGTAGATTGGTGTCTTTCAGATGTCTAAGCTATGCTCATTTCACTGTACATGTGGTCTATACGTCCCATACGTCCAAACATTGTATGAAACTCCATTTCGAATAGTTGTCCCTATATAGCTGCTATTATAATTCATGGGTTCTTAAGATTTAATTTCCTCGATATTTTTCTATACGCTACAGCTACACGGGATAGTGAAAAGAGAAATAAAACATGTATTTATCGACAGATTCGATACTTGGAGACAAAGTTTTTTTCCCCCCCCTTTTACAACATTAATGGGATGAAGGATGCGTCCAAACAGTTTACTGAATTGTACTCATCTTCTTGTGCTGAGCTAATATCATAATCAACGTTAGAAAATTGCGTCATGAATTGTCTGCTTCACTTATTCTGCAGTTATTACTTTTATCTCTCTCGAAAAAAATAAGTGAACGTCTCATGTCTTAGAATTTTATCCACTATCATGTCTCTTCTTCTATGATAGTCCTCAACAATCTGTACTCTTCACTCAGAACGTGGTAATTATGTACCTGTCTTCTGCATGTAATTATCACCATCCATTCAGTCAACCACATTTTAGATGCGTAAGGATGTATTTTTCCTAGTTTTCTTTGGCTCGTAGCTTAACCAACTACGCGCTCCGGTCATTGGTTGTGGCGCTAAGTAATATCGTCTTCTGCCTATTTTTTATATTATGTATCCTAGTGCACATCACCTCATTTTTTTTGCGTTTCGTCGGAGTTCCTCCTTCACAGCACCTCACATATTTTTTCATGCTATTTAGTTATTTCTCTAACTAATGTGCTATTTGCATACATCAGTCTTGCTGCCAGGAGAGTAACGAAACGATTTCTCTTAGAAAGTTTAAAGCAAATGAAAAAGCTCTAGTTCCGCGGTAGAAGATGGAATAGTGGAGTTCTAACAGCACCGACTTCAACCGTCTGGTCAGAAGCCAACGTTAGCTTTTAGGAATGGAATTAATATTTGATTCAAAACCTGTTTCTAAAACTACGCATACTTTTTTTTAAAAATCAGCGGGTAGGCAACTGTTTGATTTACACTTCCACATATTTTTGTTCACAAGTTAAAGTATTTCTCAGTAAATAGTACCAGCGAGCGTGGTGGGTGAGTGGTTAGCGCTCTGTAGACGCATTCGGGAGGACGGCGGTTCTAATCCCCGTCCGGGCATCCAGGTTTAGATTTTGCATGGTTTCCCCAGATCACTCCAAGCGAATGCCGGGATGCTTCGGTCGAATTCCTTCCCGTTCCTCGCCACAATCTCATCCCGCCTCTAATAAATATGAATGTTACGGAGAGAGACTAGTGAAGGAAGAAGTATACTGACCAATGAACTTGTTTTGCTTCAGAAGGGTCTTGGGATGATTGCCAAAAAGTCACTTCTAACCTCGTACTCTTCCGGAACAATATTCTCTCCCACACGTACTATCTCTTTCCTAGGTCATATCCTATAGTTTTGGATTGCTGTAAACATAACTCCAAGTCCCTCTCCCGGTGAAATTTAGTTTGGAGAAAGAAATTATCAGTTTTGACAGGAATTCAGCTCATGTCGTCCGGTTTTAGAACCGTCCCTTCCTTCTGAAGGACGTAACACTTACGGAATAACACGTGTCTCTATCGAGTCTTACAACTCTTGGACTCTAATCATAAAGTGTGGCTCGTAAAAAAAAAGAAATACCTTAGAGCCCCATACATATGTCAACTTGTTAACAAAAACAAAAAATTTTGTTAGAAAATTAGTTCCAAAAACAATCGAAATTTTCACACACACATTTGCCATCGGAGCACAAAGTAACTGCACCGAAAGATTACAAAAATTTTATGAGGCTGTATAGTCGATTGCACGAAATATATGAGCCGAATGTATAATTCATATAAATTTACCTGTACATCAAAATGTTCATGAAAACGCTCGGAATCCACACATTTTCAAAAAATAAAATGAATAGCTCTTTAATAACAATTGGAAAACTTTAAGAAATAATCAAATTGAATTTTTTAATAGAAGAATCTAAAATAAAATTGGAATAAATTTTACGAAATAATAACAGGAAAAACGATAAAGAGAGGCGCCGAAAATCGAAGAACTGAGTGATAAACGGAGAAAACCTTGTTTCCTATCACACCTACGTAATGACAAACTTTCCATTTATTCACTTAATTATTTACTATTTGTTTTAATGTTATCAACTTTTTTTTGAAATTTTGAACTGAAATTGATATTTCAAAAGTAATTCATATCGTCTATCGAATTTGCAATAAAAATTATTAACAAATCCCATAAAACATTTTTTTTCTTATTCTTTTTTCGGTTAACTGATGATTTATGTAATGGGTGGTCAGTTAACCGACGATCTACTGTAAATATTTAAGATACTTTTGTTACTCCCAATATTTTATCCAATTCTACTTGATTGCAAAGCCATAAATTAAACTTGGCGCAACTCAACTTGTCGACTTCTTCATTGTCAAAGGACGATATCCCAGGTAATTTTGTTTCCTGGTGCCGTAAAAAATTTAATTTATGAAGTACCACAAGGAATCCTTTCGCTTTTTCGTTTTTGTTTTTTTTTTTTCCTCTGGCTCCCGAATATAGCTTTTTCTGCATATTTGTTACACGTTTCATCATATTTTCAAGTGTGGCATCCCGGCCGGACTTGGTAGCATAGGGGCTAGGTCACCGGTTCGAGTCCGGCCGAGGGCATGGATATTTAAGTGTTATGTGTCTGTGTGAATGTACTGTCCGTCCTGTGGTGTCCATACTTAGAAGCTACAATATCTATACTGGATGACTGGAATAGGGATTGCAATCCAGCAAAGCGGGATCCCGCAATCCCGCTTTGCTGGATTGCAATCCCTATTCCAGTCATCCAGTATAGATATTGTAGCTTCTAAGTATGGACACCACAGGACGGACAGTACATTCACACAGACACATAACACTTAAATATCCATGCCCTCGGCCGGACTCGAACCGGTGACCTAGCCCCTATGCTACCAAGTCCGGCGGGATGCCACACTTGAAAATATGATGAAACGTGTAACAAATATGCGAAAAAAGCTATATTCGGGAGCCAGAGGAAAACAAAAACAAAAATCAAAAACGAAAAAGCGAAAGGATTCCTTGTGGTACTTTCATAAATTAAATTTTTTACGGCACCAGGAAACAAAATTACCTGGGATATCGTCCTTTGACAATGAAGAAGTCGACAAGTTGAGTTGCGCCAAGTTTAATTTATGGCTTTGCAATCAAGTAGAATTGGATAAAATATTGGGAGTAACAAAAGTATCTTAAATATTTACAGTAGATCGTCGGTTAACTGACCACCCATTACATAAATCATCAGTTAACCGAAATAAGAAAAAAAATGTTTTATGGGATTTGTTAATAATTTTTATTGCAAATTCGATAGACGATATGAATTACTTTTGAAATATCAATTTCAGTTCAAAATTTAAAAAAAATGATAACATTAAAACAAATAGTAAATAATTAAGTGAATAAATGGAAAGTTTGTCATTACGTAAGACCTATCGGGTGTGATAGGAAACAAGGTTTTCTCCGTTTATCACTCAGTTCTTCGATTTTCGGCGCTTCTTTATCGTTTTTTCCTGTTATTATTTCGTAAAATTTATTCCAATTTTATTTTAGATTCTTCTATTAAAAAAATTCAATTTGATTATTTTCCAATTGTTATTAAAGAGCTATTCATTTTATTTTTTGAAAATGTGTGGATTCCGAGCGTTTTCATGAACATTTTGATGTACAGGTACAATTGTATACGAATTATACATTCGGCTCATATATTTCGTGCAATCGACTATACAGCCTCATAAAATTTTTGTAATCTTTCGGTGCAGTTACTTTGTGCTCCGATAGCAAATGTGTGTGTGAAAATTTCGATTGTTTTTGGAACTAATTTTCTAACAAAATTTTTTGTTTTTGTTAACAAGTTGACATATGTATGGGGCTCTAAGGTATTTCTTTTTTTTTACGAGCCACACTTTATGATTAGAGTCCAAGAGTTGTAAGACTCGATAGAGACACGTGTTATTCCGTAAGTGTTACGTCCTTCAGAAGGAAGGGACGGTTCTAAAACCGGACGACATGAGCTGAATTCCTGTAAAAACTGATAATTTCTTTCTCCAAACTAAATTTCACCGGGAGAGGGACTTGGAGTTATGTTTACAGCAATCCAAAACTATAGGATATGACCTAGGAAAGAGATAGTACGTGTGGGAAGAATATTGTTCCGGAAGAGTACGAGGTTAGAAGTGACTTTTTGGCAATCATCCCAAGACCCTTCTGAAGCAAAACAAGTTCATTGGTCAGTATACTTCTCCCTTGACTAGTCTCTCTCCGTAACATTCATATTTATTAGAGGCGGGATGAGATTGTGGCGAGGAACGGGAAGGAATTCGACCGAAGCATCCCGGCATTCGCTTGGAGTGATCTGGGGAAACCATGCAAAACCTAAACCTGGATGCCCGGACGGGGATTAGAACCGCCGTCCTCCCGAATGCGTCTACAGAGCGCTAACCACTCACCCACCACGCTCGCTGGTACTATTTACTGAGAAATACTTTAACTTGTGAACATAAAATATGTGGAAGTGTAAATCAAACAGTTGCCTACCCGCTGATTTTTAAAAAAAAGTAAGTTTTAGAAACAGGTTTTGAATCAAATATTAATTCCATTCCTAAAAGCTAACGTTGGCTTCTGACCAGACGGTTGAAGTCGGTGCTGTTAGAACTCCACTATTCCATCTTCTACCGCGGAACTAGAGCTTTTTCATTTGCTTTAAAGTTTCTAAGAGAAATCTTTCTTTCACTCTCCTGGCAGCAAGACTGATGTATGCAAATAGCACATTAGGTTAGAGAAATAACTAAATAGCATGAAAAAATATGTGAGGTGCTGTGAAGGAGGAACTCCGACGAAACGCAAAAAAAAATGAGGTGATGTGCACTAGGATACATAATAATAATAAAAGTAGGCAGAAGACGATATTACTTAGCGCCACAACCAATGACCGGAGCGCGTAGTTGGTTAAGCTACGAGCCAAAGAAAAACTAGGAAAAATACATCCTTACGCATCGAAAATGTGGTTGACTGAATGGATGGTGATAATTACATGCAGAAGACAGGTACATAATTACCACGTTCTGAGTGAAGAGTACAGATTGTTGAGGACTATCATAGAAGAAGAGACATGATAGTGGATAAAATTCTAAGACATGAGACGTTCACTTATTTTTTTCGAGAGAGATAAAAGTAATAACTGCAGAATAAGTGAAGCAGACAATTCATGACGCAATTTTCTAACGTTGATTATGATATTAGCTCAGCACAAGAAGATGAGTACAATTCAGTAAACTGTTGGACGCATTCCTTCATCCCATTAATGTTGTAAAAGGGAAAATAAACTTTGTCTCCAAGTATCCAGAAATGAATCTGTCGATAAATACATGTTTTATTTCTCTTTTCACTATCCCGTGTAGCTGTAGCGTATAGAAAAATATCGAGGAAATTAAATCTTAAGAACCCTTGAATTATAATAGCAGCTATATAGGGACAACTATTCGAAATGGAGTTTCATACAATGTTTGGGGACGTATAGACCACATGTACAGTGAAATGAGCATAGCTTAGACATCTGAAAGACACCAATCTACCCTGTTTGAGGTAAGTTCAGTTCTTATTACGAAGAGCTCTCCAACATCAAGTGCAGGATTTACGTTTATACCGAGTGTGATGGCTGAGTGGTTAACGCTCTGGTCTCACATTCGTGAGCACGCCGCTTCGATTTCGCGGTACGGGCATCCAGATTTTGGTTTTCTATGGTTTCCCCAATTCACTCCAGGCAAATGTCGGGATGGTTCCTTCAAAAGGTCATAGCCAAATTCCCTTCAGTTCTTTTTCCACAGTCCTTTCACGCCTCTAATGTCCTCTACGTCTACAAGGCGTAAAGTAATAAGCAAAAAAAAAAAAAAAAAAATAGTTTAAATGATCATAATCATCATCGACAACGCTTCTTGTTGCTATAAAATAGTTTACCATTATTACTAACTGGATGTATAGTACACGCTCTCATGAATTCCGAAGGCTTTTTTGTTGCTTTGGGCTACGCCTCTTCGATATCATTAGTGGCGATAAAGGACTGGACTCAATGAATCGGAAAGGCATGCCATTTTGAAGAAACCATCCTGGCATTTGCTTGGAATGATTTGGGGAGAAACATGGGAAACCCAAATCTGGATCGCTGGACAGCGATTCGAAATCGCGTATTCCCGAATGCGAGGTCAGTGTGTTATCATTCACTGACAACGCTCCGTAAATTTCGAAGGGTCATTACCGAGAGTTAAACAGTAAAGTGGTCTATCAAGAGGGAAACGGGCAACAGAAACTACAAAACGTGTATGACGAGCGCTGTCCCGTCCATTGGCAAGACGACCGTCCGGCAGCCACTCGCGAGCGCAGTGATTATTCCCCGGGGCAAGCCTCCCCGCGCCTAATAGCTGCAAAGTAAAAAGCGATGTTTGGCTGCCGTCATTTGCGGTTAAGGCCCTGCCCTGCTGTCGCTGGGGGAGCTCCCTCCCCGTCCGCGATTAACTTGCTCATCTGCACGCGCCCGACCGGAACCAACCCCACTCATCACCGGCGCAGCTCGGTCGAGCCTCATCACCAGGCGACTCGGCGCCTCGCGTAATCCCCAGTGACTTACGATACACAGGCTCGGCTCTGATGAGCGTATTTACATCCACTGATTTCGTAACTCGAGCGTACCACATCTTTCAATGCACAAACCTTCAGCCGGTAGACGCAGCAAATGATGACTCGGGCACCAAACAATGTAATCTCAGTCAATGGCTCCCTGTTAATTCGCTGATGACTCATGACAATTTCAGCTCTGATCCACTACTTGTGACGAGTTCCGACACTTCACGGCAACAGTACGAGTCATACGTTGTCTGTTCGAATAATATAGAACCTATTGTTGTGCAAAAACATAGTTATTCACTTAGAGGTCTGAAATATTGGTTACTAGGGTGCGGATTTTTATGACAAGTCATATTTTGTTCCTACATTCTTTTTAAGGTGTAATGTTGAATTAAACAATGATTGAACGTCTCTGATTGTATTTAAAGGTATTTTATGTAGCAAAAATAGATGCATATTCGAGCTTTTTTCCTAGTTTTGGTCATATTTTGAGGAGAAATCTGGTAGAGGAGAATCGGGTAATATGGAATAGTGTGGTAATATGGAATACCGAGGTTTTTCCTCTGCCGAATGCTGCTGTAAAGTGGAAGTACCATCAACTGCTGCTCAAAACTACTCTGATGCTTTGTTGTGAAGGTCGGTCATTTGGGAGCTGAACTGTGTTTGCTACCCAACAAAGTTTGTTTTTCCACTTTCGAGAATTTTTCTAAAATATATATAAAATATTATATTTATTTTGTTGATCGCTAGTCTTAGTGTAATGTGTACTAAAAGAGTGATGGTTTGTTGTACAGGTCTTCTTTCTGGTTTCCATCTTTTTTTTTATGATATCATCAAGCCTATTTTGTCCAAGATAGCGATTCGGGTAATATGAGATACTTAGTATTCTATAAAACCAGACATAAAACTGTGGTATTTCATACAACCCGAAAAATAATTACTAAGTTGAAATACATTTTTAATCAAATATAATATCAGTAATACGATTTTTGTTAATATTGATCGAAAATAACAAAATAACAATTGAGAAAGTAAATATTTCTTAATTAATTCATTAATTATGTTTTGTTTTAAGAACAGCCGAAAAAAAAGAAGCGATAGCTATTGTATCCGACAAAGATGATGATGATGTTGACTAAAAAGTATCATAAATCCGTTTATCTCAATTCCAGATAGTTTACGTTATTTGAAATCTTCTATTCCATATTACCCTCCAAATTACAATTTTTTTAAAACTAAATGTTACTAATAAATAAAATCTGTTTTGACAGCTTTTTGTTACATATATGTTATCACAAGAAGTTGAAGGTTGTATTGGTTTTAGTTTCAGGTGTTAAATTATTTTCAGTACTGTTTTGTACAACAAAACATAAATGCTATTCTATATTACCCGATTCTCCTCTATTATTAGTACCGGGAATTTATTACAAGTTGTAGATGAGAAGAAATTAAGATGATTATTCACAGAAATATATTCCTATCGTATATTGGAGGAATAAACAAAGCTTATTGTTACTGATATGGTCACAATTCAACAGTCAAGAATTAAAGTTAGACATAATTGTCACTCTCTAATCCAGGGGTGGCCAACCCGCCTAGAACATTTTTCTGGCCCGCGAGATTCATCACACTTTTACAAAATATATTTATTTTATAACGGCCAAAGAAGTGAAAACCAATGCAATAAAAAAATACATTATTTGTGCATCCATATATTAAAAAATTATCTGTCGAAATTATGAGTATCATTGTTATTATATTATCTATGTTTACATGTAAGGATATAGGGAACACAATAATAATAATTCATTACGTTTCAATTTTTCACTCCAAAAAATGTCTGTAATGGGTCTAAATCTAATATGGGGATAAATGATTTTATAAGCTGCCCGCGGAGTTATGATGCATTTGCAAAGTGGCCCGCAAAATCATTTAGGTTGGCCACCCCTACTCTAAACTACATTAACATTTATAAAAATTTTAAAAAATTAAAAAAAAAATCATGATAGTTTGTTCTGTATTACTTTTCGTAGTTTGTGACGTAAGAAAATATTTTTTTAAAAAATAATTTATCAGATTAAACTTTGATTATTCGTGAAACGGACGTTTGATTTTGATCTTTTGATTCTGTAAATATTGTCGTTTACTTTCTTCTCTTTGCCCTGTGCATCAAAAAATATTCACAGTTTTAAATTCTGACATCTATTCGGCTATGATAATTAAATGAGTTCGCTTCAAAATTATACATTATAGAAACAGTATAGAACACGTGCTCGGTTCGCGGATAGATGGTGGCAAACACATCACGAAACTGTGTCGTTTTTTTTCCGAAATGTGATGCTGAAGTTTAACAAATAATTCTGTCCCAACTGCATTTCAATGTACCCACTGCATCCGTACATATTACTGCTTGAAAATCCAAACATCTGCCGAAACGCATGCTTACACTTGGGAGTAGCTACCTGCCAAGTATGAGGGAATTCCAGAATGAAAAAATGCTGCTAAAAATCGGAAAACGAATATACTTCAACCAAATTTACAGATTATGCTACAACACATGTCTTTATTTCTCCACATGATCGCCATCAAGCTCGATGCACCTCTTCAGCCTGGGCACCAGTTTTTGCATACCCTCGTCTTACACGCTCCGCTCCACCTCCAAAAGCCAACTTTCCACTGTATCTTTCACTTCCTGATCGTTAGAACAAAGTTCCCCCCCCCCCCAAAAAAAAACTCCTTTAATTTAGTAAAAAGATGATAATCCGATGGTGCAAGGTCCAGGGAATAGGGTGAGTGGGTCACAACATGCCATTCAAAAAATACAAGCAGGTCCTGGGTGACACGAGCCATGTGGGGTCTAGGAGGGACACACCGCGAGTCAACGTTCCTCTCCTTTTGTCTTTAGCCTCCTTTTTTAATTTTTTTAAGATCTCACAATAAGCGACAGCATTGATGGTGGTCCCTCTGTCCACGAAATCCACTGACAAAACACCTTTTCTGTCCCAAAAAACAGATACCATAATCTTCCGCTCTGACAACTGCACTTTGAACTTTTTGGACGTTGGGGAATGGGTATGGCGTTGGGACTGCCTTTTGGAGTCGGAAGTATTGTGACATACCCAAGTTTCATCACCAGTGACAATTGAGTCAAGAAATGCCTCACTGTTAGTTTCATAACGTTGAAGAAATTCACGTGCGGCTGATTCTGATGATTCTCCGGAGTCAAAAAGGCTACGAAATATGTGTGGGAACATTTCATGAAGGCTGTCAATAGTCACACGACGATCATTGCGAATTGTTTCGTCAATTTCCTTCAGAAGCTCTTCTGAAACGAGAGACGGCCTCCCACTCCTTTCTTCGTTTGTGTGTCAGTGCGGCCTTCTTTATTCAACCTAACCCACTTGTAAACGCGCTGGCGTGACATTACCTCAGGCCCGTAGGTTTCCACAAGCTAACGATGGATTTTGATGACCGAGCGAATCTCACATCGGCGGTAGGTAGATCGAACGTACTCTGCGGAGTTTGACGGAATCTCCTTCTTTGAGTACATGACTCGGCGGACTGAATTGGATTTGGGCTCGGTTTGACTGCTACGGACCCCCCTTCCTTTTTTTTTTTTCCCCTCCATGCAGGTGTGCCAACATTTGAATAAAAAATGTTCCTGCGCCCTTCCGAGCACTTGTAACCTTTTCTTCTGAATGTCCCTCGTACTAGTGCTGTAGACCATATATGAGTTGAAAGAAAGATGACGGTGACACCGTATATGGGCTATCAGGCTTAGTTTTTCTTAACGTCACCGGATGGGATCCTGGTTTAGTAACCCCATCTGACGAAGTATCAGAATCAATAATATCGTATGCCCACACTCAATAAGCAGTGCGGTCAGATTTTCGATTTAAATCCAGAACTTTGGTATACAAGTTGAATAAAAATCAAACACCACCACTTCTTCTATAATGCTGGTCAATTCCAGGATGCTGAAACTGTGCAAAGGCGGTAGTACTCTTTCATTGTGTGATATGTTATCAACATGTCAACAAAACGAAGCTTAATAGAAATCGAACATGTTAAATACTTCGCACTTGTTATTTTTTACAGAATTAACTGCAGTGACAGTAAATTATGACGTAACAGTTAGCGAGTAATGCTGCTGATTCGTAATACAAAGATAATTAACAGAAAAGATGATTAAGCAGGAGAAATGGAAACGCTAAGTTACAACGTCCATAAAGTGCTTAAATTTCTGGTAGACAGATACTTTTCTTTCGAAATGGGACGGTAAGTAATGGAATACCAGTTAAAAGATTACTTGGTTACTGTTTGTTGAGTGACTTTGACTTAATATCAGTGTATACTTAAAATTATTTGATTTATAAATGGAACGGGTTTTGTGACTTCCCAACTGTAAATCCGGTACTTCTCTCATGACAACTGTTTGGTGCTGTCGGCTCATCGCTTGAATAGCCATCCATTAGTTATAAATTTACACTGCAGGTTGACGCTGTCAAAAGCTACGCGTTGCGCTAACATATCAATAACCGACCCGTTTGGTATAATTAAAGTATGCAGCGAGCAGCGAATATTTGTTTGAAATAGAAAACTTGCAAGATTGAACTGGCTACATTTGGAAATATGACGGACGAAATGTTCAAACCTACTTTTTTTTCACCTATTTCAAAAGTAACTTTGAAGGGTGTTGATTCTGAGTAGGAATATAAATAACTGAATGTCGATATTGCAGTCGCTTCCATCACGCATAGTCTGTTTATGAAAATCAAGTTTGATATACAAGTGTCATTAAATTTAAATTATAATTTGATTTTAACTCAATTTCAGTAGTTTGCAGCATGGTAGAAAGTGCTGATCTGATTAAATCGTTCATCAACTAGCGAGCAATGTTATTTTTTTCATTTGAATAACATGGATCCGAGATTGGAACGGAATACTGTTAGCATATTTCTTACAAAATAATTCCTGTTGCCGATAGAAGTTTGGTTAAGACTTAGAAAGATTAAATAGAGTGGTCTGCGAGTAAACTAGGATGGCCAACATCGTATTCAGGATGAACAGTAGCTTAATCTCAAAGTACAGAAACAACGACAACACGAAAAATTTGTTTCCTTTTTGTGGAAGAGTGCCTAACTAGGCGAAATGTTCGCGTCAATACACTGGAAGAAAGATTATGCTTATAGATAAAAGCAAATTGAGCGTTTTCGAATGAGTAACATATATCCTATTATAAACATGTAAGGGGGCGTACAATAATGGCGTGAGGTGTTTTTCCGGAATTCCGGACCCCCCCCCCTTTTTCTGGTGTGACTTCGTGAGATCTGGTCGGACTCCCTTCCCCCCTTCTACGCCCTCTAAAATGACGTGTGGTTTTGACTGAGACCCACCCCCTAACCATTTCTTTAAAAAGCTCTACAGTGCCCCTCCTCCCCCTTGGGTGATATTTCGTGTGTGACTACCTATCTCATGTCCATGTATACCTGGAGAACTACCGAACTAAGTTAGATGGGATTTTCAATTTTGAACGCTTAAGGTATTGCTTAAAATCTGGGCGACCTGAGAATGGAGCAAGAAAAGATAATTCGTTCGTACCAACAGCAAATATGTGTCGAAAATTACATTGAATCTCAGATGAACAATCCTTTACGATATACTCACCGAAGACCGCCCTAAAACACAAATAAACAGTATGCTCTATGGATTCTTTTAAAATTTTTGATTGCGTATCTGTGGTTATTTATTTCTTCAATTTTTTGAAACGTAGTGCATTAGAAAAAACGGAAAACGGTAATCAAACATATAATCAGCGTAACTAAATTGTCGAATTTAATTTACGGTAAAAATTACATTACATAGGTTTAAACTTTGCACCTAGGAAAAAAAAAAAAAAAAAAGAGAAGGTAAACGCATTACTACGCACAGCAAAGTCCTTGCCAGCGTAATAACGGGAAATTGCTAGTCTACTTATAAATCCGTAAAGGGGCTGTTCTACAGAATATATTTTGATGAGATTTTATGAAAATCTGAGATATGTCCTAACAGACTTCACCACCCGGTACCGACGCAGAAAATTAATAAAAGCTTATTCTGAACACCAAACTTTTCACCTATAATCCGGCATACTTTTAAAGCTGCTAAACCTTCTTGAACTGAGTTTTCACTGTTTAACATAATTTACAGGCCTTGCAGTTAATTCTCTCGAAAAATTTACAAGCGTGAAGTATTTAATGTTTGTCATGAATCCAAGAACTTTTTGTTTAGTTTCAATTTAGCTTTTTTTATTAATATGTTGGTAATGTTTCTCGTGATGAAGTAGTATTGCTACCTTTCCACAGTTTCATAATTCTGGAATTGAGCAATACGAGGAAAGAAGTGGTGGTGCTTGACTTCTAATCATCATATTGTGAGCCCATTTAAAAAAAAAAAAAAAAAAAAAAAAAAAAAAAAAAAAAAAAATGGCACTCGGTAACTGAGGCCATACAGCCAGCTCAATGTGATTATCGTAACTTCCAGTGAATCAGTCATCCAGTATATATATATTGCAGCTTCTAAGTATGAACACCACAGGAGGAACAGGACATTAACACAGACACACAACACTTAAACACCCATGCCCTCGGCTGGAATCGAATCGGCGACCTTCGGCACGCGGGGGAAATTGTGAGCCTAAATTCTGGATTAAATCAAAAATCTCACCGTAGTGCTCACTGAATGAGGGCAATACGATATTATAGATACTGACTTGTCTGTCGGATGGGGTTGTTAAACTAGTGACGCATCCGGTCTCTTTCAGGAAAGTATGCCTGAATAATAGGCATGGAGTTTCGCCACATCCCATCCGAAACCAGTTTTTACGGGTACCTATGCTCGCGTGGACCTAAATTTAGGCGTACGATACGGTAGGTGTTTGAATTTTCAAGCAGTAATGTTAGCGGCGGTTGTGGATATATTGAAATGCATTTAGATTAGAATTAAAAAAAAATTATAATAATAAGACAATAACTAAGACACACAGTTTCGTCATATGCTGCTCACAATCCGCACAAGTCAAACTTTTGTCTGTGTTATGTACCGTCCGCTAGGTCAAATGTAAAATTTCGAGGCGAACAAATTCGATAATCGTAGCCGGACATAGATGTTCTGTCTGTAAACTGCTGTCAGAATTTCAAACTGTAACAATTTTTGTACACACAATACAAAGAGAATAAAGTCAACGACAATATTAGCAAAATCCAAAGATAAAAATCGAAAATCCATTGTCATGAAGAATAAAAATTTAATCTGATAAACTGGTATAATTTTTTTTTTTTTTTTTTTTTTTTTTTTTTTTTTTTTTTTTTTTTTTTTTTTTACGTAACGAATAGTAGGCATAACTTTTTTTACGAGTGTTTACAGTTATTGGAGTTTCAATCTTTGATGTAGTGTGTGATCTCTGAATTGTATTAATTTTTATTGGTGGCTTTATGCCTCGAGGTCATTAGAGGCGGGAAAGATCTGGGGCAAGGAATGAGGAGGAATTCGGACATGACATTTTCAACGATCTCGGCATTTGCCTGAAGTAATCTCGGGAAACCATGGATAACCGAAATCTGGATTACCTGGACGAAGATTCGAACCTAGGTCTTCCTGAACGATAGGCCAGAGCGCTACCTCTCGTCCAACGCGCTCAGTAAAATGTATTAAGAATTTTTGGTATGTTTGATGTAGTATGCGACTATTGAACGCTACTTAAGAATGTTTGGTACATATTTTGTGAAGTTAAGAACGTACAACGATTTCTTTGTTCCAGTGCCCAGTCACGTAGTCTTAGGATATGTCGCAGGTTTTAAGAGAGATACTAAGTTTTATATTGCAAAACACCATCAGGATCCATTAGGTGGCTATCGCGAGATAACTTAACCAACTTATCTATGAATGTAGCCCGTTACAGATATGTATTTGTAGAGAAGAGACTAAAAACACTTCACACTGATCAACGCAGTCCTCCACACTCATACAACACCTACACATCCGGTGGAATGGAGCGAAGTATGAAACCGGGCGGCAAGAACAAACCAGTCTTCGGGTTGAAGACCTCTATCTGGTGGTAATAGTAATAGTAGTAGTTGCGTGAGACATAAATAGTGTTGAAAACCGACTTTAAATTAATTATGGCCATCATCACATTTAAGCTTTAAACCCCTTCACTGTTCAGAACTATTCAGAAAAACCCGTTTTCGAATCACGGACCGCCCAAACAAGTCAGGATTTTTTGTTTCCCGAAACCGTTCCAGGCTAATGGCGTAGTTGTTTCTTTCCATTATTTGCACAAAATTTTCATCCGGCTCCTAGCAGCTCATCATAGATAAGCTGTAAAACACCAACAAAGAAATTTAAAAATCGATTAAAATACATATTGAAGTCGAATCATTTATTGGTAAAAATTAATAATAATATTGATGATGGGAATAATGATTAATGCAATGGCGTAAAACATGAATTCTAAGCAAATTATTGAATGTAATTCTGTGGGCGCCAGCGGGTACAATCAAATACACAATAATAATTTTACATATAAAATTAGTCATCCATAAGCAAAGATGGTTAACTTGCCATGCTAGAAATTGAAAAATACACGAATTTACAAACAAATGTTAGCATCTTATTTTCTTTCAAACAAATCAAAGTGAGTGACCTTTATTTCTTAAAAAGATCAAATGAAAATAATATGAAGAAACATACGTGATTGAAATTGGTCATGACATACAATTCAAATTGGTGTAACTCAGTGTAGGGCATAAAACATCTCATTTACTGGCGTCTGAAAAAGTGAGTTCTGGCATAAACTCTGGCACAAAATAATTTCCTTTATGGTTCATAGCATTAAGAATTATCGTGAAGAAAAAGCAAATTACCACTAAGCAATCTCGGCTCTGCAATAATGCTGGCTGCGACAGGTGAAGTGGTGTCTCAACGTATAACGTCATCCCCGCCAACGTTGTGATATACGGGGTGAGTCAGAAAGGACTTCACAACTTTGGAATGATATAGAAATTTATTGAGATAACTTACAGAATCGGTAGATGTGTCATTTTGTAGCAAAGTACTTCAAGTTTCACATAAAAGTGTCAAGTCTCATTTTGGTTCGATGTGACTACCATTTCCCATGTTGCAAACATCCTACCGTAATCAATTTCTTTCCACACTCGTTGCAGCAAATCGGGCGTAATTTGAGCAACGGCAGCGTATATTCGGTTTTTCATGTCCGCCAAATTGTTTGGTAGGGGAGGAACATACACACGATCTTCGATGGAACCCCAGAGAAAGAAATCCAGTGGTGTCAAGTCTAAGGGGGCATCCATAAATTACGTAAGGTGTTTTTCCGGATTTCTGGACCCCCCCCCCCCTGGTGAGATTTCGTTAGATATGGCCGGACCCCCCCCCCCCCCCCTCTGGTGAGATCTGGTCCGTGAGAACCTCCCCATTTTTTTTAGGTCTCACCCTTCAAAATCCGTTTTTTCGACGAAATTCTTACCTAAAATCGCTTTTTGCGCAATTAGTAGACCTTTTTTTGTTTACCTCTACTATGCGAAAAAAAATTTCAAAACCTCACGTGAGATTTCCGTAGACCCCCCCCCCCCCCGGGGTGAGATTTGGTGAGATTTCGCCCCCCCCCCTCCCCCATTTGACCTCACGTAATTTATGGATGCCCCCTAAGGAGCGAGGTGGCCATGTAATTGGCTCATCACGGCCAATCCACCGACCTGGGGAGCGATTATCGAGAAAACTCGAACTTCCGTGAGTAAATGAGGTGGTGCACCGTCTTGCTGGTAGTAAACCATTCCATATTTATCGATATGTGGAATTAAGAAATTTTCAATCATAGCCAGATACACAATACCAGTGAAAGTTTTCTCCATGAAGAAGAAACGGCCATACACTTTCAATTTGCTAAGAACACAAAACACATTCACTTTAAGGTGTACCAGGGTTGCATGTGGATTTTCACTGCCCCATATTCTGCAGTTGTGGGTGTTCACCATGCCACTGATATGAAATGTTGACTCATCGCTGAAGATTATTGTGTTCAGGAATGTCTCGTCGTCCGCCATCCGATGCAACATTTCCGCACAGAATTCTCCACAAGTAACCTTATCTGCATCACTAATGTGTTGTGCCATTGTGAATCAGTATGGTTTCAAGTGTAAACGTCTACGCAGTACTCGCCAAGCAGACTTTTGTGGAACGCTCGTCTCGCGAGACGCACGTCGCGTTGATTTTTGTGGACTGCGGGAAAGGTCTGTCTAAACTGTTCTACATAATCATCAACATGCGGGCCACCTGGTGATTTATTATCATGTCGCAGTGAACAACCCGTCTCAACAAAGTTCTTGACCTAAGAGTAAATTGTAGGCCTGCTTGGAGGTTCTTTAGCGTATTCGGTGCGAAATTTACGCCGAACAGTTGTTGCAGAGTTCGTTTCATAAAACCAAAAACATACGGCGAGCACGCACCGCACCAGTGAAAGCAGCCATTGTAACTGTGAACTACGCTGGTGCTCTTGGTGGTGGAATGGTGTACTGATGCAATGCGTGCATCAAACATAAAGCTGTTTGCTGAAAAAAATGACACGTCTAGAGATTCCGTAAGTTATCTAAACAAATTTCTGTATCGTTCCAGAATTATAAAGTCCTTTTTGACACACCCTGTACTGAATATTACAGTAAAACGTATTAGTTAAAATCGCATTGCATGAGCCCAAGACGAAGCTAGTAGCGGAGGCTGCAAGAACTGCCGTGATCATTTCGCCTTCCGGCGCTGTTGATAGCTGAGTTGGCGGAGTAGTATATGCCGCCTTTGTGATATGCCAGGGTCAGATAAGATATGTTTTTTCAAGTAAGGTTCATTGTGGCTATATCGCCGTTAACGGCAGGACCGAAGTCGCTGTCGCTCATGGTCAAATATGATTGCCCGACCAACTAAAGCCAGATTGCGCATAGTGGCATAACACAGTAAAGGCTCTCTTGTGCCGACTAGTATACAGGATACTAGGTTGAAATAGTAAATAAAAGAGAGAAAAAATATTTAAGTTGGGGAAAATTATTTGTTATCTTTCAAATTAATATCACTTATAATTAATAATTGTCATAGGATATTTCCTGACGTTTTACAACAAGCAAATTTGAAATTTCACAATTTATTATTTATTTACACCCAAATAAAAGGAAAACTAGATAAAATGCATTTGCAATACCTTTACATTTGTGGGTGGGAATTTTTACATCCAACATAAATTAATTTAGGGGCGCCACCTCAGCTATCAATTACCAAAGAACTCTGAGGAATCTCTTTACGATGCAGATCTCCCTACCAGAGCGTCTCGGGTTCAACCGAAAAAAAAGAGCATTGCACTTTTGTTACTCAAAGATGGTTACCGTTGTTTGCAGCCATTTGACACCACAGCTGCATCTGTTCACGCACGGCACAACAGGTGCAGCAGTACACTTACGGCTCATAACTCCACAAACGACCCAACATAGGAAGGTTATAACAGCCCTCAGATACAGCCCTTGTATGAAATTTTATTTGAAGAATTATGTATAACAAGCTGGGAGTTGATTAATTAGGGATTTGTATATATTTTGTGTGATTAGTTGTGAATTTGTATATATGCGTCATGCAAATGAACCTTGTTTCATGGACAAAAACTATGTGAATGTTATGTAATGTGTTCAAGGGCAGTGTTGTGTGCGAAACATTAATTAGAATTTTGAGTTGATGTTAGCTAGGATGTTAGGAGGACAATTTGCGACGGTTTGGACTGGTTTATGTTGATAATTTGGTGTAGATGCATGTAAACAGTATTAACTTTCATTTCAAGATGTGTCTTAATGATTGTGAGTGGTTTTGTACAATTTTAAATTATTGTTGTGTGGATTTAATTGTTACAGTATTGTTAAAATTCTAGTAACGCCAGTCGGAACTATTTGAATGATTCTGGATCTTTCTGTTGCGTCTATATAAAAGCGCGGAGATTGCTAACAGAGTTAGTTAATTAGTAAGTTGAGCAGTTGAGTTGCAAGTTTATTGAAAATTAAAATCGCTAGGATATTTGTATGATTGTGCTTAGTATCTTTGGTCGAGTCGATGACAATTGTGTGTGTACTGTGTAATGTTACTGTAGAGTTCGCGAAAAAAAAGATGATCCTAACTGACAATCGATTCTTTGGAGTAGTTATTCCATATTTCCTAGCGAACATCCGCCGACTCCTGTTTCCTACTAAAGAGACAGAAGAAACAAGCTGCAGTCAGAACGAGAATGTGACTGAACAGACCTCACCCACGCCGAGGTTCGACGAAAAGCTGCAACCCAAAACATTTGTCAGCTAACTACTCTTCAGGAAGTCTTGGGCCAAATGACAACTGTGACTTCACTGGAACACCATGACAAAATAATGGAAGTGCTGCGCCTAGTGGTAGCCCCCCTGATAATCCAGGTCGACCCTGACAAGACTTCTCCAAGTATGCACCAGCCAGTCGGATTTCGAGGCAGCCATAAAGTGTCTCGGAAGCAAGCAGCCCGATGCCACCAGTCCACACACAGAAGTACCTGGTGGAGAACCTATCGCCTCGCAACTTGATACAATACCTGTTCCTGATGCAAACTGCCTCTTGACGGATCCACCTGTGGAACAACCACTGCCAGCAGGACAAGATCCAAGAGCCGAATTGACCGAGCGCACAAGGAAGCTACAAGAACGAAGAAGAAGACAGCCACCCAGTGCTACCGCTGCCAAGGTTTCCGACACCTAGCACAGGAATGCAAGTATAAGGTGCGATGCGTCCGCTGTGATGAGGAGCACAGCGTTCTAATCTGCTCGCGTTCACGTGAAGATGTTCCGACCTGTGCCAACTACGCCGGCGACCACGGCGCATGCTATGGTGCCTGGCCTGTTAGAAAGAAGATCCAGTCTTCCTCCAATATGTGCCATCCTCCAACCACAAACACTCCCCCAGTAGAAGAAAAGAAACACCAACGGAAACGAACAATGGATCTTCCATGCCACCGAGTCCGCCCGAAACATCAGGCATCAATAGGACAGAAATACCAACAAACCGACTATCAACAAATAAACTACAAACTCTACGATGCTGCAGACATGATTGCTGAGAGGAGCTGCGCCGTAAAGATCAGTTGAGTAAAATCGCCCAGTTGATCTCGAAGTTGACATTTTGCAACTAATTCGAGTATCATCATAAATCTGATTGAGGCGCTGACCATTCCTGCGGACTAGCGGCATCAGACGACATACCTTGAAGATACCAGAAGAAAAGGTAAATTGACGACACACCTTCAGTGAAGATATACCACATCATACTGATCTTAAAGTAAATGTCTACTGACAAACACTCCACCAAACTCTGCTCAATGGAGCAGTTACTGGCTGTGGCTGCTACTACTGTAAATGCTTATCAAGGTGACTTCACCACCCGAGACCATCTATCACAAAAATTGTGCAGATTGGCACTATCTGTGCCGCTCCTTGGGACGAGCCAGCAAAGTCATCTGACCCGCGACTCCCACTCTAATCCCCCAGTTTGCGACGTTCCCTCGCCTCCACTCACGAAGCCTTGCCTCGGCTCTCGTTGGTTTACAGAAAAAGAAAAGAAACAACAACCTTAGACGTTGCTTCGTATTCATGCCACATCCTAATAAATCTGAGGGTCCATTCCCGTGTAAATCTTTCTTCAATGCCCTCCCAGCGCTCGCAGAAACTGTCCCTCGCCAGGTCAACCACCCTGCTGTGTCCAACACTTAGCTGTTAGCTCACTTGGGAATAACCACCCGATCTCGACCCCTTTGACGTGCGTGCCTGCTGTTCCTGCAGAAAATTCCTATTCTATGTTTATTTTTGTATATATCATAATTATGAAATGATTCAACATTTACGCATTTCAAGGTAGACGCACATAGTCTGCGTCACTGAAGCTGCGAGCTACTTTGCTGACTTAGTTGGCTAGATCTGGCTTGGTAACCTAACCTATCATACCTAACATCCTATTTCAAACTGTATATTTGATTTCATCATTTCTAGCGTGCGTTTTCTGCCTGCCTACTTTGCACCAAAAGACCCGTTTGTTATCTCAGGTACCAAGCACGTGTCCTCAATGTTTCAGGTTGTCACCAAAAACTGAACGGCTTCCAGTCTGAGCTAGGACACCCTTTATGAAGTCGTGATTGGTCGTCGTGGTGAACAGCTACTGTCAGTCAGTCGCTGGCCACATCATTTGTTGGTGGGCTGTAAGTCCCGACCAACACCTCGAAATCAAAACTAAAGTCGAATGCTTCTCTCGGTGTCGCCCTGTCCCCAGCAAGACTCACCTTGTCTCTTCCCCAGCGGCGTCGTCCAATTGTTTCTTTCTGCAAACTAGCTCGGGACTTGATAGGCAGAAATTACCCAGCATTAGTGTAATTTCGATCCTCGGCCTCGTAATATTTGCTAATCATTTTTACTTGCGTTCGCTCAGCATTTTCTCACGTCCGATTCGCTGCAACTTCCACCATATTCCAATTATACGTCACTGTGGGTTTAAAAAAAGCTGCAAAAATACCCAGGCGGACAATGACCGGCCATAAATCGTGTTTAGTTTCTCCATTCATCTAGGCTTTCATTCGAAATTTCACTAGGGCTTTCACAAGCTTAGAGTGTTACTTGCGTTTTCTATCTAGTGTTGCGGGACTAAGGGGCTGATTGTTCTCTCGCAACCAACCAGGTATAGGGCCACTCTGCCAGATCTTGTGTACAACGTACGGTCCATCCTAACTGCCTTCACCTTCTCTACAAGTTTATATAACATACATGAAATTTTATGAATTGTTAATGTGCCATTTAATTGTTCTGATCACATGTAATACTGCAAAATCATTTTCTGGGTAATCTTAATACTTTATTCGATAAATTAACGCCTTTATAATGTTTTAGGATGATCTATTCTTTAGTCCTTGTCGCTTCTCACACCTCTCATAAGCATCTACAGCAGGCTTAACGCAAAATTGTTCTGTACACCACAAATGCAATAAAGATAGGCTACTATGTAACCTCAGCTTATCAGCTCTATAGTTTTTTTCCCCTTCATTTTTATCATTTTTTGGTTTTTAGTTTGTTTTTCGTCTGTTTGTTTTTTATCATTTTTTAATATTTTTCTTCTTTCTAACTGTCATTTCTGTAACTGTTTATGTGCTGTAATGTTTATACAGAATATCCAGGATTCACTATCGTAAGTGTTGGCACAGTTATTCACTATGGTATTATAAAATTTGAGGGCACCCTCTTGCCCTTGGGGTTGGAAACGGCCCCTAAAGGCGGATGAATCAGAAATGATCAACGGCATGGGGATGCAGAAGGCAACGGGAAACCACTGCATTAAAGACCCAAAGGGTATCCCGAGGACATGTAATCCTCTCAAATTACATATATCATGATGGCTTCTTCCTGGGTAAAATATTCCGGAGGTAAAATAGTCCCCCAATCGGATCTCCGGGTGGGGACTACTCACGGAGGAGTCATCAGAATGGATAGAAACATTCTACGAGTCGGAGCGTGGAATGTTAGAAGTCTGAATAGGGCAGGTAGGTTAGAAAACTTAAAAAGGGAGATAGAACAACTTAAGTTAGATGTTGTTGGGATTAGTGAGATTAAATAGAAGGACGCACAGGATTTCTGGTCTGGGGAGCACAGGATAATTAGCACACAAGCTGTCAATGGAGTCCATGGTGTAGGATTTGTAATGAACAAGAAAGTAGGGAAACGGGTGAGTTATTATGAACAGTTTAGTGACAGGATTATTTTGATAAGGTAAGGATCTAAGCCCGTCCCAACCACATTAGTACAAGTGTATATGCCAACATCACAGGAAGATGAGAAGAAATAGAAAAAATATACACTAAAACTGAAGAATTTATCCAATGTGTGAAGGGGGAAGAAAATCTAATAATCATGGGTGATTGGAATGCAATAGTGGGAGAAGAAAAAGGGAATACTGTAGGAAGTATTGGTCTAGGAGAAAGAAATGAGCGAGGAAGCAGGTTGCTAGAATTTTGTGAAAGATATAAGCTAGTAGTGGCAAACACACTGTTTAAGAACCATGCAAGAAGAAAATATATACTTGGAAACGTCCTGAAGGATACAGGCAGATATCAGCTAGATTATATCATGGTCAAACAGAGATTCAGGAATCAAGTTCTAGACTGTAAAGCGTACCCAGGATCAGACATAGACCCTGACCATAATTTAATAATAATGTAGTGCAGGCTGAAATTTAAGAGAATAAGGAAGCAGTACAAACAGAACAGACTGGAAATGAATAAACTGAAACAATCCAGCACAAGAGAAAATTTTGCAGAAATGGTAGACTTAGATCTAAGAAGTAACTCTGAGTGGAGTTCAACCGAGGACGAATAGAATGCATTAAAGACCGAAATAATGAAAGCTGGTTAAGAAACATTGGGCTTTAGGGAACAAGCTGCCCTAAAACCTTGGATCACAGAAGAAATTTTGGAGCTGATGGATCAGAGGAAAAGGTACAAAAATGCTCAGGATGAAACTGGAAGAGAACAGTACAGGCAATTTAGAAATCAAATAAGTAGGAAAGACAAAATGGCAAAAGAAAAATGGCTACAAGAAAAATGTGAAGAAGTAGAAAAGGAAATGGTCGTAGGTAAAGAAGATGTTGCATATAGAAAGAACAAACAGAATATTTGAGAAATGAAGAAAAGGGGTATGAACATTAAAGCTACCGATGGGAAACCTCTTTTAAGCTCAGAAGATAGAGCTAACCGATCTAAAGAATACAGTGAGAAACTGTATGTTGGGGACGACTTGAAATATAGTGTAATGGAAAAGTAAGGCGATGTCGACATTGATGACTTAGGAGATCCTGTTTAGAGGACAGAATTTAATAAAGCTCTGAATGACTTGAAAGTAAATAAGGTAGTTGGAATTGATGAGATCCCTGCAGAATTTCTTAAATCCCTAGAAGAGGAAGGAATCGAAAGATTATTCAGGCAGATATGAAAAAGTTATGAAACAGGAGAAATTCCAACTGATTTTAATAAAAATATCATCGTCACACTTCCAAAAAAAGCAAAAGCCAACAAATGTGAACATTATCGCACCATTAGTCTAACAATACATGCTTCAAAATTATTGACCAGAATAATATACAGAAGGATGGAAAGGGTAGTAGAAGAGATAGTAGGCGAAGATCAGTTTGGGTTTAGGAAAAATCGCGGTACAAGGGAAGCAATTCTGTCTTTAAGATTAATAGTTGAAGGGAGGATTAAGAAAAACAAAGATACTTTTATGGCATTTGTTGATTTAGAAAAAGATTTGGCTAATGTTAGGTGGGACAAGATGTTCAAAATTTTAAAAAAGTCAGGGCTAAAGTATCGAGATAGAAGAATACTCTATAAACTATATAAGAATCAAGTGGCTGTAATAAAAGTAGAGAATCACGAGAGACATGGATCAGTTAAAAAGGGAGTGAGACAAGGTTGTAGTCTATCCCCGTTAATATTCAACTTGTATGTAGAAGAAGCAATGAAGAAAGTCAAAGAAAAATTTCCATGTGGCATACGTTTTCAGGGACAAAAAATCAGTATGCTACGATTTGCTGATGATATTGTCATGTTAGCAGAAAGGGCTGAGGATATTGAGAAGTTACTGAATGGCATGAACAAAATACTGAAGGAAGATTTTTGACTGAATATAAATCAAAACAAGACAAAAGTGATGAAATGTATCAGAAATGATACCAATACTAGTGGATTAAATATAAAAATAGGATCGGATGCAATAGGAGAAGTAAGAGAATTCTGTTACTTGGGAAGTAAAATTACAACCGATGGCCGAAGCAGGAATGATGTTAAAAGCAAAATAGCACTAGCAAAAAGAGCCCTCATGAAAAAGAGAAACCTTTTAGTTTCAAATATTGATCTAGGAATTAGAAAGAAGTTTTTAAAACTCTTTGTGTGGAGCACAGCACTTTATGGTAGCGAAACATGGACTTAAGGAATACCGGAAAGAAAGAAAATTGAAGCATTTGAAATGTGGTGCTACAGAAGAATGCTGAAAATTAAGTGGACAGACAAAGTAAGAAATGAACGAGTTTTGGAAATGATGGGTGAGAAAAGAAGTTTGTGGAAGAAGCTTACAGAAAGAAGAGACATGCTGGTAGGTCATATTTTGAGACATGCTGGATTGGTTAATTTATTAGTGGAGGGTACAGTCGAAGGTAAGAACTGTAGAGGAAGACAGAGATTAGAATATGTGAAGCAGATAATTGAGGACGTCGGCTGTAAGGGGTATGTAGAAATGAAGAGGTTAGCACAGGATAGGAAGGGATGGAGGATTGCATCAAACCAGTCAAAAGACTGACGACTGAAAAAAAAAAAAATGTATGTAAGCTGCGGGTATGAACCGGTATCGCGCAAAAACTACATCAATTTGGATTTTGTTTTCAAATTTTTAGAGCAAATGGTTCGGATCAAAATATGTGTAAATAGCTATGTACCGATGGACGGAAAAAGAAATTTAAATCATTTCTAGATGCGAAATTATAGGCCACGGATCACACTGTATCTGATATGGACACTACTTTCACGAAAAACCGACAAAAAAACGCACAGTTTAAATTAGGATTCTGTTTAATACTTTGACTTCTAATATTTAGTTCTTCAATTTTCTCGAATGCAGTAAATGAAAGGAATATATTAATCAAACATAATAAGAATTAGTAATATTTAATCATGCACTTGCAGAGCTTGAACTAAAATCAAGATACTAATCATTGCATTGATTACATGATTTCCGGATTCTGATAAATTTAGTTAAACGGAATTCGTTATTCAAATCACTATATAATATATTAACTCTTTAATAAGAACCGTGTCGACACAATTCGATAGTGAATCCTTACTTAACTTGACAATTCGAAAGTAAAGAATAAAATTGCCGGTAGGTCTCGAGATATTGGAAAATCAGTTATAAGCGTAGTTTATTTGGCGATGTTTTTAATCTGGTCCACTCCACATTTCAAAGTAACCACAATCGCTAGGAAGTAAACAAATGTAATGATTACATCGCAATACAATGAATGTATTATTGCGAGTATTTTAGTCCTGTTGTAGTTCAAACTGAAAATGTGTTATAAAAATAAATTGTTATAATTATTGCTCGAAACAGACATTGTTTTCATCTCCAAAAAAGGATTTATTTAATGTGTTAGGAGTATCTGCATCGTTTTGAAGCGGCAGTATCAGTATAGATTGTGGGTAAGTTTTAATTTAATTTTTTAATTTAATTTAACTGCAATGGAGCACAGGCTCCGGTGGCAATTTCCCTACACACTCATCTTCCCCCTATCCTGCACCCACCTACATTTACCCTCTACAAATGTTATCTTTAAATTCTTTCAAAGTTTTCGGTAAATTATTCATCATTTCTCTTGGTAACTCATTCCAATCCCTGACACCCTTACCTAAAAAAGAGAATCTTCCCACACCCTTGTGCCTGAAATCGAGTGCCAGCTTGTGGTCATGGTCATCTTTTCCCTTCCATGCACTACTTTTCATACCTATTGCAATATCTTTCCATGCCTCATCGCCAGTATATGCCCTGTACACTCCCATGACCCTCCTCATCCTCCTGCTGTCTTGCAATGAATCCCATTCCAGCTCCTTTTATCATATCCGTCACTGATTGTATTCTGCGATAATTTCCAGAAACAAATCTAGCAGCCATTCTTTGCACCCTCTCCAACTCCTGTGTTTGATACGTAAAATGAGGGTCCCATACTACACTACCATATTCGAGCAATGGTCTCACCAAAGTTTTGTAACCCAGTTCCTTTACTTCTCCCGTACATCCCCTCATCTCTCTCTCCAACAAGTGTAGAACTTTGAAAACTTTTCCTACCACCTGTCCAATGTGTCCAGCCCAGTAAAGCTTGTTATCAAAAGTAATGCCAAGATATTTACATTTCAAGTCTTCAGCAAGCAATTCTTTCCCCACCTTATATTCATAATTAACCTTTTATTTTTTATTTGTGTATCTAATAAGCTGACTCTTCTTTGCATTTATCTTCATCCCATGTTTACCAACCCAACTAGATATCCTGTCCAGATCAGCCTGCAACTGTTTACAATCCTCTATCGTTTTGATTCATATATACAGCATTACGTCATCTGCAAACAATCTATTTCAGATCGTAAACAATCAATACAATTATTCATTAGAATAGTGAATAGCAATGGTCCCAATATGCTGCCCTGTGGCATATCCATTTTTACTTCTACTTCTTTTGATACTACATTTCCTACACTAACTGTCTGTTTTCTACATTTTAAAAATTCTTCTACCCAGCAATTCACTTTCTCATCCACTCCAATTGTTTTTATCTTATTTACTACCATTTTATGCTTACTCTGTCAAACGCCTTTGACAGATCTAGTGCTACACTATCAATTTGGCCTCCCTTGTCCATTTCATCTGAAATATCTTGCATATATCCAACCAACTGAGATTCGCATGAATATCCTTGCTTGAACCCATGTTGCCTGCTTGAAAACCACTTACGTTGCTCACATATATTTCTGATGTGGTTGCATATCAATCTTTCCATTAATTTACCTACCACTGATGTCAAACTGATTGGCCTGTAATTCTCAACTCTATTTCTCACCCCTCCTTTATGTACCGGTACTACTATTGCACTTTTCCAGTCCTGTGGTAAGCAGCAAGTGAAATGGAGCCTGGACTAGAATGCTTTTGCAACAACGTAAGGCATAAGGAATTCAATTATTGTTAATAATTAATAAGCTGATTTAATCAGCTCCTCATTAGTGATGACGTGTATCACGATGTAAACTACTCCCATAAACAAAACACCATTTGAGCATGCCCTGCCCATATTGCCTTGTGGTTTCGGTTGAAATGTTTTTTCTAATCCAATTCGCTGCGCGTGATATTTCCTTGCAGAATAATAACTTGATTTTATAATCACGAGCGGAAGGGATAGAGTGAAAACCAAAGCTTCAAATATTGTTAAATTTAGATGATTATATCGGATCATTAAGTAAGAAGATAAGGCAATAAGCCGCAAAAACAACGTATATATTGAAATTATGGTTATTGTATTAAAATTATCGTATTAGACAATTTTAAAATTAACTGGGTGGCATATGTAGCAGAATGACCAAATATGGGTCATTCCGTACATTTTTATATATAACATTTTGTGTATTTTTATATATAAAAAGAATAAGAAAGGAATTATCGGAGAGGATTGTCAGTGTGTTTGGGACCTCCGCTAGACGCGCCAGATTGTCGCGACAGGCCGGCGGCTACCAGGGACAATGGACACCAGCTACCCTTTCTCACGCAGTTGGTCAAGCGTATAATCTCTTGGCTCCGGGGAAACTGTACACAGGGGTGAATAAACTATCCAATCCCCAGGTCTACGGATGGGCAGTTTGGAGGTCATAGGTGACGAATAAGTCTGAGGCTATCCCGAGTTCGCACGAATCGAGAAAGAATGTTCGCCTATCGTGACAGCCGGAAGGAGGAGCTTGAAAATGGCAGGACCAATCGACGAGAGACTTTCCTTTGCATTTTGTAACGCTGGTGTATTTTTGCCCTATGTAAACCACGAGCGACTGGAGGAGGCTTTTTCCGGCGGACGCTGGAGAGGACTTTACTCCGAGCCTTCAGACTGGAAGGAGTGGATCTTCCGAAGCTGGAGATCGCTCCGTCTCGGCATCGAACCTGAGGGTCGATAAACGTGTCTTGTACAGTGAGGTCACTGTGCACGCATCCAGTACGCTTGCTGACGGACGCGGTGCATTGTCCACTATAGCCAAGGGGCTATAGTAATTCCGCCGTCGCGGGAAATACATCGCCGTCACGGTAATAATTCTACAATTGCAGTGTGGTACTTTTATTCGGTCATTGAGTACAGCAATGTAACGACCACTGAATGATTAGGAGTTCTGGCACCCCTAAATATTGAGCTAGCTGGGGCAGACTTTCTTAAAGCCACACTTGGTGGATAATTTAAATTATCCTGGCGCCCGTATTTGAGATCGGATACAGTTAATGTCAATACTGTGTTTGATTTATGGTTCCCGATCATTGCGAAGGGAACTTTCATTTGAAAAAAATCAAGTGTGTAGCTTTCTTGCTTGCCAATTAACATTGAGAGTTTGTTTCAAGATTAATTTCAAAAGTGGTTGTGTTTTAATGCTTTGTTTATTTGTTAATATGTTGGCAATTGTAAGAAGAGGCTTTGCATAGTTCTTTTTATCATATTTCAATGTGTCAATGTTAACGATAAATAAGCCTCGCCTGTACGCCATTATGAGTACCCAATAAATTAGCAGCCTAGGGTTTCTTTTAAATATAAAAAGAAGTAAAAGGTTTTCACCCTTACCTCCCCAACGGCGTATACCGCCACGAAATGTAGGTAGTTGCATAGTGGTTACTAAACAAGAAATATATGTTATTACTTGCGGCAAAGAAATGTATTCATATCGTATTATGAAAACTTACCAGAGCTCTTACATTTGTTGCTGCAAATACTATCGTTGACGCCAAAGATGTGTCCGCCGCCTGTACTGCCACCACTGTAGCAGACGGTAACTTTCGGGTTGGCCTCTGTGTAAGGACATTTCTTTTTGCTTTAATATGCACATTTTATCGAAAGATATGTCCTCTGGAAACTGTGTTCCAAATTTCTGACCAAGTAGAAAATTGGTTCTCGGTATGCCCTTATTGAACCTTTAGCGATAATGTTCCACTCAGCTTTAATTTCTTATATTTCATATATTGTATTGTGTTAAAATATGTCTAAAAAAACTTGTAAAACCGAATCGAAGGTAATAACTAAAAGAAATAAAAATTTTAAAAATGAAATTTATATTTTTTGCTTCTCCACCTTATTACTTCATACTACAATAAAAAGGGTAAAGCATTTCTATACACGCCAAGAACCGCGCTTGCGAAGTAGCGGGTGACTGCTAGTATTGTACTGTATATGTGGTTGGGTCTGCGCACTGTGTTGGATTATTCACTGCGTGGTAACCTGTTACCGCTTGGGTGTGCACTGTGCACTCTTCCCTCGGTCAGAAGTCCATCATTCCGGCTGCCGACGGAGTGCGAGGGCAAAGCGAACAAATATTTGATAGGAGGCGGGCGGGGGGCGGCTTTGTGTGTCTGGGGGCGGCAGAGGCGGCCCGCAGTCATTGTCGCTCTGTCGCTGCGCTCTGATTGATTGATCAACAATGCCGCCCGCCTCCCGCGCCACTCTTTTATGTGTTTTTATTCGCTGTCAGTGGTGCCATAAAAGAGGAACCTTTTTGCGGCCCTCTGTCTTCCACTGCGCTCCCTTCCGTCTTCACGGAGAATGTTCCCTTCCCTGTGATAACTCTCTGCAAACATGTATCTACACGTGTTTGACGCAACGTTAGCTCTGATAGCGTAAACCAGTAGTTAGGTAACAAACACATTTTACTGGTATTATAACACGTATGAAAACAAAAGATTCTTCTGGACTAAAATGAATGTTTAATGATTTAATTTCAGTTATAGGGAAGTGGAAAAGTTCGCATTTGACGGTAGAGGATTCAGCGACTGGGAAAAAATTATCAAGGGAGATACCCAAAAAAATTATCATAAACGGCGGAAAAAATTGAAATAAAAATATTTAGCTTGGTGCAAAAGTAGTTTTACAGGGAAATACGATCGCATTTAGACTCCATCCAATTTTTTTTTTTTTTTTTGCTGTCGTCAGTCTTTAGACTGGTTTGATGCAATCCTCCATCCCTTTCTATACTGTGCTAACCTCTTCATCTCAACATATTCCTTACAACCCACGTCCTCAATTAACTGCTTCATATATTCTAATCTCTGTCTTGCTCTACAGTTCTTACCTTCAACTGTTCCCTCCACTAACAAATTAACCAATCCAGCATGTCTCAAAATATGACCTAACAGCCTGTCTCTTCTTTCTGTAAGCTTCTTCCATAAACTTCTTTTCTCACCCATCATTTCCAAAACCCATCCAAAATAGACATTTAATATTTAAGAACGAAGATTTTCTCGGTCTTGAGAATTAATATAATATTCTCAAGACAACAAGGTATTTCGATGATCCAAAATCTCTGTCGCTAGCTTCGGGTGGATATTGATTACCGAAATATCGCGTTTAAATACCTTCCCGCGAGGAAATTATAGTAATCTATCTATGTAAAGGTAAAGGCTCCTGTGATCGTAATGGCTTGGTGACTTTTTTTTGCTGCGCATTCCGCCCTTATCGCAGGGTTCTGGCGTACTTCTGATTACATAGCAAGCTGTGCCAGAGATGAAGGTCAGGTTAAGTGCCTATGAAAATCCCCGCCGAGACAGGGATGCGAATCGGGAACCTGTCAACATATCGCTGTTACAGCGAACTAAGAAATTCGCGCCACTTTGCAACATTTGTAAGTTTATGAGAGTATTTTAATATCAGTTTTATATAGTTAAGCAACCGTAAAGAAACAAACTTCAGAACATTATGTTCAACTCGTTATTTCTGACAGCCTTCGAGTTATTTATATTCTACTAGCTGTTACACGCGACTTCGTACGCGTGGACTTAGAATTTGATTGCTAGAATTGGATATAGAAAGCTGAAAGTATCTAAGATACATCCCAAACAACACCGAGTCGGCATAATATGACGGGAAGGTCATCGATATACCATTCTACCGTCGAACCTGTCTCATGATTAAAACTGTTATTCATACCGGTAAACAGTATCCTATTTCCTTCCTAAAGATACAGAGTAATTAATTCCTTGTCGTCGGTGTACACATATATTCGCCAAAATGTAACAAAAAGACGGAAACTTACTTTCTCATATTTAACATTAATAGTTTTGATCACACACAAACTGCCTGTGGAACCAGTATACCGTGAATAAAGTAAGCGCTTAAGGCACTCTTCTACCGCCTACGATTTGCCAACGGGGTTTGAACCCGAAGCCTTACGGAAAATTTCTTAACAAAGCAAGCACCTTATCCACTAAGCTATCTGACCTAATTCTCGTTTCCCATTACAGTGACACAATTCAGATAGTTTTCATAATTAAATGACAATATGCGTTATCTATACAGAAAATAGTATTGTATGTCCATCCTAATGTCAAATAGCATGTACTTGTCAAGTTTCATCACGATCGGATTAGCCGTTTAGTCCAAGAAACGAAACAAACAGACAGAGTTACTTTCGCATTTATAATATTAGTATAGATGTCACAGTTATACTAAACACGAAAATTAAATGCCACAACTCTGCGTTCAGTCCGATATTTTTTTTGGGCTAAGAAGCTAATTTAAGATCTTGATAAGTTGTCTGTTTCGGGGAACGAGCACTTGCACGGAACGAACCACTCATCTCAATGTCTTTTAAAAACTTTCATGTCTAGGATATTGGAATTTGGAAGACAAACTGAAGGAACTTTCAAAAGAGCGTGAAGCAATGTAATGGGTGTCTCGGTGAAAAAGGAAATTAGATTGCACAGTTTTTTTTCCTGATGGCTTTGCTTCTCGTTGACATCGAAGGCATTAAAGGCGGGAAGGGATGGAGGCAAGGAACGGTGAGGAATTCGGTCATGGCCTTTGAAGGAAGCATCCCTGTAATCGCCTACAGAGATGTGGGGAAACCATGGAAAACCCAAATCTGTATTCTTGGACGGGGATTTGAACCCTAGACCACCCGAATGCGAGGCCAGAACGTTACTGTTCACACACCACTCTCCGTTAGATTGCACACTACTCGTATTAATGTGTCATTTACAAAGTAGTGTGACCTAACTGTCAAAAGTCAAAAGATAATACGAGGGAGGAGAGAGAAATTACATCCGTATGCACTTGTTACCAAAAAATTCTTAAGCTTTATCAAAACCACAAACATTTGCTGAAAACGTTTTGAAAATAAATAAAAATACTCCAACGTTGAAATAAGAACAGAACTGTCCCGGCATAGGAGAATAGCTAGGGACACAGAGAGTCTAAAAGCTTTGTTCATAAAACGGAGTTTAAAAACCACTAAACGTAATCTTCTCGACAAAAGAATAAAAGCGTAAATGAAAATACGAGGAAGAGAGTATATCCATTTCTGTATCGTATTTTTAGTTTTGTTTAATAGATACTTCCGTGTCCAGAAACCGAGTCATCTACCATAATTAATCTCTTGTTAATAAGCTACAAAACACATAAATGAAATAGGCTCCTTCGCCTGTTTAAAATCAACGGTCTTCTAACATTCCACAAGCTGATTTTTCCGTAATATATCTTTCCTGTACCATCATCACCTGAAAGAATTATTTCATTTCTGCAAAGTTTTCCCGAGAACAAAGGCAAAAGAATACGATTAGATATTAGATTTTCTAGGTTTGCTTTTTTTACATTGCGCAGAGGTTTTCAATAAACAATTAAAATACATTCATCATCCAAACATTCTATTAATATAATCACAGCCTTGATAATAGATATATATCATATTAAACTGCATTAACATATATTAACTACACGTCAAATGCAGTATCTTTTTTTACTATGCTTTTTGCTTCTTTTATGCGATTTATTTATTGTTGTTGATTGTGATGTTGGTATTAGTTGTTTTTCTTCGATTTGAATTTAAAGTATAACTGATAATAAAATTTATTTTACTTACAGTTAAATCTATTAGACACAAATTGTTTAATCTGCCTCAAATAGATATTTTTTCCAAATGTTTTCCGGATATGAAAATAAAACATGGTGAATTAAAAACTGTTTTGCAAATCGACGACAGACTTAAGGTAAGGATACTCATTTAACTATCAGTTGATGGTCTATATGTAAGATATTTCGGATGAAACAGACAAGGCAGATAAGTTGATAGTGTAGCACTAGATCTTTCCCTGGCATTTGACAGAATGAGCCATAAAAATGTGTTGAATAAGGTGAAAACTATTTGAGTGGATGAAAATGTGACGTGCTAGGTAGTGGTGTTCTCAAAAGGTAAAAAGCAAAGCGTTAGGGTAGGAAATTCAGTATCAAAAGAGGTGGAAGTAAATATGGGAGTGTCACAGGGTAGTGTATTGGCACCTTTGCTATTCATTATGCTGATAAATGATTGTGTTGATGGTTTACAATAGGAAGCTAGGCTACTTGCAGATGACATGATAGTATATAAAGTATCAAAACGGGTGAATACTGTGAACAACTGCAGTGTGGCGTGAACAGACTATCTAGCTGGGTAAGACGGCATGGAATAAAGATAAATTCCAAGAAGAGTCAGCTTATTACGTACACAGATAAAAAATTAATGGTTGTTTATGATTATTAGAAGTGGACAGAATTGTTTGTTGAAGGCTTTAAGTGTAAATATCTTGGCAAAACAAATTTGATAATTAACTCAAGTGGGCAGGATTCATTTGGAAAGTGGTAGGAAAAGTTTACAAAATCCTTTATTTATTCGAGAGAGTGAAGACGAGATGTACCATAAAAGTGATGAAATTGGGTTACAAAATATTGGTCAGACCATTTCATAAACACAGTGGTATACTTTGGGACCCTCGTTTTGGGTATCAAACACAGAATGTCGAAGACTTGCAACGGGGGACAGCTAGATTGTTGGTAGAAATTAACACAATGACCACTCAATAACTGATATAATAAAGGTGTTGGATTGGAAGTCATTTAAAGATAGGAGGAAGTTGAAGAGAGTGTTTGGAGTATATGAATATGTTGGTCGTTGTTGCTTTAGGGCGCGTCAACGTATAGGTTATTAGCTCATAAGTTGGTAATGATGCTTGGAAATTTATTGCTCTAAGAATTAATGGAATACATGGAAGGAAGGTACGTGGGTGAGGGATTGGAAATTATGAATAATTTATGAAGAACGGTGAAAGAACTTAAAACTCATAAAGGGCAAAAGTAAATGAATGGGAAAAATTACATTCAAAGAATATCAGTATCATTACCAGCCAGTTTAATCATTTACTGATGTGGTCTCTTAAAGTTATGAGTTCAGGTAGAACACGAGCAGTCTTCATCAGGTCGAACGATGTTGGGCGATCCTCTGCCAATTAACGCCAACAATCCTGCGATGTCCTTGTCCAATCGGTCTGATGGTCTTCTTTATATCAAACGATTTAGTAAAAAATAAATAAAAAAGGTGAATAGGTGACTGGGGAAGATGTCACCTGACCATGCGCTCTATCGCAATTAAATTAAATTAATTTTTTTTAAATTAAATTCTTAGCTTCCACCCACCCGAATAACTAATGTATGTTTACAATCTTACAGTAGCAGCTTTTGTATCACGTTGCGCGATGGTTTTGTTTTGGTAACCCTCTTATATTCGCTTTGTTTGACGGTATTCCAAAATATGTTATTTTGTTTAATTGTGTGTATCCGCATTATCACATGTGATAAAAATATGTTCCATTGTCTTTTGAGTAAAGCCTATAGGGTTTGATTAGACAGATAAAAAAAATAACATTTCCTTATTGCTAAAATCAAGAGGGAATTTATACTTCCACGTAGTACACATAATTCTTCTACTAATATCCATTCAGGCTTGAAATGTCACACTTCGCCGTAGAAGGTTGAATTATTCTGTTATTAAAGTTGATTTTCATGACAGATCTAAGATTATTGGGTCAGTTTAAAATGATTGCTGAAATTCAATGAGCTTCAAATACAAACAAATATGACAATATTTATTTGAACTGCAGTTATCTTCTGTTACGAAACTAATGATTATTTCTCTTAAATATAAACGCAAGTTAGCCGTATAAAAAAAAATGAGAACAGAGCATTTATGGGTCAATGATTATTTGTTGTGAACATTTATCTTTATGTTGCTGTGGTATTTACGCCGATGAATGTTGGCAGCACTGGGCCGTCACCTACCCCAGCACTTCTGATGCTTTGACACCAGCGTCTCGCACTGGTAGCGTCACCCGGCCTGGTTGACTTAAAAAAAAAAAAAAAAAAAAAATCTCTACACAAACTCGAACGAAGTCACAGCGACCAGCTAGTCTTACATAATCGTGAAAATTCAGTTATGAGTGAACAGGCAGGCAGAGAAAAAATAAAGATTTTGCATTTTCTAATTTCCATTCCAGACCAAAAACTTACTTTTACTCATTACAATTGGTTCAGCGTTTTTAACGTGTTTGAATAATTAACGTACAGAATTTCAAGTAGAGAACACCTTACTTTTAAGACAGTATATCTCGAGAACTGAGCGAGATTTCGAAAAAAATTTATTCTTTATTTTCGATTTGTCTCGTCGTGTTACATAAGAATCTAACACCAAATTTGACATTGGGGAAATGTTTCTTCTGAATTTCAACACATAACGCCTCACGTTTGAGACAGTATATCTCGAGAACTATACAAGATATCCAAAAAAATTATTCTTCATTTTTTGTCTGTCTCGTCGAGTTACATAATAATCCATCATCAATTTGCGGTCTACGGTTGTCGTATGATTCCCTTGAGGTTTTTGTGCCTACGGCCGACCAATATAGCGATCTCCCAACCCCACTTTTCTCTACCCGGCTTCAGTCCAGTGCGTGGTGAAGGCCCCTTGCGTCGTCTCCATATATTCCTTCCTCCATGGATGATATGCATGACATAATGTAGTGTTTATTTTATCCTTGGACGTGCAGTCGCACACGCTCGCATCGTAAGCAAGCGCGATCTCGTCGAGACGTCTTGACTTACCACGCGGCGTTGGAGGTTGGTAATACTGGTATCGCCCAAATTCGATTACTGATGAGATTAGTTTTGGTGTCTAGGCTCAAGGGTGCTCCGCACCCACTGTTTACCTCTCGTGGGTGCAGGAGCCCCCGAACACCCACAGAGCCGGCGCCCCTGGTTACGATAGATTTGCTTGCAATTACTACCTAACCTCTTGTTAGTTTCCATTTTTATTATTCTGAAAATCATCATACTTATTAATTTTGAAATATGGGGTGCTAAACTGATTCTATTGTAGTTTCAATATTTGTAAGATATCTGATGGTTTTCAAAAATATGTCGATAAACCATGTAAACTTTAAATATAAATTTGAATAGTCTTCATAAAGTTTTAGAAATACAAGAATATATCAGTGACACATTTAGATAAGTTTGAGTTTAAGTGTTTGACGAATTATCCAACGGCGGAGTCACAGATAGCGACTAAAATAGATTTTTTACAAAGAATTTGTGAAATATGTTATTATTCTTTTTTAGTAATTCAGTTGCATATTACGCAAATGTTACTAAATTGTGCTTTTCAACTTTATTTATTCATTTTATTTTTTACTGTGGATGGCGTAAACTGAGTTATGAATACAAATCCTAAAAGAAATTTCCAGATAAGATAAACCAGAATAGTACTGTGATATTAGGATTGACAAAAAAAAAAACCAGTGACAAGATTTGTCATAAGGCACGTAGAATCTACCAACGGCTACATCAGAAACTAAGAACGCAATCAACAAAGTTCATTCACAATTCTGTAGACGCTAACGCGGAGCATTTAAACTGGATATGTTTCAATTAGTTTCCGAGAATTCGCCATGGTGCAAATTCATGTCGGCCAACATTCGGAATTATTAGAGTATTAATCCACACCGCTCGGAGCTTTTTCAAAGAAATCATGAAAGCAAAATTCAGAGCGGGAGAACACAGACTTATAAAGAGACTCATGAAATAGGAATTACATATTCAACGACACACGTAATGCCACGTTCACAATGGACCCACAAAACAAGTATTATGTTACGTGAGGGACTATCAGAATGGTTCCACCCCCTTTGGGACATGTTACGGAAACGCAAACACGCTCACAGACATAAAATGTCCGCATTATTAAAATTTAATCTGCCGCAGTAAGAGCCCCTTCTGCATCAGTTCTTGATGCGGAAATGTCAGACAACGCTGTCACACAACAGTCGACTAAAAAACTCTATCCATCGGTAGTTAAAATTAAAAAATCTCCCTCTCTTCCTTTCTCTCTTTTTTTTAACCGTTGGCGAGGCTTATGACCACCATTGTTTGAAAGATGATACATGCAGAAATTAATCAAGAGGAATCCCGCGTCCGGCAAAGATAAAACCGGCGCCAGCGCAATAGGACAGATGAATTACGACTGCGCCTCACACACGTGTGCCAACTTACACACAAAAAAAAGCACTGCAGAACAGGATGGTGTGAGTGTGGGGGGGGGGGGGGGATGTCGGTGTTAGGCGGTCACCGAGTGCGACTGGCACGTACTTCCAATTTCCTTTTTAATAATCATTCATTGTTGCTCAAAGCTGTACTCATTTTTTCATTACTACAAAGAAGTCTCTCAGGGAACGAGCTTTGCCTGTGATCTTCCATCCTGACACAAATTCCCCGCCGTTTGATCCCCCTGCTTCCCTCGGACAGTCTTCTGCCGGGGCGAAAAAAAAGAGTAGGGAGAAAAAAAATTGGTGCGGGTGGCATGGCGGCTGGGCGAGGATTAGAACGCGCCGTGTATACGCCATGGCTGCCAACTCGCTAGGTTTTCATTTCCCGCGCTGCTCGGAGTGCAAAGAGTATACGCGCATGTGCGGAGGGGGGAGGGAGGGGGAAGCGATACACAGAGAATTATTTCAAGTTGAGTGTCGTGCGCTCTCTCAAAAGTGTTCGATAGTGAAAGGGAGATCTGAGCACCCGGCGATGAGAGACGCGGAATTTTAAAACCGGAATAAAGAACGGCGCTATCACAAGAGATTCAAAGTAATCTGCCAGCAGGCAGGCGGGCTCTGTGAGGGGTACAGTCGCTGCCGCTGCTCGGGGAAAATGAAGTCCGCAGGGCTGCTGTACACTCCCATAACTGCTACACAATTCAACCAGTAGATTCCCCCATTAACTATCAATTTTTGTTCGTTAACAATGTGGCCCCAGACTCTCTATATAACTCTGATTTAGTTCACTCTATAGTGTAATTACAGTTTTTATTTCATTTAGTCTGAGTTTGAAAACGTGAAAAATAAATTCAACAAAAACTTTTTTATTTTTTAATAAATTTAAATAGGCTACACACAAAATTAATAGCATATGCTCAGTTTTAAATTACTTACGTTGTTCTTGGTTATTTTGTCTAGTATAACGAAAGTAAATTACAATAATCTTCAGAGTAAATATATCATTACACGGAAATGATTCTTATAATCGATACATTTAATCACATCAAAGCATTTCAGAAGAAATTTTGGCTATTTGAATCGCAAATGAAAAGTAATACCGCTCATCATTGTCCATTGTTGAAAGAATTTAAGAAATCAAAATGTAACAATTACACCAAATATGCAATAGAAATAAGAAACCTTACAGTTGCTTTTGAAAGCCAATTCAGTAATTTAGAGATAGATAAATAATAAAAAAAATTTAAAATTATGTTCATCTACCTTTCATGTTGAAATCGAGTTGGCCCAAGAATATCTCCAAATGGAACTGGTTGAATTACAGTACAATATTGAATTAAAACACATTTTTGAAACATCAGAATCAAAAATAGATTTTTATAAAACTTACGTCACAGAAGGTAAATTTTCCAATTTGAAGAATCTGACACAAAAAATTGTTGCGCTTTTGGTACAACTTGCACCCGTGATTTGTTTTTCTTTATTCGAAAATAAAATTGACCCAACACAAAACACGCTCAAACACACTCCAACACCAATTACGATGTGCAAATACCCAAATTGAGATCGATTTGCAAAAGCTAGGTGAAAGAGTGGAGATACAAATATTGCACTAATAAAATAGATATTTTTTATAATTTAATTTCTTATTTCATTTATATTTATAAATTTTTTATATTTCACTTTCAGTGTTATACATTTCTTTAAAATTTATATTTAGTATCATTATTATTATATTATCTATTATATTATTCTACCGGAGCACGGTACAAAAACGAAATCATAAAAATATAAATTACATAGTACTAGTTTAAACGCCAATAAATAATGACGGACCATATAAACATACAAATTTAACCGAACGTCACATTATATTTTTTTATTTCTCTCCCTCGCATTATAATTTTTATCTTTGCTACATAACAGAGAATTGTATTTTAGATAGCAAGGGAGTTTCACTTTCTTTTAACAATGTGAGTACAAATAAAATCAAATTCGATTACTTATTTGAAAATCTATACTTCCTTTTAACAACATTAGCGCAGATGCAGTTATTCTATTGAAATTTCCTGGTTGACCATGTAGCGCTGTGGTGGCAGCTACTGCAACTAACAGCTTGGGTATTAGCAGACAAGCCGAAGATTTCCAAGTTATCGATGTCACGTCCAGCCTCCAGGATCAATGTATTTTGTTACAGCGGATTAGAGGATATCCGCTCGTTATAAGTCAAATTCTTTGCTTTGAGTGCTGTTAGGCATATTTTTTTTTTTTTTTTTTACTACGTAATAAGGGCGTGTTGGATGTTTAGTTTATGGGGCTAACGTGGATGAGATTACTTAGAAGATTATAACAACAAAAATCAAAAACAATAAAAGGCCAGTTTGGTCATGATGTATGTCACACGTAATGATACGTCTTCGGCGGACTGATGACACACGAAGATGTTTTCGTTCTATTTCCTGTCCATAGATATTGCTGACACAGCAAGCTAAGAATATGGGCTATGTATTTATGGTGGTGTAATGGTTTAATTATAACTGCTAACCTATCATGAAGAAAGATATTTATTTAATTTAAATCTACTTGTTGCGTTTTTTTTATTATTATTATTTACGACAATTATTAGATGCAAAAAAATATGTATTAAGATAATTTACGCTTTATTCTTTTTAACAGTTACTAAAAGAAGAAGGTCAAACAATAACCTAAAAAGATTGTACAGAAGATGATAAACAGGAAAATGTATTCAATTGTTATTCTTTTGTTAAAAAATGTATATTCGTCGGAACTTTTCCACACCTGTGACGATGGGTTTTAAACTAATATTAAACGTCTTAATTTTACTCCCCGCAATCTACCTTTTGCTAGGGAGAGGTGTATAATTCGAACAGTTATTTAATCTAATTACAGACCATATTTATATAATCGTTTGTTGTTTAGATAACATTTATATCTCTGGGATACAGAACGCAATGAAGAGAGTATGTCAAAATGAACAACGCTAATACGTACTAAATATTTCCTTCCTTGATATTGACGGTATTTAAATTACTCACACAACAATTTTTCTTCATTTTTTATAATTATTTTTTTACCACGCCCAGTAACTTAGCTTCGCTCTAAACGCAGATTTTTTTATGTTCCTATTCTAATTACTGTTTTTTAAAGTGAAACGTCTTTGAGCACGCCAGAGAGCTACGCGTTACTTGCATATGCACTTGAACATTCTGTACATGCGTACTATATTATTAATAATAATCATCACCAACATACTATCTGTAAATATCTGTATAATAATATTGTTTTTATTTGTTCTAAATATGGTTCTGCTGATGTCTCTCGCATCCTATTGATTGTAAGAACGGTTTATCAAGGACAGAAAAATGTATTACATGTCTAGGGTTTGTTTAGTCAAATATATACGGGCGACAACACGATCGGACGAATTCGGCCTTTTAGGGGAAGATTGATGAACTACCCGCCAATATCAATAGTCAGTGGGCGGAGTTTTCCTACTTTGTTCCACGCATTAACTTAAGGAAATGAATTTTCTGAAATACAGATGACACTGAATTAAATACCCACCAATGGAATTGTAACGTGGACGGAGCTAACAGAGGCGCTAAGGTTTCCTCCAACTACGTACTGTCCGATGTTGTCAGATTGTTCAAAACTGGGGAGATAGACTCTGACACCATCGGTCAGTTTTTTTTATTATTATTATTATTTTTTTTTTTTTTTTTTTTTTACCAAAAAGGGTACATACCTCTCCGGAATCGATACTGAAACCAGGTGCTCCTAGAGATTTTTCTTACCTGATGGTTTTCAGTAATAGACAGCCTAATTCGACCCCTGGAATTTCCTTCTCTGATCTAAAGATTACGACCGTTCAAATTGCCCTTGAAATGATGTTCGCCAAACACAAGTGTTATGGTGGAATGTCACCTTCCGCATATTTTGACGGAGGATACAGCAGTTTGGCCGTTTCTGTTATAGCATCTCCTTAATGCATAGGGGAGAGGTTTACCGTACTCATTCTCCAACGTTATGTCGTTGTCGTTTTATACGTAATGGGATAAAATCAGATGTAATAAGCCTCACTGTTAGCCTTCTAAATGGAATGGAAGTACGTGTGGTTGTTACATAAATAATTGATGCATTACCTTTGTAATTAATTAACTTTTTTAATTAAATATTTAACTTTCAAAGCTGCTTGTATTTGTAGTTACCTAGGCATTATAATTCTTGAGGGGAGATGGGATTTGTTTTTACATTAACAAATGAATTAGCAGAACAAATGAACAATAAAAAATTATTAATATAATATTAAATATTTTAGCACCATGAGATTACGAACATGTTAAGACAAAAGGTGAACAAACATTAAAACTTGAAAATTATTATTTTGTCCGACCACTAGGTAATTTTTTAATATTAAAGTCCGAGAGACATGAAAAACTCCTTTCAGACTAGTTACTTCATCATGAGTCGTGAAAGGTTCTTTGATGACAAAAACCAATGACACGTTCATGGAACTTAGCACATTACCATTGCTGCGAAGTCTTCAGGCTGCGCTTAAAATAATTCCTAGACTGTTAAAACACTACTAAACTGGATCCTGCAACGGATCTTACTCGAACAATCTTTTAAGAATGCAACAGTTTGCATTTCAAAGAGACGAATAAGAACTAAGTCAGCTCGATTGAAAATACTGAGAGACCATCTCCCATAGACGTCCTTCTTCTTTGTTGACTAACGGGTGAAAATAACCTCTTGTGTTCGTTGTCCATCGGGTCCTTCTCCTTGTATTTACCGACCTTCCTCGGCGGCAAATCATCCAGTCAATGGCAATCACCGTATGGAATTGAACAAATGCTCTTAGTTTAAAAGCTGTTCCTATTCGTATCAGCATTCGCAACTTTCCTCTCACTCAAATTTTCTCACACCTATTTATAAAAAAATTACGCTGTAGTGTCATTATTTATAGCCCTGAAGATTTTGATATACCTTATAGTGTTAAAGACATTATATATTATTAAAATAGTAATTCAGACTGTTAATTATTTACTTCAATGTTTTAAGTAATTTTTGTAAAAACTGAATTAATATCTACAATTATTTTATTTTTAGTGGGCGTGCAGAAAATATGATATTATTTGGTACACGTACATCTCCATCGCTGCTACCTTCTCAGTGCTTCCATGAAATGCTGTGAAATTGATTGGCTATCATTGTGAACTAATCATTCAATTAGTGTGGATTAATTAGGTGCAGAAATTTACAAAGCAGCTGCCAACGAAACCCGCAACTTGCTAATATTTTCCACACCATTTGGAGAAAGAGCGTGTTTTTGATGAGATCGGCCTATTCTCATGACTCAACACATGTCAGCTGAACGCTCATTGTAGTTTATTTGAAGATAATTAAAGCCTTGTCACCAAACTCAGGGAAGATATTACAGTTAATTGAAGAAATGATAAAAGTGGCTACGAATGAAATACGACTAAATTTATTCACAGTTGCATAAACATAAACTGCAATAGACTTCAACACACTTCATATCAAACGTAAGTTTCACATGTTATTCCCTTGCGCTCAGACAATGCGTACAGTACGGCGCTCAACACACAACTTAATCAAATTCGCGCCCTGTCGTTTTTACAATGCGAGCGCCAAACAGACACTGAACGCTGCCAGCACAGTTGTGCTGGCGAGGCCAATGATTGTTTCAAGACTACTTACTATACAAAACTACAGTCTGCGGAAACCCGATAATAATACAAATCAGGTCACAAATATTAATATAATTGTTAATAATATATTAATTAATGCAAACTAATTCAGTATTATTGATATTAATAATAATATTAATAGTAAAAATTGATCGTGGGGAGTGACCCTGTTATATCATCCCTCTGTCCTTCGAAAACATTAGACTACGAATGACTACTTGCATACCTTAGCAGGCCACTGCAGTGTAGTAAAGCTTATTTCGATGTGCATCGTGCTTAAGTCTTTGGAAAAGGAAGGTCTGTGGAAACTATTAAATGTGGAGATTTCAGTAAAAGAAAAATGAAATACGTCGAGTTTTATTTATGAAAACATCCTCACCTTTGAAACTAAATCTACTGGAAGTGTCAATTGTCTAAAATAAGAAATAGTCTTTGATGTTTCACAAGCGCCATATCCCGAGAAAATCGAAGCGTACAACGCTGTGGTATTTCGACGACTTCAAAAATTCTGAATCTTGAAGTGTTCATGTTACATTTTTTGCTGAATCATTTAATTATCGCAATTTTTTGACACGCCCACTTACATGCATGTCTTCAAACTGAAAGATTGCATGTGATGACTCAATCTTGGTTGGTAAGTATTCCCGGCCTAAAGAGTTCAACACTTTTTTTAGACAGTAATCTTGAATCAGAAGTTGAATCATCCCGTTTGAAATTATTTAATCTCGAATGGGAGATTTTGTCTTTTATTCCTCCTTGTGAATAAAACTATCCAACTTCAGCTCTTCTGAAAAGCCGAAATGGGGTCTTGGCACCAATAATTTCGGGATGCAACTTCCCTCCATACAAATTTTTTCTAGTGATGAAAAAGGAACATCAAAGCTCCACAAAATTGTAAAAACCGGAGCGTTGTCTCCGCCAGCAGTGTGTTGCCTCTTACGCCTGAAGTGTAGGCCTCACACCCATCACGCAGGTAGTGAGCCGAGGTGTCTCGTCTTTCTCATTCGCCTCCACCTTTCGCGTTTCCTTTCCTTTCTCGACGAGAAACGAAACGACACGGAGCGACGCTCTACGTCTTTTTGTGACAAGAGATTAACCTCGGCGATGCAACAGCGATGAAGAACTCGATGAATAGAAAGAACCAATGAAGACGAGTGAGCCGACACGGAGCGCTGCGTATACTCCGTCCTTCCTTCTTTCTCTCTTTATTTTCCAATTCTAAATATAGAGAGCACTGTCGCTCCATCTCGTTCCCCTTTTATTACTCTCCCACTTTTAGAATATTAATACCGCCATCTCTTGAAGCAACCTTTGAACTTTTTTTCATTATCGCCTCCGCGATAGAATCCCAATTCGCAGTACGGACTCGGCTCACACGCTGGGGTGGCGCAAACAAGTATGGCTGCAGCCACAATGATACAATCTCGAAGCAACAATACAGCAATAAGGGCCCGCTCTGTAAAAGATGATAAAAAAACATTAAAGAATTATTATAACCATATTATTCGAATGTGGCTCAAGTCTAGTGTTTTTTTCTCGTGATCAGTTCATACAAAACGATATGAAGAGAGGTTAACTCTTAAGCAGATTGGTCGTGGATCGTATTTCTTGAATAATGACATAGATTTGAAACTTGAGGGAAAAAACCAAAACGTCATTTGCAGATATCATATTCCAAACGATAATATGTACTAATGTTTGACATCGTCATCTATTGTACTTAATCAAATATAGCTAAATACCCATTGTTTTACTTGTATGTTAGACAGTGAATGTTTCTGAACGCTAAAAACTAAATTTCAAATGTATTGCTTGAAAAATTCTTGGACTAGTATAATTTCATAAAATATACAGCTAGAATTTTTTTTAATGAAATACTTAATTCAGTTTCGTTTTTCATAGACAAAATTAAATTCGGAAAGAAGTTGGTTCTATTTCCGCCCTCCCCCCCCAGATTTCGGATTTCCATGGTTTTAAAAAATCATAGTAGATGAATAGTTGAGTAGCCAAACTCGTTTCTGTCCCTTGAACACAGTTCTCTCCTAACTATAATACTGGAGAAAACCTTGAGAAAAAAAATTAAGGAAAATTGAATTAGATTATCACAAGAGATGATTTTCTTCACATCGAGCGTGGTGGTGTAACGGCTAGCGTTCTCACCTCGCATTCGGGAGGACGCCGGTTCAAATCCCCGTCCGGGACTCCAAATTTGGGTTTTCCATGGTTTCCCAAATCACTCCAGGCAAATACCGGGATGCTTCCTTCAAAAGGCCATCCCATTCCTTGCCCCCCCATCCTTTCCCGTCTCTAAAGACCTCGCCGTTAAGAGACATTAAGCAGTTACAAAAAAAGAAAAGATTTTCTTCATAACTTGCATTGTGTATATGAAGTGTGCTTAAAATCTTCCGCAATTTTCATTACAGATAAAGAAGTAATTCCCCTTTGCCAGGTAGTATTAACGGATCATATTTAGCCATGATTGATATTCTGTCATCAGCTTGTGTAGAATAGATATATTTATGAGGATTTGGGGAAGGTACTCCTCCCTATATCATAGTAAAAAAGTGTAAAAGTCGTTTAGGGCGACAAAAAGTTATTATTATTATCGACGTGATGAGCAAAAAAGATGTGATCGAAATCTGGTAGTCAAAGAAAGAAAGATCCTCAAATAAATCTTTGGTCCGGTCATAAAAGATAGTGAAAATAAATTGTCACAACCGCGAATAATACATACTCGTTTATAAGATTACAGACTGGATTCGTAAAAGAAGGATTGGCTTTGTAGTCACGTGAAACAAATAAATGCATTGGGACTAATTAATCTTTACCTACTTTCGTAACAAGAAAACCAAGGAAGCCTACTTCACAGAGAAGGAAAGCTATTTGTTGATGTGAAGATCACATGTGAATACATCCAAGAGAGTTATAACTTTATGAAGAAACATGAAACACATCTGGATTTCCAAGAAAATCAGAAGCTGCGAACATGAAAGACGTAGACTGAAGAAAGAAAGAAAGAACAACGAAAATGAATGCGGGAATATTTAGCCAAGTCCAAAAAAGAAAATATTTGAAATAATGTGGACCATAACTAGTCGAAATGTTAAAAGAAATAAAAAGCTATTCACTGTTAGGATTGTTCTTGTTGTGTAAATGTTCCATTGACTGCTACAGAGTACAGTAAAAAGTTTAAAAAATAATTATTAGTCTTTCATGGAAATATAGCTATATTGTGGTTAAAAAATTTGTTTAAAAAAAATGTAAGAGTCATTCTGAATCCTTATTATTTATTTTTCTCTAGGGATTTACGCCTCCGCAACATCATTAGACGTGGAAGAGGGTACGGAATAAGGAACGGAAAGATATTCTGGCATAGCCTTTTGTAGGAACCATCCCAGCATTCACCTTAAGTGATTTCGGGAAACCATGGAAAACCGAAATCTGGGTAGCCACAAGAGGATGTGAACCAGTGACCTCCCGAAAGCCAGGCCTGAGTAATACAGCTCAAAAACTGGATTCGCTACATATTCGAAATCATCAAGCGATAAGTAAGTACTAGATTATAAAACCGATCATAGTTGTTTGATTTAACCTGTTGACAGGATCGTGTCTAACGCAGCCAAATCAGAAATATAAAAAACTTAGTTTGTAGCTAATACGGGCAGGCGAGGCTTATAACCCGACCTCCATATTTCGAATTAATGACAGTTGCGCTCATGAGTTAGATAGTTATTCATCGAATTATAATAAACCTATCGATTAACTTAACGGTAACTATGACGGACGCCACAACTAATGAATTGAATTGATTGTTTGAAATGAAAGGGCTTTCCCAGTAAATGAGACAGATATAAATTTCATTTAGCTCTGAAATGAAGCAAATGATTTATCGTTATTAAAATGAGTTCAGGTAAGAAAAACTCAGACTTTGTAAACTGAATTTGAGCTTTTAACTACAGCGTTCTTGCAGTAAAAAACGTTGTAATGCCACACATGTATTTATTTCTAATTGCCTTTTTCACTATCTAATGAAACATATGCGGATGAAGGTTGTAATGTCCCCTGGTGACGGAAAAATTTATGCGTGTGAATTTCACGTTTCTTTGGCATCGGCGAGAGCCAGGTGACTCATACCTGCACTGAAAGACCGAACGATTTATGGCAGGCCGTAAAGTTAAAAGCTTTACGCATTCAATGAAATTCAAAGGACAGTATAGGGACTGTGCCGAAATGAGGATTTCCTGTTACAGTAGAAAGTTGAAACTAGAGAAACGGTGCTTCGGAGAAAAAGCCAGGTTGCGGAACACCTCTGCTGGGAACCAGCGAATCAAACTGTGTTACGAACTTTTAGAAACCATAAGTTTTTTATGTTGCGTGAGGAGCGCCAATGGAGAGAGTGGACGACCTGCCAAACGCTGCGACTCGCTGAAATTTCCCGCGTCTGCTATAACTCCGGAGCCTGCAAGTTTTCAACGTGGCGAACAAGCGGGAAGGAAGACATTCTGTTTCTGGCCAGCAAACAATCCGCACCGGCGCACCACGGGAGATTGCCGGAGAGCTGTGTCACTACCTGCGGGGAGCTACCTCACCAAGTGACCTTCGTCCAACTGATCAACAGGATCCGTGAAACTCTGTTTTATTCGCATGTCATCTGCTACGGTAAAGAACGCTCACGATTTATAGACACTCTTGCGTCATTCAACCCTAGGCAACGCTCTGAGATGTGAATCATGCTCTAAATTGTTCAAAAGAAACTTTTAATATTAAGTTATGTTCAATAAACCAATCAATTTTATATTCAAAGAAAATAATAGGTGTTGTAAACCCTGCTTTCAATAACTTCCTTTCCAATGTACCAGTATATCATTTGATTAGATGAAGATATGTGTTTTATTGGTAATTTTAAAAGTATAATTGCTTCGATAAAAAGTATTTCAGAATTGGAATGTCGCTTCTCTCTGATAGAGAACACTTCCATTCTTGGCGCCTACCTGGGATTAATTTTGCAAATTAACTTATTAATGAATGCATCTCATTATTTCATTCTAATTTTAATAACGTCATAAAACTAGACGTTGCAAGGTCTTAACAATTTATTGGACTTTTAGATTGTATTGCTCCTTGGAAGAACGACAAGCACAGATACCTAGTATATAATTTCGTAAGGTCACTCATCCACTCACCTCGATAGCTATTGGCTGGAGAACCCTGTCACGTGTCAGCCATCGCTCACAAAACAGCGACCGGAGATATCATTAGAAGAAATTCGTGGTTATGTCTACAATTTAATAGCTAAGCAACTGTTACCAAATTAATTGGCATAATACATTTATTAAGTTTGCTTTTCATAAAAATTTTGATAAATTTTGCGGCTGAAAAAACGTGTATCTGCTTTTCAGTAACATGTTACTCATTAAGGCAACATAAAAATATATATATAAAAAAATACTCATAGTCTCTGCTATAACCACGAATGCCAATTATCATTTCGGCTTAGAATAAATTTCAGTTTAATTACAACTTTCACTAATGTTGTTGCTTGACCAAAATTTATGCATTACGGTTTATTTGCTTTTTAGGCATTTTACTGACCACTTTCGTTATTGGTCTATATTGATGTTCGCTGTATGTGAGTTATTAGGCTATTTTAAGTTGACATCAGACCAAATTTGTCACCGAATCGACTATTCTGGCAACTTGTTACTGCGGAGTTGCTCAACTGTTTCATAATTTGGAATGTGTATTAAGTTCTCTGGACATCACAGTTACTATGACCAATGTTTACATTATGAGTATTTGCCAAGTCTCAATAATAAACAACATGACGCTTTCGAAGCAAACAGGATTTTTTTTTTAATTTTGCAGAGTGAACTTTAAGGGTCAAATACAAGTTCATATTTAAGCAAGTTCATGTGTATGATTTTTGAAACAGTTACACGATAGCGCGATCGTTCCTGTCCGTGTTCAATACCTACCTCTATTAATGCTTCTGAGTTCTTTAAGCTCTAGAGATTTTATTCATCCTAAGGGTGAAACACAGGTCAAGCTTATATTATGCCAGATCAGATCAACCTGTCATAATCTTTCATCGTAAAAACTGGAACTATTCTAGACCCGTGACGATACGCAAAAAACAGTCAAGGGCTTACACTAGTCTCATATAATGGTGAAACAAAAACGCGTGTAAAAATTATTATTTGCACACGGAAAATTATTTAAGTCTTGAACGGAAGATATAAAGTTAAAAAAAATTATTTATTTATTAAGCTCACTGATACTACGAATGAACAGTCATAATTAATTTAATTCACATAGGCCAATTAAAAGCAGAACTTTTATGAATCTTGATACTCGTAGTACCGGGAAAGAAATATCTCTGGAGGCGTTACTGGATTTTAAATTTGGACGTACGCTTTGTTCTTGGCTCGCATTTGCTTGTCTTTAACATTACCATATCGCTTTCTTTATTGTCGATAAGTTTCTGCAAATTGAATACTGACAGGGTGGTCGAATCTGGATTAAACCGTCAAACTCTGTTGCAACCAATCACGAACATTTGGACAACTACGCGCAAGATTTCCAGTGTTTGCTTCTTCACATGGTTGAGCAACAAGGTCGCTTAGTCCGTGGCCCCGTAGTTGAAAAGGATGGTGTGAATAGGAACATCCCTCGCTAATCCATTTTCTGACTGGACGTAGGAATTTCAAAGCAAGGGGATCCGAAGTACACATGCATTTCACTACCCCGACATTACCTCAGCCACGATAGAAGCTGAATACGAAACAAATCGAAACTCTTTCACCAGAATGGAAGGCCACTTGAATTATTTACTCCGGACACCAACACAAATTATGCCGTTAAATTTTATAATCACAAGCTTTTTTTATTCATGTCACTCCCAACTTCCTCTATTTATTCCAGAAAAAAAGAAGTAATTGTTTCTGACTTCACAAATCCTACATACTTTCAGCATTGTCCACGTACGCGAATGCAGTCGCAGTTCAACATGAAATTCGTCTAATAATGGCGTCAAATAAAAGTCGGGATAGTAATAGGATTATAAACCCGTTAATGTAACTAATAAATAGAATAATTTAAAATAAAAATTTGTTTTGCTTCCACTTTGAAGTCGTCCGCCACATTATCAGCCGTCTGTTACCATGATATTCATCCAAACACTTTTTCACACCGGCTGAAGTTGCATATTACAAATATACTAGACAGATTAATCAGAGGAATACGCATACTTCTTTTTTTTCTTACTTATGGCTTTACACCTCGTCGATGGCTTACGTCATTAGAGGCGGGATGGGGACAGGGGACAAGGAACTGGAAGGAATTCGGCCATGGCCTTTTTGAAGGAAGCATGCCGGCATTCACCTGGAGTGATTTGGGGAAACCATGGAAAATCCAAGTCTGGATGCCCGGGCGGGGATTCGAACCCGCGTCCTCCCGCATGCGAGGCCAGAACGTTAACCGTTCACCCACCACACTCGATGAATACGTAGAAATTAAGTTCTACGCAGTAAACAAAAGAAATTTTAAACAAATTCAATATAGAATTCATGTCTCTTACGAAAAGATTAGATAAGTCTCTCATAGTGCGTCCTTTCTTCATATGAAATAAACTCATGATGTTAACTATTTCCCCGTCTCTCGTTAATACTCTGCGATGCGCTGCCTGCATTAATTCGCTTGCTTTGTGTTGGATTACTCTTTCTCAGTTTGTCAAAGTTTGTACTGAAATTGGGCAGGTGTATCACCTCAGTGGTCGTGGACAGTGATTTTGTAATATGCAGGACATCCTTACTTTCCGTCTATGAAAACAAAAGTAATTAAGCCAACACTGATTAAATGTATGTATGTTCGTTTGGGATAACCAGGACCACGTTAAGCCTTAATTTGTTTTTAATTTGCTTTTTATGGGTACACATTCATTTTACAATCAGGATTTTTAGCCTTCGAGAGGACCTACAGTTTAACGTATAACGTTTAACGGAAGCATTCTGTCGTATTTCTTACTGCAACAGCAAGCTGTGCCAGTGAAGAGTTATCTGATATTTCTATTTCCCCTTACATAAGTTATAATTGAGTGTTCTGGTAGCTAAGTGGTTAAGGCTCTTGCTTCCAAAACCTTCACTGCTCCGGTCCCGGGTTCGAATCCCGGTAGACACAGGAATTTTGAGAGTTCTGTTTTGATCATACGAGCTATGCCAGGACTCTCCGTGATTCGGATTCCATCTTAAACTGTAGGTCCCAGAGGAAAGGAACTGGCCGTCCTGCCTCTGATACAATGGCTTAGTATGCCTCCTTCAGGAGGATCGAACCAACCTTCCGGTTGTGGACTAAGTTAAGTTTTTAAGTTATAGTTATCCAATATGTCTACATCTCCTTGTACTAGAACTTCGTTAGATATTTTTCCAGTCGTTTGACCCGACTAATTATTATTAATTAACATTCTATCTCACGAATTTTAATTGCATAACATAGGTACAGAAACGATGTCATCGCCTACTCTCTTAATATTTCATTTACATCTACTTCTACATCTACATATATACTCTGCAATTTACAAAATTGTGGGTGGCAGAGGGTGCTCAGCACCAAAGCTAATCTCTTTGCTGTGCATTCCAATCCCTAATGGTAACGGGTCCTAAATGGCACAACAATAGTCCAAATGTGGACGCACAAGAGATTTGTACGCTATCTCCTTTGTTTGTTCATTACAATTTTTCAAGATTCGACCTATGAATCGCAGCCTAGAATTTGTTCTACCTACTAACGAATTAATGTGTATGTCCCATTTCATATTCCTTTGTACTGTTACTCCCAAATATTTCATAGAATCGACCATATCAACAACTGTATTGTTTAACTCGTATTTCTGAACAATTGGATTCTTTTTGTTAGTTATGCTCATTGTCTTGCACTTTTTACAATTTAGAGTAAGTTGCCACTTAGCGCACCAAGCCAAAATAACATCCAGATCGCGCTGAATTTCTAAGCAATCGGCCAAATTTCTTCCTTCCCGATAAATAACCGCATCATCTGCAAACAATCTGAAAAGGCTTTTCAATTTGTCTCCGAGATCGTTTATAAAAATTAAGAAAAGAAGTGGTCCAATTACACTTCCTTGAGGTACACCCGATGTAACATCTAGATTAGAAGAACTTTCTCCTTCAACGACAACATACTGCGACCGACCAGTTAGAAAATCCTTTATTCCATTCACAAAGCTGATCCGATATACCGTACGCTCGAAGCTTCGCTAAAAGGCGGTTGTGTGGCACAGAGTCAAATTCTTTCTGGAAATCTAGAAAAATTGCATCCACTTGTGAACCTGCATCGATAACTTTCATTGCGTCGTGTGTGAATAGGGCCAGCTGTGTTTCACATGATCTTTTCTTCCGAAATCCGTGTTGATTTGTTGTAAGCAAATTATTATCATCTAGAAAATTCATAATGTTCGAGCATATAATATGCTCCATAACTCTACTACAAACAGATGTTATAGATATGGGACGATAGTTCCCAGGATCACTTCGATCACCTTTTTTGAAAATCGGAGTTACTTGCGCGATTTTCCAGTCTGAAGGTACTTTTCGCTCTTCTAATGATTTACTGAATATATCAGACAGAAATGGCCCCATTTCCGCCGCATACTCTGAAAATACTCTTACTGGAATTCCATCCGGAAGGTGCTTTCCCCCACTTCAGGAGCTCTAATTGCTTAATGATACCTGCAGTATCTATTCGTAATGATTCAATCACCGACTCGCCACGGCGTGGGAAAACGGGAATAGTATCCTTATGTTCATTTGTAAATGAATTTAACTGAGTGTTTTAATCTCATTAACACAATGACAGAATTAAATTAACTTCATCATACCCTGTTCACTCCGAAGTGGCGGCTCTAAGTCATGTTTCACTGGCCTCGCTCCACGCCTCACTACCTCTTTGCCTTCCTGCCTCTCCGAGCTGATCGCTATGTAGACGAGTGGTAAATTTCCCCTCAGCATGTAGGGGTAAGGGCAGCGGAGTGGGGATAGGGCAGACTGACCTTCAGCCGCCTCTGTTAACTGAACGGCTGACAGTAATTTTTTGTAGTGCCAGCGCTCTAATTCCCTTGAAAGCATCTTTGTTATCCTTTGAAATATTCTTGCAGTACCTTACAATAGCACAATATTAAAGATTATCTACTGTATAAAATGTTATAAAACAAATTTTTAAAAAAAATCATGAATTAAGGAAAAAAGCTCAATTGTCCCACTCGTTTATAAGTGATAGAATGGTTGACAACAGAAATTATTAGTGTCTTCCAGATAAGCTGTCAGTGTTGTCAAAAACCACAGTCTCACTAGTTGCTCGGTACTTCTCTTACAAATAATGATAGAATTTGAATATCCTTTTGAATGAATCAGTACATGGATTCTGAAAGAAAATCTAGGAAAGACAGCACTCGCTTTGGAAATGACAGCATATTCTGAATAATGCAGGACTGTACAACCCTGTCCACGCGTTGTAGTCCAGTCATTATAGTAAGTTCACCTCGGAATTCGAGATACCCAGCTGTAAGTCTGTAAATACTTGTATATTGACACCCTAAAAGTTGTCTCAAAACCTACATATGGTAGGGTGTACTCAACTATTAAATTTCAAGGTCAAAGGTCACAAAAATCGTTTGTTTGCGCTTTTTTTGTAAATATCTCATTTCCTATGGGTTTTTTTGCTATTTGTATTTGTTATCAATATTTTAGAATACAAAATTCTCTACAAATTTTGTTTAAAATTTTTTTTTATACGGTGAACCGTTTTGGAGATAGAGGGCGGAGAGCGCGCGGTCACAGCATCACTTCAGGTCAACCGGTGCCTCCGGTCGAAAACGCGCCATATACAGTTGATGAACTATCGATAAATCAATGATTATAAATATTTGTCAATTTTTATTAACTATTATATTATATTTTATCATTTTTTTCCTAACCTATCCACTTTTAATTCAGTATTAATTTATGTAACAACACTTACCTGCCCATGTAGCATTGCAGAATTGTTAATGAAAATATAGCAATTATATTTGAATTTTAACCTAATTAATATTAATAACTTCTTACATGATGAAAAAAACAAATAAATTATGAATTAATTTTTTTATTAAAAAATATCATTCAATACATTTATTTTTATTAAAAGTAAAAAAGTGGAATAAAGGGTACAAAAACTACAATTTATAATTTTAATCATCTTCTTCCTCTTCTTCGTCGTCTTCCGGCTGCTGGTAAATTTCAAACTGGTTTTCATTATCGTCTTCAACGACATTTGTCTCAAGTTCTTCCATGATTTCGGGGTCAAAGGTTCCATCTTCGTTAATGTCGCTCTGATATGGTAGAGCATTGAGACAAGCTTGCCCATTACATTGGCCACAAGCTAAAGAGCATTGCAAGCCCGCTTTCCTGCATCTGCATCGCGAACCACAATCACTCTTGCAGTTGCAGAAAATTGTATTTAGCAAATCTTCTGGAGCAGGTGGTAAAATTGTCATGATAGGCTCCAGAAAATCGTTTCGCATTGCCCAACCCCATACCTGGGGTTCCAAATCATGATTTTTTTCCCTTTTTAAAAAGCGCTGAAGTTGTGTCACAGCCACTTAATGCGTGCAGAAATAAAATATTTGTTTTGGAATGAGGATAATTATTAAAACTTTTAGTCTAGTATATCTCCGTTTTTACATTTCCTTTCTCTACTTTTTTAAAGCATTTGAGGAAGAAAATTGTTCGGCCCAGAGATTATTAGAGAGTGGAACTCAAACCTTATTGGCAGTCTATTATAATGCTCCGAAATCTTTGAAAAGTCTCGATCATCTTCGTTATATGCATTGCGTCAAGTCTACAAAACTTAATTAACCTGTGCAGCTTTCAAATATTCCACCAACAAGTGCAGCTGCTCATCAACATTTCAAACGTGTATATTATCAAGTTCAAACTTGGTTAGGGCATGATTTGGAACCCCAGGTATGGGGTTGGGCAATGCGAAACGATTTTCTGGAGTCTATCATGACAATTTTACCACCTGCTCCAGAAGATTTGCTAAATACAATTTTCTGCAACTGCAAGAGTGGTTGTGGTTCGCGATGCAGATGCAGGAAAGCGGGCTTGCAATGCTCTTTAGCTTGTGGCCAATGTAATGGGCAAGCTTGTCTCAATGCTCTACCATATCAGAGCGACATTAACGAAGATGGAACCTTTGACCCCGAAATCATGGAAGAACTTGAGACAAATGTCGTTGAAGACGATAATGAAGACTAGTTTGAAATTTACCAGCAGCCGGAAGACGACGAAGAAGAGGAAGGAGATGATTAAAATTATAAATTGTAGTTTTTGTACCCTTTATTCCATTTTTTACTTTTAATAAAAATAAATGTATTGAATGATATTTTTTAATAAAAAGATTAATTCATAATTTATTTGGTTTTTTCATCATTTAAAAAGTTATTAATATTAATTAGGTTAAAATGCAAATATAATTCCTATATTTTCATTAACAATTCTGCAATTACATGGGCAGGTAAGTGTTGTTAAATAAATTAATACTGAATAAAAAGTGGATAGGTTAGGAAAAAATGATAAAATATAATATAATAGTTAATAAAAATTGACAAATATTTATAATCATTGATTTATCGATAGTTCATCAACTGTATATGGCGCGTTTTCGACCGGAGGCACCGGTTGACCTGAAGTGATGCTTTGACCGCGCGCTCTCCGCCCTCTATCTCCAAAACGGTTCACCGTATAAAAAAAATTTTTAAACAAAATTTGTAGAGAATTTTGTATTCTACAATATTGTTAATAAATACAAATAGCAAAAAAACCCATAGGAAATGAGATATTTACAAAAAAAAATTACGCAAAAAAACGATTTTTGTGACCTTTGACCTTGAAATTTAATAGTTGCGTACACCCTACCATATGTAGGTTTTGAGACAACTTTTAGGGTATCAATATACAAGTATTTACAGACTTACAGCTGGGTATCTCGAATTCCGAGATTCTTACCTAATTTAAGCTTAAATGACTGGACTATTGGCACGATAGTTACTGCGAACTTTACTCTGCGCAACCAAAACGTTGGTAGGTACAGTACAGCGAATCTTCAGCTCACTGAATTATCTTATGAAATTCTCCAAAGTTCGTTCCATCTCAGTCAATTATCAGATAAGCTTCCTCTTTTTCGACACATTCCGACCGAGCGTGGTGGTGTAACGGCTAGCGTTCTGGCCTCGCATTCGGGAGGACGGTGGTTCGAATCCCCGTCCGGGCATCCAGATTTGGGTTTTCCATGGTTTCCCAAATCACTCCAGGCAAATGCCGGGATGCTTCCTTCATAAGGCCATGGACGAATTCCTTCCCATTCCTTGCCCCCCATCGTTTCCCGTCTCTAAAGACCTCACTGTTAGAGAGACGTTAAGCAGATAAAAAAAAGACATATTCCGATCTTACGTCTCGCAGTAAGACACGACTATCACATCCTTCATACAAAATTTCACCCATCGTAAATAGCTACCTACAGACTCAATTTTTCCAAATACTTCCAAATTTTATAACCTGTTGTATCAACGTAAGATTTTACAAAGTCTAAGATGAGTACCATCAAATCTGCCCTTTATCACCGTTCTTTTCCAATATTTAAATTAAAATAAAGTAAGATGTGTTCGCCCATGTTGCTTCTCTTCAAATTAGCGTATCCTCATTGTTCTAAATCTCTTCTCTACGATCTTTTCCCATAATCCCAATGCAGTGTGCCAATAGAATGATACCCATATAGTTGGTGTACTTTTTCCTGCTTCGTTTGGTATTATAATCCCCTCGTTCAGCCATATGTTCTCATTCCTTATTAATCCTAGTGTTAAATATTGTCACTGTATACCTTGTACTTCTCCCGCCGTTATCACAACTACGCTGACGCTAAACTCTGAAGCACATACTGTGCTTTTGATGCCTCCTGCGGAGGCCGCAGGTGTTAACCGCAACGGCAAAGGTGCCCGCAAGTGGTTGACCACAAACACTAGCTTGTTGTCTCTTACATTCCCTGAAGTAGATATACTGCTTGTACAGTAACTGCGACAGTCGTTGGGCGCAATAGCGATTTTGCAGAATTACCCGTCTATTTTAGCTTCATTCCTGCACCACATTTTATGTAGAACAGTGTTTCTCAATGTGGACCGCAGATCACTAGTGGCAGCGAAGGTGGTTTAAGTAATCCGCAAGCAGATGGCTACAAAAATTAAGCGCGTAACTGGTGATGGAGGATTTAACCCTGCAGTGGTCGCGTGGATTACATATGTAGTCCACTCAAGCCATTTCTAATGGGACTTTTCAGAGCGCGACCACTGCAGGGTTAACATGAATGTGGATACAGGCAGGGTTGGAAGAGATGGAGCACTGCAAGGGGTTGTTAATAAAAAATGAAAGAGAAATTAAAGTTTCTACCTGAAATGAACACTAATTAGAAGGAACAAATGCACGTTAAAAATGCAAATGGAAAGCAGTTGACACTGAGGAACTGGTTGGGGGATTGCATCGTAGATTCAAGAGAGGGAGATGAGAACGGAAAAAAAAATAGATGAGAAATTTATCTTAAACAGAAATCAATGCGACGGGAAGGAAAACAACCAATTTACGACACAAAAGTAAAACGCAGAATACTGGGAGAGACTGGATTAGTAAATGATCGCTTGATATACACGTTGATCACATAAATTGGTTTCGGTTGACCAAACTTAAAAACAGTTTAATCAATTATGATGAAATAAGAATGAAAGAGGAATCAAAGGTTTCTACCTTAACTGAAAAATAATTAGAAGGAGAAGAAACTAATGCATGTTAAATATACCAGTGGAAAACTCTGGACATTGACTGGCTGGAGGATTCAAAGAGGGATGAAAATGAAATTCTAAACTAATTGGGAAATTTAGTCTTAAACAGAAATTAATGTGACAGAGATGAAAGCAAACAATTTATGATACATATGTAAAATTCAGGATACTACGGGAAATTAGCCAGTAAAATGGTCGGTTGACATAGACGCTGATCATCTAAATTGGTGTCGGTTGACCAAACTACAACGACGATAATGACATTGCCTGTTACGTCAGTTTGTTTAATTTAATGAGAACTGTGCGACTTCTTTCACGTGTCTGCAGGGTGGTCGCTGGATACAGTTTCCCGATATCGCTTTGAGGAACGTTTGCCGTCGCTAAGCGCACTGACACGACCGGTAGCGCCGACAAAGAGGGCACGTGATAATGTATGCCGAGGGCGGGAGACGTAAGAGGGAGTGATGCGCTGAAAAGAGATATTCTATAAGTCGAGTCTTGTCACAGGCTCTATCTAAATTAACTACTGCAGCGGGTGGGCGCGAGACCTCGTGATTGTATGGGGAGAGAGAGCGGGGATTACTTGGGCGCCGCCCTCAGCTCAAAGATTAATCCGAGCCGTTAAAAAGCTGATGGCGTAGAGTAATCACTCAGTGTGCCGCCAGCTCACTCCGCGAATTACTTACATTTCTCGTCCGTCCGCCGAGCAGGTGTCTGTGTCTGCTTTGTCACTGTGCGTTTATTGGGGGCACCGCCATTAGGAAACCAAGGATCTACAACACCGCACAATAGCGTACTTCAAAATTTTCAGACTGTTTTTAACTGGTTTTAAGGCAACAGAACATAGTCACGACAGGGTGGTCAAATTTATAAACTAATTTATTATTTACCAGGAATTCCCGCCGGCTTTTTCTACACCGATCTATAAAGTTCGTAGTCAACAACAGTGTCCAAAGTGTTTAGTGCTTATCTCTGATGTAGTGTGATCTTTGGCGCAAATCTGTTCAGTTTACGAACAGATTATCATTTATTGCTCCAGCTATATAGAATCATCAGACATACAGTATCTTTTTAGCTAGACCCTAAGTGCTTATCTCTGAACAGATAAGTGCCAAAGATCACAATTCATCAGTTTACTAACGGATTACATGTGGATGGAACAATGAAAGATGATCTGAACAGATAGGCACCAAAGATCACAATAGATCGGTTTACAAACGGACTACCATTTATTGCTCCTTCCACATAGAATCATAAGACATACCACGGTTTTTAAGTAATACCCTAAGTGCTTCTTTTTGATATAGTGTGATCTTCAGTGCCTATCTGTTCAGTTAACGAACAGGTTAGCATATACTGCTCCATCCACATAGAATCAAAGGCGGGTCCCCATGGCGCGTGGTTTGCAGTACGCGCCTTTCATCTTTTACCGCCTGGCGGTGGGTCGAGGTACCTGCTAGCATATGCGGCAAGTAGATGAATGGCGTTTCCTTGCCACCCACCGAGGGACGCGCCGTGGGAACAGAGCTTTAAACATACGAAGGACGTCCAGAAAAAAAGGTTCAAGCGCTCAGAAGGGCGCAGGGATTTTTTTTATTCAAAGGTTGGCACACCTGCATGGAGGGGGTTCCGTAACGGTCAACCCGAGCTCCACTCCAATTCAGTCAGTTGAGATATGTCGTCAGAGAAGCAGCTTCCCTCAACATCCGCAGGGGCCGTTCACTTCACCTACCGCCGAGGTGAGATTCGCTCGGTCATCAAATTCCTCAAAATCCGCGTCCGAAATCCATCGACAGCTTGTGGAAACCTACGGGCCTGAAGTAATGTCACGTCAACACGTTTACAAGTAGGTTATGTTGTTTAAGGAAGATCGCACTGACACACTTGACGAAGAAAGGAATCGGAGGTGGTATCCCGTTTCAGAAGAGCATCTGAAGGATATTGATGAAACAATTCCCAGGGATCCTAGTTTTTTTTTATCTGCTTAACGTCTCTCTAACAGCGAGGTCTTTAGAGACGGGAAAGGATGGAGGGCAAGGAATGGGAAGGAATTCGGCCATGGCCTTTTGAAGGAAGCATCGCGGCATTTGCTTGGAGTGATTTGGGAAACCATGGAAAACCCAAATCTGGATGCCCGGACGGGGATTCGAACCGCCGCGCCTCCCGAATGCGAGGCCAGAAATCGTAGTGTGACTATTGGCAGCGTTCATGAAATGTTCCCACACATATCTCGTAGTCTCACGGGTGAAATTGTCTCAGAAAAGCTTGATTACAGAAACTGAGTGCAAGAAGGGTGCAAAAACGTTGACTATGGAGCATTTTTAAAATCGCGTTTTGGCCGCACGTGAAATTCTTGAACGTTATGAATCGGACGGTGAGGCATTTCTTGACTCAATTGTCACTGGTGATGAAACTTGGGTATGTCACTATACTCCCGAGTCCAAAAGGCAGTCCCAACAATGGCGTCATACCCATTCCCCAACCGCTAAAAAGTTCAGTTGTCAGAGTGGAAGATTATGGTATCTGTTTTTTGGGTCAGAAAAGGTGTTTTGTTAGTGGATTTCGTGGACAGAGGGATCACCATCAATGCCATCGCTTATTGTGAGAGCTTAAAAGAATTAAAAAAGAAGGTTAAAGACAAAAGGAGAGGAACGCTGTTTCGCAGTGTGTCCCTCCTTCACGACAATGCAAGACCCCACACGGCTCGTGTCACCCAAGACCTGCTTGTATCCTTTGAATGGCATGTTGTGACCCACCCACCCTATTCCCCGGACCTCGCGCCCTCAGACTATCATCTTTGCACCAAATTAAAGGTTTTTTTGGGCGGGAAACGTTTTTCCAACAACCAGGAACTGAAAGAGACAGTGGAAAATTGGCTTTTGGTGGTGGAGCGGACCATGTACGAGGAGGGTATACAAAAACTGATGCCCAGGCTAAACAAGTGCATCGAACTTGATAGCGAATATGTGAAGAAATAAAGAAACGTTTTGTAACATACCCTGTAAATTTGTTTGAAATATATTCATTTTTCGATTTTTAACAGCATTTATAACCTTATTTTCTGGATATCCCTCGTATACCAGTTAGACAGTAAATGTTTATCTTTGATATTGTGTGATATTTGGCGCCTATCAGCTTGTCTTGCGAACGGATTATCATTTACTGCACCGTCCAGATATAATCGTAAGTCATACAGCAGTTCTTAAGTTTTTGATGTAGTTTGATCTTTGGTTCTTATATGCTCAGTTTACGTGTGGATCATAATTTTATCGTTCCGCTCACATAGAATAATAAGACATACGACTGTTTTTAAGTTATACCCTAAGTGATTATTTTTTATGTGGTGTGATCTCTGGCGCCTATCTGTTCAGTTTACGAACATGTTATCATTTATTGCTCCGTTCACATATCATAATGCAATAGTTTCTAAGTTAGACCACAAGTGCTAACGTTGATGTATTGTGATCTTTGGCACCCGTCTGTTCATTTATTGCTCCACCTCATAGAATCATAAAACATACCGTACTTCTCAAGTTAGACGCTAAACTTTCAAACTATGAAAACTCTAACCACACTGGTTCGATAGTTTTAGCCTTATGGGTGGACAACGTAAACACAAGGAATCGGCAATTTCAAATTTATATATGTATTTATTAAAAAAGAAACAAAACTAGTGCATAGATCACTAGGAATGTTTTTCAGTGTATCTAAAGCGATGCTTGCACGTTATAAAAACACCATACATGTTGCGAGTTGTTCTAACCAGCACAGTAGCCGGCAGAACGAAATCTGGGTGTCGTTTTCGCTTGGGTTGTGCCTGCGTGAAGTACTCTCTTGCTAGTCTTGATCAACAACGGAATACCGGTCAATTTTGCTCAGTAACTTTGCTTGCAGTTTGTGTGATGTTTCGAAGAAATAGTTCCTGGTTAGGAGATTATTGCCTGCACCGCACTGCCAAATGGAGATGGTGTCAAGAGTTTCAAGGAGGTAATTTCAGCCTGGATTACAATCCGAAGTCTTGTCTGTCTCAGTGTACAACATTTCTGTTGCTAAGAAGATGGTGGTGGCCGGTTCTACTGCGACTTATCATTAAATAGAGAAAATTTTGCATTTCTCTGCACCTACAATTCACATCATTTTGCAGAACCAAAAGCGTGTTCCTTGTGTATAACCTATACCTTAACCGATAATCAAATGGCACAATTTAATTAATAATGTCGTGAAATTCTAAAGACGTTTTAAAATGGAACATGTCGCTAGGAAAAAATAATCGTAAATGGTGATGATACTCGGTGTATATTTCTCACATATCCACTAAATACCAGAAAGAATTTAGTGTTTAAGATGAACACTTGCCTGTTTCTGTAAGAGGATCATGATGCCTGAAGAAAAGCATGGAGGCAGGAAGCTGATCGCAGAGTGCTGCTGGAAACACAAGGACAGCCACAGCAAAGTGGTACACCTAGGAATTCTTCAGGGTCTCAAAAACTGCGTTCACGATCAAGACTAGGCATGTGTTCATTCACCTCGACAGCTTCTGCGGTTGAACAGTGAAACATATTAATCTCTGTTTATTAACAACTGTTTTTTATTAACGTTTCTTTCACCAGATGTGTTTCGCCCTTTTGGAGTGGAACATCATCAGCAGTGACTATAAATATATACATATTATTGTAATTATATCTCTATACATGATTAAAAATTACATATATATTTATCTTACAATGTTGTAATGTCTGTACACTATTATGTTGGTTCCTTCTACTACTGTTATTATTCTAGAATGGAAACGCAGTCCAGAAAAATGCGGAAAGTGCTGTTCCGGACTGATATGTTATAGCCACCACAATTTTTGTAAGTAGAGTGTATAGAGTGTTATGTACATAAAGTATGCAAACTGTATAGCTAATTTAATATTATGAAGCGAATTATTACAAGGTTATACATGTTGTACATATAATATGAAAACATTATGCAGAATAGTAATAGTAGTAGAAGGAACCAACGTAATAGTGTACAGACATTAAAACATTGTAGGATGAATACATGTATAATATTTAATCATGTATAGAGATATAATTACAACAATATAGTAATATTTATAGTCACACTGAGGGTGAAACGCGTCTGGTGAAAGAAAACATTAATAAAAAACAGTTCTTGATAGACGGAGTTCATAAACATTTATCCGACAACTGTGTACCTTTGCGCTGATACAGAACATTTTATTCAACAATATTAAAATGAATTTTAAAACTTGAAGAGACAGTTTTGTCAATCTGTACAATGATTATTGTTTGTCACCAGACTCAGGAATCGCTTAGATACCACCATCTCCCCCCCCCCCCCCCACCTCTCTTCCTACGTTTAAGTAGACGTGATAACCTGCGTGTAATATTTGTTTTCGTGTAAAGTTCTTTCATTCATTTGTTTCCACTGTTAAAAATATGCAGTTCCGCCTATCATTAATGGTAACCAACCACACCACGATCATCATCATTGGTGTTCTGTCCTAAGCCAGGTCTTAAGATGGCTGTTCTCCATTTGGAAAATCATACAATCCACTACTATGGAAATGTTAATGTGGTAGTATCTACTTGTTGGTGCTTTTTGTTGTGTGTAAGTCTAGAAAGTTGCTTACAAACACGTTTCTACGGAAACACGTCAAATAGGTGAGCTGCTTAAGCCAATCACAGAAAGAAATTCTGCGAGCGGAAGGGTCGGCCTGAATGGCCCGGCACCAGGTTTAACCTCTCCCTTCCTTCAACTACACAACGCAAATAACACACATCACAGTCAGTCACACAAAAAAGTAACACGTAAATACAATTCCATAGCTGCAGAAAGCAAGGGGAAACCACCTCAATTACAAATTTCCAAAGAAAACTGCGAGGGAAAGTAACTCTCTCCATTACAGCCATCAGTCCTAGATATTCATACTTTGCTTTCAATAGTTCCAGTTTTCACATTAGTTTTCTTAGATATCCTTATACGCTTAATTCTTTTACACTTAATTCTTTGCTTCTTGGTACAAATATTTAATGCCAGTTAATTGTTTGTCCTCCTAAAAATTTATGATAGGCTCTCTTGACCTTCTCATTGCCTCTTCATTTCATCGATTTCCACCATTTTTTCCTTGGTATTCCTTTTGAACTTCTACCAGTTCACTTATTATCTCTTGTTAATTTCACCGAGCGTGGTGGCCTCGCATTCTGCAGGACGCAGGTTTGAATCCTGCTTCGACCATACAGTTTTCGTTTTTCCATTGCTTCCAGAAATCAGGCGAATGTCGGGATGGTTCCTTCAAGAGGCCCTGATCAAATTCCTTCCCGTTCCTTACTCCCAGTCCTTCCCACCTCTAATGATCTCGATGTCGACGAGGCGTCAAGCAATGAATAAAAAAAGAAAGTCTTGTCACTTTCGGAAGCGAATGTTCTGTCATCATGACAATTTGTTCGTTCCATTATTTCCTGCATCTTCCAGGCCACATTATCACCAGATGTCCTCATTTCTGTAGGTTCCAAAGAGTACTTAAGCTTAACGGTTTAACCTCTTTCTATCATTGTGGAACATAAATTTTATTTTCCATTCCTGACTAAGTAATTTATTGACCCACATGGTGTCATGTAAGTAGGATGTCTCCTAATTGGGTTGGAGTACCTCTGTTATTAAGATACCGTTACTGGTAAGTTGTACTTCTAGATAACTGAAACTTGTACCATAATTTTACCGTGAAGTTCTAGTTTCCATCTTAATAGTTCCTTGTTTATTGTTCCTATGGTTTATAGCTGTCGACAATGTTAGATTGAACTCCTGATACCCCTTGGGGAGTTAAAAAACTAATATCTGCAAGTAACCATTATTTTTTTCAATTAATATTGCATCATCCGCATAGTATTTATAAGTTTCATCTCTTTATTTCTGTTGTGTTATTTTTTAAATTTCGTTCATCATCATATTGAACATCACATGACAGAGAATCGCCCTATCGAATTTCTTTAGTAATTTTAATTCTTTCATTTACTTCCCGTATCTCCAATTTAATTATTGCGTGTTTATTTGTGTACACATTAATGTTATTAATTCACTGACCAAATTGTTTACATCAAGGACATTAATTTATTTGTGATGCAGTTGAGGGTGATCTTGTGATTTTTCGATTTAGACGAAGCAGAAAATTACAGGATTACTGAATTCTAAAAATTTTATTCTTTTCTAAAGATAAGTTCTGTATTTTCTTTGTATTTTGACTGTACTTTGGAGAGCGTTACTGTATTTTCAATAAATTTCGTTCTTTTTCCTCTTGGATCTGCTAGACATTTAATAAATTGGTTTACAATTCCATTAACTCCAAGATATTTTTTTTTTGTTTATTGATGTTTATATTATTATTTTTTTGCCTTACCCCATTTCGACGTATAGATCATTAGAGGCGAGTCAATTTTCGAGGTTCTCATCACCTTTGTTGGCGATGTTTTACTATAGCACATCCTAATTCAGAGTCTTAAAATACTAAACCCACTCCTGTTCCTCGATATTTACTTTCTCTACATACTTTTTAATTCTTTCCGTTGCTTCCTTATGGTCTTCCGTATCTGTTTTAGTTGTTCGTATTAATTAATATACCATCATTCAATTTTTCCGATTTACGCATTCCCTTCAGTTCTTATTTCAAACTAGAATAAAGTTTTCTTTATATGTTCATAACGTAAAGCAGATCAAACATAATATTATTTTCAACAAAGTCTTCCTCCTCCTTCCCCAGAATTCTGTTAGCTTCGGTATTCCCTGAGGAAGGAAGGAAAAATTGCGCTTAAATGTTTTTGGACATGTGGATAATGTTCATTCTCGATATGTTCTCTGAAAGTTTTATTTTCGTCTACAAAGCTTAATTCTCACAACTTCTCATCAGCAAAATATCTGTTAAATCTCTCACATATTACTAGTGTTTTAATGCTCTGTTTTGAAAGAAATTTAGTAATAAGCTGTTATTCCATGCTTCGGTACAATACTAGTTCACTCATTACTATCAAATAATTATAGAAAGTTACCTGTACCCACAAATCATACAGTGGTACCAGCTTCAACATATGTTTCTTTTATCAAACACTCAACGACTTGAGTGTATTAATTGATTTAATTCATTTTTTTTACTCTGAACCAGCATGTTGTAGGTTTCTATGCTGTAGTCATATACTTTGTGTCACAATTGTTTACTCCCACGCTGTATTTTTATCCTCGCTTCTCAGTAGCCTCAAACTGAGATAATGCCATACAAATTGAGGTCAGTGAAGTAGACGGATGTGAATGCTTCTGCTGGGAGGCGAGGGCCCGCATCTTTTGAAGACGGCTCCGCCGGGCTGGGGTGTTTTATCCGCCCGCAGAAAGAACCGTCATTTCGCGGTCTGCTCCATCTTGGTTGCGCCGCCTTTATCGCCGGCTTTCAGTCCTTACAACGGTATACGTACTCCCCCGCCCCTCCAGGCCAACTCAATATTCTTCGCGTTTATTTCTCCTCTTTCAGTTTAGCCTTATTTGCGGAGTAAAGCATCTCGCAGACCGCATTGATAAGCCTATATAGGGTCTTAGAGATTTTATGTGCGTCTTTTATCCCGGATCTCGACTCTTACAAAAAGCATCTCGAGATGAGATCAAAGGAAAAATAACTTCAACTGTTCTTCGCTGAGATACGGATCCGCCATTTATAGCTGATGCCATTCAGTCGAAAACGACGTTGGTAATGGAAAAATTGAAGTACCCAGTACGTTAACTAAAAGAAAGTGGCTCGATCTTATTCAGAACAAATAAGAATCGTGCTATAATTTTGCAGTGTTTCCAGAAATGCATTTTATTTACGGCATATATGTCGAATAAGACCCTGCCTCACGAATGAGTAGAGGAACTTCGAGTAGGCCCTTAAACTTAAAATTAATTGCAAGTAAAAATAATATAAACACATTTTCTGTCTCTATTTTAATCTAAAAATAAACTAGCAACTTCTGCAGTTTTATTAATTGCAAGTAAGTAAAAATAACATATTTTTCAACAAATGAAATTGAAAACCCTTTCGTCTTAATTTTTCGGCAACACAAAATGTCGGACACAATAATAAATTATGGCCTAATCGTTTTTTGGACAACAAAAAGCACAATAATAATGAATAGCTGAAGAACAAATATAAACTCGATCTTCGCGGGCCCTGTCTTTGTTCATTGCACTGAATCCAGTCTTTTTCAAAAATATCTCCACGTACGATGCATTCGGACTATTGTACTTGATCTGCTTCGGAAAGACTTTTAATACTTTTCTTTGTATTCAACGTCTTTATAGCGCCTTTACCTTCTTACTGCCATTACTTTTTTGCCCGTCCTCTGCATATTTTTTTATATGGTGAAGATGTTAAAATCTCGCTCGCGTTACTATGCGTTTATTTGACGCATCATATTCAATAATCTCCAACAAATTTTGACAGTAACGTTGAAAAAAACTTCTGCCATGAACAAAACACACACTAGTGTGGAACTCACTGGGCGCCAAGCCACAGCTCAGTATCATTTGTTTTTACACTACAGGATGTATATTTACAATAATGTTTTACCCACGCAGCGTCATTGGCTTGTTAGAATTTTAAATTTCCGGGGTTACCAGCTGTCCGGGATTACCCGACCATCGCCTGTTAGAAAAATTAGAATTTCTAATGGAAGAATACACAAATGAAACCAACGTATACAATAAAAGTAATGAGATTTAATGAAATAAAGAAAATTAACCCAAGACGAGGAATAATGGAATAAATGTCTAAATATGTGATTATTAATAACAGACTTGTGTAGCAGAGGTATCGCTCAAGTCTGCCAATCTCGACGACGAGGGTTAGAATCTTTGTCCAGCCATTCACATTTTGCGCTCCATGCTTTCCCAGCTCTAGAGACAGTGACGAGGATGAACCGCAAAGCCCGAATAAAAAATAAAAACAAAGTACTTATTATTAAAAAAAAACAAAGAGTGTGCTATTGAGTAGGAGATTAAATACAAAGGGAGCTCAAACAGCATCAGGAGGATACTGTATAATAAAGCGGATTTATAATTAGTGCTCTGGTTAGACATATGTATGATGTGTGTTTTTTTCTGAATCTGAGATGGTGAGAAAAGAAAAGGGCTATAGAAGTTAGGTTTAAAGGAGCCCTGAGATCGATAAACATTAATGGAATTATATTGAGTAACAAAAATAAAAGGAAAATTAATTAACTAGGGCTTGGAATGAGAAAAAGGAATTGTTGACAACAACATTGGAAGGAAAAAGCGGTAAGAATATTAAAAAGAGCCAAAGTAGTCGACGGCATTCCGTTAGGTCAAAGATGATATTGCACACTTGGGACGGTTCAAGATGAAGACTAGGACGATGTTAGGGAGTTGCCTAAGCGCAGAAAACCTTAGAGCAGAAGATATTTAAGACTTTTTTTTTTTTTTTTTTTTTTGCTGTCATCAGTCTCTCGACTGGTTTGGTGCAATCCTCTATCCTTTCCTATCCTGTGCTAACCTCTTCATTTCTACATACCCCTTACAACCCACGTCCTCAATTATCTGCTTCATATATCTAATCTCTGTCTTCCTCTGCAGTTCTTACCTTCGACTGTTCTCTCCACTAACCAATTAACCAATCCTGTATGTCTCAAAATATGACCTACCATCCTGTCTCTCATTTCTGTAAGACTCTTCAACATTTTCGATCACTCACCATTTCCAAACCTCGTTCATTTCGTACTTTATGTCCACCAATTTTCAGCACCCTTCTATAGCACCAAATTTCAAATGCTTCAATTTTTCTTCTTTATGGTATTCCTAAAATCCATGCTTCACTGACATAAAGTGCTGTACTCCACACATAGAGTTCTAAAAAGTTGTTTCTGAGTCCTAGATTAATATTTGGAACTAAAAGTTTTATCTTTTTCATGAAAGCTCTTTTCACTTATGCTGTTCTGCTTTTAACATCCTTCCTGATTCGGCCATCGGTTCTAATTTTATTTCCTAAGTAGCAAAATTCGCTTACTTCTATCGCAACTGACCCTATTTTTGTATCTAATCAATTATTGGTATCACAAAGCACTGAAAAGATGAATCTAATCCGTAAGATGCCTCCGGAGAGTTCATGAACTTTTAAAACTTAAATTACGGATTTCGGTTTCCCATGGCTTTTCTCAATCTTTCCAGGCGAATACTGGGTCGATTCCTTCAAAAGTCCATGAACGAATTCCTTCCCATTCCTTGCCTCGAATCGTTTCCAGCCTCTAATGACCTCAATGTCGACGACGTGTGAAACCATAAGCAAAAAAGAAACACTTCTGGAAAAAAAAAACATTCTTTGTATTTCTTTTCAAGAACGTATTCTCCTTATTCACATCACTTGGATCCAGTGCTCTTCTTTCTGTTCTTTAAAGCAACCTTGTTCTGGCAATTCGTCGATTCGAGTCTCCTTATATTGCTAAGTAAAATTTTAAGTTTATAGTTTCATTGCATTCTAAAATCAGCGATTTGTATGGTGTAGCAAATCTGTGGCAGAATATTCTGAGCTACACTTAATAGCTTCTTAACAAATGTAAAAATGTTGTTTTATTAAATTTTCAGGACAGACATCAAAATTGCTATAGAGGAAACAGTATTCACTGAAGATACACTCTAGTCATTACCGTACTCTGTAACAGAGGTTTACATTATTTTGTAGTGTATTTAGTATGAAACTTGAATGCCAAAGCGTTCTTTAAAAGCAGATCAATATACGGTATAGAGATAGATTTGGTAAGAGGTTAGCAATTTAAACCATTTATTCAAATACAATATCGTCTCCTTTGATGAGACCGTATTTGTTTAATTTAGACTAGAATCACGAAGCCTGATGGGTGAGAGCGAGAACTATGGTTTGAATCCCGATCCAGCCATTCTGATTTCAATTTCCCGTGGTTTCCCTGAATCATTCTAGACGAATGCCGGGATAGTTCCTTTAAAAAGTCATGGCCAAATTTCTTTCCGTTACTTGCCATCAATGCTCTCCAGCCTCTAATAACCTGACGTAGACGAATCGTACAACCCGAACAAAAAAAAAAAAAGAGAATAGAATCAGTTTCTGTCGTTTAGATCAAGAATGATAGCCACACTAATTAATGTGGAAACAAATCTGGTACAAGTTACACTTGTCTTTTCTCTATTTTCTTAAGAAATCTATGTCTTTTGATTTTATTCACTACCGTTAAATGTGTGAAGGTGGCTGAAAGTTAAATGTATCGTAAGAATTACGTGTGATGTAAACAGCCAGAGGACATACTTTACGTTTTAATTTTTTTGGCTAACTTACGAACATTTCTACAACATTTACCTGCAGCATCTCTCACCAAAGTATTTGGTTCACAATGACAAGAAACACAAGATCAGGGAAACAAGGTGCAGTACTGATGACCACATAGAGCATTGTACCGATTGCAATTCAAAAAAAAAATTAGTGCAAAACACAGTCTATCACATTTTTCTAAACTGAGCTGAATAGGTACATGAAGACACTGTGGGAACACACGTTGAGTATTTAGAATTGCTTAAAAGATTGGAGCAAAATATTTTTATCCCTTTTCTTTTACATGAGATAATTCTAAACACTTCTGTATAAATGTTCTCGAAACACTTATAATAAATGTAGTATTTTCAAGAGAAATGACTTAGAGACAATTGTATTTGTGAGTTTTTTTTTCTGTCATCAGTCTTTCGACTGGTTTGATGCAATCCTCCATCCCCCTTACACCCTACGTCCTCTATTATCTGCTTCATATATTGTTTCATTGTATGCTAAAGAATATTTTTTTTCACATCAGCCGTAATTAATATCCAGCTTACCGTAATAATTGTAATAGAAAATGCGATAATATTTTAAAACCCAGAATAGATAACTTTCTCCGAGACTAATCGTATTACTAGTAAAATTGTATTTATTTTGCACTTTTGGGATTGAAGAATAAAGGAATGTTTTGTATAGAGAAAGAAAAAAATACGTTTATATCAATATTATTCAAGCTGTGTTATGTTGTTTGAAAAGTAGGAAAATGATGGAATTAATAATAGGTAATTAGGAGTGTGTCAAATCTTTTGTGTTGAGTGTGTGTGTATGTGTTTGTGTGTGTTTAATGCTGCAGTCTGTCATAAATAAGCCTGCAAAATACAAAAATTGGTGTTCAATTCTCAGGGAAGAAGTTTATAAAAAAAATATTTTTAAATAATTCGTTTCACCCATGTTTGGTTTAATAAAGTCAGTAATCGTATTGATTCAGAACATATTCAAAACCATATAATTGCGATATATTTTTAGCACACATTTACTACAAGCGATTTGATTGGCCTATCCCATGTCTCGCGAGATATATTATCGAAAGATAGACGTGTTTTCAGAAAATACAATCCCGGCAGTAGACAACGTCAGAACGCAACAAGTACGGGTAGTAAGCACCACATTACTGGAGCAAGAGAGAGTAATTGAGAAGTATAGATTGAAAGTATATTTTAGTGACCTGAAGATATATTTATGAGATACGGTAGGAGTGTAGGACAATACGCGATTATTTTTAAAACCGGAGAAGCGAGAATAGGTGAAGCTCGGAGCTACAATGTCCAAAATATACCGGATGGCTTAACATGAAGTGATGGAAAATCCGTATTTTGTTTGTTGTGTCTGGAATGTTTTGCTACGGGGCCAGTAATCGGTATATGTGCCGCGAACAAGCAGTTTAAAGAAAACTGACCGAGCGTTATGGGTGAACGATAACGCTCTGCCCTCGTATTCAGGAGGACTAGAGTTCGAAAGCTCATCGTGGCCTCCCGATTTCCTTAAATCATTCAAAGCGAATGCCGAGATGTTTCCTTTTAAATACTACGACCGAATTCCTTTCTGTTCCTTGCCCCCAGTCTTTTCCTGTCTCTAATGACCTCGTCTTAAATGAGGTGTAAAGCCATAGACAATATAATGTAAAAATCGCATTTTAACGGATGGTGGCAGAGTTATTTGGCTGGGGTACCTTTTTGTCATTTGAGTTAACTGGAAAACAAATACAGAAATAACCGCAAATAAAGAAGGAACCGACTTCAGCTGAGGCTACCTGTGAAACCAAAGTATTGGGCAACTATCTTAGACAAATAAAGTGAACTGATAGCGTTTAAATTGGCTATGCGTGAATAGAAGTACTTCTACAAGAAACTAGTCAAATTGTTCTCTAATGCCTTGTTTCTACTTGCAAGAATCATGCGATTTCCGAAACGAATTCTGATAACCAATAATAATGTGTATGAGGTGGTTTTGGTCACAACTACGTATTACAGAAATAATTAATGTTTTTCACTGTGACAAAATGTGCCTGAAAAATTACTTAAAAATCCTACAATCGTTTCCAGGAGTTATTTGTGAGGTAAATCTACATTGACCACCGTCTAGAAACAACTGTAGTCTTTCAGTGTATTTACGTGACTATGCATTTTGATTAAACCATTAACAGTCTCAACTATTTATTTAACCACCAAAGTAACAATAGAAAGTATTTTTACGGTGTGTACTTTTGTGTTCGTCTGTAACTGATATGAACAGTTTTATCTTTTAATCAATTATTATGAGCATTATTATTGTAAAAAATATCCCACGTTGTTCAAAATCGCTGTTCGTAATTCAATACCAAAGAAAGCATTTTTTTCTTTTTTTTATTTAAATGAGAAAACTTGTGCTAAAAACTTTTGCTATATGTTGCACTATCTTCTTCTGCTATCCCGATGACTTGTAGTTGAAACAATTCTAGGGGTGGATTCTCATTTCCAAGGGCAGACTGAGTTTCAGTGTTGGAATATTACCATTTGTTTTCTCCGTAGTTAATTCTATTATTAATTCATTTCCTGTGTAGTAAATGTCAGTTTTTCTGAAAGATGAAACTGATACTAGTTTCCTCATAAACATTAGACCTGCAAGGACAGTTTATATTATTATCAACTGCTGTGGAGCACAATCTCCCTGGACAATTTACCTACACAACTATTGTTACATAACCATAATTTTTACTTAAAACATTTCTTTTTTTTTTTTTAACTGTTCTTAATCTTTCTTAATAATTTATTCCAATCCCTGAACCTCCTACCAACGACTGAAATTTTTTTTTCTCTTCCTTACTCTCTAAATGAAGTGATAAATCCAGATATTTCTTCAAATTCCTCTCAGCCAATGTAGGCTTACATTATTTCTAGAATTTAATACTCTGTAACGCAGTTGCTCATGGTGTGTATTATTAATGTTCTTAGATAATATTCAATCATATTAATTTTGTAATGCTTAATCCATTTCGTACAGCAAAATTCGGTTAGTTATACCAAGAGGGAATTTAAAAAACTCTTTCTTATCTCAAATATTGTAAATATTTGTGTAAAGTGATATGAAGTTTGTTGTGAAAATATTGTTTCCTGTGTAGACCTGACATAATAGATATTTTATAATGAATATATAGCTATTCATAAATTCCGCATCAACAAGGAAAGAATGTGAAATGTCTTCGTCGGATTTTAATAATTCTGCCATCTGCTGTTGTAGGCTGAAATTCAAGTTTGACATACTTGTTTTTTATCTGAGGGAAAAAAATCAAGGGTGAAAATTCCCCCCCTCCCTTTATCCTCTTAAAGTTGAGTGTGCTAAGTGAAAATTTTGTTGTAGAAAATTAATCAACAAAGAAAGAAGCAATTGCAATTTTTGAAAGTATTGGTATATGGAAAACATGATCATCAATACTCTAACTCCAGGAACAATATTCACTATTCCCAGTAATTCGAAAATATTTGTCTTTATTAGCTGAAAATATTTTTCTGGTGTTTTTTCAGTTTTGAACTCTCAGTTACGTTCTTTTGTCTGTAAAATTCTTTTAGTTCCATTCCAAATTACGTGTGTTTTGTTTCATTACGTTTGAGGTCTTTTAGCTTTATTTGTGGTACTATTCTTATTATCAGAAATACCAGACGTTGACTGTGTGATAGTTAACCATAACTAGCATAGATCGCCGTCAAGCAAAAATTTCCTATTAAACGTTATGATTTTAATGTTTCTATTGAGACCTGAAACATTTTCGCTCTAGTGATGAATTGTAAACTGTGCGACGACTTTAGTTCTTTACAGAATTTCATAGTTGACACTTAAAGTTTAACTTCTAGCTTCTCATGTTTACCACTATTTTCCTCTGTGGATCTTTAACGGATCTATCTTTTAACTTCTGTACGTTTCATAATTATTACCCGTTAATGTACAGATTTATGTCACAGAAGAGTGTAATGAAGAAAATGTCGGTTTGTTACTTGAATCATTTGAAGTGGTTAATCAGTTTTTCTTTTGTTAGTAAAACATCAATCAAAATCACTTTCTTTACTAGCTTGGCATCGGCCATTCTTTTAAGTCCATTTTTTGTGAATCATCATAAAAAAAAGATCGTTGGAAACATTTAAGAGATTTATTTTTCTAAAGAACACAGTCATTTCTGTCTTCTTTATTATTTATCATTATCATTGCCACCATTTTTTTTATATAACAGCTTGTCATAAGTCTAATTGTTTATTTCCTCTGTCCATTCGCGTAAGCACAGGATCACTGCTATAAATTGTTTTAATATCCAAGAACATATAACATTTGCTTCACTGCTGAAAGTCACTCATTATATTTCTTAGTAGCATTGGTTCAATTTAGCTTTATCTTTTTTTAAATGAAAAATTAAGACAATACAACAAAGTTGGACTTTTGGGAGTTACACAATGTCAAAATGATAAACCCAACACTATTGTTTGAAAGAGTGTCTGAATCATCTTAAGACTCCAAGTTTCACAAACAGAATAACATAACAAACTTCAGGACAAATTTCCCCCATTTACTAAAAAAAGTTTATAATGAGAAGTCGTGCTATTCGTCAAAGAATTTCTCTGTGATTTCAAGAAAGCAATACCTAAGAGCTATTATTGTTGCAGGTTACACAGCTAATTTGTTTTGTTTGTCAGTAATTGTAGAGAAGTCATTTATATTTTGATTATCATTATATTGTGTTCTGATTTCATGGTTACTGCAACGATTACGTCAGAGCGATGTGTACTGATATGGTAAGTGTATATTATCCTCCTTATGCATATTTAGCTATGTATTTTATGTAGCTATCACCTTGAAGTAAACGCCTCTTTACTTCCAAATATAAAACGGAAACCTGAATTTCTTAAAAACAGGTGAGCGGATGTTACTAGAGAAAAGACGGACTAAGTTCAACGCTACATAGATTTTTTATCCTCTAACGTTGATGACGAAGAAGACAATCAACTTTCTAGGTGGACATTTATAGCAAAAAAGTACCCTTATTTATTCAGAACTAAAATAGTACAAGAGCTACAAGCGAGCGGCTTCTCAGCAGAGCTGGTTTTGTAATTTTAGAAAAGCGAAACAATCTTTCTACTGAAAATATGGTTGCTCCTTTCATTATTTACAGTCACGTATGAAAGTGATGTTAGTTGCGTCAAAAGTGTGTTCAATATCGTACATTGACATAAATCATTACAAGACGTGACATATATTTCAAGTCTCCGTATAAATCATAATGTACTAAATGAGGATCCAGGGTACACTTTAAGTTTGTCAGTAATTGTAGACAAGGTATTTTACATTATGGTTATCATCAGCTTGTGTTCTGATTTCACGGTTTGTATTATTTTTGTTACATATGTTTATTAAACACATACGCGTTACATATTATATCTACAGCGGCCCAGTTGATACACCATACCCAAAATCCATTAAGATGTAGTCTGTAAATTCGTTCATGTGGAATGTTAAAGTACGGACTAGGGATTGCAATCCAGCAAAGCGGAATCCCGCATCATTAGACTGGCAGATCCCGCACAAAATTAAGCGGATCCGCAATCCGCAAAAATGCGGATAAAACGCGTGTCAGTGCGTGACTCGCTGCCCCACTCGGTCTCTATCGGAAGTATTGCACTGTTTGCCTATACCCTTCCAGTTGGCATTTGTCGCGTGTGAACAAACGTTTGTTTTTGTCAACCTTCGTCATTCGTAAGTAAATAGATACACTTTTACGTATTCATTTTCGAGTACACATTTCTGTAATTTGAGTTATGTTGCATATTTAGTACGATTTTCTAACTATGTAATTATTTTTTATGTGTTGCAAACGTTATCTGAACTACAAAGTTACAGTTTTTTATTCACGGTTTCATTATTCCCATTTTCTGTATATGCAGATAAAGTTATTGTGACAATTTCCTTTTTTGCGGCTGAAAATTTGATTGTTGATAGGAAACTAATGTTATCGTAATTTTAATCGCATACCTATTTATTTAGCAGTTATCAAAAGCCAATTGAAAACACGGCGGGATTGCAGTCCTTAGTACGGACCTCCCTATTAAAACTGTTATGTCGCAGTTAACATGTCGCCAAAGAGAAGAACAACTAAAGCGACGCCCATGGAACGCTGATATCACGATAAATATTTCGATTGCTGAAAATAAAAATTACTGTCGTATAATTCAGTTGCGTGCATTGTGGCGGCTATATGTGATAAGGGGGTTATTATGGCCGTGCACTCTACTTCGAGGGCGACAGAGATTGATTTCGAGGTGTTCTTAGAAGTGATCTTCCTGACTGATCTTCAGTTATCTTCAAGATTATAACAGATAATACTACTTGTGCACCAAGATGTTAATTGTCAGGATAAGGATATTTGACACCAGGGCGATCTTTGATATAGCAGGGGTCCCGAACTGCTTAATAGTGATATTTATTATAGTTCTTACCGTTTAGATATATCACAAAACCTTCAACACAATTAAATCACTCCAGATGAATGCCGGGATGCTTCCTTCAAAAAGGCCATGGCCGAATTCCTTCCCATTCCTTGCCCCCCATCCTTTCCCGTCTCTAAAGACCTAGTTGTTATAGGAGATGTTAAGCAGTCAAAAAAAATCAACACAATTACCTGAAATGACATGGGTTTTAACCTAACGATTGTAAATGACTTAGAAGACACGTACACGTACTTTAATTATAAAAACCTAACGGAACAAGTATCCGCAATTCTATCTAAAGTTACACTGAAAGGAAGCGTCACGCATGCATGTCTACAATGTCACTAACTTACTAAGTGAATCAATAGCTTCTTCATATAAATATACGGAAACATGGCTTTAGTGGATTAATACAGGAATGACTAAATAGTTAACTATCCTTAATGTAACCCGATATTACCAATTAAGATTATCACGAGGCATTACAACATTATTACAACCAATGGCAGACAACTCGTTTAAGTTACACAGACTGAATAATTTATATAACATTTTTATCTACCCAATAACTAACTGCATGAGAGAAGACTATAGGCAAAGTATAGCTTTGCCTAGTGCCATACGCACAGACAAGACACAAGTCTTACCTTCTACATAGCTGCTGGCAGAATAGTCAATCACAGAATAGACTGAGATCACGGCACGCAGGTGTACTTATGCGTGTTAGGCGAATGTTGTGTGCTACGCGCTGCAGTAACCTGACTCTTGCGATTCTGCAGTTCTTACGCACGTACGCATCTCAATTGCCTGTGCTCCAGCTACGAGCGACTTATAACATTCTTCACTGAATAAAATACTAAATCTCCCATTTTAAACCCTAATTCATAGACTGCTCATTACAGTACTAAACGAAATGTGAATAATTATTTGTGAAACCTTTTATCTTAAAATTTCAGCTCTCCGACAGCACTTCAAAATGAAGAAATATATAATCCCCCAATCTTTGGGTTGTATATTATTCGAAACCCAATCAAATCCGAGCGGTGTTTTTTCCGTGAATCCTGTTTGTTCAGCCAAACATACAGAAGCGTGGTAAATGAAACGTAAGTTGTTACTCGCAGTCGAAGTATAGTGGCTCAGAATATAAGAAACCAAGTAGCACAAGAAAATGTAAAGATCTAAAACATTTGCGCATCGTTGTTGATATTGTTGTGAGAATTTATTGTTTATTCGCTATTGTTGTGACACATTCGTAGTTGTCAGACTGTTATCTAGAACAATTAGTGAATTACGTATTGTGAGACGTCGCGGAAAAAGACTAGGTTTTCCGTAGTGTGTTTTACACATCTGAGGCAAAAGTTGCCTTCTGCCGGCCAACGGATTTCGCCTACTGGCGGACACCCCCTGCCCACGGACTCTGCCTGACCTCGGACTTCGCCTGACATCGGACTTCACCTGCCCTCGGGCTTTACGTGCCCTCGGGCTTCGCCTGCCCACTGACTTCGCGTGCCCACGGACTTCGCCTGCTCACCGACTTCGCGTGCTCACCGACTTCGCTTCACCGACTTCGCCTGCTCACCGACTTCGCCTGCTCAGGGGCTTCGCCTGCTCACGGACTTCGCCTGCCAACTGGTAACGCCTGCTCCCAACTGCTGCACATCCACCGGACACACCAATGTACGGTAACGCTATGGACCTTTCAGACACCAACCCTACCATCCTTCCACCCACTGTCACTACTAGCCCCCACTTCTACACCATGGCTACATCTTCAGTTATTACTACAACCACCATCAGCACCACCACCACCTCCTCATCAATCATCTGCCCCGCTGCATCTGAAGGCATTCATCAAAATCTTCCACAGATAGTTCAGAAACCACCACGTGGCACCAGCTATCTTCAAACTGCCAGAAATAATGCAAAACCCTACGAACAGATCAAAAGTGGCTCATTACCATCGCCACAAACCTCCTTATCCAATAGTGCAACAACCGCATACGAAGTTATGGACACTTCATCATCACCTCCATCCACGTCACAGACTATTCATACATACCTACTAAAAGGGACCTTCCCTGAATATATGAACAGTAAAACCCTAAGCAAATTCATCAAACGACATATACCAAACATTTCTATCCATCAACTTATCCCCACTAAAAACGGTATGATCATCAAGAGTAATGAACCAGACTTCCCTAAATTACTTAAAAATAAAATTGGACTACCTTCATTTGGCGACAACGCCAACTTAACAACTGTCACCTCATCCCCACCAAAACAACCAACCCCACCTAGAAGGCCTCCTACACTCACAGCAGTCATCCGAGGAGTCGACCCAACAATAACTGAAGAAGAGGTAGTCGCCGAACTCAACTCGAACGACGAATTACATGTTCGAAAAGCCCTCCGAATCAAGAACAGCTTAGGACCCACTTACATGATCAGAGTACTAACTGAAGACGCATCAACAATTGATCAACTGCTTAGAAATGGAGCCATAATCTACCATCAAAAACATAGAGTGGAACCATCAAAAACCCCTTCCCCCCAACCCACACTGTGTGCACGTTGTCTACAATACAATGACCACCTAACGGCAAACTGCAAGAACACCCCTATCTGTCCACACTGCAAAGAGAACCACTTCTTAAAAGCTTGCCCAAACCTTCAGAAAACTCCCACCTGCAATACTTGTGACCAAAACCATCCTACCTATTCCATTAAATGCAAATCAAAGCCAGCGCCTACCAAAGCAGAACTCACAGTACCCATCCGACCAATAGACCCTCCTACGCCACCCTCCAACTCCATACGCCCCCCACCAACAATAGAGGACATCTTAAGATTCATCACTATCACCCTACAAAACTTAAACCCCTTTTCACGCGACCACACACTCTCCCAAATATCAATAGCAGCCAGAGCAGTCTTCGGAATTCATATCAATGCCACCTATTCACACAATAATGCCCATTTCCAATTTCTCCCTCTGGAAACTCTCGTCTAAAGCCCTCCAACTCCCCACCCAACCGAAAGCCCAAATATGCCACTTTATCATAACATTTTATTCAATAACATCCGTTCCCTACCCACCAACAAAAACCTCCTCCTACACACCCTTACCACACACGACATCCATTGCCTCCTACTAAACGAAACCTTCCTCACACCTCGTCACCAGATCCGCATGCCCCCATACCACCTCATCCGATCTGACAATCCTACCCGGGCGGCACGCGGAGGCGTGGCCATTGGATATCATAATCACATCCCCACCCAAATACACCCACCCCTAAATCATCCATCCGAACATGTCATCGTCACCGTATTTCTAAAATCACTCACTGTCACCTTAGTCACTATTTACATCCGGCCCCGCGTTCCACTACCTATCAACTTTCTCTCCTACATAGACAACCACTTCAATTCATATATCATCATGGCCGACATAAACATCCACAGCCGTACCCAACAAGAACTTCATCAACTCCACCACACCCTAAGGCAGCCATGAGAGGTGATCTCATTAACATTCCATCACCACGTCGCCCGAATCCAATACAAACCCCCGACATCGTCATCGCCTCCCCAAACATCCTCACCCGCTCCACCCTTCATGTTCTGGACCCCATTGGCAGCGACCACCTTCCAATCATGCTCGCCATTCAATACAACCCCCCCAAAACACCCCACGTCCACCAACCAGATACCCACCGTTACATCCAAAATTATCACAAGACTAACTGTGAATAATTATAGAAAATTCATCGACGACAAAATTGACACAGAACAACCCATATATATCACCGACACAGACAGCCTACTACAAACTGCAGACTTCCTCGAACGCACCATCACTGACGCCATCGACGCTCATATTCCCCTGACAACCGATCACCCCTCACAAACCTTCCCTACCAGCACGAGCCCTCCAACTTCTTCATACTTCACGACAACTTTTCCGCACCTATCACGCACCCATGACCATCAGATCCTCACCCTTCACCGCCAGCTCCAACGCACAGTTCGCAGATTACATTACCGCCCATAAACGCCGCACCTGGAGGGACACCTGCACCAGCTAAGCCTACAATACATTCAGAACTCCTCCAAATACTGGTCCACCTTCAGACGTATAACTGGCCTCAAAAACCGCAACCCACCTACCCCCTTCTACATAACAACCATCCCGTATCCAATGACATCCAAAAAGCAAATCTTTTCGCCGACCATCTCCAGAAAGTCCATACCACACCCAACGACCCCCGCTTTGATTATACAGACTCCCCCATAATAGAACAGCGTGCCGATACCTCCTCACCCCCCCTCAAGCCCGACTACAACTACATCCATAATGTCAGCCGCACTGGGCTTAACACCCCCATCACCACTAACGACATCCTTTCCGTACTCCACACCAAGAAAAATAACAGCACCCGGCCCCGATTCCATCACCTACAGGACACATCAAGGAAGCCCCCCATTCATTTCATCAACTCCTAGCTCTCCTATTCACATACATCCTATACTCTGGTATCTACCCCCCCAAATGGAAAACTCTAAAATTCTCATGTTCCCCAAACCCAATAAGCCAAATCAGACCCCACCTCATACCGACCTATCAGCCTTACCTCCGTTTTCAGCAAGATCTTCGAAACAATACTATCCAAAAGAATCCATCAACACCTATCCCAACACTCACTCCTATCCCCAGCCCAGTGCGGCTTCGCCCGAAATTGTCAACTCAAGATCAACTCCTGAAATTAGTACACCTCCTGACTACGCACCTGAACACCCACCGATCCGCAATCCTCGTCCTGCTAGATATCGAAAAAGCATTCGACACAGTATGGCACGCTGGACTCATCTTCAAACTCCAAACCTTCGCCCTCCCCATCACCTTCATCCGTACAATAGCCTCCTTCCTCTCACACCGCACCTCCTTTGTAACTATCAACAACTTCCTTTCCCGTACCTTCTCCCCTACCGCAGGTGTCCCCCAGGGATCTGTTCTTTCACCCCTCCTATACATCCTATACATTTGCGACATACCCTTCCCCGCACCACCAACTTACATCCTTAAATACGCTGACGATACCGCATACTTATCCATCCATAAATCACTGCAACAATCCCAAAAAGCAATACAAACCGAACTCAACAAATTTGTGCAGTGGTGTAACCGATGGAGACTGATCATTAACCCCAACAAAACGCAAGCAATAATTTTCGGCAAAACAAGCCGAAAATACCGCCTCACGGATTTTCACATCACCATCTACAACCACCCCATCCCGCAACAACCTACAGTGAAATATCTAGGCGTAACCCTCGACCGGCACCTAACATGGACACCCCACCTCAACACAATCATAGCAAAAGCAAAAACCCGCCTCAATTTACTCAAATCACTCACCGGCACATCATGGGGACTCCGCAGCAATATCATCATCAATACTTACAAAGCATTTCTCCGCCCTATTCTCACCTATGGTCACCTCTCATGGATATCCGCTCCCGACCGTTTTTACAATAGACTGCAAATAATAGAACGCCACGCACTCCGCATCGCCTACCGCATCCGATTACCATCTCCTACCAATCTACTATACAGCCTCATAAAATTCCCCCACATCCTCATCCACCTCGAATCACTCCGTATCAAATATGCTATCAACAGTATCCATAACAACAATCCCATAACCTTAAAACTAATCACTGAACCACCCCATCTCCCCAACTACTACAAACAAATACCTCCCACTCTCCACCTCCTGAACATCCTCATACTCACCCAACACATCGACCGACCGCCACCCATATCCGAGCGACAGAAGCGCCCAAAAATATATCCCACACTATAAGCTAATCAGCTTGAAGTTCCAACTCCTGAACCGCTCCTAAAAAAAAAAAAAAAAAAAAAAAAAATGTATGTAAAACAACTGTAAACTCAATTATAATGTCTAGTTGTAAGCAAATGCATATGTTAAAAACAATTGTATATTTTATGTAACTCACTAGGCTGAAGAGCGCTACCAATGCGCTGCCAGCCCGCCTTCCCCACCGGGGAAGGAATGAAAAAACAATAAATATATATATATATAAGAAAATGTATATGTAGTAATCAATCAAACTTATTTTGCAGTGTCTTAAAAAAGTTTTTTTTATTTTTTTTAGCAACACTTAGGCTAATTAGCTACAAGAGAATATGCTTCGAATAAATTGTTCATACAGTAGTCAAAGCTGGTAAATACGAAGATGGTTTACTTAACAAATTACCTATGAAGTTGTATAATTTTCTTCGAACATCCGTACCCAGGACAGATTGGTATGCAACTCAGCCTGCTGTCCAATGAATATGAAGGAGGAAACAAATTGGTGACGAGGCGCGAGTTGGTAATGCTATCATGCAACACAGTCTATGTCGGTGATTGCTACACAAGTAATAAGGACTAGACCACTATCTTCGCAAAGTGATACCTCTCCTTACCTTCCCCCTTTTCCTTCCTCCATGAGCATGAGTCTAACTAAAGAGGAATTGTATTACATGTCATATTTATTTCAAGAACAATTCATGCGATAATAGGCAGGTTAGGAGACTAAAAAGTTTGGTAAGAAGAGAATACAATAGACTTAATGATCACCAAGGCAGTGGGTGTCAACTGAAACAACCAAACAAGTACTAAGGGACGCTAAGGATGGGTCTATTCATATATATATATATATAAAAGTGAAAATCGGCTGCAGTGGGAGCCATGGAATGTTACCTTTGGAAATTTTTATGGCTGTCATCAGACAATTGTAAATAATGGGGAAGAACGTACTAAGGATTTTTAAACGACAGGGATATTAAGTAATTCGTTATGATTCAGGAATGGGATACTGTAAATCAGAGGAGGGAATTGTACTGTACGTACAAGTAGAAACAAACAATCTAAAAATTTAAAATTATCCTGTTATCCTGAGAAATGCGCAAATAGGCCGTTATATATACTACACAAGTATTAAAGTTTTATTTTTTTTTGTCAGCAGTCTCTTGGCTGGTTAAATAACGAATCCTGCATGTCTCAAAAAATGATCTACCATCCTGTCTCTTCTTTCTGTAAGACTTTTCGAGAAACTTCTTTCCTCACAAATCATTTCCAAAACTCGTTCGTTTCGAACTTAATCTGTCCACTTAATTTTTAACATCCTTCTATAGCATCACATTTCAAATGCTTCAATTTTCCTTCTTTCTGGTTTTCCTAAGTCCATGCATCGCTGCCATAAGGCGCGGTGCTCCTTACATCGAGTTTTAAAAATTTAGAATATTATTCTATTATTTGAAACTAAAAGATTTATCTTTTTCATCAAAGCTTTTTTTGCTAGTGCTATTCTGCTTTTAACATCATTCCTGCTTCGGCCATTGGTTGGAATTATGCTTCCTAAGTATAAAAATTCATTAACATCTTCTATCGCATCCGATCCTATTTTTATATTTAATCTACTATTGTTGGTATCATTTCTGCACCATTTCTTCACTTTTGTCTTGCTTTGGTTTATATTTAGTCCAAAATCTTCCTTCAGTATTTTGTTCATGATAGTCAGTAACTTCTCAATATCTTCAACCCGTTCTCCTAACAGCACAATGTCGTCAGCAAATCGTAGCATACTGATTTTTTTCTCCTTGAACACTTCAACATTCAAATCTTTCTTTCACTTCCTTTATTGCTTCTTCTACATACAAGTTGAACATTAATGCGGATAGACTACAATCTTTGTAACTGATACATGTCTCTCATGATGCTCTACTTTTGTTATAGCTACTTGATTCTTACAATGATTATCAAGTATTCTTCTATCTCGGTATTTTAGACCCGAGTTCTTTAAAATTTTGAACATCTTTTCCCACCTTACACTATCAAAAGCTTTTTCTAAATCAACAAACGCCATAAAAGTACCTTTGTTTTTGTTGATCCGCCCTTCAAGTATTAATCTAAAGGCCAGAATTACTTCTCTTGAACCGCGGTTTTTCCTAAAACCAAACTGATTTTCACCTAGTATCCCTTCTACTGCACTTTTCATCCTTCTGTATATTATTATAGTCAGTAATTTTGAAGCTGGTGATGTTAGACAAACAGTGCGATAATTCTAACATCTCAGCTTGTGCTTTCTTCGGAAGTGTGAAGATGACACTTTTATTAAAATCAGCGGGAATCTCTCCTGTTTCATAACTTTTTGTTATAAGTTTGAATAATTTTTGGATTCCTTCTTCTTGAAAGTAATTCAGAAGTTCTGCAGGAATCTCATCAATTCCATCTGCCGTATTTGATTTCAAATCATTCAAAGTTCTATCAAATTCCGTCCTCAAAAAAGGATCACCTAAGTGACATCAATTTCTTCTTCCAATACACTGTTGTTCAAGTCGTCCCCATCGTACAGTTTCTCAATGTATTCCTTCCATCGGTTAGCTCTATTGTCTAAGCTTAAAAGAGGTTTACCATCGGCAGCTTTAATGTTTCTACCTCTTTTCTTAATTTCTCAACAAAAAAAAGTCATCATCTTATATGCAACATCTACATCACCTAACACCATTTCCTTTTCTACTTCTTCACTCCTTTCTTGCAGCCATTTTTCTATTGCTTTTTTGCATTTTCTGTTTATTTGATTTCTGAATTGTTTGTATTGCTCTTTACTTGCTTCATCCTGAGTATTTTTGTGCCCTCTCCTCTGATCCATCAACTCCAAAATTTCTTCTGTAATTCAAGGTTTTCGGGCGACTTGTTCCCTAAAGCCTAATGTTTATTTACCAGCTTTCACTTTTTCGGTCTTTAATGCATTCCATTCGTCCTCAATTGAGCTCCTTTCAGAGTTACTTCTTACACCCATGTTTACCATTTTTGCAAAATTTTCTCTCGTGATAGGTTGTTTCAATTTATTCACTTCCAGTCTGTTATTTAATTTAATTTTTAATTTAATTTAATTTAATTGCAATGGAGCACAGGCTCCGGTGGCAATTTCCCTACACACCTATCTTCCCCCTATCCTGCACCTACCTACATTTGCCCTCTACAAATTTTATCTTTAAATTCTTTAAAAGTTTTCGGTAAATTATTCATCATTTCTCTTGGTAACTCATTCCAATCCCTGACACCCTTACCTAAAAAAGAGGATCTTCCCACACCCTTGTGCCTGAAATCGAGTGCCAGCTTGTGGTCATGGTCATCTTTTCCCTTCCATGCACTACTTTTCATACCTATTGCAATATCTTTCCATGCCTCATCCCCAGTATATTCCCTGTACACTCCCATGACCCTCCTCATCCTCCTCCTGTCTTGCAATGAATCCCATTCCAGCTCCTTTATCATATCCGTCACTGATTCCATTCTGCGATAATTGTATTGCTTCTATATTCTCCTGAATTTCAGCCTGCACTATACGAGATATCTATCTAGCTCGATAGAGATCAGCATGGAATGAAGATCAGTATCAAGAAGAGTCAACTAATTAGGTATAATATAAAAAACTAAGATTGTTTATAACTATATGATGAGAAAGTAATTGCTTGTTAAAGATCTGAAATGTAAATATTTTGACATAAAGTTTGAAAATAATCTCAGTTGGGTTGGTGGTAGGAAGAAGTTTCAAAATTCTACGTTTATTGGAGTGGCTGATGAGGGAATGTATTAGCGAAGTGAGGGAACCAGGTTACAAATGGTTAGACCATTGCTTGAATATGTCGTTTAATGTAGTACCTATATTTTGCGTAACTAATACAAGAGTTATAGATGGAACAAAGGAGGGCAGCTAGTTTTGTCTGTAGAAATTACCGCAGAACACGATCAGTAAGAGATAAGATGCAGGAGTTGGATTGGGGTTCGATGGAATATAAAGGGAGGGTCAAGGGAATGTTAGGAGTGTACAAGGCGTATATTGATGATGCAGCTTGGAAGATGTTGTCAGAATAAGTAGGAGAAATACGTGGAAGGGAAAACAAGATCTTAACCACTGATTAGGGTAGAAGGGTGTGGAAAAATGTTCTTTTATAGGTAAGGGGGTCAGTAGGTGTGCTGCGAAATAATTCTGGAAGAAAATAAAAACAAGGAAGGATAAAGATGAGTGTGTTGGGAAATGCTACCGTAGCTTGCGCTCCATCTCAATTAAATTAAGGAATAATCAATTTGATCAATAACTTTTCCATTTTTTCAAGTCTGTACACTGAAAGATAATTGACTTATTATAAAGTCTGCTAGAATGTAGAATTTTAAAATAAAGGCACCGATAATCACTTTCTGTGATAGGGAAGGCATAGTTGAATGCTGATAAATCTTCTGAGGAAGAAGCGGTTATACATAGTAATTTTTAAAACAAATTCAAATCATTGTAATTATGATAAGATATGTTATCTTATATACATATATCATCTAAATAAGCTCCCCTGTGTTCATGTTCGGTGAAGAGAGATCAGTCATTTTCGATCTCTGCACGCGACATTCCGTAGCTCTTCTAGTACGAAATTGAGGGAACTATAAGATACCTGCAGACAGGCCCGCCGCCAGCTGTTTGAACGCCCTTGTGCAATACCGATTTTTGCCGCCCCTTCGAACATTATTTTGCCGCCCCCATTGTTGCCACCTCAAGTGTCGCCCGCCGCAACCATTGTCGCCGCCTGAAGCAGTAGTTGAGCTAAAAATAAGGTCACCGCTACATAGATTTGCCTTCCCCCTGGACGTGCCGCCCGCGTGCGGTGCACGCTTTGCACGCCCGCTTACGGCGGACCTGTCTGTGGACAAATTATGAGGAGAACAACGCCTAAGAACGCATACGACTCGTTGCTTATTTGAATCCACCCTCAAATAATTACGAGTTAAAATTAGTTACTGAATGGCTAAACAAAAATTTGTTAAATCTGAATGTGGCAAAAACAACATGTATGGTGATGGGGAAGAAAATTTTAAGGGGATAGGCAGAGGCACTGCATTCTGTTGTGATAAATGGAACTAAAATTAATTGGGTTCAAAATTATGAATATCTTGGCGTAGTTATAGATAATAAGCTTAAATTTATAGATCATGTAGATTACATAAATAAAAAAGTAGCAAAAAAGGTAAATTTATTATACAAATTAAGAAAAGTGTTATCTAAACCAGGTAAACAGCTATACGTTATTTGACAGTATTAAAAAAATATTATACATTGAACTCATTCTCGTAGATTAATGGTTCAGGAAGCTAATTTTTTTCAATTTTGAAAAGAAAAATTGATTATTTTTAATAAAAAAAGCGAAGTAAAAATTATACTTTTCTTACCTCTGGTCACGTGACAGAAAACGCTCTAGGATTGGTGGTCGCTTGAGTGACGTCACACGTCTGTAAACGCTGTGGCTGGGAGAGGAACGTTTCCTATTATCCAAGTTTTCAACTATTTTTATTGTTTGTTGCTGGTCATTTCTTGTTATTAATGAAATTTCATTTTGAATACAAAATCGAGAACAATTTGTAAAAGCCTGCAGCGGAAAAATATCGAAAATAGACGCCTTATTTGTGATGCTGGCTATAGAAAAAAACCCTGACTTTTATTCTGCTGAGCTTAAAAATGTAACAGCTTTCATTTGAGACTCATTTATATTTAAATTGAAAGTTAGAAATAGGTTGTTTTGCGTTAGCAAATCATACGTCGAAAAATTCTGTACGCGAAATTTGTGCAGTGAAGATAAAGAAATAAAGAAAAGTTGTATGGGTGTCGCAAATATGCGCAAACAAATGAAGGTATTTCTTGTAGCTAATAAGCAGCTCTTTCAAATAAATATAGCAAGAGACCGATATAATGAACTAAAATTCAACATGAAATTCCTCAGTAGTTTTTTTTTTTTTTTTTTTTTTTTTTTTTTTTTTTTTTTTTTTTAACTGAAAATAATCTCGCTCTGTTTTAAAGATGCTAATGTATGACGGAAAAAGCATGCGTAAACTTACCTTGAGGATCGCCAAAAGCAACAGAAACACACAAATCACTACTAACACGCAGAAACACAGCGTAATCATCGGCCAAGCTCAGTCAAATGGCGCGGCCGACTGCAGCGCTTGATCGGTGGATCACATGAAGCCCATTGTTCAAGTTATTTTTTCTATTGTTAGGAGAGAATTCGTGGAAAATAAACCTTTTTCCAAGTAATATGGTTTATCGACTTTGAATATAAATAACTATTTTGCCTGTGTAGACTAGTATCAAAACTGACTTTTGTCCATCTAGATTTAGAAAATATCACACTGTGCAGCGTCCTCTCGGATGCGAGGCCAGAGCGTTAACCGCTCACTCGCCACGTTCGGAACAATTGGATGTTGTGGGCCATTTTTATTAATTGCAGATTAAGACTTATAGATAAATGACACTTTTTTGTCAATAAAACTGAATTTGTTTGTTTATTCATTTACCTACCTCGTTTCACTTCATCTCACACGAAGAAACTGTGAAGTGTTTGCTATTAACATAAAGAGAATCAATTAAGAAGTAGTGTCCGGATAGCTGCGTGATTGAAGAGTGGTAATGGAATTCAGAACGCCCTTCGTTCGAAGCTTGGTTGGGATAATATTTTTTGCGTGCACTTTTTTCGTTTTTGTTTGCTGTTTTTTGCACTACTATGTTTTTATTCGAAGAATTCGTAATAGTTGCTAAGCGTCATACAAGCGTTTGAAACAAATTACTACCATACATGAAATCTTTTAATTTTTGAACTTACCAGAGAGAGAATATCATGAAAAAAATACAGGTGCACGCAGGCGAATAATGGAATTTATTTTAGAAGTGACATCACTTGTAGAAATTTCATGCTAATTTTGCAACAGTTCCAGAACGAGTTGTGTCCTTTTCGTTGGAATTTTTACGTGTCGATACAACTGCAGGTTACCTTCCTGACATAACTGCGTCTATTAGACGGTATTTACTTTTAATGTGCAAGTAATTTGTTAAAAAAAAAAAAAAAAAACATTTTTATGGTGTGCAAGCAACGTCAAATTTCCTTTTTGAAATCTTCTTTGGTTGTTTCAAACGGTTGTAATTCGCTTGTTATCCAAAAAGTTGTGAAGCCTTCAGAAAAAAAAGAAGAAATAAATTGCTGTTTTGGTGGATTTTCGGGAAAAAATGATTATGCGATGCAACCAACAGCAGCTAGTCTCCAAAGAAAATGACAAAAGAAAACAAATTGAACATATTCCGAAGCTAGGATCGAACCTTAGGACCCTAAACCTAATAATTCTCGCCTTAAACAACGTATTACATTTAACTCTACGAAATCGCGGTATAAATGAAGTTCACAGAAAATCGTAAGTGACTTTGTCGCAATATCAAATTGAAGTTGTTACATTTTTAAGCTCCACAGAATAAAACTCAGTGGTTGTTTCTACAGCTAGCCCCAAAAATAAGGCGTCTACTTTCAATATTTTTCCGCTGTAGGCTTTTACAAATTGTTTTCGATTTTATATTTAAAACGAACTTTCATTAATCACAAGAAGTAACCAGCAACAAACAATAAAAATAGTTGAAAACTTTGGTAATAGGAAACGCTCTATTCGCAGCGGCAGCATTTACAGACGTGTGACGTCACGACTGTCGTTGCACGAGTCAGGAAGCGAAGGAGCGTTTTGGCGGGCTTTTAAATTCTTTAAATTTTAGCTTTGAATTTTACACAAAATAATGCACTGCCGTCAAAAAATCTCTTCACTCGGTGAGTAAGGTGTACCAATAACAATTTAAAACCATTTTCAAGAAGTAGTCAAATACCCAATTGTTTAAAGTAACTGTGCTGCCTCGCATAAGATACTGCTCCACAGTAGCCTTGTGTACTTCGCGAACGAACTAGTTCGGAAGAGCGCTCCCACGAGCGAACTAGTTCCCAGATCTCTCGCTCCTTAGTTCGTTAGTTCGTTCGATCCTTTCCCGAAGACCAACTTTTGTTTTAGTTTATTATCTAAAAGGTAACACAGTTCGCTGTGGACACATTTCACTGAAGAGACAGATATAAAAATAAAAAAATGTAACTGTTAAACATTAATAATTATTGCAGAAGTCAAAAACGGAAATTTAACATGGAATGTGAAAACAAAACACACTTTTATCCCATTAACACTTAAAAGACAACTATCAGTAACCAAACAAGAGAGCGCATGTAGTAGCACTAGCAAAGCGAGCGAACGAGCTGTCTTTCTGGAAATCCAGAGCGGAGCGACCTAGTTCGCGAACTAAACACAGCGCTACCGTTCGCGAACTATCACCATTCGCCGCTAGGATTACCAAAATTTTTTCGGTTAGTGGTAGAATGTTTTTTTAGAATAACCTATAAAAATATAGTACACTTCAAGAATATAATATTTTACGAAAGAGTAGAAAAGGACAAAGGATATGTTTTTTTACCATTTTATTTTTTAAGCTATATTTTTTTGTACTTCTTGCATCTTTAACAATTTTCTGTCTACAGTAAAATTGTAATATGCTTTATCGCTTTCAGTTGTTTAATTAATGTCGATCAAATGCTCATTTTTACTAATGAAATACTGCTCTTACTTTTGCCTAGATTTCGTGTAATATTGTTATTTCAGAGTAAAGTTCGTTCACTTTGATACTCATATTTTCTCATAAATTTAGAACCTCTAATATTGTCTCACAGCCATCAAATGAAACCTCGTGTTTTATATTTAATTTTTGGATTTTCTATAGCCAATTGCTTTCATTAAAATCTAACTATTTACTAAGATACTCCAGACTTTTATCAACGAATAATAGAGCATTATTTTAATATTATCACTTTCTGTGGAGTATTTGGCTTCTAAAGGCTTTTTCTTGTTTTCTTAACCAAAGAAACAATATCTTTAAAAATTTTCTAGCACTGATTTTAAAGCTGACATAAAATAATACTTATCTCAGTCTGTTAGTTAACAGATTTGTGAAAGTTATGTAAAGAAATGACTTGCGAAATTCAAAAATATTTTAACTTTTGTGTCTTCATCAGTTTTATTCGTCGCCAAAATATTGTGAATGTGTGTTGGATTATTCTCCCCTCCACTAATAAAAAAATAGCTCAATGACTTCCAATTTACTGGAAATTTACGCACTTTCGTTATTATTAACACTTTCTCATTCAAGGGTCACTGTCATTTTTATATGTCTAATTGTTAGGTATCACATTGGAAGTATTACTGTTACTTTTCTTAATAATATAGGTAATATTGTTTCTGTCATATAGTACTTAACTTGTAGCCAAATAGTAAAATTATATTTTGTTCATGATTTTCAAAACTATATTTAAATAAAAAAAAGCCTATTACTTATAAACGGGTATTTTAATTCATCAAAATAAACCCATTTATAATATTTTAGAAGTAATGTAGTGTTGTTAGGGCGCGTCGACGGCGGGGTCATTAGCGCCTTTTATAAGTAATGTTTCTTCCATGAACTAATAAATAAATCCATTTAAAAAATTAATAATCTACGAATGCATGTAAAGTAATTAGTAAAAACAGCACAGTTACTCAGTTTACCCATTTGTGTAAAGGACAATGAGCACTTTGGTTTATCGGGCGGCAACTGATTATGCTAATGTCATTTGAAAGGGCTATTATTAAGCAATAACTTTTGTTAAGAAGGTCATATTAAATTCCATTTAGAAACGACAAAAAATGATTATGTCCTAATAAACCTGACATAACAAACAAAATAGCGCGTGTAGTAGCGGTAGCAAGGCGAGCGAACGATCTGTTTCTTTAGCGAACTAGTTCGCGAGGGAGCTGCGAACTAAACTGAGCGCTCTTCTTCGCTAACTATAATGCGCAAGTCTACTCCACAGTATTAATCATGGCAAGCAAAAGAGAAATTGTGAAGTTGCAAAAAAATAGTTTTAATGAGGGAATGAAGGCTGCTCTAAATAAAAGACGAACTGAAAAGGTCAGTAAGATGCTTAAGGACTTAGGATATTTGTATATTGAAAAGTAAATAATTAGAGATGTACTGATATTTGTATATAGATTGGAAAGTGGATAATTCCAAGATATGTGTCTAGATTAGTACAAAAGAATAATGATGTACATAATTAAAAGACAAGGCAGACAAATCATTTCCATTCAACTTATAATAGAAGTAGTAAAGCACAGAAAACAGTGTTGCACAAAGGTTTAAAAATATATAACAAATTACCTGGAGAAATAAAAAGGGCCAGAACTGTTGCAAGTTTCAGAGGAACGCTGGGTAAATGGCTAGAGGAGACAGATTGTAATATTTTCTTGTGAAGGATTTAATGAAATTAACACCTTGTTTGATTTTTTTTTTCTCTTTTATCTTTAATGTGACGTATGAATTGTAATTGTATATATACATATATTAGCCATAGGCTATTTGAAAATAAATAACTAAATTGATTTTTTCAGTGACAGCCCCACCTGTGTTCAAGAGCGAAATCAAATATGCATGGAGTCAACAATGAAATTCTTAGTAAAAACCACTTCTATAGTTACTTGGCTTGCCTCATTTTATTACTGTTGTTATATTTTCTGCAACTACTTCTTTTTGAGTAGCTGTGTGTTTAGTCTAATTATTAGTTTTTGAGTTCTAAATAGTTACCTCTCATATAATTTATGTTATTTCTGGAATTTATTATTTATTTTCTAAAAGAAATTTCTGCCAATGTTTTGTTTTCACTAATTATTTTTGTTTATCTATATATATAAAGATGAATGTATGTATGTTTGTTTGTTTGTTCTTCATACAAATCCACAGTTTTCATCCGATTTCGATGAAAGTTTGCACATTTATCCTATGAAACAAGAAGAAAAATACTGTCTCCATTTGGTTGAAAAATTTTCTGTATAAATAATACATGTTGTCTTATAATTTCGAAAAATTACTGACGGTGATTAACAGACGCGTAGTATGTATAGGTTACTGTACTGACTTTCCATATAGCGGTCTGGTAGCTCAGTAATTAAAACGCTTGCTTGCTGCTGTTTGCATCATGGTCTCCGGTTCAAATCTCCGTGGAGGCAAAGATTTTTTTAAAAAAAATGTTTTTGATAGTAAGAGTCACGCCTGCACCTTCGGTTATTCGGATTGAATGTTAAACTGTAGATATCACAAATTTAGGGGTTCAGTGCGAGGCAAATCGTAGGTAGTATTGCAATCCTGTCGGTGTACATTTTATTACGTTATATTGATCCCTCAAGGGTTGTTCGCAGTCAGTGTGTGCGTGTGTGAACTGCAGTAATAATACTATAAATGCGGAAACCTCTGTCTTTTTGTTACGGTTTAACGACTAAATGGCTATACCGATATTGATGGAATTAGACAAGTAAATCTGTAGCAAAGACACAGTACATTTTTTTCCGGTATGATTAACAGTTGTAATCACGAAATTTTGAGAACTTATCGAATGTTGACAGAGATATGTTGGAAACTGATTCTCTTCAAGAGACAGGTTCGACGGATATAGTGATATCTTTCCTGTCATATTATGCCGACTCGGTGTTGTTTGGGACTAATCCTTCGTTACCAACAACTTTCTATATTCAATTCTGGCAAAGAAATTCTTAATCCACGCGTACGAAGTCACGTGTATCAGCTAGTGGTTACATAATTATTCAATTTAAAATGATTTTCCTATGGAATAAATAATTATTTTCGAAACGACTGTCTTTTAATCTTCTTTACCTCACTGATATAACGTTTTCTTGTCTAATTTTTGTCAACTGCATCACGATCAAGTGTTATTGTGAGAGATAAACCATCTGTTTTGATGTTCACTTCGAATAACGTTTCCCGATTTCAAAATGTTTTTGTTTCATAAGTTATAGATAAGTTCATGAATAGTATTAATAGGTTATCACTCCTTCAGTCTTATTTGCGATACAGTCAGTATATAAAATAAATGATATACCAGGATCATTACTCCCTATAATAAATACAAATTTTATTTGATTATCTGTAATTTATTTCTGATACAATAATTTATAGCTGATTCAGAGAGCTTTTCAAACCACTGTCGTAATATAACGTACAGTTTATACATTGCCGAGTTTCGACTCTGATTTCTACTTTGAGATGATTGCTTGGCTGCTGTTTGTTACTGGGGGCTTTGCCGAGCATTAGGGTCGTTTTACAAAACGCAACTATTTGCCGAGATTCCAAGTAGCCGGTGCAGCACAACGGAAACAGCGCTTCATCGCAGTGATACAGAGAGCGCCATTTTAATATTTTACTCCCTCGTCCCCCAATAGAAGCTCATTTTTCTTTGAGCACTTACAAAAGGCATGCGCCCGCCTCACGCGTTCCAAATTAATCCGCCCCGCAACAATCTAGGCGGCCGAATACACAAGGCCCCCCACCCACACAGACCCTTGTGTTTGATCTTCCACAATAAAATCCTCCAATTACCAGCTGGTGATTCTGAAAAACGCATTCACATCTTCTTGCGGGAGTTTCGTCATTAATCTCCCGTTTGCTTTCGGACCTCGCTACCACAATAGGAGTACTGCCGCCTGCTAGGAAAAGGAGATTAAAATATGACGACTTTTTAATTTCCGTCTGTGCACATTGTGACGGCGTCGCTTTGGCGTGGCGCGGGTTCTTTTCAGTCCGTCCCACCCCCACCACTCCGGCCTCCCCCCTCTCGCACCCCCGCCCCCCTCCACCGCAGCCGTTATCCCCCGAGGATTACTGCTTCTTCAGGCCGTATTGAAGCGAAACTTGCATGAAAAGGCTAGCGGGCCGAGGCGCTTGTAGGAAAAAGTGATTTGTGACTGAGTGCGTGCGGTATATACGTGTTGCCGCTCGGGTGACGACAAGTGAAATGACGGTGAGATGAACCCCGGTCCGCGGGAAGCCTCAAAGGTCGGTCGCGGCACCTTTCACGCTGCCCCAAATAATATTTTAACACATCTTCGAGATTAATCACGCAAAGTCTGCAAGCATCCCTGCGAAAAGGCAGCTCGAGGAATGGAGCCGCGTGGGTTTTATTTTCTTCAGGTGAGGAGTTCCAGATATTAAAGTCGCGGGAAAGGTGTCGGAATTTGTGTCAAAGACGCAGCGTCATGAGATTAAAAGTGCTGCACAAGAGGAAGACGGCAAGAACTCCCTGACTTGCTGCAGGAGTCAGATACGCAGGTCTCGACAGTTAAAAACTCGATCGTGCAAATTTCCTTCCAGGAACTGTAATACAATATCTATACATACTATAAAGCTGAAACTGGGAAAAAGTCTGTACACTTAAGATCTTTTTGAAAAGATCTGTATGGGGCACTGTTAATAAGCTACAGAGAAAGAATCAGATGTTTCTGTCCAATGAAAAGTACTAGACCAGCGATTCCCAATCAATGATCTACGATGATCGCACAGGTTGTCCAGTGGTATTTAAATCTAATTGAATTAAAGATATGAAACTAAATTTATTGCAAACTTTAAAAACGCTCCAAAATTTTTAACAACAGATATTGAACGAATAGAGAAAGTAAAGAAATTTAAATATCTGGGTAAAATAATTCAAGAAAATTGATTAGATAAATCCGCCATAGCAGAAAGGATACATAGGATCGAAAGAACGTATGGTATCACTAAAAAAATTATAACAATAAGTGCTTGTCAAAAAATCTTAAAATTAAGGCACTACAACTTGGTCGTGAAACCAGACTGTCTATATGCTAGTGAATGCCTAGTGTTGAACTGTAGATCAGATTAGCTGAAATTACAAGAAAGAAGAATCATGAGAATAATCTTGGGTCCAGTTAAAACAACAGAACTGTGGAAATTAAGAAGTAATAAGGAAATATACCAGGAAATAGAAAATATAACAGAATCAATAGGAAAGAGGGGATTGCTGTTTTATGGACATCTCTACAGAATGAATGATAACAGACTTACCAAAGATATATTCAATTACCTTTATTGGAAAAAAACCAACAACCAGCTGGATTCAAGATGTTAAAAAAGATTTGGAAAGAAATAAGATAAGAGAATAGCAAATTATGGAAAGAGAGATCTTAAAAAAGGAAGTATTAAGTTTGGAAGGATTCCAAGGCAGAAGAGGAAAGAAATCTGCTCTGAAGTGGTCTGAGGAGAGAAGGAAGAAACATAGTGAAATGATGAAGGAATATTGGATTGAAAGGAAGAAAAAACAACTACAAAGGATGAAGAATTGAAATTGGAACGTGGTCCCAGAAGGCATTATCAGAAAGAAGAAGAAGAAGAAAGGCATGATAACGAAAAATAAATTAGTAAAAATTATTCGCATAAAATGTGTGAGTATAAGGTATAAGCCAAACCTGGGGATTTTGGGACATCCGGCAGGTATCAAGAATCTTGAAAATTGGATTAACTGTTTCGATGTGATGTCTTCTCCATAGACCACAATCACGTTTTACAGTAAAACTCACATTTAAAATAGAAAGAAGGGATTTCACATTATTTGGGACATACAGCCCAGATGGACGATTGGAAAATGATGCAGGCCTTTTGTGATAAACTGAAAGAATCCCGGAATGAGACAAACAAAATAATGACATAGTCCGCGATATATGTCAATAACAATTAGTACCATTGGTTAATTTTTATTATTATTTTTGATTGAACCTTATCGGTTAAAGCAAAGCCTCGATTCTGGTCATGGCTTGTAATTAAGAATTTATCCAATGTTTTCACTGGTACATAAACCGAGGCATTATCAGTTCCTGGAGCAATGGGGGAGCTTAGCCATCTGCGATTCTTATATTATCCCTTTTTTAATTATATGCATGGGCGCCGGGAGGGGGGCACAAGGGGGTGCACCTGTACCCCCCCGCTATGAAAGAAAATACACAGAAAAAGATTAAGAAACAAAACTTTTATCATTAAATTCACTGTTTGAATAATAACTTAAGACGCCTAGGTTGTTACCCAAATTTGTTCAACACCTTATCAATAAATTCAGTATCCTTCGTTAATAAGTAATAAGTGTTATATATAATGTACTAAAAATAAAAAACAAACAAAAACTGATCCACCCCCCTTAAAGTAATCCTGCCATCGCCCATGATGATATGTGTATTTTTGTATGTGAAATGTACCTATAGTCAGGACCGGCGGATAATGTGGGTATAATGGGTAGCAGTACCCATCCGGGAAATTTCGAGTGGGTATTTTACCCACCTGGAATTTGAGAACAAGCGATTTTTCCGGAATACGCGGGTTCGAATCCCCGTCCAGGCATCCAGATTTGGGTTTTCCATGATTTCCTCAATCACTCCAGGTAAATTCCTGATTACTTTCTTTACAAGGCCATGACCGAATTCGTTCCAGTTCCTTGCACCCACCCCTACTCTCACCTAGATGTCGACGAGGTGTAAAGCCATAAACGAAAACAAAAAATATTGTGTACTTCGTTCGACTATTCACGAAGTATTTCGGCCTTGTGCCAAGTCAATGGTTACTAAAGATTGATAATGTTGTTAAATCGGCTCTATAACATCACAATATTTCATGTATTCACTGAAGAATTTGAGTTGGAAATTTTTTTGAATCATTTGATTTCCAAAAATGCTAAGGAAATAGCTTCTCTGCATTGCTTAATTAATAGAGTTATAATAAATTCAAATAATAATAGTAAATTTTCTACAAAATTAAAATATATTATTGAATAAATCATATGACAAAATTTATTTTGTAGTTTTTACAAGTATGGATTTCTCTACTGAGTTTGTTTGCATGATTATTACTGTTATTATTATTATATTTTTAGGTAAGATAACCGAATAATATTTTCTCATGAACCCTCCCCCCTTTCGTCTGACCATCCACCCGGGCCTAACACGTCCCGCCGGCGCTGCCTATAGTTAATGAGGCGGAGGTTGTGGAACGTTTCAGCATCCACCGAGATGACTGGAAAACACGACGGCGGGTACGCGGGGTCCAGGACTCGAACCTGGTCACGTTGTACCTTCCAGATCACGTGCTGTGGTGTCTGGGCCACACTGGCGGGTGACCGTTGACTAATGACATACACATCGGGGAAAAAATACCCGATGTAAGATCGTGGTCTGTAAGGCTAAGTTTTAAAATTTGACTGTAACTCAGATTAAAAAGGGTTGAAAATCGCTTTACTAGCAGGATGTTCATAGGGTTTAGAACATACACATTCCACCGTCCTAGTAGTAAGATAAGGTATAAATGAACGAACTTTTTCACGGCGTACTCGTCATGGGAAATTAACCTAATAGGATTGTTTATACACAATATTTCTATGACTTTTCATGTGAAATATGAACAAGACGGAAAACCTGATGTTTATAGCTTACGAAGAGAGGGTTATTGTCAGTCAACAACTCACTTTTTTGAAGCTGCATACATATCATCATCATCCCAGAGCATTTGCTGCTTATACTTCTTAAGCAGTTGATAGAGGTTTTGTCTGTTAACATTTCCTTCAGGCTTTACAAGATTCGTGACTTTTCATTTGGTATGTCTTATTGGTTGCTCTGGTCGGTTTAGTTGTTTGTCAGGATTGACAGAGGCCTCTTGTGCTTGTCGTGCATTGAGTTGTATTGTCCTAAGTTGGCAATTAGGGGGTTGATGGAGTTTCTGGAAGCTCGATAGAATGAACGTGTGATCTGTGCTATCCTTTCTTCAAGCATCGGAATACCTGCGGCCTCAGCTGCATAAGTATATAAGTTATGCTGCTTATTTACATTTCACCTGAAGATGTCAACAGTAGGGACTGCAATCCATCAAAGCGGGATCCCACAATCCCGCGGGATCCCGCATCTTTAGACAGTCTGGCGGATCCCGCACAAAATTAAGCGGATCCGCATTCCGCAAAATCCGGCGGAAACGCGTGTCAGTCTGCGTGACTCGCTGTCCCACTCGGTCTCTGTCGGATATTTTGCACTGTTTGCCTGTACCCTTCCAGTTGGCATTTGACTCATGTGAACAAGCGTTTGTTTTTGTCAACCTTCGTCATTCGTAAGTAAATAAATACAACACTTTTACGAATTCATCAAAACTTACGTTTGTTTCGAGTACACATTTCTGTAATTTGAATTATGATGCGTATTTAGTACGATTTTCTAACTATATAATTATTTTTTAAGTGCCGCACACGTTATCTGAACTACACGGTTACAGCTTTTTATTCACGGTTTCATTATTCCCATTTTCTGTATTTGCAGATAAAGTAATTGTGACAATTTCCTAATTTGCGGCTGAAAATTTTATTATTCGTTGATATGAAACTAATGTTATCGTAATTTTAACGATCTCGTACCTATTTATTTAATAGATATCAAAAGGAAATTGTATATCCTTTGACTTATTGTTGTTTTGGCCGCTGCCTCAATGCGATTCTTTGACGAAAGCCACCTGCTTACATGTGCCGCTCAGGCTTTCGATTAGTCCCTCTTCTCCTTGTTATTATTTCGTCTAAGGTAAAAAAAGTTATAATGAAATTTTCACGGGTGTATCGACGAATTGTGTTGTGGGAACACCATACTTCGACGGCTGCCTCCGCCGTCTTCCTCACGTGTGTAATTTCGTGTGTTTGCAATGAAATCCGGAGTTACAACCTATGAGGACTTCACTGCAATCATTCGCCGAGAAAGTCTCCTTTCTTACTAAAAATAATAATTTCCACTCTAAAAACGTCGTTACGCCACATAAGTAAATCTGAAATACTTGACAGTTCACGTGTTGGTGAGTAGTTTCTTTTAATAACATTGAATCAACTGTAATATCAATCAAGGAATCAGGAGATACAATAATGAATTACGCAAAAAAAAGGCCAAGTCTCGTGCTTATACAGTGACAAAAAGTTATGAGATCTTGTTCTGAGCCAAGTCTACACTTTACAGAGTATATTCACTTCACTTTGTGAAATGGAATGCTTTTCTCGGTGTTATGGAACATTTATTTAGAATTTAAAAAAATACCTGTGGTAACTTTGGCCATTAAGCAAACCAAATTTTTAAACTTATGTGGTATATTGTAATACCTAAGACTCAATATTTTCCATTTTTATTGTTTATTTAAAAATTGGTTTAGATTAAAAAACAAAAATGTAAAACCTCGAAATACACTTCGCTAAAAAGTTTTAATGTCATTTTACAAATCAAAATATTGTTAACTGTTAATTTTTATCATTTAACATTAAAGATCTTTTATTAATTTAATTATTATTTAATTTATTAACGTTTTAAGTGATTATGTTTTAAATATATGCGTTATAAACTGTTTGTACTAATCCCGCACGGATCCCGCGGGATTGGCTCAAATCCCGCGGGATTGAAAACACTGCGGGATTGCAATCCTTAGTCAACAGAGAGCACAGGCGTCTAAATATTGTTTCTAAATATCAATTTTATTCGGCTTGCTTCCCGTAAAGAATAATTCAAACAAGATAAGACATATTACCTACTGATGTGAAAACTGTAAGCCACATAATTGAAATCATAGTCTGACAATTTAAATGTACGTTAAGTTGGAAATTCTGTTATCTAGTTACATTTAAAATTCGACTGTGAGAAGTTAGGTAATAAACGATGCCAGATTAATACTAGGGAACAAGTGTTGAGTAAAAAGACGGAGGCCGGATTAAGTTTCTGGAATTTTAGGTAAACCAGTCAAAATTTAGAAGCACCTCACAGATCCCAGGAAACGTAAAGAGCCAGTTTAATTTTAGTTCTAAAATGCATATGGGCTTACAACCATGAGCGGGAAACCCACTTTGCAGCTGACGCTGTTGAGACAGTTGTGTAGAAACCGATAATATTTAGTCGTTACTATGCTCTCATCATATTTGTCCTTTCTCTTGTTCAGACAGGAAAAGAACTAATAATATTTCAATTAATTTATTAGAAATATTATTACCGTGCTAAAAATTTTCGTTCATTTAATATCTGTACTTCCCTTCTCGTTTTTTGGTTCATTGAAGACTTTTGGGGGTAACATTTTTCTATGACGGTTTCTTGAATACACGGAAACTTTCGTTGTAGTCAAATTAATACTGAATTCCGTAAGCAACATTGTTGTTGCTGGTACTATAATTAGTAGGAGTATAGTTGTGATATTTATTAAGATTTTTCTTATACAGACCTATTCATTCCAGACCTTTTATTTGATAACCGACAAAAACGACGAATACTAATAGTTAACACACATAAAATATGCAATAATAGTTCGCAACGAACTAATGATTCAACATAATATTTCCAGTAATTTTGCTTGGACACTATATATGGACAAAATTGTCTACGTGAGATAGCGTGTATTTTTCGTAATATATCTGTTCCACTCCCTGTGTGTCTAGTGATGATTCGATACAAGTAAATACGAGTAAGTACTCGATACTTTGTTTCGATACCGAGTACTTTTCGTATTCGAATTAGTTGATTCGATACTTACTTGGTATCGGACGAAAAGTACTTGTATCGAATCAAAGTATCGAAACGCACCCGGTGTTAAATTCTAAACGCATCAACCCTTGTACCTCACTCAGCCGCTCCTACCAAATTAATTTCCGTCTGACATCATGTTGGTAACATTGAAAATCAAACAAAATCGGTCTTAGAATAGGCATCCGGCCCAGACAATCTAATCTCAAAGAGATTGTTTTAGGTCCCTATTTCATTGTAATAAAGTCGTACTTCGCTGAGCCTCGCCTATGGTAGTTCCCGCGCAGCCCCACACAGAAACTAAAAGATTTGGTTCAGAGCAACTAAGTAGCACATGTGAATCGGCATAAGAAGCTGCTTCAGCTATTTTTTTACAGGAATATGACTTCTGGAAACATCACAAAGAGCTAGCCCAAGGCCAAAAATAAGAAAACGCATCGTAGTGACAAAGCCTCTCTCTACTTGGGGAGCGTTCATAAACCATGTGGCTCCATTTTGGTCTCTTTGAACCTCCCCTCTCCCCACGAAGCCCGACTTGGCTTTTGTCTCTACCCTCCCCTTCCCCAAGTAACACGTAGGGAAAACTATTGATTCCAGAAGACATTTTGTACTGTTTTCTCTTGTCAGACTATCGTATATTACATATGGAGGTAATTAAATGACTGAAATAAATATTTATATGCTGTTGAGTGTTCTGTACCTCATTTTAAATGTGACAAATAATATGAATGGAAAGCTACGTGGCCTGGCTCGGAAACCCCCCCCCCCCCACGTAGCTCTCCAGCAAACCCCTCTCCCTTCCCCCTAGACCAAGCTACGTAGTTTATGAACGTTCCCTTGTCAAACACTGTAACGTCTCTAAAAAGCGATTCGTTTACAGAATGGGAAGAAATGAAACTTAAATTTCCTTGTCTGTACAAATAGGCACAACAGTATCTTAGTGTTGAAGCAACGTGAGTACCGAGTGAAAGTTTGTTTTCTAATTCGGGTGAAACAATGACAAACAAAAGAAACAAGCTGTCCCCAAAATATTTGGAACAATTACTTTTTTGGGAAACCTTCCAAACGCGAACTTCTTTTGTTTAAAAGTGTTAAAATTATAATAAATAAATATTTAAAGATACGACAAAATCTTCAAACTTATTTTACTATGTGTGCTTTATTATAATTTATTTGATTTTATTGCGCTAGGCAAATAAAATAAATAATTAAGCAAAATGTCACGTGTATTCTTACATTTCGACATTAATTTAAAAAAGTATCGATATGAGTAAGTATCGATACTTTTGCAGTACTCATGTGAGTAAGTATCGTAAGAAAATTTGAGTACTACTCATTTGAGTAAGTATCGATACTTTGATGGTATCGGAACATCACTATGTGTGTCCACCTCGTTGGCTCAGATGATGACGGTATTAGTCGGTTCGAGTCTTGGTAGTGGAAGAAATTTTCAACATCTGGTTTCTCCGGAAGGATACAATGGTACTCAATTCCTAATAACTGAATTGAGCATTTTTATTAAATTTCTATCCCCCAGCTGAAGGACGGGTGGGGGAGGGGGGGGGGGGGGCGCTGGAGAGCGATATCTCTTTTTGGCCTTTGGGTTACATTTTATTTTTAATTTAACTTTATTTGACTCATTTTATTACCATTTTTTATATATTTACGAGAAAGAATTACAATGTTTATATTTGTAATTGCAGACAGTGTCCTTGTTTTGGTGATCTTGGTTCCCTTTAGGGGATGAGTGTTGAAATTCATTTGGAGAGCAGATGGATGATCTGGGTTTCTTGAGTTGGCTGGGTCCGCTGCATTGACAGTGATGTTCTTAGCCCTCTGCACTACAGCTTTCGAGTTCTTGATCTTGTTGGGTGTGTCTGTTGTCTTGGCGATTCCTCGTAGGCGGCCCCCAGTTTTGTTCCTGTGGCTTGCAGCGACGTATGACAGGCTGACCATATTCAGAGGGACGGTTGAAGGTCCGGCTGCGTGACTCTGCCTGCAGTAAGTTGCTTCTTGTTTGCCCTCCTTGATGATTGGTGCCGATATCATCTAGGATCTTCTGGGGTGTTGTTTCTTGGCAATTGCTCTCTTTAGGTTGCGGCGAACAGGGCAGCTTTCGTATGCTGCCGAATGAGTTCGCGCATGTTGGATCTGTTCCCTGGAGTGACTGCAGTTCTTGACGTTATGTTTTTCACCGCAGCGGACGCAACGTTCATCAGCTCAGCAGTCCTTGGCATAGTGCAAGAATTTCTGGCACCTGTAGCACTGCTGGACGCTTGAAGATGCCTTTCTTCGTTTCTCGGTGTTTTTGCGAGGCGCCACGTTGGATCTCTTCAGAGATGATCCTTGGTCGGCCTCTGGTTTTGGCTTGGACTCGTCTCTTGGCTTTTCGGGTTATTTCTGCTGGTATAAGATGCCTTCATCCTGTAGGATCCTGAGAACGGCTGGCATGACCTGCAACTTTATATACAGGGTGCCCCAGTCGGAGGCTTGATGCCTGACGGTTGGTAGGGGAGGCCTCTCTTCCGGGGCTTCTTCTTCTTCTTCTGCATGTCCTCTTCGGTCTTCCTGTTGATGCTTCTTCGCTAGTGTTAGGCGATTCTTCGCTGGTGTTAGGCGATTGAATTGTTCACTAGTGACCTGGCTTGATTCCCAAATCTCTCCACAGTGCATATCGGGTTAGGGAATACAACTCTGTTGATTGTGATCCGTCCATCGTATCGGGAATTTAACTTGGAGACACTCCCTTTCTCCGTATTATGTGTTCAAAACGCACTCACCACAAACACATCACAGTGATTCACAGAACAGTAACACTTCCATGACTTAAGAATCACCCCGCATAAATTTCCCTTATACGATGATAGACTGAAAAGAAATCCACACATGCTTGTAGAACACAAATAAAACCAAATAGCAAGATCGGGAAAAAAAAGTACATTCTTTCGACTTTTCTCGAATCCGTGATTTTGCAGCTGCCTTCACTTCATCGTCCGAGGTGTAATGATTACCCTTGATATCTCTCTTGAGTAGAGGGAAAAAATGAAAATCGCAAGGTGCACCATCGGGGCAAAAAGAGAGCGCGGAATCGATAAACTCGACGTCGGAGGTGTTTTAGAGTCTGTATCTACTGAGAAGATTTTACCGTTGACCCTAGTTTCAGAAAATCGGTCACATAAGCTCGGTGAGTATCCCAAAACACAGTCAAAACCTTTTTTTTTTGCAAACGTTTGATTTTTGAACTGTTTCGCCTGGGGAGAAATTGGATGACGATATTCAGCGCACTGAGCGTGGTGGGTGAACGGTTAACGTTCTGGCCTCGCATTCGGCAGGACGCCGGTTCGAATCCCCGTCCGGGCATCCAGATTTGGGTTTTCCACGGTTTCCTCAAATCACTCCAGGCGAATGCCGGGATGATTCCTTCAAACAAGGCCATGGCCGAATTCCTTCACGTTCCTTGACCCCCATCCCATCCAGCCTCTAATGACCACGCCGTCGACGAAGGGTAAAGCCCAAGCCAAAAAAAGATATTCAGGGTCCTGTCTTTTCTCTTCCGGATCCTAATGATGGACCAACTACTCGTCGCCTTTAATTTAATTGCAATGGAGCACAGGCTCCAGTGGCAATTTCTCTACACACACATCTTACCCCTTTCCTGAACCCCCCTACATTTGCACTCTACAAATTTTAACTTTAAATTCTTTCAACGTTTTCGGTAAATTATTCATCATTTCCGTTGGTAACTTATTCCAATCCCTGATACCCTTACCTAAAAAAGAGAATCTTCCCACACCCTTGTGCCTGAAATCAAGTTCCAGCTTGTGGTCATGGTCATCTTCTCCCTTCCATGCACTACTTTTTATACCCACAGCAATATCTTTCCATGCCTCATCACCAGTATATGCCCTGTACACTCCCATGACTCTCTTCATCCTCCTCCTGTCTTGCAATGAATCCCATTCCAGCTCCTTTATCATATCTGTCACTGATTGCATACTGCGATAATTTCCAGAAGCAAATGTAGTAGCCCTTTTTTGTGCACTCTCCAACTCCAGTATTTGATACGTAAAATGTGGGTCCCATACTACACTACCATATTCGAGCAATGGTCTGACTGTCACAGAATTCGAAAGGAAGTCGTCTCCTTCGTAATGATAGTGCTGAAAAAGTTACTCGCAGCATTTCAAATAATGCTGTTTCTTCTCGTCTGTGAGAAGGCGTTGTGCCCATAATGCGCAGGTTTTATGGTATCCCAATTGTTCAGTAATGAAGCCGACACTTTTCTTAGATAATCCAATATGGTTTGGGATACGCTTTTGAGTGATTCGCCGGTCATTTTGAATCAAATCACCGACGAGTTTGTGATGTTTATAGTCTGTAGCAGTGATCGTACGTCTGCTGCGTTTTTCATAAACAATTATGGCTTTTCCAGGCTCGCAGACATGAAATTTTACTTACTAGTAGACCTATCAACATTATCGTCACTACAAACAGCCTTTAAACGACGATTAATCTCAGTAGGAGTCAAATTTCATCAGTTAATAATTCGATAACAGCACGCTATTTAACTCGCCTTGACATAGCATTAGAACACGTCCCAATACCTTCGCTTCTGAAAATACACTGGATGAATTCAACGACTTGAAACCTGCGCATGCGTATAGAAAGGGAATGTTACTTCCACATGCCACCGGGCGCGCTTCTGAAGATCATTTCATTCTCGCTTTTTTAACTTGTGTGCATTTTTTTATCAGCCTAGAACTTGTAGGAGTAAGACCCTTAATGACGTCACAAATGCTTCGGTCAACTATCTACTTCCTGCCCATCTCATGTTCTTCAAAGACAGGGGTGGCCAACCCAAATGATCTTGCGGGCCACTTTCGAAATGTACTATAACTCCGCGGGCCGCATATAAGATTGTATGTCCTCATATTAGATTTAGACCCACTATAGACATTTTTTTGGAGTTAATATAATTCTGCGAACTCATAACTGTTAACTTATAAAACAAGTAATATCTGTCATAGTATATTCGCATGATAATTATTTTAAAATCAAAATTAATGTTTTTCTTATAATTTAGACTTAATTTTTGAATATAGCCTATGTATAACCAAATAATTTTTTTCTTTTCTAATACATTGGTTTTCCCTACTTTGGCAATTAAAAAATAAATATATTTTGAAAAAGAGTGATGAATCCCGCGGGCTGAAAAAATGTTGGCCACCCCTGATCTAAGAGATTGTCAGCTAACAGTGATTACTCAGCACTGAGGACATATCGTATACTCAATAATTTTCCCTCAATTTACTGTACTGTATGAACGCTTCAGTGAAAATTGACGGCGTTCAAAGTATTAATTGTGTTTAAAAATTAATTTCATATCCATATTATATTCAAATACTTATAATTACAAACTCAATCAAAATCCAAGTTCAAATCAATCAGCAATCACTGCATTCCAACAGTGTCTTCCAGTTATTTTTTTTTTCTTATTGTACTCTTTGCAACGTTCATAGATTAATATTACTCTGCATTGTATAACCCCTAAATGCTCTCTGATAATATAGTTTACTACAGCTTCTAGCTTGGTGCATCGTACAAATATAACAGATTCTTAATTACTATTAGTAGTTTTGGCTTGCGCCAGCATAATGGTTCCAGGGCGTTAGGGGGCATCCATAAATTACGTGAGGTGTTTTTCCGGAAACCCCCCCCCCCTATTGAGATCTGGTCTGTGAGATCCCTACCCTAGAAACCGCCCTCACAACTTTTTGAGACCCTTTCTTTTTAGATCTCACCCTTCAAAAAGCCGGTAACACCCCCACTTTTAGCCGAAATACCAATTACCCTCCTTTTGTAGATTTTTTTTAGCTCTACAGTTCGACAATTTTTCCAAAATCTCACGTGAGATTTCAGTAGACCCCCTCCCCCTTGATGAGATTTCTCCGGCCCCCCCCCCTCCTATTTCAACTCACGTAATTTATGGACGCCCCCTTATAGTTCTTCATCCACGAAGTTATTACCCGTAACAAACGTGCACTAGCAATGCAGGCTTCTATTTTATAGTAACAAAGTATCCGTGCGTCCCTCTTTTAAATATTTTAATTATCTGTATTGTAGCATATCTTAATCCTATAGTATTTATTTCACAATTAATTATCTTAATGTTTATAATGAACTCACATTTTTTCGTTCACGTTTTCCATGCGCATTGTGACATTAAAATTTGTTTTTATCAATTCCTTTTCAAGTTTTAGATTTAATTAAATTTTGACATTTATCGCTGTATTTAAAGCAAAAATTTTCATTCGATATAACGATAGAAGCTATTTTACCTTACAGGTATACTGTATTATATATAGTGACTCCTGTAACATTCTCTTACCTACGCGCTGAAGAATGTGAATATTCATTTATTAAATAAATTTCGCTTGTTTCAGATCCTGAGCTGTGGTTTTCTCATGGTTTCCCTAGATCGCTCCAGGCGAATGCTGGGATGGTTCCTCACAATAGCCATAGGGCGACACCTGCCATATCCCGTATATACCTTCAAACCATTACTTTTCCTGATAGGGCAACGCACACTCCGCCAAACATTTTAGTGAATCGCGAAGTAATAGTAATAGTAATAGTAGATAAAAAAAAAGATTGTGCTTTCTTTCACTGTGTCTATCACAATCCTATTATACGTAAGGTTGTTCCTCAGTTTAATACTTTCTTGCGTGGAAAGGGTCTTTGTTTCAAGTCTTATGCAATTGAACATAAGTTTTCAACGTGGCAGTTTCGTCAATCGCGGAAGTCATGTAATTAGTAACCAAGAGGCACAACGAGACCATACTTATAGACCGACCCAGCGCAGTGATGCAGCTATCACAAAATAATACGATTGTCTGTTTTCCATGGTAAACCACATCCTTAAAAACTACACTTCACACAAACAAAGTGAGAAAAACTATAAATATATTCGATTATATTATAGCGTCCCTTGCTCTGACATTGTTTGCCTACAACTCTATCATCAACAAGAACACCTCGACATAATAATGGGATGTACAAACTCGTTCCCACGGCGGTCTCTCGGCGCGTGGTAGGGAACGCCATTCATCTTTGCCGCATATGCTAGCAGGGACGGCACGGCTCGACCCACCGCCAGGCGGTAAAAGATGAAAGGCGCGTACTGTCCACTACGCGCCTTAAGAGAACGAATAAGGAAACAAAGTCTAAAAAAACTTCCAAAACAGGCAACAAATCGTCCCTCCATGGAGGAAGATAACTAGACTGTTACTCCCATTAAACTAGTGTCTAAATTTTACTTTCCGTATTTAAAGAAATAAGAAAATACGTAAATAATATCATTAACTTCCGTTACATTGAGAATGCGGTGCAACTGTGTACGAAGCACGCATGTGGCGTCAAGTAAGTTGCGACTTTCAAGTTGGAAAACGTTAAGACCTTCAGAGTACACAGAATTTGAAGACGTAGTGTTCTTAAGGTAACTTTATTGACAGTATAACTGATGACGATTTGACCCTATGAATAATCTGCAACGTTAACGAGAAAATTTACACAGAGTATTACAATAATTTGTTGTCAAACTGTATCGTCTGAATGGAAATCACCAATAGCTACCATCAAAAACTGGAGAGGACTGTGAAAAGCGACAGGAGGGTCTGAACAGAATGATTAGCTGGGAAGTTAGAAATTGAATGAAAATGTATACCAAACAGTCAGCTTACTAGGTAAATAATAAAACAAAGTAAATGATAGGGAAGGAACTGCTTCTTGTCTGTAAATATCTTGACATAAATTTAATGGTAAACTCAGCTGGACAGGACGTATTAGGGAGGGGAAGGAAAAAGATTTCAAAATCCTTCATTTATTGGAGAGGTTATATACCAGAGATGTGAGGGAATTATTTAACAAAACTGGGCAGACCACTGTTTGAACATGAGAAACTGGAAGGGTACACAGGAGAGCAGCTAGATTTGCTTGTGGAAATTACCGCATATTGCATTCAGCAACTGATATAATGAAAGAGCTGTGTCGGGACTCATCAAAAGATAGAAGGTGGGTAAGACAATGTTTTGATTGTATAAGGCTCACAAACGCGATGGATGTTGGTAAAAGGATTAGGAGTAGTACATGGAAGGGAAAATATGACAGTAATCATAAGTTGTCACTTGAATTCAAGTAAAAGGATGAGGGAAGATTTTCTGTTTTTTTTTTTTTTTTTAATTACGGCTATACGCCTCAACAATGTCGAGGTCATTAGAGGGGGGATGGGACTAGACACAAGGAACGGGAAGGAATTTGGCCATGACCTTTTGAAGGAAGCATCCAGACATTCTCCTGGAGTGATTTGGGGAAACCATAGAAAGCCCAAATCTGGATACCCGGAGGGGGATTCGAACCGGCGTCCTCTCGTATGCGAGACCAAAGCGTTAACCGCTCACCCACCACGCTCGGTGATTTTTTTCGTGACCAAGGAAGTCAGGGATGAACAATTTACCGAAAACACCGACGAGGTTTAGGGCTGAAATTCGTAAACGTCAGTTGTAGCTGGGTGATGTAAAATCAGATCATGGGAAGGTTGGTATGTGCTCCATCGCAATTGAAATGTATATGTATATATCCTTCATTAACGCTTAGAGCACAAAAACTTATTATGAACAAACTTCGATGACTACATGTGGAACGAAATTGCTTGTTGTTGATCCAAAATGTAAATATCTTGGCATATCATTAAATAATAAGCTCAGGTGATCAGAATAACTCGCGGAGGTAGCAGCAAAATTTTAATATTCCTCCATTATTAATAGTGGGATGTACAAGGGATGTAAGAGAACTACGCTATAAAATTTTGTTTAGCACTTTGTTTGAATATTGTGGGTAGTATGGGGGGAACATTATGGGTATCAATCCTTGGAAATGGAGGGTGGAAAGGAAGGTAGCTAGATTTGTTTGCATAAATTAGCGTAGCAGACACTCTGTTAATATTATGAACAAGCAACTTAGTTATAAGTCATTGTAAGATAGGAGGAGAATCTTCTGGGAGAGTTACATTGATTGAATTTAAAATACGATTTTTGTCTTGCCTATTCCGATGAACCATCTGTTTCATTGAGTAGCAGTGTCGAACGAAATGGAACAGTTGGCACAAGTTGAGTGCAGGGCACGCAAATTGGCGAGTGCGAATACAGCCACGATCACACTGGGCCGGCCATTACGGACCTAACAACATTAGTCTGATCCTGCAGCGTAATGGACTTGTAGCACGTTTCTTACACGCAAAACATCGGCAAACACAATCCGAGCCGAGCACGCGCTTCCGAAACGGGAGGCAAAAGACCAACAGGGGGGCTCCCTCCGTACATATGGTCAAGTTACAGAGGGATTACAGAGGGGGGCGTGCTAGGCCATTCATAGCTCAAATTGATGAGGACGGAATCATCAAGCGGGGGTTTGCGATGGGAGATGACATCAAAAGAGTGCAGTCAAAAGGCGGCTCCCCCGCATTACCACTAGTGAACGCCATGGAAAATAATTAATGCCTCCGAGACTGGTAAATGTTTTGTGAGCGTCCGATGAATTGCTGCTATCTCTGTCCCTCTCAAAGGTTCTTAGGGTGAACCAACTCAGACGTGATTCGCTGGCCCTTGTGTTAGGGATCTCTCATTTCCCTATTCCTCCGTACTTTAGTCGATGGGAGATTAAAGCGCCAATGTACTTCCAATAATTCCAGAACAAAACAAGTCGATTAGAAAATGTAACAATAGATTTTTATATCCTAACTAGCCTCCAAGCCCATCAAAAATGACAGATGAAAGGAGTTTTCTAGCAGTTCATTTTATTGCCGTTGCCTAAATAAATAGAATTGTTTTTATGTAATGCTCAAAACCTTATTTTGTAATTTGTACATATTTTGGTTGTCGTTTACACAGCGACACAGGTGGAACTTATACTCAATTAATAATGTCAGAATAAGGGAACCAACGAAATTAAAAATAAATTAGGAATCCGAAAACCTTATGCGATAGCGCGTGATATTGGTTTTATTCCTGGTCCAGGTCTCATTCAGCACGATAAATATGGAACTACTTCCATCCGCATGAAATAATAACTTAAATAATTCGGTGCTTATTCATTGTGAATTTTTCTGAAAAAAAAAACCATTCACTGTATTGTGATTTAAATTTGGCCCTTTGGAAATATATACATGTGTCTGATATCATGACATCAGTAATAAAAGCAGCAATAGTAATTTAATAAAAGCATTTAATAAAAACGTACATACTTTTATTTCAGTGTTTCCGCAAATCATTTCTTCGAGTATTTTATAACAGTGACTTAAAATCGAATATAAATATCTTGTAATCCCGTCAAAAAAGGCGTGTTGAACGCAGTATTTTATGAATTCGTTTCTTCGCTAACTGAGTATAATTTTCATCAAATAACGCTCATAATCTTGAAAATGGTTTAATATAGATATTTCTTAGCTTACTGTAACAAAAATATCGATGTACAGAGAGTATAAGAAAAATCCACATCGAACGTATTTTAATTAAGAAAAAGTAATTAATAAATAATATGTCGATTTTTACCTACTTTTCTTTTAGTGTGCTAGCAACTCATTTAGTCGCGGATGCTCAGCAAAATAGAACTCGAATCTCGAACATCTCTGGTCGTTGTTGGTTGAACAGAGGAGGCGGGAAGCGTGACGTCAGAGTGTGACAGACATCGGTACAGAAAGAACAGCGTTTTATATAGATAGATACATATTTTCTTTAGATATTAATAGTCAGAATGTTGTGACAACCAAGTCTTTACAGACACATTGATGCTACATAGATTTCACGGGTGTTCAACTGAATAATTTTTAAAAACGCCATTTCGACATTTCCCTCCGCTGTCTTCATCGTATGAAATAGTTGATTGAAGTAAGTATGACACGTGCTTTGCTTACACTCGTATATATATATATGTGAATGTAGATTTTACCAAAATCTGGCGGATCAATAACGTTCTAACGTAGTATTATACAGTAGCCTATATATCGTTATAATCTTTTTCTTATTTATAGATTATAGCCCATTTTTTTCTAGCTCTTTCATTTATTAATTTCTCACTCTTTTCCAAAATACTCCTTCCTTCATTAAAAATGTCTTCTACTTTTCGTTTCCATTCAGCGGGATATTGTGCCCGGTTTTTTTTTTTTTTTTTCCTGCCGTGCATTACATTTTTGTATTTGTTCTCTTCCCGCTTATTTCTAATTTACATAAAGAGATAACAACATTGTTCAATGTTCTATCATCTAACTAATTATCGTATAAAATTAATTCATATTTATTTATCAATTGTGGTAGAGCTTTTGCCAACCTGTCAGTTTTCCTACAAACTTATTTTAACTTAACGCGATTTTTTACTTTAAATGCTTTCACTGTTTGAGGAAAATTTTTCAGTATCTCTGATAAATTATTCGAGTACCCAACTGTTTATTTATAAACTAAAACATTTCCATTCATTTGTGCCTGAAATCCAGAATTCAATATCGATAATGAGTTATCATTTTTAACCTCCACATTACATTAATATTTTTGTGGCTACTGTTAAAATAGATGCAAGAGATTAGTCGAAGTATTGCATGGTTTAATACATAATGTGGTGCTCCACAATTCCTACATTTCGCACTAGAACATATGTGCTAAATCCCAAACCTCTTCTTATCGCATATGGGATGTGGCCATAAACAGATTGAGATGTTAAATTTGGTGGATCGTTTAGTTTCTTTTCGAACAGCAGGCCTGAATGTGCCGGCACTGTGTTTCACCCTGTGCCTTTTTCGTCTATTTATAAACTAACTTATAAGCTCACAAACCTATACAAACCTTACGGTCCCTGATTCCGACTCACAAATTATACGATTCGTGAACAAAACTTCATTTAGCATGCAGGGGACGAATTACTCGTTTCCGAGTCGGATGGCAATACTTAAATTCTTCCACTCGGCAGCGATAAATTCTTTGTCAAGATCACTGCTACACTCCGAGTAAAATATGACGAAAGCAACATGGAAACACTATGAATATCTCTACAGGGCTAGCACGACGCAAGATGTACAGAAAGTGTAGTAACTATACACTGTGGTTGTAAATGAGGGATTACGAAACAGAAAAATAAAATAACTACTAGGAAACATTGATCATGATGAATTATTCATCATGCACTTGATGAGTCGTCGCTTATATACTTTCTCCAGTGCACGGTTCTATGATAAATTAAGACCTGTTCATTTACGTGTTCATGCTGACAGGGCAGGTACAAGCACATGTAACAACGAAATTATACTTTGTTTCAGCGTATCAATTGTTCAGGTAATATTACTCAAAAGTTGTGCTGATTTATTTGGACCTGGATGACAAAGCAAGTATAAAAATCCCGCTGTTTGTAACTGGGCTACACGATGCCTTGAGATTCTATATTGTGTGAGGTCCCACTCACAAATCACTGCCGAAATTGTAAATAGATTAGCAAATAACAGACTTTCACAGCATAAGTAGTATGTATAAATATTTGGGTAATAAGTCTTTTGTAGAAATGTAATTTTTTTGTAGTTGGCTCTACTGTATTGTTGGTCGAGAAAGAAGGAAGGTGTTAAGATGGCGCAGAGAGCCCACGGGGGAATGTATTATTTGGGCACGAACGACTATGTATTGTGTTGTCTGAGTATTTAAAGTGTTCAATAAATTGTGCAGATAAATAAAAATATTGGTGGAATTGATTTAACATCCGTTGCGCAGAAATGTGTAATTTGAGATCAGTTTATTAAACAGTAATAATATGGTAAGTGATAGCGCTTCCGCGACAATCAACGCTTGGGCCATGTGTTGAAGTTGGCGGGCTATCTACCTTCGACTAATTAATAGTAAGGAGGACCTAGCAATTGTAAAAACAGTCTAAGCTGTTTTAGAAGGCTCGAGTGCCTTGTTTGTCAGCAATAAATCACTCTTTTTGTGTTAATTCGAGAAAACGGAACTTAACCTACATCTTGTTAATAGGTCGGTCCATTAAGGACGATCCAAGATACATTTGGACCTTCTCTAATAAGATATAAATTTTTTAATTGTTTATTATGTTATTCTGTTTCACAAACAAGTGTTTTTAGGTATGTGCCATATATTATTCAAGGATTTATACTTTTTCTTTGTTTAGGACTTTACGGTTTATCGATAACAAGGTAATTACAGATATGTTAATATTCTGGGACGAGGAACGGAAATTAATTCGGCCATGGCCTTTTCAAAAACCCGTACCAAAATTCTGTTCTCTCGAATGACTATCCTTTGAGATGCCTTGAATTTTTTAAGAAAGCTGATTCCAAACAATATGTAATCAGTACTGACGGATTCATCTTGGATCACTCGTTCAGAGAACAGTACAATGTGTTTCTTCCTTCGAATTTTAATCTAACGATGCACTCGAGTAAAAAGGCAAACTTCGAAGAACACAACAAGTATTCTTGTGTTACGAAAATGGTAGGCGATGTACTTTTAATGTCATCTTATTAATTAAGCAAAAAACGGTTCGGGCAGAAGATTCAATTTGGCGAATTAATTATGCAAACAGCGCCGTTCAACCAATCTGGTGAGTTAATTACGCGTTCAAAAGAATTTCTTCTCCGGAGAGAAATGAAAAATGAAAGCAAACGGAAATGGGATGCAAACAGTAAAATTTCATTTCATAATCATAGAGAACAAAAAGGACACGAAACACAGTACCTGGCACACCAAACTGCTTCAGTTCTCAACGTTTCTCTTCGCGACTACGATGAAAAAAATCTGACGGAAATATTTCCTTTCCCAAGTAAATATAGATGGATGCACATTGTATAAATATTTCAAACATCTTATGAGACTCTACAGCATTGCTCGTCGGTTGGTCCCATAAGCTGTACTTTGCAGTTTGGCCTATCTTGTTGATTAGTTACAATGTGTTGCAGTAGTAGAATAATGGGCGAGGACTCAAATCTAGATTCCGACCAGCTGATTACGATTTTTGGCAGTTTTTCCCCAGTCACCATAGTGCATGTTGAGATGGTCCGCAACCTCCAAATCGGAAACTGTTGCAAAGAGCATTCGCATTCCAGTTTTGATTCATCGTATTTGCATATTGCTAGCTGTCTCGCAATGTACGGGAAGTTCATTACAATTTCATTTGAACCAATGTCGATATCTCCAAATGACAATTGGCAGGACATTGCTACCTTTCATTGGGTCAAAGCGAATCTCATTAGTAGATTTTCCTCTTTCTTTACGCCTCGTCAAGATCATTAAAGACCGAAGAGGACTGAGAATTAAAGGGAAAGAAATCAGCCATGGCTCTCTGAAAGAACAATGTAGTCTTCGTTTGGCGTAATTTCGGGAAGAGATGGAAAACCGAAATCAGGATGACCTATTACTCCCTTATGCGACTGCAAATCGAGATTCCAACATCACCCAACCTGAAGAAAGTGCGACGATTGCTAACCAGAGCGTGCTGTCATAGTGAAAAGGGGGGAGGAGGAGGGAGTAGAAAATAATATTTATAAGTTGGTTTTCTGTGTTCAATCGTTATCGACCGATCATACAGAAATTCATGACATTAGTAAATCAATGTTAAAAGTAGCCTATAATTCGACACAAAATGATGCAACCAAGAGTGACTAGAAACAATTTTTGTATCAATATTTCCTCAGACAATTCTTTTTTTTAAATCCTTCATTAAACTTGAAAATGGAAACAGATATTTTCTACAAGAAAAAAGGAGCCTTGATGAAAAGGAAGCCCATTTGTTTCTTTTGGAATCTAGAGCTGTGTGATATTTGAAGAAAAAAGAAAGTAGAATGGAGGCAGGCAGGTGTGATGAAACGCTGGAAAGATTCGTAAGATGGAGAGAGTAAATTAAAGAGATGCTAAGAAGAGAAGTATTATGAAAATTATTGTAAACAGGAGTTATAAAACTTGAAAGCGTTTTGGTGTATATACAGGTAAAACGAGTTTTAGTCAAAGGGAAACGAAAAATATGACATCGAAGAATTCAAATGATATTTGAGATTAAACAGCAATGAAGATGCAATACCACGAAAAGACTGACGGAAGCACATGGAGGAATGGAGAAGACATGGTATTAGGTGTAAGATATGCTCTGCCAAGACCTCACTTAGAGTAAAAACGGATACTTTTCCGGAATTTGGCTGCAACGAAATCTTTACTAGTAAACTTCCGGAATGTATTACAAAAACACGATATTTCTACGGCTAGCTCTATCTATACCGATCAACGGATCGATATCTGTTGGTTATGTGTCAAACACTTACATAGAAACAGGATCGGCGATATAGAAAGTAAACCCGGTACTTTATCGGATTTGAAGGTAGGAAGGTTTCACAAACAAAAAAACAGAGAATCACCAAGAAAAACAGTACTTTTGGCGACCACATAATATTGTTTATTTTTGCCTTAAAGCGTTGCCTTTTTTTTTTTTTGTACGATACGTTATTCAGACATACACACAAGATTATAACTTCATATTCCAGGTTTGATTTACAAGTATTCGTCCTTTCTGCAGATTGTAGTGTCTCGCAGTGCGCAGGAAGTTCATTACAATTTCATTTGAAGGAGTGTCTATATCTTCAACGGACAAGTGGCAGGACATTGCTACCTTTCACTGGGTCAAAGCGAATTTAGAATATCTTCATCTGGTTGGAAGGTATCGAAGTTTAAAACTTACTTGACAAAAACATCATCTGTTAATTAACAGGTTAGTTGAGCCGCCACTTGACGGAGGAGACAGCCATTGTTGTGTGCCTGGTAGTATTACGTCCGGTGGTCCGCGATCGATTTGTATCGAGTGAGAGGAAGTCCTACCCAGCGGGCAGCAGCAGGCTCAGGACAGGTGTTCTGTTTACATAGCAACCGATCACCATCAACGGGTCTTTGTTGCGGTCTAAATGAGAGTACCACTAGGCAGAGACCTACTCGAAAGTCTGAAACCCCATTTGTAGAGGACGCAATTTTTTTTTATTTTTTTATTTTTTTTTGTCGTAAAACTCACGACTAACTGATATTCCTTAATCTCCTTCTGCCGTTACATTTCCATAAAGAAATTTTAATCTGGCACCCTAGTTAAATACGATAAACAAACGGCAGTGCTTACGAACTGGAATGAATTTATCAAGAATAAGTCTGTAGAAAAAGTAGTAGCACAATATTTAACCTTGCTGTGGCCAATCTAATTGATTCTTTACGTGAGAAAAAGCTGCTTAGAATGGTAGTAAGTATGGGGCAGTATGTGCTATGTTTAAACGAAGCTACTGTACATATAAGATTCGCAGTTTTAATTTGTTTGCCTGAAAAGGAAGGATTTGTGCTTCGTAAGGTAGTGAGATTGTATTTATGTCACGAAACTTATTGGGTCTGCTACGATATAATGGAAGCTGTCATCTTTCTCACCTTGACAGGCTAAATATCTTCCTGATTTAGAGAACCGTGTGAAAATCTAACAAAACTATTTGTTACTTAATTCTAACTTCTTACTATACAAGATCGCTTTGAACATACAGCTAGAAGCTTTATTCGTTTATTTTCATTAACTGCTTGTAGAAACGGTTTGAATCTTTCACTGTGCGTAGTTATAAGCTGTATAACTAGACTGTGGAAGATCAAATGTAAATAATGAAATACTTTCTTTTTTAAACAAAACGCTTTAAACCATGCCTGCCTTCTGTGGAAGAAATCGGGTAAACTTAATTTTGTTCATTAACATGTAGGTCAAAAATATCCTTGCATAAAAAAAGTTCCAGCATTTTCTGAAAAAAAAAGCCTGCTGATATTTTGATAATGACCTTTAAGAATGTTTAATTAATATTCATCACCTTTAAGCATATTCATTTTACTTTCCCTCTAAAGTTCCTAAAAACAGATATTCTTTAGAAATTTCTAGAATCTAAGTTAATATATTGATGTTTCGCCAGTCTTGTCACCGAAGTCACTAAAACCTATGACGACGTCCGCTGTTGTGCACGGTATTAGCTGGTTCGAGCTCCAATAGCGAAACAAATTTTCATATGTAGGAAGCTGATAGCGCAGAGTACCTAATCACTGGGACTTGTGCAATCGCCTGTGTTAAATGCGGTCAGCAAGTGACAAACGCAATGGTACTAATGGATCCCTACGAGAACTATGACATTACAAACCAAACGTGATGATATTTTACACCAAAGTAACTGAGGAATGAAATGTTAAATGGTAAACTCCTACTACCTGACCCAGTGGTGATTTTTGTACATTAAATGCCACATCTTTCCGCAGTGAGAGCACACGACAATGATTAGTCCATCAGATCCATGTGAAAAACTGGACTGAACCGGCTACAGTTTTGACTCTTCTCATTTAGGCAACACTTGTCACAGTAATTTACATATAACAATTACCACTGAAAAACTCGAGTAGGGTGGTCTTCCAAGTAGAATGCCTCTTCATCCATGATGGTGGACTCCAATGCATAAAGCACACAATTTACTGCAACGATGATAGGATTACCAGAAAGGGTATCTAAGGTCAGGCCATTTTTCCTAATATGTTGACTTTTTTTAAAAAGAAAATATCATTTTATGATCGACACCTGAAGAACGAGTGATCAAGGAAAGAGACTTCCCAATTATTAAGGTTAATGTGACACAACTTCATGCTAGCCTTGCTAACATCCTTAAATCACTGGAATGATCACCAACACAACAATAATACTTACGTCTGAGACAGTGGAAGGGATAGGGCCTCACTATCTTTGGATCCAGACGTAGAAGGACTCGCTATAGGAGTGTCACAATGTCCGAATCGGGTGATCAATCTTGTATTTTCATTGACTGGTAAGCTTTCTAAGTCTTCCCACGATCACATAACTGTCAGAATTCACATCAAGAAATGTCTCTTGGATTTCTGAAATGGGCGAACGCAGCGGTAGAATGACATTTGCTAGGTTGACGAAGCTATGGTGAACCGAAATCAGGATGTGGAAACTGTAACGGAAAGCCGGCAAGTTGAACGACCCTGGTGAGTGACTAAACCGGTTGTGATCTGTGGTGGCCGGGTGGCAGGCAACGAGCCATGTCTGGTCTCGCGACGCGGGGCGGCAGATGGCGTAACTCTATCAGGCGCACTTCCGCACGATTAGGCGCCGCGGCGACATGCTCGGTTAGCCACTCGACATCCAGAGCGATCAGCTGGACGAACGTCCACAGAAGCAGGTGGACAAGCGCGGGTACACAATGCGATGATCCGAATATCATGAAATCAGGCTAACTGGAGAACCAAACCCCTATCTGATTCAAAATTGACCATAAATTTAACAGTCATCATCATAATCAAGGACTGGGTAATTAGGTTCATTCTAATGGTTTACTCTTGTACTCTTCATTAGCCACTACGCCTCCACAGTCCTGTTGGCTGGTTTAGCGGTATCTGTGACTCAATAATGCTCTGGAGTTGACGAAATCAGTTGCCCTTGTAATCTGAAATTATATCCCTGTGCATATTTTTCTAATATCCAATTGTAAATTGTCCTAAGTAGCAGTCTCTTAATGAAAGCTGTTAATTAATATATCATCTGACGCTATAGCAAAGATTGTCTATGTTCGTTTAGACAGAGCATATTTTAAAAATCACTTAATAAAATTAGGATCAAGGCTACAGATGAAAATGTTACACTGTTCTATTTATTTTAGTACACGGAATGTTTATTTTAACGTAAATCACGAATTTTGTCCGAGTACAATGTGCAGTATTCCTCTAGGATATTATTTCTCTGTTAACAAACAAGTCAACTCTAGTTCACTAGGATTTCTGATTCTGGTAGCACAGCCTTGGTCAGTCCGGTAGGCAAGTCATACATGAACAGGATAGGGTGGTGATGGAATGTAACAGGGACATGAGGTAAACGGGGTTAAAAACCTCGGTCAGAGTTTGGTAGAGTAGTGCAGGATCCACTTTATAAGTATCAAATAGAGAGGTTGTAAGGACATAACGAGCGAGGTGGGTGAGCGGTTAACGCTCTGGCCTTGCATTAGGGAGGATGTAGGTTCGAATCCCCGTCCGGGGATCCAGATTTGAGATTTACATGGTTTCCCAAAATCACTCCAGACGAATGCCGGGATGCTTCATTCAAAAAGGACATGGACGATTTCCATCCTGTTCCTTGCCCCTGGATGGAGGGCCTCTAATGACCTTGACGTCGATGAGGCGTAAAGCCATAAGCAAAAGCAAAAACAGAGGACAGCAACATTTGTATGTGAAAATCAGTATAGAACACGATCAGTGACTGATATCAGATCATCTGGGTTGGCAGTCATCGTAAGATTTGAGACAGGGGAAGACTGCTAGGAATATAGGTGATATGACCTGGATGAAGATAGCATGAAGAATTAAAGGTAGTTCGCGATAATTTAATGTGAAAATTTAAGCATAGCAAATGGTATGTATAATTAAGAAAAATTTATTAGTGGGACTGCGTGTGTTAGAAGCTTGCACGCTGGATCGTAGAGGTACAATGGGACCAGATTAGACTCATGGTCCCTGCATTCATCTACATATCAACATCTACATATATACTCTGCAGTTCACAAAATTGTGGGTGCAGAGGGTGCTCAGCACCAAAGCTAATCTCTTTGTTGTGCATTCCAATCCCTAATGGTACGAGGGAAAAAAGAATTCATATAAGAATCATTGCGGCACCTTATTTCTCTAATCTTATCTATCCTGTCATTCCGGCTCAAATAGGTTGGTGGACAAAGTATTTCACTACACTCGTTAGTGAAAGTGGGAGTACGCATGTTTACCAATAAGTTTAAACGAAACGTGCGTCGTCTATCTACCAGAGACTCCCAGCCTAGTCTACTAATCAGTTGTGTGACGCTTTCATAAGGACTGTAGCAAGCGGTCACGAATCGAGCGGCTTTTCTCTGTACTTTCTCTATACTTTCGATCAACCCCTTATGAAACGGATCCCAAATGGCACAACAATAGTCCGGCAGTCCTGGCTGCGGTTTACCGCAATCACCTACGAGAATGCTGGCATTGTTCCAAACTTCCGCCTCATAAACCAAACATTTCACAAATAAAATTACAATTATCATACGGAACACAAGTTATATGTTTCACAGACAGATGGCAATACTTACCTCCCCACATTATAATAAGACTAGTGTAAGCCCTTGACTGTTTTTTGCGTATCGTCACGGGTCTAGAATAGTTCCAGTTTTTACGATGAAAGATTGCGACAGGTTGATCTGATCTGCCCAAATATATGCTTGACCTGTGTTTCACCCTTAGGATGAATAAAATCTCTTGAGCTTTAAGAACTCAGAAGCATTAATAGAGGTAGGTATTAAACATGGACAGGAACGATCGCGCTATCGTGTAACTGTTTCAAAGGTCATACTCTCAAACTTGCTTAAATACGAACTTCACTTTATTTGAACATTAAAGTTTCCAGGTGCCGAAGGTCGCCGTTTCGAGTCCGGCCGAGGGCATGGGTGTTTAAGTGTTGTGTGTGTTGATGTCGTGTCCATGTTGTAGTGTCCATGTGTCAATACATGATAGCAACAAATTACATTGAACTGGCTGTATGGCCTCAGTAGCCGAAAGCCATAAAAAAAACCTTAAAATTCTCTCCGCAAAATTGGAAAAAAATCATGTTTGCTTCGAAAGCATCACGTTGTTCATTATTGAGACTGGGCAAACACTCATAATGTAAGCATTGGTCATAGTATCTGTGACGGCCAAAGAACTTAATACACATTCCATATTATGAAACAGTTGAGCAACTCCGCAGACATAAGTTGCCAGAATAGTCTATTCCGAGACACATTTGGTCTGATTTCCACTCAAATAACCTAATAAATCACATACAGCGAACATGAATAAAGACCAATAACGAAAGTTGTCAGTAAAATGCCTAAAAAGCAAATAAACGATAATGCATAAATTTTGGTCAAGCAACAACATTAATGAAAGTTGTAATTAAACTGAAATTTATCCTAAGCCGAAATGACAATTGGCATTCGTGGTTACAGCGGAGACTATGAGTAATTTAATTTTTTTTTAGTTTTTTTAAGTTGGTTTAATTAGTAACATGTTGCTGAAAAGCAGATCAAAGTTTTTTCAGCCGCAAAATTTTCTAAAAAATTTTTAACTATGAAGAGAAAACTTAATGAATCTATTATTCCAATTAATTTGGTAGCAGTTGCTTGGTTATTAAATTGTAGACGTAACAACGAATTCTTACTAATGGTATATCTGGTCGCTGTTTTGTGAGCGAAGGCTGACACGTGACACCGTTCTCCAGCCAATAGCTATTGAGGTGAGTGGATGACCTTACGAAATTATATAGTCAATCCATCAGTGAATCAAGTCTGGTGATTAAAAGCTTCGTACCCTTAAGAGTTCTCAAGATTTTCATGACTCTAAAGGCACCGCCTCATTCGTGATTGAAGAGAGGGGGAGAGGGAATGTTGGTGACCCGATGGCTATCTCTCGGAAGAGTAGGCCATCACCGGATTTCAATCTGTACCTTCTTTCATGTCAAGTTCATATAATCGTGGAATAACACTTACTAATCATACTCGTGAAGGAAAAGGGAATCTACTCTAGTTAACATTTCCCCAGGAATAGCTATGACTGAGTAACAATTTCCAAGATACACGCCTTCGGTTGAGAAACCGATAATGACAGAAAACTTCAATACACTGCACTATGTTCACTCTAAACTGGCGGTCCAAGGTTACTTTTCCCTTGTCTCGCTCTTCTCCCCCACCCGTTACCTACCCCTACGAGCAGACCACTCTGTCCAGACAGACGAGTAACAAATTTGTCAGCAGGCATTCTTTCCCCTTCACATGTAGGGGTAAACGGTGCAGAGTGGGGATAGAGCAGAATGACCTTGAGCCGCCCCTGTTAAATGAACGCACCATCAAGACAGCACAACACGCTGACAACACTTAAGCAAAAGCATCCATGTGCTAGGTGGTACTGGAACTACCATTGCAACATGAGAGATGCGTACTGGGTAGGCGCTAACTGGTATCGAAATTCTGATGAAGACCCCTACTTTGAAATCAGGTAAGATAAAACTCAGGTGTAAAGATGCCAGAGCTTCATACTGGTAGTGACATCTCCAGTCTAGTGCAGAGTACTTGGAAAGGATCACCTTTATCTGAACATTCTTGATGGTTTGAGAGGTCATTGGTAGCGAAATTTGGAATCGGTATTCCCCTCTGAAAAGGTGGCTTAAGAACATCATTCAGACTTAATGCAACTCATCTTTATTGTAGTGCGGAGTATAATCCACAGCACGAGCCTCGGTGACAGAAGCAGAGTAGAACCACCAAGTTGCGGAGAGAGAGTTTTTGGCGCAGCAAGTCGGGGCCTCGCGGGGGCGATTCGGCGAGGCCGTAAAAGGTTCCTCTTGATTTGAGTTTGATGTATGTCGGCCGCGGAGACAAAGCCCAGGGCAGGGCGACGCAAGAAATACGGCGGCGCGCGCTGACAGAGAGCTAATCCATCTCGATTTACGAGCCCCGAATTTCCCTGCAGGGCCTCTGGCGGCCGCGTTTTGTTGGCACCTACTCGTTACTTGATTAATTTATCGGTCGCTGGGGAAACGACCGGCGGCGTGGCCACAGGATGTTCCAACAGGTGAGGCCACAGACCGCAGACCTACCAGGGGGGCTGCGCGTAACAGAACACGGGATTCAAGCCAACCCCACAGCTACCAAGTATACGACAGGTATACAGTAAAAAGTACGAAGGCGTTGAAACTCACATGTAATTGCGATAACAGTCTTCTGCAATCAAAATCAGTGTTATTCCGGCTGTCTGAGAACGCAGTTGACTGGGAAGATAAAAGTCTTTTGATGTAGGAAGACCGTGTGTTGCTTAGAAACAGACGGGCTTCTAGAAATTTGTAAAAATTAAATCAATGAACGACGAGATCTCTGAACGACGAGATCTCTGAACCTGGGATTCTATGATAACCGTGGCGGCGCAATTTGGTGATGGATTCTTATTTAACTCATAGGGACAAACCGAAAGTGAGGTATACAGTTTGTTTATATCTCGCTTAGTTCTCGAGATATAGTGTCAAAAGTGAGGTTAGTTTGAAATGGGCACTGGACCAGAACAAAAATTTCGGCACAGCCAAAGTTGATGATGAATTCCTATCTGAAGTGAGGAATACAATTTTTTGATATCTCGCTTAGTTCTGGAGGTTGAAATGCTGGCTGTACCAAAAAAAAAGTTCCCCAAAGCCATAAGGAATTGTGGTTAGTTTGAAAAGCGGCCTGGACCAGAAGAAGTACGTCACCAGATGCGCAACTACTTTAACTAATTTTTGACATTCCATTTCTCGAGAACTAAGAGTAATATCATATATATAAAAAAATTCTTCACTTTCGATTTTTCTCGTCGAGTTAGATAAGAATCCATGCTCAAACTGCGGCGTCACAGCTACGATAGTGCTGCCTCTGAACTTATAGTCTATATTAATATCATAAATTCGAAAGTAGCTCTGTCTGTTACATTTTCGCGAGTAAACAGCTGATATTGATGAAATTTGGCAAGGACGTCCTATGTATCATTCAGAAGGACATAGGATAAATTTTTTCCGGATAAATAACATATTTTCTAATGAAATTTTGAAAACTAACCGAACGGTGCCAGACGGACAGATATCTGTGATGTTGTATCAGTCACTAAAGCTTTGTTCCGTTCGCAGTCAGTTTGTGTATGACCTGAACGGTATTGGCATTAGATGTCCACAGAAAGTGACATAATTTTAAACCACAAACAAAAATATGCCGGAGTAACTTCGGAGGGCAATCTCCCGCAGTTAACCCTCCCCCCCTTCTCCTCTTCGTTTGTTACTATTTTTAAACATGTTGTGAATTAGTTCTCTTTAAGAGACAGGTTCAATGGTAGAATGGTATTATACAGACACCGTGCTTACAGCTTACTATCACCAATTCTAGAAATAAAATTCTAATCCCACGCGTACAAAGTAGTGGCTAACAGCTAGTAATATTATGAATCTATTAGCGAGCTGCTTCTGTCTAACGGCCCATTCCCACGGCGCGTGGTGTGGCAGTACGCGCCTTTCATCTTTTACCATCTAGCGGTGGGTCGAGGCGCGCAGTCCCTGCTAGCATATGAGGCAAAGATGAAAGACGTCCACTACCACGCGCCGAGGGACGCGCCGTGGGAACGTACCTTAAGGTTTTAAGGAAGCATCGCGCAAACGCTACGTCACCAATTTCAATGGCGTTTTCACAGTTTGAATCCTTATGGTCTAGCTTAAAATCTGCGGTGTATCTTAGGGCTCTAGGGGATGGACAACTGAGCAAGAAATCATAATTCGCTTGTACCGAGTGCAGAGAGGTGCCACAGATCACATTGTATCTCTGATGAATACTCCTTTACGAAATACCTACCAAAGATCACGCTGCAACCCAAATAAGCAATCTAACCTTTGCATTATTTTATTAGTGTTTATTTGCAACGTATCTTTGGTGATTTATTTCTTCACTTTTCTGAAATATGGTACTTTGGAATACATAGAAAACGTTTATGAAACCACTACATCATAGATTAACACACCAATACGCTAACGAAATTATGAAATTTAATGTAATACCCAGGTTACAAAAAACCTATATCACAAAGATCTTTGCTTTGCTCCGAGAAGAAAAACAAATGGTAAACACACACACCAATTTCTTTGCGAGCGAAGCTGCAGGAAAATGGTACTCTATTCATATAAAACTCAAAGTTGGTTTGTCTATTTGTTTCTCAAAAACTGATAGCTTGCAGAACGTATGCATATTTTTGAAAATTATTCATTTTTTATTATCTATCAATTCCCTTTGGTCCGAAAGTAATACAGCACCATGACCTTTGGCCTAGATTTTCTTGAAAACTAAGTCGTGTATACATAAATCCTTTTACAAGAATTATGTTGGTTAGTTCTTAAACACTACATAAAAGAAAATGGAAACAGATTAGCCGCACGACTAGCCTCCCCTTATGAGTAGTACAGTATATGGTTTTTTCGTGACGGTAAATAGTGGACTGTAGGAAGTATATAAAAGATTATTTACACTCAAGTCGGGATTTTTTTTCATGAAGGAACCATTAATTTAGACTTTAGAGCCTTGAGATCGTACTTACTAACGCCTGTGCATGTAATCTGTTTTATTAACTTCTCTCGGATAAGCTCTACGTGCTTTCGGGATTGAGTCTTGTAACACTAGATTTAGGTATTTGACTGTAACTAATCGACGCTATATCGTCACATGCTTCATAAAGGCGAGAAACAAAAACAAATTACGAAGTGGTTATTTTTTATGATCAACCACAATTGGGAAAATTTCATCAAAATCTGTTAAATTTATTTAAGATTGGCGTTCCGGTTTGACCAAACAGTTGATGCTTTTTCAGATGATTGGTCTTGTACCACTCAGGGGGCTTTATAAAATCAATCCTGCCTTCCGCTCCTATCAATATTATACATGCTATTTTGAAAACAACTATATTAGTAATGCTCTGCGAAGATGACAACAATGCTCTGAAAAGGAAGGATGTGTTATTAAAAAAATTTAAGGAACATAAAATACTTGTAAAATAAAATTCTATAAGATGGAGACCCCGATTATGCTGTACAGAAATAAATCGTGAATAACTAAATCAAAAGAAAGAATAAACTTCAGGCTGCGGAAATGAGATTTCTTATGAAGGTAAATACTGCACTAAACAAGATCATATCAGAAATGGAAAAATTCGGTATAAATTGGTATATATAATATAAAGGAAACAAAAAAGGTATAAAGAAATTCATGGAGGCAGCATATTGGAAGAATGGATGAAGAAAGGATTCCACACCAGGTGAGAGAGCAGAGACGTTGGTACACATAGGATGACATGGTGTAAAAGTACAAAGTAGAGATGAAACAGGCAGTAAGAAGTAAGAAAAAAATGTTTGTTTTATGTAGTTGTTTGGACAGATTATTATTAAAATGTGAACGAGCTCCGTACATACAAAGCAGTTGTTATTAGCAATTCGTATCTCAAACAGATTCACCAATTTACCCATCAGTCCGTCTTCCAAGCCTTCTTAACTTATGAAACCTTTAACACAGAAATTTGTAACTGCCCACTATTTTCGTTATTACTAACCGTAACAAGGTCATAACATAAAACTTCAATCATGAAAATTACTATACGGTGTTTAGTGGGACACTGAAGAAAATAGTTACTGTATCTAATCTTCATTGTTATTAAATGAAACCCCGACTTTCAAAATGATTAATTTTTCCTTTTTATTCCACGATGCTGTCGAAAACCCATTAACAACTACCATTAGTTGTTTCCGAAACTACTTGTCCGAATTTTTTTTTTTTTATGTACAGTGATACGTAGCTTGCAGAAGATTACGGGAAATCTAATGAGATAAAGAGGTTATCACAAGATAGGAAGGGAAGGAGAATTGCATCAAACCATTCGAAAGCCTGATGACAGAAAAAAATTGTGATATTTTTTCGTATTTATTATTTTCGCAAAATAACTAGTGATTCTGACGAATATCATATTTCAGCAGATAACGTTTCCGACATAATATGGTATGTATCATCCAATGAAGATTTTCATTATCGAATAACAAAAACATCATGAAAATAGTTTTTCCTAAATTTTCAAAAATTTTTGAAGTCGCAGTCATTTTTTACAACTTGATTTTTTTCGTATTTGATTTATATATGTGATCTGAAATATAATTTCGCCAAACTTAAAACGAACACTTTAAAAATAATTTTGATTTTTTATAAAAGTTTTTGCATCTTTTTTTGTGAACTCAATTTAGTACGCAATATGCGTACTGAAATATTATTCCGCGATAGTAACTCTCATTTGATAATCCTAGTTTGTTATTTAAATCAAATACCTCAAACTTCACTCATTTAATCATGTTCTCTGTTTGACAGAAAAAAATTGTCATTTTTACATTTTGACTGAGTAAATAATTTTGCCGCTGTTGTTATTAATAACAGATAAATTTCTCTTGAAAACCTTGCAACAATTCTGAATCGGCCGGTTCGGAAGATTAAACAGCACCTTACCTCTTGATCCCGCTTCCCAAGCACGGCGAGTAAACCCACTAAATGAGACAGAATCTCTATGCTTCGCCGACTCCGTAAAGTTTAATAACAAACCACGAGCGCTCGAGAAGTTTCGCTTAAGACCGCAAAGAATACCAAACGCCGATGCACGCTCTATACAGAGTGGAAAACAATGAGGCGGGAACTTTCCTCTCGCCTTTAGTTTACCTCAAATCGAAGTTATGCAGTAAATCCTGCCCATCCCCCGTCGTTTCTTCCGCAACTCTCTCAGCCCTTGTTGTTACCCCGCCGTCCGCTTTCGCTACAGTCTTCCACCCCGCCCCTCCTTCCTGTTAGCAATATTCGCACTAAACGTCAAATAAAAGTAGTTTACTGTTGAGGGCTGAAATAGGAAAAGATTATCCCGGAGTCGAGAAGGTGCTGGCAAAATGGATTGCGGAATTGGCGCACGCGGTAGTGGAGTTTTGGGAACGTTAACTCTCCCTCCGCAATCCCTTCCATCGCCTCCTCCTCCACCCTCCTTTTTTTCCTCCTTCCGTCTCTCCGCCCCTCTCCCACCACGGCAGCAATCCCAAGTAAAATATCGCCACCTTAACCACGCTAAATGTCCCGCGCAGTAGCTGCCTCAGTAACAATACAGATATAACGGAACTTCCTCCGACGGAAATGCATTACTATTTCCTCGAGAATGTTTCCTCGGAGGGTGCTGAAAACGGAATAGAGACGAATACTTTTCTGGCGGGATCAAGAGGTGAGGCGGAATTGCGCCACAGCGGGGAATGAGCCGGGCCCCACCGCCGGGCGTTTATGTGCTCCGCAGGAGATAAAACCGCCAGAGCTGCTCACAAAAACAGCCGCTATACGGCGCTGCGGGCTGGACACTGCGACAAACCCTCGCCCCTTAATTAAACACAAACCGTAAACGCCGCGTCTCAGAAAACTCGCAGTGGTTTAAATCTTATGGGCCGCACGCTTTAGAGCTCATAAAATACTGTTTTGTCAAGAAAACATTTAAAAAAATCGTTGAATGATACTAATTTTCCTTTTCTGCATTCAGAAATTGGTAAACTGTCCGGAAACAGAAATGTAACTTTTATCGGAACAAGTTCATTTAATGCATCTGTACAGTAATTACTATACCCTTTTCGCTCCGATTTAGTGGCTCTAAGTCATATTCCCTCACAACCCCATCCCTTCCTACCTCTCAGAACTAACCGCTGAGTCCATTAAGCGGTGGTAAATTTCCTTTTCGCATATAGGTGTGAGGGTGGCAGAGTGGGAATACATCAGACTAACCTTGAGCCAGCTCTGGTAACTGAACGGGCTATAGGCTATTTGGGTTATGTCGCGTTTTTATTGGACATGGTCAAACAAGTTAAGAACGGATTTTAATATGTTGAAGATATTTACCGTAGAATAGTCGCTTCTTTGATGGACTCTAGTTTCTGAGATATTCGCGTGGAAAACATCCCAATGGTTCTTAAATACCAGAGATATTGTATAGAGCTGATAAGAGGTAACGTGTCTGCTTCGGGAAAAAATGATTTTCTGAAAAAAATAAAAAAATGACGCTCTGTTGTTTGAACGAAGGTTTTCCCGGCGCTTAGAGATTTCGTTGCTGGATGACGTGCAAAGATAAGATCTTGGATGAAATGTGTTTCTTTTAAAATATTAATTTCCGGATTAAAAGTAACTACATAAAATGAAATTTAAAAAAATGTATAATGATTTCTCAAAATAAAATTTATTGGATGTGAGTCCGCATTTAACTAAGCAGACCATCTTGCCGACTATACCACCATTCCTCTTAATGGAATCATTCAGTATCTATAGTAATTAACAACCATTTGGACTGTTCACTTGTGAATATCACATAATCTGAGGTCATTTAAATGAAGACACGACTGTGCCACGGACATTTGGGTTGAATATCCTTCACCACATATTCGGAATATCGAATCCGGTCTTACCATGTATGATAGTCTCTTTCTGTTTTGTTCAGCCTGCATATTTCTAAGCAAAGAGCGCGAAGCGTCCTGCAATACTAACCAGCGGTCCTCGTTGAAGCTGTTGCTGTTCTACAAATTTTCCACTGAATCTTCAGTCACCATGAATCTCCACATGGACAAATACGTAGATTGTTTGAAAGGTGCATCTGTAAAACACCATCTACAACACCGCTTCCAGTCGGACCTCCATCGAGTCCAGACTGTTGTATTATCCAAGTTGGGTCTCCCTTGGTCGAATGATAAGCGATTTATTTTTCATGATGCAATAGAGAGCCTATCATGGAGACACAAATTTCAGGATAAATATGAAGAGGATTAAATCTATACGTGAATGAATGGAGATGAAATATATCGCTTATTTAGTACACGCTACACTGTTGTTGTTTTTTTTTGTTAATATTTTTTTGGAAATATTGATGTCATATGTACATAATATGTAAATAGTGTTCAGACGTACATAATCTTATATATAAAAATGAATCGCAAAATGTGTTGGTAAGCGCATAACTCAACAACGCCTGGACCAATTCGGCTAATTCTTTTTTTTATATTTTCGTTAAGGCACAAGGAAGGTTCTTATGGAGATAAAAAACGCAAAAACTGGAAGGAAAATTGTAAAAACAACACTTTTCTTTTCCCTCAATCAAAACAAAACAAAGGTGCGTTAGGATTATCTTTGGTATGACTTCAAGTTGATTAGGCTCTATGGATATTAATCTATGCCTGCGTGTGATCAGCGAAAATAATATCACTGACGTACGTGTTATCATTATTTCCTCCGTGCGTGGCATTTTCTTGGTTGATTTTAAAGTTTCGTTCTCTCGAAAACCATTTGTGTGTTTATTTGTTCAGTGTGTTTACATTTATACCCATGCCGCCTACCACGAAAGTTTCGACTATGAAAATAGACTGCATCAGTTTAGAAGGATGCAATATTAAGAATACCTAAAAAGCAAAATCGATTACTGGTATTTCAGTTGAGAAGCGATATGCATTATCGTCTGACGATCGAGCCACACTTATCCTATTATTTTAAGAATGCAATGTTCTGGTAAGCCTTGTGGTGATGGGTTCCATTCGTTTTAAACTATGTTCGGGTAGAATTCATGGTGATTGAATTGGTTGCGACTAATAATACTTTCTAACTTTTAAAATCTTCTATATAAATAAAAATGAATCGCCAAACGTGTTGCTAAGTGCAAAACTCGAGAACGGCTCGACCAATTCGGCAAATTATTTTTTCCTTCATATTTTCGTTAATCCACAAGGAAGGTTCTTATGGAGAGAAAAAACGTAAAAATTGAGAGGAAAATAGTAAAATCAACACCTTTCTTTTCCCATACAAGCCAGCCAATCAAAATAAAACAAAACAAAGGCGTGTTAGGATTAGCTCTGGTATGCCTTCAAGTTGATTAGACTGTATGGATATTAATCTATGCCTGCCCAAAATAAAGTTCGAAGGAAAAAAAAGGTTTTCGTGTCATCAACGAAAATAATATTACTGCCAGTCAATCAAAACAAAACAAAGGCACTTTATGATTATCTTCGGAATTGCAAAATGATTGATCGGAAGAAATGGTTTCAAAACAACTCATTGGCATTGGTAATGACAAAATCCCTGTAAACTTTTTGAGTGGCTGCATTACATTTCCTGTCAATTTTTTGGTTGAACGACCGAACTATATTACAGAGACAAAAACACGGACGTTAATTAAATAAATTTCGAAATTCAAAATGAAATTTCCGGTGAATTAAGGATATACAAATCAGTTGATTGCGCAACTAACCAAGATGATGTCTTCAACTATCCACCAGAATTTTTTAACTCACTGGATTTGCCATGATTGCTGCTTCATAATCTTATATATATATAAAAATCTCGTGTCACGATGTTTGTCCAAGATGAACTCCGAAACTACGTAACTGATTTTGATGAAATTTGGTTTACTGTGTGTAATTTGGTCCAACTTAAAAGATAGGATAGTTTTTATTTCATTTATTGACCTTAATATTTATTATTGCGAATTAAATGATCGTTCAATGTTTGTCACAGGACAATGGTTTGTAATTATTTGTAAGTACCGCAAGTTTGAGCGTTCTGGTGGCTCAGTGATTAAGGCGTCTAACCGGAGATCCAACGGTCCCTGGTTCGAATCCCTATGCCGGCGGTTATTTTTATATGCATTTAACTCAGCCTTCACCTCCGGCGCAGGGGTGGAGTGCGCAGCCAATAGAAACCCTGTCACCAGGTCATTAGGACGGCACGAAATTATTATTATAGTTCCATAGGTTTCTAACAGATGGCGATGTAATTTATCGACACAACACTTGGTTATCTAGCTTGGGTAACCATCAAGTAGATGGTGTTGTGTTTCGATTTATTTATGTTACAGTTTACTCCACGTCATATGTGTTTATGTATGACATAACCCAGTTTAGTGAATTTTTCGTGTAGTATCATTTTAATAATTTTGTTGTGTATTGTGTTGTGTATCGTTTGTATGTTATTATATTTAACGAAAAAGTAATTACACACATGAATATAAAATTGAAGAAAACGTTACGATAATTCAAAAACGTTTAAATATTTGTTGCTTGCTTCTCATTTTTATTCTTCTTTTCGTTATGGCCAGCTAGGGACCACGTGTCAGTTTCAATTCTTCCCCTGTTGTTTTTTTCTTTCTTCCTCTCCAGTACACCTTCATTATTGCACTGTGTTTTCTCTTTCTCTCTTCAGACCATTTTGCATCCGTTTTTTACTTCTCTCTACCTTGGAATCCTGCCATATTCGAAATCTGCTTTCGAAAATATTTTCTTTTCATACTGTTCACTGATATTATTTCGTTTCAAATCATTCTTAACCTCTTGAATCCCAAAAAATATTTTAATATCTTTTTTGTTAGCCTGGTGTCATGCATGCAATAGATGTGTCAAAAAGTATCATCCTCCTTTTTTCTGACTGATTCTGTTATTTTTTCAATGTTATGATGTATTTCCTCATTAGTTCTTATCTTCCATTGTACTGTATTTTTCAATGCACCCAAAATTTTCCTTATAATACTCCAAGCTTATCCAATTTCTAATTTAATAGCGAGCCGTCTGGTGGCTCAGTGGTTAAGGCGTCTAACTGGAGATCGAATGGTCCCCGGTTCGTATCCCTGTCTAGGCGGGGATTTTCATAGGCATTAAACCCGATTTTCACCTCTGGCACAGCTTGCTGTGTAATGTGAAGTACGCCAGAACGCTTTCGTGGTCGGGTTTGGATGTAAAACTGTAGGTCTCCTGTACCCGGCAGAGTTTTGCCGGGGTAGGTTAAGGCGGCGACGACAGGGGTGGAATGCGCAGCTGACAGAAGCCCTGTCATCAGGTCATTACGAACACACGGAATTATTATTATTTAATATCAGGCATTTACTTTCATAGAAGCATTCCGGTTTCAGCACTGTATTGTAGTGTCTTATTTTAAGGCTTTTAGAAAGGCACTTTTTGTTGTAATTCAACTATTTTTATTTTTATTGTTTCAATTATAAATTTCAGTGAAATGCCGCCAAAAAAATCTAACCTCAACAATGCATGTAGGAGAGAGGCACGACGCAAACGTGTTGAGAGGGCTCATCAATCAGCAGAACAAATCGGGGCAACTAACGAAGCTCAAAGAATCAGGACAGCAGAGCGTCGTTTGCAAGAATGTCAAGAACAGCGAAAGAATATATAGAGAACAAGAGAGGCACGAGAACAGCACATCGCTACATTTAGAGAAAGAGAACGAGAGAGACAGCAAATCAGCCGTGCATTAACACGTGTATCATTCGTTCGTCTTGCGTTCGAATATGCACCAGACATTGATTACTCTGCACATTCTAAAATTGTAATCGGTGCAGTGGACATACTATGCAAATACTGTCAGGCGTTGAAATTCCGCAATGAAGCAGCCGGCATGTGTTGTGCATCAGGAAAAGTTGTATTATTACCACTTCCCCCAGAACCTTTGAAATCACTTCTTGCTGGCGAATCAAACGATTCGAAATTGTTTTTGCGCAAGACACGCAAATTCAATTCCTGCTTCCAGATGACGTCTTTTGGAGCAACAAAAATTTGCGATCTCACATCTGATGGACGTCATTTTGAAAATACATTCAAAATATAAAGCCAGGTGTACCATAAGATTGGGTCGTTGATGCCAATGCCTAATGATATCCCGAAGTTTCTCCAAATCTATTTTATGGGAAGTTGTGTAGAACGCGTGACAACTCGGTGCCAGCATAATTTCATCGAACAAGCTGAAGAGAGAGCAATTGTGGAATTGTTAGAAATTTTTTTGGAAAATAATAATCAACTTATTCAATTGTTTAAAAGAGTGTGGCCGCAATTAAAAAATGACAACTATCAAATTGCCATCAAAGCTGACAAATTACCATCAGGAGAACACGCTGGTAGGTTCAACGCGCCAACTGTGGATGAAGTTGCAGTTATTATAGTTGGTGATCCATTTGACAATAGAGCCATTAAAATCACACGTCGAGATAGCACTGTTAGTAGATTTACACCGTTCGTATGACGCACTCCAGTATCCACTGATATTCTGGCAAGGGCAGGATGAATATCACATCAACATCAAACAGTGTGATCCAGTTACTGGTAAATTTAATATTCAACTATTTAATTCCTTATTTTATTAATACAGTAGACACACGGCATTCCGAACAGAGGTCGGATTATCGCGGGCCCACTATATATATTAATTTCTTATTCTTCTAATTTTTTACTATTTAATTTCTTATTTTTTCAGGTAATGAAACAATTAAAAATGTTACATCAATGAAGTACTACGCCCACCTGATTGATGATTAGACTTAATCAGGATAGCTATATCCTTCGATATCGTCAACTGTACCATCAATACCTCGTGGATATGTACGCTATGATTGAAAACGAACGTTTGTGATTTATTCGATATATCCAGGCTAAATTACGATCGGAGGAATACATTCACTTACGAGATGCTATTATCGGCAATATAGACAAAAAATTTAAATGCCAATGATATCGGTAATGTATTTATTTTACCTTCAAACTACATCGGCAGTCCACGGAACATGCAGGAATATATGCAAGATGCGATGACTTACGTACGACATTATGGCCGTCCAGATTTTTTATTACATTTACATGTAATCCAAATTGGGAGGAAATACAAACTTTGCTATTACCAAGCCAACAATCAATGCATTGTCATATCATCACGGCTCGTGTGGTCAAACAAAAATTAAAATCATTGATTGATTTAATCGTAAAACATTCGGTTTTCGGTAACACACGTTACTATCTGTATTCGATTGAGTGGCAAAAGCGAGGTTTGCCTCATTCTCATATTTTGATTTGGGTTGAAGTTAAAATCCGTCCAGAAGAAACTGATCGAATAATTTCAGCCGAAATTCCGGACCCGGTAATTGATCAAGAATTGTTTGATATTGTTACCAGTCACATGGTCCACGGACCGTGCGGTGCTTTTAACATGACATCGCCATGCATGGAAGATGGAAAATGTTTCCCAAAGGAATATACGATTGATACTATTACGGATATCGACAGTTATCCGTTGTATCGCCACAGAAATGCTGAGAATGGTGGCTACACATTTACGATGCGAATGTCAAATTATAGAAACCAAGTTGAAATTGACAATCAGTGGGTGGTACCATACTCACCATTGCTTTCAAAAACGTGTAAGGCTCATATTAATGTCGACTTTTGCAGTTCTGTAAAATCCATCCATTAAGTACATTTGCAAACACGTTAATAAAGGCAGTGATTTGGCCGTATTTGAAGTAAAAAATGTAAATAAAAATGACGAAATAGTTTTCCCATACATGAAAGAGACCCTTCTATCCAGCATCTTGCAGTACATCTTGAAAACGGTCAACGTGTCTATTTCACCGAACAAAATATTCTACAAAGAGCACTTGAGCCACCAAAAACGACATTAACTGATTTTTTCACTTTGTGTCAAATATCTGATGTGTTCGGCCAATTCGCAAAAACATTATTATATACCGATGTTCCACGCTATTTTACATGGAACAAATTAGGTAAAAAATGGGAACCACGTAAACAAGAAAATCCACATCCTTTGATCGCAGGCATATTCAAAGCAAATACATTAGGATGACTCTACACAGTACATCCGAAACAACGTGAATGCTTCTTTTTGCGTTTGTTGTTGGTGAATGTTCCATGACCAACTTCTTTCGAATTTTTATGAACAGTTAATGGTCGAGTGTTCAATACATATCGAGATGCATTTCGCGAGTTGCAGTTGCTGGTTGACGACAATCATTGGCACCTGACAGTTGCTGATGCAGCGTTGACATCCACGCCGAATAGTATTCGTCAACTGTTTGAACTGTTTGCAATTATTTTGACAACATGTTATCCAACACAGTCATCGATTTTGTGGGAAAAATATAAAAAACAGTATGACTGAAGACATACTACACCGAGTTAAACAAACAAACCCAAGCCCAAATCTAGATATCACATCAGAGATGTATAATGAAGCATTAGTGTTGATTCGAAGATTTATGTATTTTAATTTCAATTTATAAATAAATGAAAAATAATTTAGGTATTTATTTTTATAAATATCAATTTTTATATATTTTCAATTAAGTAATTTGTAATAAAATGTAATTAAAATTTTTTATGTTCGTTTGTCCTTAATTTCAACTATCCGAAACTGTTTACCAATTACTTTTGAATTTTCAAATCGACTAAAACGTTTTTGTCTTTATTAGTGAATATTAATTTTACTACAGTAGGTAGTTTAGTATAACATTGATCCAACGTACTATAACTACTGAGTCACAGCAACGCGTGACCGGGTCAGCTAGTCAGTAAATAATAGTCAAATGTATGTAAGGTTTAACAGTGTACTGCAATCCGTATATACACTGAAGATCCAAAGAAACTGGTATAGGCATGCGTATGCAAACACAGATATATGTAAACACTCAGAGTACAGAGCTGCGGTCGGCAACGCCTATATAAGACAACAGGTGGCGCAGGCTACAGTGGCAGGAAATCATGATTTAAAAAAGTTTGAACATAGTGTTATAGTCGGTGCACGAAAGATGGGGCACAGCATCTCCGAGGTAGAGATGAGGTGGGGATTTTCCCGTACGTCCATTTCACGAGTGCACCGTGAATATCGGGAATCCGGTAAAACATCAAATCTCTGACATCGATGAGGCCGGAAAAAGATCCTGCAAGAACGGGACTAACTACGACTGAAGAGAATCGTTCAACGTGACAGAAGTGCAACCCTTCCGCAAATTGCTGCGGATTTCAATGCTGGGCCATCAACAAGTGTCAGCGAAACATCGTCGATATGGGCTTTCGGAGCCGAAGACCACTCGTGTACCCTTGCTGAGTGCACGACACAAAGCTTTACGCCTCGCCTGGGCCCGTCAACACCAACACTGGATTGTTGATGATTGGAAACATGTTGCCTGGTCTGACAGGTCTTGTTTCCAATTGTATCGAGCGGATGGACTTTTACGGGTATGGAGACAACCTCATGAATTCATGGACCCTGTATGTCAGCAGGGGACTGTTCAAGCTGTTTTCTCCGTCCGGGCATCCAGATTTGGGTTTTCGATGGTTTCCAAAATCACTCCAGGCAAATACCGGGATGCTTCCTTCAAAAGGCCATGGCCGAATTCCTTCCCATTCCTTGCCCCCCATCCTTTCCCGTCTCTAATGACCTGGTTGTTGAGAGACGTAAAGCAGTTAAAAAAATTCAAGCTGGTGGAGGCTCTGTAATGGTGTGGTGCGTGTGCAGTTGAAGTGACATGGAACCCCTGATTCTTCTAGATACGACTATGACGGGTTATACGTACGTACGCATCCTTTGTTGATCACCTGCATCCATTCATGTTCATTGTGCATTCCGACGGACTTGTGCAATTCCAGCAGGACAATGCGACACCTCACACGTCCAGAGTTTGCTACAGGAACACTCTTCTGAGTTTAAGCGCCTCCGCTGCCCACCAAACTCCAAGAAATAAACATTATTGAGCATATCTGGGATGCCTTGCAACGTGCCGTTCAGAAGAGATCTCCAACCCCTCGTACTCTTACGGATTTATGGACAGCCCTGCAGAACGCATGGTTTCAATTCCCCCCAGCACTACTTCAGACATTAGTCAAGTCCATGCCACGTCGTGTTGCGGCAATTCTGCGTGCTTGCGAGAGCCCTACACGATATTAGGCAGGTGTACTAGTTTCTTTGGCTCTTTGGTGTATGATATTTATTTCGGTGTACAACAATTTAATTAACAGCACCAATTACATACTGTACCAAAACTAAATAATATTGGTTGCAAGAATGATTACACAAGAAACTAGTCGCTTAACCATACCACGTAATGTGATGCTTAAATATCAATACAGTATATATGGACAAAGATAATATTTTAGTAAATAAAAACACAATGTATCGGACTGTAATATTATTTATTAAAAAATCATCATCTTGTAATTTAAATAAATCATAATCATGCATACAAGTATTGTGATTTATTGAAACCTAACCATTTCACTAACATCTTATTTTTCCTTCATCTTATCACTCTTTCAGCCAGAAATCTATTTGAATATTTTAATAATTGTAACTCTTACTGTTTAAATCCTCGTGCAATGTCATTATTCTGATAATCTTTAGTAAATAAGTTACAGAATTTGTTAATATCAGTTGTTTGATGGTAAAGGCTTCTGTCGACCAGTACGGTAAGTAGCATTTCTCAAACTTCTCTTTAAATGTGATTCTCACATTATCACAAACTTTGTATTTTGCTGGAGTAGCAATCTTAATTCGGCCGTATGTGGTCGAAAGTATCAAATTGTATTTAACGTCACATAGTTCCATTTTGATAGCACTATGCCACCTTGCATTACAACTGGAAATTAATTCTGAGCGACGTGATCCACGCCTACTAAATTCTCTCCACAATGCATTCTTTACTGTCCTGATGAGCTGTTTAACTAATGATGCCTTACGATGTGTATATGTTAAACAGTGATTAATAGCGTTGCTAGTTATGAGCGTCTTAAACCGTGAATTGTGAAATTCCTTTCCTCTGTCAATTTGTAAAGTTTAAGGTTCATGACCACGACGTAGTGTACCCTTCTTAGCGGCGACAGACGCACTTCAATTCTTGTTCTTAAGTGGGAGAGCCCACGTAAATTTCCAGTGGGTATCACTCTCCTTTAACAGTACTTGTTTTGAGAGAATAAGCCATAATTTTCACAATATAAGCCTGCGATGGGTTCTGCTACTACCTAGGAGTAATATCAGATTTGCTGATTGCACCGGTTAATGACAGGGGCGAAAATATGTAAAGATAGTCAATCGATAACAATGCCTCCAACGAAGAAGAAGCGTCGTGGTTTTCTATTCAAGCCTACAAGTAATATGTCATTTAAGGCACACGTACCAAGACACAAGTTTTGTGGACAAGAACTAAAATGGAAAAGCATCTGAAATTTGGTCAGATGGATATTAATACACTAGATGCATACCTGTATAGCTTACGCACAAGTTGTGGACACACGAAACGCAGTTCGCGTACTTGTGACGAAAGGTTCACATGTTACGACGGCGATTGATGCAACTTTTGATAAACGCGCTGCGTTGTTTCTGATTAGAGGGGCTATGTGTGGTAGGTTAAAGTTTGGAGCAGGCAATAAAAAGGAAACTAAGAAGAACGAAGGTAGCCTCCCTTTGGCACATATATTTGCTGGGATGTCGGCAGCTGGGGCTCTTGCAGGAGGAGTATCTAAATTTATCATAGCTTTCAAAGCGACTAAGAAATCAATAAAGCAGTTGGCTGAATAGAAAAAATGTTATAAAACTATGGATATAATTGCATTTATAGGTAAAGGTCTACAATTGAAACATTAATAAAAACGAAAAAATTCAACGAGACCACTAACATATGAATATTTACATAAATATGTAAAATACTTGCTTATGCAACAATTATGTTGGTGTATTCATACCTGATGCACTACCTGATAAAATTCTTGAAATAGGGAATCGTTAACTTGGATAATAATAAAGGTGTTAAATCCCACAGTGTGGTATACTTGAAGAACTGTACAAAAAGATTGCATTTAAGTATTTAGATATTTTTGGCGACTTACAATCACCGTATGAGTTGCAGTGGTACTTTTTGAGGAACCGGATATTTTTCAATGTGCAACAATACCAGAAATTTGACAGAATTTTCAGAAAGCCTTTGACTCGGTGCCACACAACCGCCTTTTAGCGAAGCTTCTCAAATTGATAAAATCGTACCTGGAAAACCGCTCTTTCAAAGTCAAAATTGGTAACGTCTATTCCACAAGGCGTAGCATTCAGGCAGGAGTACCACAAGGCTCGACCCTAGGACCTCGGCTATACTCCCTATATACAGCCAATGTACCTTCTCAAAACGGAATTCACACCGCCACATATGCTGATGATACAGCTTACTTCACTCGCTGCCGCAGCAAAGCTATCGTCACCCGTCGTCTGCAGGAGGTACTGCAGAAGACTGGGGCCTGGGCGAGGAGGTGGCGTATCGGAATCAACCCAACGAAGACCCAAGCCATCTTAATAACTAAAAGGACAGGACCTCGACGGAGACCTCAATTGGATCAACAACTCACAATTCATAACAACTTAATCCCATGGTCAAACACAGTTCGCTACCTTGGAGTCCTGCTTGACTCCAGGTTGACCTGGAGGGCCCACATAAATGACCTCCGCAGAAGAGCTAGCGCGAGACTACAAGCGTTGTACCCAGTGCTAAACAGGGACAGTAAGCTCTCCGCACCCTTAGGAGTACGGATCTACTGCACCTTAGTAAGACCAATACTGGAATATGCCTGTCCTGTGTGGGGATACACAGCAAAAACAAATCTCGACCGAATTCAAATTATTCAATATCGAGCGTTAAAGAGAGCACTTCATCTCGACTGCAGATTTCCCACAATTGCCCTTCATGAAGCCACAGGGCTACCAACTTTAAAACAACGTTTCAAGGATCTAGCCACCAAATTTTATAATACAGCCCATAAATCCAACAACCCACTAATCAAGAATCTGGGAAATTATCCGGTAGGAATAGGTCCACACATAGGACCTATCTCACTTGTACAATAAATCCCCAAATCATCTGAATAAAAGCTACGCCAAACGTTAAGACAAATCTAACCTGAAGCAAGTATCCATCTATAAGACTAGGAGTAAATGTCGCAAGACAAACACTCCACCCTACTCTGCCCAAGGAGGAAATGGGCAGTTAATGGCGTTGCTGCGTACGGTATATCGGATCAGCCTTGTGAATGGATCAAGGATTTTCTAACTGGTCGGTCGCAGTATGTCGTCGTTGAAGGAGAAAGTTCTTCTAATCTAGATGTTACATCGGGGGAACCTCAAGGAAGTGTAATAGGACCACTTCTTTTCTTAATTTTTATAAACGATCTCGGAGACAAAGTGAAAAGTCTTTTTAGATTGTTTGCTGATGATGTGGTTATTTATAGGGAAGTAAGGAATTTGGCCGATTGCTTAGAAATTCAGCGTGATCTGGATATTATTTTGGCACGGTGTGCTGAGTGGCAACTTACGCTAAATTGTAAAAAGTGCAAGACAATGAGCATAACTAACAAAAAGAATCCAATTGTTTAGAAATACGACTTAAACAATTCAGTTATTGATATGGTTGATTCTATGAAATATTTGGGAGTAACAGTACAAAGGAACATGAAATGGGACTTACACATTAATACGTTAGTAGGTAGAGCTAATTCTAGGCTGCGATTCATAGGTCGAATCTTGAAAAATTGTAATGAACAAATAAAGGAGATAGCGTACAAATCTCTTGTGCGTCCACATTTGGACTATTGTTGTGCCATTTGGGATCCGTTTCGTAAGGGGTTGATCGAAAGTGTAGAGAAAGTACAGAGAAGAGCCGCTCGATTCGTGCCGCTTGCTACAGTCCTTATGAAAGCGTCATAGAACCGATTAGTAGACTAGGCTGGGAGTCTCTGGTAGATAGACGTCGCACGTTTCGTTTAAACTTATTGGTAAACATGTGTACTCCCACTTTCACTTTTGAGTGTAGTGAAATACTTCGTCCACCAACCTATTTGAGCCGGAATGACAGGAAAAATAAGATTAGAGAAATAAGGTGCCGCAATGATTCTTATATGAATTCTTTTTTCCCTCGTACCATTAGGGATTGGAATACACAACAAAGAGATTAGCTTTGGTGCTGAGCACCCTCTGCCACCCACAATTTTGTGAGTTGTAGAGTATATATGTAGATGTAGAGTTATCTGTGACAGATAGATACATACTATCACGGAGTTTTTGTTAGAAATCGACAATTCTTCAACTCTTTGTATTTTTATCTATATCTTTCACGAAATGAGCAGGAAGTGCGCTGATGCCGAACTGTTCGCCCATTCGAACTACTAAAACTGTTACTGCTCACTTCCCACAGATAATCTATAGGCCAACTTAATATTATAAATGAGAAAGTAACTCTGTCTTTGTCTGTTTGTTACGTTTCTTGGCATGATGAAATCTGACAAGCAGATGCGATTTGGCATTAGGACGGGCATAGGATATTTTTCTGCATAAATAGTACATACTGTCATGTAATTTTAAAAATTACCAAAACGACGATAGACTGACGCTTAGGATGTCTTACTCCGTAACGGGCTCTTAGCGCAGTGGAACGCGCTAGCTTCTCAATGTTTGGATTGTGGTGTCCGGTTCAAATCTCGATGGAACCAAACACTTATAAGAATTGTTTTCGATCGTATGAGCCACGCCTGGACGGCCAGTTTTTCGGATTCCATGTTGAACAGTAGATACCACAAATTTAGGGGTGCAATACTTGGCAAATCGTACGCGGTCTAACAAGGCTGTATGTGTACTCTTTTTGACGCTATATTGATTATTCAGCTGTTGTTTCTCTCACAGTCAGTGTGTGTGTCTGTGTCATCTGCACTAATAATATTATAAATGCGGAAGTGAGTCTCTCTCTTTTTGTTACGTTTAACGACTAAATGTCTATACCGATATTGATGGAATTTGACAAGGAAATACTTTGTATCTGTAGGATGGACACAGGACATTTTTTTGGGTATGAATAACAGTTGTAGTCACGAAGTTTTGAGAACTTATCGAATGGTGACAGACGGATGCGTGTGTTAATCTGTAACGTTACTTCGGTTGCTCAATCTGCAGTCTGTTAGTATATGATTTATTAATAAAGTTTGTTTAGAGACAAACCTTATTATTTAGTATAGATGTCGAATTACACTGTATTATTACTTTGCGTCTGTCTATAAGTTTCTGGCACCAGTTTATTTTGTCTTCTTTTTTGACATGCCTTGCAGGCGTAAACTGGCCTAGGTTGTAGCACTAGCAGAGCACGAGCAGCTAAAGTTATTAGAACCCAAGAATCGGAGGCTCATGCTGAAGAAAGAAGAAAAGACCAAGCTAAAATAAAGCTGCGCTCAGTTAAACCCTCTCCTCCTCTATATCTCCGCACCTTCGTCTGTTTTTCTGTTTTGGAAAATGATTCTCTTCATGCGACAGGTTAGACGGTAGAATGATATATTGATGGCTTTCCTGTCACATTATACCGACTCGGTGTTGTTTGGTACAAGTCTTACGTTATTAACAGGTTCCTGTATCCACTTTTGTCCATAAAATTCAAAGTCAACGCGTACGAAGTCACAGGTAACAGCTAGTCTATCAATGAAAGGCTACTCTACCAACGTGTCCTAACGCGCCCGGCCTTAGCTGAGGTCACCCGTATTGGTGGAGGATTCGACTACGCCGTTGTTAAACCGTGCAATTCATAGTTCAATTCACCTGTTTGTTTATAGTAAGAGTTTGTGAGTCGACGCTCGTACTAGACAACACAAGACGCTCAGCGTTGCCATTTTCTAGTGTTGGGGAGAGAGAGAGACAGAGAAAAAGCGCTAAGCGACAATGTTCCCAAGTGCGGCAACAGCGCGCTCGCTCCTGCCCTCCAGTTTCCCCGACCACAGCTATAATTGCGGCCAGATATGTTACTACAAAATCTAAGTTATGCGCGTTATTTAATAATAGTTCTATTTAGCTAAGCAACCGCGAATAAACGAATTGGTACTGAAGGAAAAGTATGTATTACGTTTAGAATAACATATTAATTATTAAGTGTTTTTTGTTTAATTATATTTAGTTAATGTTGATGTTTTCATATAGGGGAGACTGGGTGCGGTTTTGACAGTCGTCATTTTAGCCAAACAATAAGGAATACCGGGATGGAGGGGGGGGGGGGAGTAGAGAGGAGCGGCGTGCCTGTTTGAACGTGTTTCACGGTATCGTGTCAGAAATCGCGTGACATTAACAATCGTATAGGCCTACATTACTTTTTAACAGTCAAAAGTGAGTATTTTATTAGATTTCTTTTAATAATTGTTGTATGTGTACAGCTAGAGTAATGAGTGTTTTTCCTCGTTATAAGTTATACATTAGTAGTTAAATAGCAGTGATTACTTTGCATGTAGTTTATTTTGTATTGTCATGGCGATTGTTGTTTTGCGAAGGAGTGCGTTGGGGACGGTTGTGACATATTTTCTGGGTACAGTTGTGACAGTAAATTTTTTTTTTTTTTTTTGATGCCGAGAAAACGCTTGAGGAAGACCGACAGCTGTATGAGGTACATTAAGGCGGCCACACACGCTACGGTACACCGGAGAGGTCTACATGTACAGGTACACCTGTACAGGTAGACCGGAGCGTGTGTGCCACAAACCTGCACAGGTATGCGGACCTGTACAGGTAACCGGAGAAGAATGAAAAATCAATTCTTTCTACCTGCGCCAGACTACAGACCGGAGCGTGTGTGGGGTATTGCGGTAGAACTGTACAGGTTTCAGTCTCATTTATAGCTTTGTGGAAGAGAGATCGCGTTGTGTGCAGTGTCGTAATAGTTTTTCTTCTTTGTTTAACTTCAAATTACAAACGTACACCATGTCAAATTGCAAGGTTAATAAAGTTATAGAAGAATTTATCGAAATTTATAGATCAGAGCCTTGTCTGTGGCGTGTTAAGAGCAAGGAATACCATGATCGCCGCAAGAGAGAAGCCGCGTGAACGAAGTTATTGAAAAATTACAAGAGTATGAATCTGACGCTAATAAGCAGACTGTGGTTAAAAAATAAATAACCTAAGAAGCAACGCCCGAAAGGAGAAAAAAATATGAAGCCTCGTTGAAGTCTGGAGCGTCGACAGATGCAATTTATAAAATAACACTTTGGTACTACAAGCTATTTGATTTTATGGGTGATCAAGATACCCAAGAAGATCGAATTCCAACATAAATGAGGAAGTAAGTGATTGCGAGGTAAATAAATTACAAATTTGTCTTTGCTGAATTTTTATTTATTTTAACTGGAAATAATGTACAATTTAAGTTCTTGGCAGCATAGATTAATGTTTATAACAATTTTAGGTGAATCTGTTTCTGTTAAAAAAATTATTTTGCCATGGCACTTTACCCTCATTCACAAAGTAGATATTTAAATCTTCTCTAAATTTTTTAGCTTCATTAACAATATTTCCCAGGTTTCGGCGATTTAAATTTTCCACGTTCGAACGCAAAGTATCATAGCCTGCAGACGCAATATTCCCGTTTTCAGTATCTTCCTGATAAAAACACTTTGAAGGTGCATAGGAATTTGGTACTTGTTCAATCAAAAAAATGTGTAAGGCAAAGGTTGCCATCACTATTTTTTCTATGTTCTTTGGTTCTACATTAATTTGTGTATGGTATATGCCAAATTGCGAAGCCAATATACCAAAAGCATTTTAAACAATGTGTCTCGCCCGGAACAGTTGATAGAAACCTTTCGTGTGGAGAAATAGTACTTCTCATTATGGTATCCTTTTTCTGGATTAATGGAGTAATCATTGAAAGTAATTTTAGATAAACCGATTCATCCATACGTAAGTAATTGCAGTAATCTTTAGGTTCTATCCTCAATTCGTTCAACAAATTAATATGAGTATATTCTTTTCTTTTCGACAACCACTTTTTACGCCACTTTTCACGTTTTTTTCTTTATTGTTTACATTTCAAAGCTATTAAGAAGCCTACCACCGCCAAAGCATCATCCTGTGACGATTCCATGCTCCGTCTGTGCTCCGGTATATCTGTCCGGTTTACCGTTACGTGTGTGGGCTCCGTCGGTTCTCCGGTCTACCTGTCAGGTGTACCTGTACAGGTAGACCTCTCCGGTGTACCGTAGCGTGTGTGGCCGCCTTTAGTCATGGTTGCTTTTTGCACAAAATGCGTTGGGAAATACTATCCCTCCTTTACTTATATTTCCACGGGTTATTTATCACGATCATTTTGCTGAGAATCAATTGGGACTGCAAATTCTTCAGGCTGGATGCAAGGTACATTGTTCCTAGTATTTCTCGAACATTTTAAGAAATCTCCTAATGCTTCTCTCTTGCTATTGCTGGATAACAATTCCTCGTATATCCACATTAATACATTGTATTTTTGTAAAGAAAATGCAATCACTTTGCTTTCGTTTCCTCCACACTGCTCGTACAACCTGCAGCCCTTGGATCGACCCGTCTTCGGAACCTTAAAAAATCTGAAAAAAATACTTATGACGAATAGATGCGGAATCACAATGCATTCTACGATATACCAGGTATTATCAAAATGATCTATATCAAGACTGGTTGCTACAATGTCTTATTAGTTATAAGCGATTAAGAGTAATTTCTATTGTTATGTAAAAATTAAATTTTTCCAGAAGAAGATTATGTTACATAATGTTTGATATTATTTGAAAAAAAAGTGATTTTAGACCATTTTGTTGTATTTTTGAACCTGTCACTACCGACCCCAAGCACTGTCACAACCGCCCCTGGTGTGTGGTCGGTTGTGACATTTTTTCTTTTTTTTCTAATTTGCTGCTATGAGTGAACTATTGTACTTAGGGACAAAACTTTAGTAATTATAAGTGGGAAAATGTACATTTTACTACAAAAATCACCTTTCTTCCAGGTAACTGGCATACTAAGAAAATTATGAGTGATCAAATGAAAATTGTCACAACCGTACCCAGTCTCCCCTACTCACTGTCCAGATATATTACTGTTATAGTAAACTAAGAAATAAGTAGCACATTACATAATTTTTAAGGTTATGAGCGTTATTTAATAACAATTGTATTTACTGAGCAACTACGGGTAACTGAACGGCCAGAACATTGCTTATAACCTGTTATTTATGACGGTTTTAGAAACTATTTACATTTGATGTAGATGTTTTCGCTATATTCTCTCATTGTTACAGTAAGCTCAAAGCAATGAATTGCCAGAAATTTGTGATCAACCGGTCATTTTTGACTGGCTTAGAAGCTAATAGGTGAATATTGAATATACATAAACGTTCCTCGAGAACGGCACTACATAACAGTTAAAACTCCATCAAATTTCAAGTGGTTCTTGAGACATAGATACAAAACATGTGCATATCGGTGCGTCGTGAGGCATCGTTCTGTCGTCACAGCGTTACTTTAATTCATAATATATCAGCCCAACATAACGGACGCAATCTTTAAAATGCATTAACCGACTGTTATAACTTAAAAATATACCGTACTTCCATTCTTTTTTTCCCCCTAGAGCTTGGAGCTTGTACTATTATATTATTAATAATAAGGCATACGACACAATAGACAGGCCTTCACTATTCCAAATTTTAGAATAAAGGGGACTAGATCCAAAAACACGAGAACTCATAAAACAAACACTAATTGGCATTAAATCTAAAGTAAAATTCATGGGAGAAATTTCAGAACCCTTTGACATTCAAACAGCTGTGAGACAAGGTGATGGGCTCTCCTCTTCTGTTCAATGTCGTTCTAGACAATGTTGTGGAAGAATGGGAGAAAGAACTCAAGAAACCAATTCCACTTGGCTTTCCCAAAAACAACCTCTAAATACCATACCTCGCTTTTGCGGATGATTTGGCGATACTAGCAGAAAATGAAGAGACTGCCATCAAACAGCTTGAGACACTTAAAGAATGTGCAGATTACAGTAGGATTACAAATCTCATTCGAGAAAATTGAATTCATACGAGTATGTTCAAAGACAGAAATAGCAATTTTGAGGACAAAATACGGTAAAATCAACAGGGTCTCATACTTTAAATACCTCGGAGAATTCATTGAACTGACTGGCCTTGAGAAAATCTCTCAGCAAAATCGCCTCCAAAAAGTAAAAAAAGAATAAGGGTTAGTCCAAAATCTCTACAACAAAAATTCTATGTCAAGACAGACGAAAATTCGGCATTACAACACAGTCATAAAACCAACAGTCCTCTATGCAAGTGAAACATTAACACTTAACAGAAAACATGACCTTGAATAAATTAAAAGAGTAGAGAGAAAAATCATTACAAAAATTCTAGGAGCAAGAAGATGGTTACAGACTACAATCAATTAAAACAACAGAAAAGTTTTCAAACATCGAAATTGACATCAAGAAAATGCGAATAAAATTCTTTGGTCACCTTAAGAGATTACCAGTCGATTGACAAAAAAGATATTAGATTATGTAAGTTCACTTAAAAATCCAACTCCTTGGCTGAATGAAATTCGGAAGGATCTTAAAAGTGTAAGCATAGGAGCAACAGACATCTTAGAAAGAGACACCTTCAGACACAAAGTAGACAAATGGAAAATTATAAATGAGCAAACCAAAGCAAAAAACATACAGAATGAAAGCCTATTGAAACAATAAGAAGAACTCGAAGAAAACTTTATTCGGTCATTTGCTTACCGTCTTCCATTTATTGGGAGAATTCACAAATAATCTATATATTAATACGCTAAGCGAAAACTTAAGATACATTTTTAAGAATATTGTGCGCACGGAGAAGTGTAAGATTTGGCATAGTTAAAGTTTATATGGAGAAGAAGTGCAGGAAGCTAAAATTAATATATAATATGCGTTACAAATACATTAAATTAAATAAAATAAAACGCTCACTCACCTACGTAGTTCGCTCAGATGACGCCATTTCTGGGCGTTGCTTCACCTGACAGCAGGTAGATAGCGCAACTAGAGACCAGAATATTGGGCAAACGGAGGAACTTAAAGAAATACAGGATGCAAAAATTTTTAGCTGATAGATGGCGTACTTTGTGGTCTTTGGTGAAACAAAACAGTCGAGATTAATCTCTGAACTTAAATAGAAGCTAGAAGCAACATTTCGAGGGCTGGTAGATGGCACATCTAGCGGCCAGAATATTCGGCAAACGGAGGAACTTAAAGAAATACAGAGAGCTAAAATTATATATAATATATTTTACAAACCTATATTTTAATATGCTAAGCGAAAATTTCGGATCCATTTTTAAGAATAAGTGCCGTGCACAAACGGAGGAACTTAAAGAAATGCTTCACCTACTGAAAAGTGTAAGATTTGGCATAGTTAATATTTACATGCAGAAGAAGTGCAGAAAGCTAAAATCTGTGTATAATATCTGTTACAGATATATCAAATTAAATATAAATAAAAAAATTCGTCGTTTACATTTTTTTTTTTTAGTTGTA
>CM061920.1:346512188-346562673 GCA_031002005.1 Vandiemenella viatica | reverse complement strand
TGAAAGATAATGTATCAAATGATATAGAACATGATATTCGTGATACAGAGGAGAGAAATACATTACTCCGTGAAGTGTTTAATGGAACTGAAAGAGGTTGGAGGAGTGCAGGACCATCTTCATCCATATCAGAAGCTGCAAAGGAAATCATACAAGATCTTCAGAGGTTAGTGAAACTGTCTATTGCTGTGAAATAGAATTCCATAAACTCTGTACTTAAGTATATAGGGAAAAGTAATTCAATTCTTTAAAAAGAGTTGTTACATAATTACCATTTCCCCATTATTAATAGTATTTTATTACATGCTTTTTAACTGTATTAAATTTGTTTAAACATGTTCAGTAATCAAAATTAAATGTATTACTTTTGATGAAATTGGAAGAAAGAGGACTGCAGAAGCAAAGAAAAAGAAATGGCTGTGGTAAATTCTGTTACGTGATTCCCAGGATCTTATCATGTTTAATTTTCATCATCACATGGTTGAATGGATGAATTTTAACAATATTTGTGTTATACTAAAATATTAATTTTTAATCTTTTATTCTTTCTGATTCTCATTGTTTGAATTTGGATTATCATCTGTACTTGACCACAGGTTATGTGCATCACATGGTTAGAATAATGATCTCAGTTTGATTTTATAAATAGAGATTAAGCATCAGTGATGAAACTAAGGAAAATGGAAACTGCTTCTAGGCGATATAAATAATAAGGGAAAGGGTAACCCACCACATACCAAAGTTGATGGCAGCGATGAGAGAAAGGCGGACAAACAAGTATACAATATTTGGTAGTGACCTTCCTCAAATAGTAGAGAAACAGGCGATTAGGTTCTGGACGTGTGCGCACACAGAATGTCACCTTATGACTACTATCTAGCTGCCTCCAGCATAATGTTTTGCACTGAAGGTACAAAGTTGCAGCATATTGATTTAATTAAAAAGCATCACTTATAGAACTTATTAGTTAGCTGTGTATACTTCTGTAAATTGTTATATTCTGTTTCTTTCATATCTAGTCAGCAAAAAGAAGTGAAACATGTAAACTAATATCACAGGATAACTAATACCATTAATTCAGATGAATTATTGAACTGTTAAGAAACCCACAAAGGCAGTGTTTATTGCTTTATTTTATATTCCATATGATGTATAAAATAAATGTAATGATTTTTTTTTCAGGGTGCCAGGAATACCAAACTCTTATCCGTCTTCAAGTTCATATGCATCAATACTGAGTGAGGCCATAAAGCTTGAATTTGAAGCTTATAGTTCATTGGCTAAAACACATCAAAACTCGCGTGAATTGAATGATGCTGAGAGGGCCAAACTTAATGAGCTCATAGTTGCAAATAAAGCCTTGCATGATCCATTAGATGATGATATTCGGCTTTAGTGGGAGAAGACAGCAAATTTAAGGTTTGTTTCTGACCTCATTTTATTGAAAAAAAGTTACTGTTAAATGATTTTTTAAAAAGAGGGTAAATTGATTTGTTCTCTATGAGAAATGGTGGTAGAATTTTCATATCTAATCTCACCGTTTGGAACTGGATTACATATACATGAGTATTGTTGAATGCTTTGTTTGGTATGGTGTGCTTTTTACAAAGTTCTTTTGCATCCTTTTAATAATACAACAAGAAAGAAAGATTATCAACTATGATAACAATGGGAAAACTGCTTTAAGGCAGTGAACATAAGGAAGGACAGGGAAAGTAAACCCAGCACTTAGCATACATGACAGCAGCAGGGCAGAGATGAACATAAAAAAGACGCACACAGTATTTAAGCGGTCAACCCTAAGTCTTGCAAGTAGTTGAGGTATGTGGTGAGGAATTCAAATATGATCACATAATTTGCATGTTGTGATTTTATTCGAGGGACTGAAAGTGTGTTCAGTTGCTTACTGAATACAGAAATTTAGAACTTGGAACAAAATGGTATTGCTTATTGATAACTTATGTAAGCACTTACATTAAAACTGAGTTGAATTTAATTTTTTCAGCTGTAGAAACAAAACAAAAAAAACAAAACAAAGCATGATATTTTTTACATTTATTATTATTTAAAAAATATTTTTAATGTATTTTTTGTTCTAAGCCATGTGCCACATATTGTTTAAGTTCCTTAGGTTAAAATTACAGAACATTGGAATAGGAAGTAATGCTGTGAAGTGAAATTAATATGGAATAGAAAGTTAAAATCACCATCACTCACCAAAATTAGTTAATGATTCCATCTATATCCATAAAATGTATACCTGGTATATTTGTAGCAAAAAAAAAAAAAAACTCGAAATCTACTGCGAAGATTTCGATGGGATGTTCACCGTTTTAAAGCTTAGAATCTCACTCAGTTGTTTGGAATGTCTTATGCTTCTACGTTACATGAACATATGGTGAGGAATACCACAAATGGAACCACTAGATGCAGCATACTTCGTACTAAACACACAATTACAATGTCTCTGACCATAGCCTTTAATGAAAACAATAAGAGTACAATAATAGCTATTTTGCACATTAAACAAAACTTGAAGTATTCTTTCCTTTAATTCAGGCTATTCAATTTTTAAATGTCATAGATAGCCATAAAAACAATAGAGATTTTCTTCAACCACAATCTCTGGTAGTAGGCCTACAACTGCATTGTATCTGGCCATCAGCATTAGTCTTCTTTTTGAATAAAGTCATTTATTTACGATAATATTATTCTGGACTCACTTTTGATATTTGTGTAAAAGGCTGAATCTGCGGAGATAAAGTATCTGGCGTTTCGAGCAAAAAGCATATCCATTCACTTTGCAATTGAATCAAATGTGAGTTTCTAACATAAACTAACATTGTTTAGTAATGTAGTAATGCAATTTCCTAACCAAATTAATGAAGCTTGATACACCTGTATCTTTTCTGGACAAATGAAAATAGTGTAAGTGCAAATAAACTTCAACCCAACCGTTTCTTGGTAGGGGGCGTGTGAATCTAGGTTTGCTTTAATTCTGAAAAAAGTTGGCACGAATTTTATGAATCTTTGTACAAATGTTTCTCATTGCTGGAATAAAAATAGTGTATGGGTAAATCTACGCCAACTATACCAGGCAACACCGGGAACTCCGCTAGTACTAGGATAAAATTACTGTTTTTTGTGCTTATAATTTGCAATATTTGAAGCATTCTTCCAGATTTGGTGATATTTATACTTGTAATTCTTTAGGATACAGTCTGTTCAAAACACTTCCAGTTATTTATGCTTCCAGAAGTTTAGTAATGATAAGTTTTGGGTCAACTTTGGTTGATACATTATGATAAAAGGTGCTGATAGGTGCTGTCATGTAGTGTTTAAGAGAAAAATCTTCACTTATCAAAAATGTGTCGCCTTTGGTCAGCCAAGAACTTTTGTCTTCCTCTAGCTCTCATTGTACTTAAAACTCTTTGAAAACTCCAATTTACTGTTTCTTGTACTTAGCTATTTTTAACTATCCCACATTTCAATCTATCTGGGTAGATCAACTAATTTTCTAACCAGAGGACCAGGAAGGTTGTTTTTCTGTTGTTTGTAACCACCTGGCAACAATTTCATGAATTTGAATATTCATAAAACTTAGTCAAGCCATTCTAGTTTTTAATTTAGATTCTCACTTCAAAATGAAATTTCTAAAATGAAGTAAATTTGACACGGTAATTCCACTCATCTTCTGTCTGTGGAAATCATATTCAGCTTTAATATCTTCATTATGAGCTTCAGTTAGTTTGTTGTACTGCACTATTTATTGAATAGAAGTTATATTTGTGATAACTTAAATAATTTACTTCCTCAGTAACTACGGTTTGGGAAAAAAATGGTGTGAGACGATATTAATACAGAAAGCTAAAAAAGATTCATCTCTCACCAAAGTTAAAAGGATCCTCACCTGTAAACCTCTCACTTACAATTTTATAAATTATATATATATTTATCAAATCTTATTTTATTTATTTACTTTTTATAGCAGTTCGAAATTATATATTTTTTTTATGATGACTGATCAATCGTCACTGATATTCTGTTCCACTGTTAATATAGGTAAACTTCCACCTCCACTGGTTCAGTCCCCATTCTTACCTCTTGTTTCATGATTGGTCCTTTCATTTGGTAGGTCCAGATATGTGCGCATATGTCTTGCCTTCGACATGATTAAGGTCACAAACCGAAAAATTGTAAAATTTTTTTGTTTTGCTTTTGTCTGGCATTCTTACCTTATTTGTAGTAGGTGATTGGCAATTTTCTCTATCCTATCTTATTTCTAGTGCTTAACTGCTGTCACCATTACTCAGAGTTAATGGAAGGAAGGCAGAAGAGAAATAAAACACTGCAGTGTTTTTTGTCACTTTTGCTCACCTTTATTCAGTTTCTGTGAGCAATGGGCCCATTTTTATCTGTACATTAAAATATTATACTTTGATAGTTAATTAAATGATATTTCTGTTTAATAATGTTTAGTCTAAATCTATTGTTGGCTTTTATTTTTGATTTTCGTAATTTATCTTAAATTATCTTCTTTTATTTCACTTTTCTTTTTATTATATAAAAAAGAAAGATCATTTTGAATTCATTGTTGAGATTGAGTATTGTTTATCAAGTGCATATTAAATTTCAGTCCAACGTGAACCAGACACCACTTTTATTAGATGTTATCAACTTAACTGCAATAGCTATTCGTCGTTTAATAAAAACGGCAAAGAAAATAAATGCTTTTAAGAACATGTGTCAAGAGGATCAAGTTGCATTGCTGAAAGGTGGCTGCACTGAAATGTTAATGCTGCGCAGTGCAATGACATATGACCCAGATAACCGTCTTTGGAAGGTAAGTTCATTTTATAGATTTAAAAAAAGTTATGATTCCTGCAGAAAATTGAAAAAAAAAGAAAGAAATAATTTAGATTTCAGTAGGTAATTAGTCTTTTTCCTTGCCCTTGTGTTCATGTAAGCATTATGTTAATTGTATATTAGGTTTTCTGTGTGTTTCACACTATCAGGTTTTACACTTAAAAGATACTCATTTAATTTAAAAATACATATTGTGAACAATCGTTCTGAGTTGCTGGTGTCAGGCTAATACAACCATGTATTTTGCGAGATATCCTCTGTAAATCGATAATTAAAGAAATCCTGTTTGGCCTCACCAATCCTTACAGGATCTCTTCCTCAATCTGATCTATAATCGATAGCATGCTCCGACGATATGTATGGCCCCCAGAATACTGTCTCACACGTTCTTTTTGCTATCAACTCACAGATTTAAATTCAATTATATAATCCTCTCTATAAAATAAACTGCCATTTATTGATGCAACTTAACAAATTCAAACATTTACAGTTCTCCATGATACATACATAAAATCTCATATATCAATATCTGCTTCTCCTTGGCTATAAAACAAACAAAAAACAACACAGCCTACCAACTTCAACATATTAAAACATATTACGAAAACTTAAATTTACCCATTTACACAGACTACTATACTGTACGGCCTTGTATCTAAAAACAAATACATTCATATGATGCTTAAGTTGAAAAATTATTACTATTATTATTATTTAAATGTCTGATGAAATGGGACCTCACAATTTCATTTGACAAAGTCATGTTTTTTGCCTTTTTGTGATTATTCTATGATTTACAACAAAGTTTCATTATTTTGCTTAAACAGTTATTTCATTTGTTTTTAAGTAAACTAACTGTGGCAGCACAAATGTGTGAAAATTCAAGCTTCTGACTTTTCAGTGATAGCATCTGTCACAGAATATGTGATGCATAAATCAATGTTGTTAATGTTTAATGATTCAGCAGAAACTATTGTATTTGTTTCTTGAAACTAAAAGCCATCTTCTTCATGTGGCACACACTATCTGCTGCACGCAGGAAGCCATGAAACTGACTGATCCCTAGTATACCGAGCCACCCATCGACTGCCAGCAGCACCCTGTTATGTGCAGAGGAATAGGGACTAATCCAGGGGAACTCCTTGTACTTAGGGTTATATATTCCCATTGAAGGCAGATGATCCAGAAATGAGGGCAGAATGCAGAAGGCAATGAAAACTATTGTATTTTTTGAACTGGCTTGATTACTCTGAGTATATGTGATCCTTACTAATGATGGTTAATTTACCTGTAAAATAGTTCAGAACCAAAATAGTCCCCTGATTTGATCTCTGTGTGACGAATGCTGAGGGAGCAGTTGTTAAGATTGATGGAAAAATTTTGCAAGTTTGAGTGTGGAAAGTTAGAACTTGGAATAAGGAAGGCATTTTGGGGAACTAATAGGAGTTTCAATAATTTCACTAAAATACTTTGAGATTAATGAGTTGAAATGGAACATTGCACAGTATTTTAATTAAATACAAGTAGATACGAACTATCAATGAGGCTTGTTTTGTGGGATTTATAATGAATGAGAAAATAATAAAAACGAGTTATTAAGTGCAGTTAAGTGACAATTGTTTTGATTCTGTAATTCTTGAGGAACACGAAATAAAAAATAATAATAATGTGTTCACAGATATATATATATATATATATATATATATATATATATATATATACAGGGTGGTCAGAAATTCACTCATCGGCGGGTAAGGGCAGTGTTCGGGACGTTGCACTAACGAAATAAATACAAAAAAAATCTAGTAAAAGTCGTACCGTTTTTGAGTTATTCGCAGCTAAAGTTGGCCAATAAGAGCGCTGCGCGGGCGAATTCAAACAGCCTTCCACCGGCGGTGTTGCCAAGCGTACTCGAGGCATGCGACCGCCACAGAAAACGAAAAGAAAAATCTCTTCGGAAGGGGGATCGAACCCGCAACCTTCAGATTGAGAGTTTGCCGTCTTACCGACTACGCTGCCAAGGCACTAGAATTTCCTTGTTTTTAGAAGCCACTAGGGCGGGAAGTCGGTGGTGGGGCTAAAGGACCATGCCAGAAGAAGTCTCGCAGTCGAACGCAACTTACTGATAAAGACACTGTCATCATGCAACGTCATCAATTTTCGTTTGAAGAGTACGCCGATATGCATTTGGCGTATGGCGCTGCTGGACATAACAGGACCGAAGCAGTTAAGATTTACACTACTCGATTTCCTAAATGTGTGATTCCATAGGCCAACACTTTTGTGTTGGTTGACAGAAGGTTGAGGGAGATGGGAAGTATTGTTTCCACAGCCCCGACGCCGGACGAAATCGGTTCAGGCGGAGGTGTAGGATTTGAAGACAATGTCCTGGAAATGATTGCTGATAATCCGAGGACAAGCTCTAGGGTCATTGCCAATGCATTGCAGATACGTCCAGTCTAAGTGATCCCTCAAATTCTCCGTTTAAATGCAGCCTTTCAATAGGGTCATTTTAGTTGTTTTTTAATTACCAGGCCTCACATGCCACGTCCTTCACGATGAAGGGTTACATCCCTTTCGCTTTCAAAAGGTTCAAGATTTGGAGGAAGACGATTTCCACTTCGAGTTCAGTTTTCACAGTGGTACCTGCAGCAATGTAACGATTATCCAAACTTTGAAAGGAAGGTGCTGTGAACGGATGAGGCGTGCTATACCAGGGAGAAGTGTTTTAATAACCGAAACAGCCACATCTGGGATGTTGAAAATCCGCATGCAATTTTTGTCAAGTCATACCAACACAAATTTAGTGTTAACATTTGGGCGGGTATTTTGGGCGAGTTTATACTAGGCCCTGTTCTACTTCTGCAACGTTTAAATGGCGCTTCTTATTTAGCATTTCATGAAAACCTCCTTCTGTTGTACTTAGAAGACGTTCCTTTGGCAATTCGCAATGACATGTGGTTTAAACATGACGGCGCGCCGCCGCATTTTGCAGTACCGGTACGTCAACACTTACTTTTAGATGCATTGTATCCTAACAGGTGGATTGGTAGAGGAGGCCCAATTCACTGGCCAGCTCGGTCATCAGACAACAACCCATTGGATTTTTATCTCTGGGGAGCTGTCAAGGCCATTGTTTATGAGACTGAAGTAGATACAGAGGAAGAACTTTTGGCTAGGATAATTCTAGCTTTTGATGAAATTAGAGAAAGTTACAATTTTGGAAAACTCGCAACTTCAGTAACTCAGCGTTGTCGTGCCGGTATTGCAGTTGAGGGAGACATTTTTGCAGTTGCTGTAAAATGTAAGGACTCATATTTTTTTGTTATTGTTGTTTATTGGGATACATTTTTACTACGGTTACTGTTGTGGGTTGACACTTATTGTAAGTAAATCCCTGTTGACTTTCAATGTTGCAACTGATAACGTCAAGTTGGAATGAAACTACTGTACAGTAATTTTGTTTTATATCAGTGACAAAAGGGCTTTCAATGAGTAACAGCTTGTCGCGCGTTAGCGAGTTGATACACATTACCAAAATGTACAACTTGTTTGAATAAGAACAGACATTTTGCAGCAGATAAAGTTACGTTACAAACGATAGAATGGGTTTAATGTTCTTTTTTTCCAAAAGTTTATTGTTTTTTGTTTTATTGTTGCAAAATAGTAGCAAGGATATTCACGATAATCAATAAAAATGTTGTGAAATACGATTACATGGAATAAAAGAGCTTCTTTGCAACGAATAAATTAAGTTTGTATAATTTTTTTTTTTTTTTTGTGCCAGTAACTAAACGATTTTTGTACAAAAATTAAAGATTAATCTAGCAAGCAGATCAACTAATTAAAAAACAATTCCCATAAAAAAGAATCCTCTAGCCCCACCACCGACTTCTTGAAAAATGTCGCGGATTACCGATCAATTCCGATTACAAACAAACAGTCCGCCCTAGTAGCTTCTAAAAACAAGTAAATTCTAGTGCCTTGGCAGCGTAGTCAGTAAGACGGCAAACTTTCAATCTGAAGGTTGCAGGTTCGATTCCCACTTCCAAGAGAGTTTTTCTTTCGTTTTCTTTGGCGGTCGCATGCCTTGAGTACGCTTGGCGACAGCGCCTGTGGAAGGCTGTTTGAATTCGCCCACACAGCGCTCTTATTGGCCAACTTTAGCTGCGAATAACTCAAAAACGGTAAGACTTTTACTAGATTTTTTTTGTCTTTATTTCGTTAGTGCAACGTCCCGAACACTGCCCTTACCCGCCGATGAGTGAATTTCTGACCACCCTGTATATAGTAACAATGAAATCAAGACGCTAAGTAGCGGAAAGGAATCAAATTAGTATAGGGAAATGAGCCACCACTTACCTTTAGATGATGGATGTGGGGCGCGAACACACAGAAAAGACACAAACACAAATAATAAAGTGATTTTCGGGATAAACCTTCCATCAACGCAAGAACAAATGTTCTCCCGTTGATGGAAGGTTTATCCCGAAAAATTACTTTATTATTTGTGTTTGTGTCTTCTCTGTGTGTTTGTGCCCCACATCCATCATCTAAAGGTAAGTGGTGGCTCATTTCCCTATATATATATGTACAATACCAGGTTCCCATAGATATTTACAAAGAGAAAATTAGTGTATAAGGATCTAAATTAGCAACGAGGATAATACCCAGAATAATGTAACAAAATTGGGAAAATATTAGAAGAAAATCAGCCTATGGTTTAGGAACCAGTGAAGCAATGGTGGTGGTAAGATAATATTGGAAAGATGTGAGGAGAGTAATAATGAATGACATGTGTGATTTTGAATAAAGCTTTTGGTCTTATTACATGAGACAAGAAGTTCAATATTTGAAAGAAGTCCTAAAATTTGAATGAGAATAGTATTTTATTATATAAATCAGAGTGGTATAAAAGTTTAACAAAATGCTTTGTGCTGTGATATGCTACTAATATTGTGTTATTAAGAAATGAGAATAAGGATACTGAGAAATTAGTTAATGGTATGATATAATAAATATGGACCACGGCAAGTAAAAAATTATGAGTTGCTGCAGGAAACTAAGTGTCAAAATATCATCAAGCGTAGTAGAAGTAGTAAGAAAATTATTCTGTATAGGACGTACAGATATCACTGATGTCTGAGTAAAAAAAAAATCTGAAATACAGAGTAGTATTACTAAAAAAAAAAAAAAAAAAATTCTTTCTAAAAGAGAAACCTTTCACCATCAAATGTTGACCTTGAACCAGTGGACTTCCTAAGACTGCATGTGTGGAGCTGAGCATTATATGATGCTTGTACTATGGAAATACTGGAGAAGAAGAAAAATTGAGACATTCAAAATACGAAAATTTATTGGAGAGATAATGTGTGAAATGAAATGTTCTGGAAAACAATGGGTGAGGAAAGTCATCTTTGAAATAATCTCACTGACAACACAGAACTATAGATAACATTTTGGAACATGTGTTGAGTTTTTGTTAGCAGATGTAATAACTAAAAAGAAAGAATTGTAGAAGACAAACACAGTAACTACTTTCATCTTGTATAGGCTAGGTGAACCTTACTTTACTGTTAGAAATGGATTAATAATTTCTGTTTGAGAAAAAAAAAATTGTTCTGTTTTACATACTGTAGTAGGCATTTTGTTTTGAAACTACTGCTATAATCTTTGTAGTATATTTTTCAGTACTAAAGAAATACTTCTTGAAGATTTTATTCATCTCATTGGTACAACACATGAGAGAAGCAAGCAGTTGTCCTCATATGTGCATCTTGTTAAACCAGACATGAGTACCTCATTTTCACAAACAACTGCTCAGATGAATCACATTTGAAATAGCAACCTGCTTTTTACTGTTGCATAATTTACGTGTGGGATATAACCATGAGCCATAGTTACAGTTGAGTAGCTTGTCTACATCAAAAGCACAAGTCCTAGGTCAGTTTTTGAAACTAAGAGATTTCTTTTTTGAAGATTTTTCTTGCTACTGTTATTCTGGTTTTGTAGTTGTTGTTCCGTTGGCCTTTCCTTTGAATTTTACTTCACAAAAACGAAAATTATCATATTTTTTTTTACCATATTTGAACCCATTTTACTTCAAGTCTTCTTTACTACTGAGCAAAAATCGCCACTAGGCCATCAGGACACAGCTTTTTACCAAAATAGTAACCGGGCAATGATGGAAAGTGTTTACCTCTTCTATAGAGAAATTGGTTTCTTGTGAGCAGAGAATACCTAACCAAGTTAGTCTTACACCATCTCCTTATCAACTTAAGTCCTAGTTGTTTATTCACTTATGCAATCCACCTTTACATTATTGAGTCTTAGCATGTATATGATTTTCATTTGTTTATACAGGTGGTGTGTTATTTTCATTTCCAAGTGGTTTTCTTAATATGTAATACTTAAAAATATAATTGTAGCATTAAGTGTTTTGAGATGATGTTGCCTTGCTTCACAAATACTTTTCTGCTAAATAAAAATTACCCTAATTTCTCATTGAAAGTTCACAAACAAGTGTTTGAACTAGACTTATGAATGTTGAGAACTTACTGACAGGTAGTATGGCAGGCACTTGAAATGCTGCAGTTTGCAGTTTTTTGTTAATATATCTTTTGCCTATATTTTCTTTGCTTTATTAACAGGGTTAAAAAAAATAGTTTTGGCTGCAAAAATCAGGTCGTATCAACTACCTAAACTCGAGGTGTGGTGTGAATAGAACCCTTTGGAAAACGTTATATTGACTTTAGAATTTTAATTTATAATTCCATTTAATCTCTCTGTGTGTTTAAAAACTGTTCAATATGGATTTATTATAGATTAAAATAAAACTTTAATTTTAAAATAACATTTTTCTATATTTCACATACTATAAAGTTCATGTTATTATTAATGTTTCAGCAGTTAATAGAATTTATTTTCTAGTTTAAATGGCGTTATATGTCAGATCTCGGGCCGTGGAGATGGTGGAATATGGAGATGGCACTTTAATATTTAACAGCATGGAGCATTCTGTTTGTTTTTCGTCAATGCGTATCACTGTTTTCATGTGTTTCATGTACACAAAAGCCGGGACCACATGCTTGCCAAACATTGTCAAACTGTGACAAATTGAAACATGTGGATAGGACTTTTGGCTTGGCTTGTGTAGACTTGCTAGCACTTGTGGGTGATCCGATCAGGTGTCAGCTTTTTGGCACAAATCAAAGGAAGTTTGCAGCAAGTGCTTGCGAAGCTTCTATACATTTGTGCCGACTTAGTATCGGTTGTGCACTGGCGGCGGACGGACACCCGTTCCTGTTTGTTGTGATCGAAGTGCTGCAGGAAAAATTAATAAATGGCCCAACAAGGATATTTTAAAATTCCACAAATGCTACCAAGTAGAACCCTGCATTTTTGACCTGAAGAATAAAGACCATAGAGAAAAAAGAGCAGCTCATGCTTGGAGTTGTCTTAGAGAAGTTTTAAATAAAACTGTCATGAAGATTAAAGAAAAAGATAGAATTTCTTATTGTCACATTTCTTAACATTTAAAGAAAAAAACAAGATTCTATTTGCTCTGGCTCAGGTATAAATTTATTAATTTAGCTGGAATAGTATAATTTATCTGAAGTCTGTATTTTCTTGAGAAATCATAGGTGAAATTTCATTCAGCAAATATTCAGAATCAGCATCTGGCAGAAGTCATCAAACTGCACAGATGGCTTGAAAAGAAGCTCACTAAATGTTTCTTCCATAAATTATCTGCAATCAAAAAATAATTGATACAGATATTATTATGCCGTTAAAACAATAATTATAATAGAATTCTAATTATAAAACAATATACTTATGTTACATGAAATACATGTATGAAGCTACATAATAATCATAGTTGCATGAATGAAATTATAATAATTACCTGATACTGTTTCTATGGATTTTTAACATCCATGATCTTCTTTGCCATCTTTCTTGTTTTTTTATATATATATATATTTTTTATATAAAAATAAGTTAGGCCAAAAGTTATGACCGAAACAACCTTGACGTCCGTCATACTTGTTTCTCCAAAACATACAAGCGTATGGATGACTATGTTTGGCTCCCCTAAATTAACAAAGTGTTTGTAGAGGCTTGGAGTTTGTGACAAGCGCCAAGCATGTGGTCCCGGGGAAAGAATTTGGCATTTGTGTTGATTTGCTTATGTTTGTAGAGAGGTGAAATTTTTGCATGAATACCAGATCAAATAGATGAAACTTTTCCTTAATTTGCTGCAGATACCTCACACCAAAGATGGTTTTAATGTTAAAGAGGATGTTTTGAAAGAAGCAAATGGAAACATATATGATGAGCATCAGCGTTTTATTAGAACATTCGATCCTGCGTGGCGCACAGATGAAAATATTATGTTAATCCTATGTGCCATTACATTATTTACTCCTGACCGCCCAAATGTAGTTCATCATGATGTGATTAGACTAGAACAGGTATGTTAACTGTAGATAAATAGCTGTCATAGTTTCATCCCTCCACATGCAATCTTCTGTTGTTGCTATATGTTATTTATGTATTAATTTTTTTCCTAAACACTCCAATTCATCTTGACATTTCAGACAAACTCTTCTCAGTTTTTTCATACATTCCTGCACTATTTTGTGCCCTTTTTTCATAGATTTTGTGGGCAGTTTTTTTTATTTATCAGGCTAATATAACTGTTCAACCATTTCCGGGTATAGTCACATAGTAAAATGTAAGTTGCACTGGCAGTGAAATTAACTTTATCACAGTGATTAGTGATTAATTGTTAGTTTATAAATGTATTTGTATTCCACTGAGCCTACCAGATATAGGATGTGAAGGAAACTCTCTCAAAATCCTTCAACACGTCTCTATTTTCGATCCTAAAGTTCGTTGCAGATAAATTCCGTAAAATATTTCCTGCTTTTTGGAAAATAATTTGCAATAACATTATCCAGCAATCGTCAGAACCCAAAATCTTCTACGTGTTGAAAACATAATCCAGATAAAGCTATCATTTCTACAATTAAATAGTTTTAAATAATTTTTATTTTTTACTATCCCACATTTTGACTTTTTCTATGTATTCGTTAAAAAACGTTTTTTTCTAAATTCTCTATTTACCGTTTTTAAAGACGTTCCCTACTTAATGTGTTCACCGGCAATTTTCTTAGCGGAGTGTCATATTTTTGTGGGCGTTTCGTCTGAAGATGAATTTTTAAGAAAGTTGTACATTCATGGGAATACATTCCTTCACAGAGTTTGTATTTAGGAGATTCGTCATTTACTATAGTAAAATATTTTCATATTACACTACTATACTTTTTTGTATAAATTGTTTTTATTTTAATTTAACTTACAACTTCCCTAAAAACATAAACGAATATAATCTACGCAATCCTATGTCATCCTAAAATATAAACATAAACACGCACAGTACAAGGTCAAAACACTCCGCGTAAGCTGGACGCTGGTGGATAATATATCGTAGTTGACGACTTTTCCATTGTCGGTCCAAGTTGAGATCCGTATCCGTATTCACGGATCTAGACAATAATGATCCGTATCTGTATCCGTATCCGCGGATATACATTTTTAACGATCCGGCACATCACTAGTACTTGTAGGCAGAAAAAGTAATCCCTGTCTCTAATGACCTTGACAAGGAGCAAAGCCATAAGCAAAAAATAAAAAAAGGGGGGGGGGAGAAATAATCTAGAAAAAAAAAAAAATAATAAATGTAGTGAGTGGGTTCAAGAGAAGACAATTAATATGCTGTGATGTGCTGATTAGTTTTTCCTGTTACTGGGAGAAAGTTTGGACTAAATATAAACCAAAATTAGAATTATAGTAAATCAGGAAGGAAAACTATAACAGTAGATTTGTGTATAAAAATGGTTTCAAAATATGATAATTCTATTTTTAGGAAGTAAAATTCAAATCCATGACCAAAGGAAGAATAATTACAAAATAAAAAAGCAGTAACATGAATAATCATCTAAAAAGAGTTCTTAGTTTCACACATTGACCTAGAACTCATAGGAACTGTCTGAACTGTGTTTATAGAATACAGTTCTTCATAGCAGTGTTGCTTGAATTTAGGAAATTCAGGAAGAAGAAAGATGAATTATTTGAAATTTGGTACTGCAGAAGGAAATTTAATATTAAGCGGACAGTTAAAGTATAAAATGAACATATCTTGGAAAATATAGTAAAGGAAAGAAGTTGGTTATGAGTCTCCCTAAAGAAGAGAACGGATGGTGGGTTTCATTTTCTAATGTGCAGGATTTGTGAATTTGTTACTGGAGGTAAAGGAATGTAGATAAGAACAAAATTAGGATATATGAAACATAATCGTGGTTGGTGGTTGTAGTGAGAATGTTGAATGAGGAAATAAACTCGTGGTGGTAGGAGATGGAAAAGTGAGTAGCCTGGTGACAAAAGAAGAAGAAACAGTTCTTGGCAAAGAATAACTATTTTCAGAAGTTAATAAGGAAATTTCTTGTAGACTAAACAAGGTATAAAAACCCTGTTATCAACAATTGCAGTTTAAGTACAGTTTGGTTAAGCTAGTTTTAAATATTTTTGGACATGATAGTTGAGGTATATGACTGCATTTACCAATCTCAGCTGTTTTTGATTGAACTTGACTAAATTTCATTTACTTTGATTGTCCATATCTTTGTGTTTCTGTCATCCTACTGTCAACTATGATAACTAATGGTTCACCCATTTATTTTTATTTATTTTTGTTAGTTGTTAATTCAGTGCACCTAGTTTCACACTAAATTCCAGACTCCCTATATTTTTGTTTCTTTTAATTAAATGTTGTTTGATGGAATGTTTATTAATATATCAATATCAGCTGTTGTTTTTCAAGCCCTTTATTCCTTTCACAGCACACTGTATTGCTTAGTGAATGAAAGATCTGGAACTATTAGTATGCATGAAACATTTTTATTATTACCTTAAGGATTTGTTTTGTTACAGAATTCATATTACTACTTGTTACGTCGCTACTTGGAAAGTCAGTATCCTGGATGTGAAGCTCGCTCCACATTTCTTAAACTTATTCAGAAGATAGCCGAGTTGCACAGGCTGAATGACGAACTTGTAAGAGTTTATCTGAATGTTAATCCCCGTGATGTTGAACCTCTTCTTATAGAAATATTTGATTTAAAGCCACATTAATAAGAACTGAGGGTACCAATAACAAACTCCCAGTCAACAGTCAGAAGAAGGCCAATCAAATGTTAACTGCAAATGAAAGGTCTTCACCCTAAACATTAAACCAAATCCAGATGAAATTGTTTGACAACTTCCATCACACTAAACTGAATCATTATTTAATAGAATATAAAGCCCCGACATTACATAGTTCCTAAATATTTTTATAATAAATACCTCTTTGAAAGAGTACAATCTTACTGTCTAACAGCCATAAGCATATAGTGCATATAGTGCATATAGTGTAAAAGCTAAACTGTGTAACTATCGTAGTTAATTTTTTTTATGCAAAAATAGCTTTAGAAGAATTAGTGCCATGCTCATATGTCTATATACAATATTGATCACGTATTCTTTATGTAAGCTGTTATTATAATTTTGAGATCACTATTAAGTATTGTTGTTTTAAATTGGTTATTATATTTTATTTGTGTTTTGCCAACATTTGTTTTAAAAATGTATGCATAACAGTTTCAAGATTGTAAACTGAGTGGCTGGACCCCATTCAGTTTCCGGTGATCACGAATACTTTACTTTTAAGACAGATTTAATTTTAAGGAATTTGAGTTTATTAATATCAGTTCTGGATAAATTGTTTTATTTGTATCATATTTTAATTTTTATCAGACTATATAAAGTATATATGTATACATTATATACATTAATGCAGACTCATATACCTAATTTTATGAAAATAGTTATCACCATTAATATTATTTTTTGTTATCGTTTCATAGTAATTATATTTGAAAGTAGTGAGACCTGTACAGTTTTTAACTTTGTACCTGTTGATATTCTTGTCCTTTCAGAACAGAGACCAACTATTTTTAAGTTGCTACAGCCTCTTATGGAAGGAGATTGTAACCATATGTATGTAGAGTCACAATTTATAATCACATTTTGTAGACTGGTTTCCAAAATTAAAGCAACAAACGAAAAATTTTCAAGCTTGCATTTATTTAGGCACAAAACACTATAAACAGGTGATAGTAAAGCAGAAACAATGTAAAGAATACATACAGAACGTAAACAACTGCAACATGCATAACAATAGACGAAAATGTTCTTCGTTTTTTCCAACTTAACGGACTTGCACACAAATTCTGAAAACAGATTAATGTGCTCAGTATGGGATGTGACCACCTCCGGCAGCAATACAGGTGTGACAATGGCGGGGCATGCTGTGAATGATGTCATCAATCTCATGATGAGGAAATAACGACCATTCTCCCTGCCAACACCATTAGGGATCCTCGTTGATATCGGTCTTTTTCTCCAATTTTTGGGCCCCAAAATCATGTTCCATGTTCCCTCCAGATGTGAATCTGTCGAGAATCACTATTTAGATCAAATTGGGAACTTTGGCTCACTGTACGATCCTGCAGTTGGCATATTGGCGACTCCACTCTAGACGTTCCCTTCCGTGAAGACGCTTCAGGGGCACCCATACAGAGGTCTCTGATAATAAAGGCTATTCTGCCAAAGCCTTCTGTACACTGTTTGTCTTGATACAACTGTTCCAGTGGATGCTGTGAGGTCAGATGCCAGTTGTTGTGCAATACATGTTTGTTACCATCGTGCCCTGACAGCCAAATAAAGGTCTTCTGATTCTGATGTCACACATGTTGGCCCTGCCCTGGTCTTCGGGTTCAGTTTCGTTCTCTATAAACTGTCGTCACATCCAAGAAGCAACAGAACAATTCACATTAAGCCATTGGGCTACATCAGTTTGAGACTGTCCTGCTTCCATTTTTCCTTTGCCTCTCCACCACAGAGAGACTGGCCCGCGTCTTCTCAGAGCCATATGTAAATGTGTACACAGTGATTGTGGATATGGGACTACCCAGCAAACACAATAGGTGTCCTAATGTCATCGTTGGCATGGTTGTGCGATGACCAGAATGTCATCTTCTATGCAGAACATGATTGTACAGACATTTGTTGACAGTTTGTATGATTATGTCATGAATTAGACACAGGATGGAGAAATAGTGGTTTGTTGCTTTAATTTTGGACACTAGTGTATAATGTGTTGATTTTAATTGACAAGTAACATATTGATTTGGCTTAACATGGAGAATATTGTTGAAAATTGCCTTGTTAAAGAAAAAATCTAAGATTTTGTAATTAATACAATCATTGCTAAAGAGACTGATCTTATTTATAATCTAACAAAACTACTTAGCTTTATTATAAATATAAGCTTTTATGTGGCAAATAACCACATTCAGATTATTGATGCTGAATAATAATGTAACGACATAGTGTAAACATGGTTTCTTTATTTTGTAATGTCCTTTGCTCTGTAAAATAGTGATATATGAAATTTTATGAGTACCTCAGAGTTCTGTTATACTAGAGCTTTATTGATTGTCTTATTGAGCAAGTTATTAGTTGCTTAAAAATTAAAAATTGCAATATTTTGTTTTTTGGATTTATTACTTGTTACTATGACCCTGTTTCCTACTATAAGCTTGTAACCTCGGTACGTGGCTAATAGAATGGTTTGTGCCAGCAAATGAGACAGAAAGATTGGATTGAAAGATTTCAGCTTCCACTAATTTTTTTCTGGGTCACATTGGCTTGTCAATTATGAAAGTTATTGAATTAAAGTATTTACGTTATCACAGCACAGTTATTTTCAGATCATGATAACTTTATCCCCTTATCTTTAATCTGCATACTTTCGAAAACAAAAATATACATTTTGTTTTCTTTTAATTCCTTATTCAAAACTAGAGTTGATTTGCTGTCTCTGGATTTCAATGTTTGTTGTGTCTGTGGTAACAGAGTTTTAGTATTCCATGCCATCCTCCTCTGTCATGGCTGGACCTACATTTGATGTGGAATCTAAACCATGTACCATCTTGGTGTATGGCATATAATCAAGTAGAACTTGTAAAAATTCCTTGCCGGATTATGATTGGAACCTGGGACACTTAATTTTGAAAGCAACTGTCTTAACCTCTGAACTACCCAATGCTCAGCACTTGTTTGGTGTAACTTCTCCTTTATGAAATAGTGATGGCTTAAGAATTGGATCATGGGAAATTGTACAGCATTATACTGCAGTTCCTTGACACTGTTACTTGGAAATCCAATGCTGGCATTGATTACTTTATATTTCATTTGACCTATCAAGTTATTAAACACCCTCAGAATTTACAGTTAGCATCTTGACTTAATACTTCATTTACAGCAAACACAAACTGGGATAGGGAAGTGAGCCACCATATGGTTGTTCTCTCACAAACTCCCACGATTTGAATGTTAAATAGTGTGTGTAGTACTTTTCTACTATTGTTTGTTTTGCAAATCATCCCTGATTTTATTTTGGTATAGATTAATTATATATTTGACAAAAGTAAAGCTCATAACTGGGCTAGTATCATAAAAGCAAAAACGATCCAATTCAACCTGCAGTAACAATGTAAACTGCTTTTATTGCTAGTTCCCATGAATGAAAAGAAGGTTGTGGGTGTATTAACAGACACTTATCACTTTTTGTCCCTCCTTATTTTATTTTTAAAGCAATAATTATTATAAATAATGGAGAGAGAATTTGACCCACCACATACCAAAGTTGACAGCTGCTATGAGAGAACACACTTAGGCGGACAAACAAATGCACAATATTTCGGCAATTGCCTTCTTCAGTAGTAGAAAAATGGGCCAGTAGGCTTCATCATGGAAGAAGGAATATATGGAAATGAAATAACGCTAAATCTGTTAAAACCTCACAAAAACTCGTCTCTACTTGCCATGCGCGGCGGCCATAGAAATAACCCCAAAACGTGCTGTTTACACTGTGTCTGCTGCTGATAATATTTCATTTTCTAATATTCTGAAGTTTTCTATAATGCCAAGTTGTGTTGCATATGGTTGCACAAACAGACTCGTCATTGGGTGATGGTGGTGAAAATCATGGATTAGGAGTTTTTGGGTGTAGCAAACGATCTTTCAGGGTTTAATCTACTGAAAAAATTCATTTGTGAGCATTTGTTCAGTTTCTATTCACTTTAATTTTTTATAATGGTAAAGTGACATCTGTCTTTTTACTAGGAAATTATCTGGAAGAAATATTTCTTAACGACATTCAATTGCTAGTTTGCTGATGGTGGATTCATTTACTATTCCGCTGTACAAAGAGAAGGGCAACTTTTTTTTTAGTTGGCGTGGATCTCAAAACGTCAGTTTTTATACATGGTATGCTGTTGTTATTTTATAAAGAGGCAGATTACATTAAAAGTACTTTTACTACAAGAGGATGCACTCTCGCAGTATAGTGTGAAAAGAGGTCTTAGGTTAAGATTGAACTGTCTTTATTAACCTGTCAGATATTCGGCAGCCAAATAGTAAAGATTTTCTGGTACTTTTAAAAAAATTGGTCCACATACTAGGAATTTTTAATCGTTTCTGGGCAGACTTCCACCTCACTCTAGCAAATAGATAACAATAAGAACAAATTTGCACAAAGTTTTCGACTTTGAATTACTTTTCACGAGACACGTTTTGATGCAGAGTTTGATTTAATTAATTTCTTCATTATGGACTTAAACAAAACACAATGAAATATTTTTCTGTCTTCTGCCATGAAAAACCATTTGAAAATTAAACAACCCGCTGTGGCCTCGCATTCTGTCATACGTGGGGTCAACTCCCCATTCGGCCATCCAGATATAGGTTTTTTTGCATAGTTTTCCCGCATCACTCCAGGCCAATGCTGGGATGGTTCCTTCAAAAGGCCATAGCAGAACATCTTTCCGTTCCTTGCTCCCAGTCCTTTTCGGCTTCTAATGAACTTAATGTCAAAGCAGTAAAGCCAGAAACATCCAGAAAAATTCCATTAAATGAAGAAAGCACAGTCTCTGTTTTATCTGCAGTGCCTTTACCCATCCCCAGGACAATTTCGTCTTCTACATCGAAAGAAAAGCCATGGGCTGTATAAGAATCGTTTAAAGGGAAATTGCTTTGAAATGTAAATGACACAAAACGAACAAAAGATATCATTATTTAATTGCAGAAATGGTTTACTAGTCCTTGAGGCTCATTACTTTTATGCCAGTAGTAAAATGTATTTCATCAGACTTAGCAATGACATTTGTCGTATGCAGTTTTATTGTAAAACTGTTCGTAGTAGTTATCAAGGAGGTGGTGGCAACTAATAGGTGTGAAGCTGCAGTATGTTATAATTACTATTCTTATCGAGATTTTAGATGAGATAATATGGCCTAGCGATTTAGTAAGAAGGTCTAATAGAAGTAAGATGAAAACCTGGGACTGGTCATTCATTTGAAGACAGCTTAGAAGTTATGAAGAATATCAGCCAAACGTAGAAGAGAGCTAATGATGTAGATATGACCGTTTCTAAATCTAAACAGAAGAACTGTGAAAACTAGGTAATAAGGACTACTACTTTTTCATGGAAATATCGCGCCAGCTGACTACTAAAAGGACATTATATCAACAGTGAAATAAGCCTAAAGGAACTGAAGAACCGAAATGAAGTTATAGATCAAGGCTGCCCAACCAATTTTGGAGGGCCACAATTTAAATTCTGTGTTAGCCTGCAGACCATCTCATACTTACAATAAATATTTAAACAAAACAAACATATAAGTAACACAGTTAATTATAGTCGAAAAATAAAATAAAAAAATCATCAATGATACGTTTGCAGAGGTTTTTGAGCTAGTATATTCAAGACCGCTGCTGCTGGCGGGCAAATTTAAATGCTTTGGCGGGCCACTCGTGGCAATCTTGTTATAGACACTGAGATGCCTCAGATGAAAGATGGAACTAGTTTTATATTGAAAGGAATGAATAATACTACTGTAGTGCCCCCACCTGGACACCGGTAAACCTATGGCGAACCTGGCAGCAGGCCGAGCGGAGACTTGGCCAGATTCGATGAGGGGACTGAGCGAATGGGTAAGGATCGATCATAGCAGTCGATCTGGGATCGGAGGGGGACATCCGTGGTAGTATCATCGGGGTGAATAAGTTCATAAACATGTACTATGTACAACATTTACTTTCACGGCTGTACAAAATATACAAATGGTATGCACTGAAACTACTGCTGAATACTGATATCAATGTAAGGTGCTATTGCGCTACCTTCCAGCATCACGCTATGACGTAACTGAATACTGAAAATAGGTTGATTATTATAACTGCACGAGTGTGACATTTACTTTGAGGACAGCAAGAGCTTCTTCGACTGCGGGCGATTATCTACACCAGTAACGCCAGCTCTAGGCATTGTGGAGGACCCTAGCTCCCTATCTATGATTCAACGACGGCTTTCCACGTCCAACCATACCATACAGCAGAGCCAACCTGTTATGCGCTGTCCAGCTCTTCGTGTGTTGCGCCACACCACGGCCGTCGGAGGGCGGCTCGACGTCTGCGTTCTCTCTGCTCCGACTGTTGCTGGCTGCGACTGATTGATGAAGTCAAGACAAGACACTCTCCGATGCCCGTGCAGAGGTTTTTACACCACCTCCCAGTACGGTCCTAAAGTGGAGGGGCAAATGGTAGACCAATGATGAGGCCGATCCATGCCGTCATCTGTCCTCCTTAGCTCGACCATTGCGCACTTTTTCCCTACTGTCAGCGCTCTAAATCCCCGGTCGATGCCTCTGTCTGGTTTCTTAACATGAAACTTGCTGTCCTCATTTCATAATTGACAAATATTTAACTTATGAGCCAAGCGAACAATTGCGTTTGCTACACTACTTAGTGAGGGGGAAGGAAGAGTGTGACTGAATATTCAGGAAAACTTTTTCGTGAATGGTGCATTTGAAAGTTTTAGTAAATAATTTTCCCAAGAGTACACTATCCACGCTGATTAAGGAATCTCTAAAGAAGAAACTAAGTTATATATAGTCATGTTTACCATGTTGTCAAACAAGAAAAATTATGTCATATTTTCGACTTCTTCATCATTTCCTACATACAGTTCCAGACCAGAAACCAAGAAAATTAACACTGAATTTGAGGGAAGTTCAATATCTGTGGAAATTTATGGCAAATACTTCCACACGAAATAATGTCTGTGGAAGAAAATGAAGGTGATTGGACTGACGTTTGTACCGTGAAAACATGATGTGTGCTGCACAAGCCTTCCTGAAAACAAGATGACTGGATTGAAATTCTTTTACCGGCTCCTTGAAAATACGAAATTAGCTCAAATGTTTCATTATTTCATAGATCAGTAATTGGAGAATGAAAAACTTGGGTAGCGACACAGCAGTACGAACGCTGCAGAAGGTTGTATCAACAAAATAGTCAATATTCTCGAACGACCAAACCCCAAATTCAGAGAAGAGAGATCTCAATTGATTACTGAATCAGAAAACTCCACTTTTTAATCTGGAAATGAACCTAGGTGGAATAGAGGGGGGGGGGGAGGCTACGTGAAATTAGCCGAACGATTCGAAATAATAGTGAGAAAATATGAACAAAGTGGCAGCTTTAAATTTGGTTTGAGTGCGATATCCTACCTATAAACGCAGCGCTATACCTTGGGTTGCCAGATGTCCCGGAATTTTGTGTCTGGTTCCGTGTCCAGGAATTAAGCTTTACTGTCCCGGAATTCACGTATACTAGTTTTTCTTTTCCTAACTTAAGATATTACGGGGGCCACGAGACAAAGCCAAGCATGCCGCGCTCGCAGCGGGATGTAGAGGAGTTCGCACTCCACCTTACCGACGACCAGAGACAATATTATATAGACTGTTCAACTCATGGAGGAAGGAAAGTGATAGCTTCACTATTTTGGACATTCATACAATGCGAAGTATTTTTGACCAATTAAAAAGCAGTAGGGCTATTTTTTTTTTTTTTTTTTTTTTTTTTTTTTTTTTTTTTTTTTTTTTTTGGAGTAAAGTCAGATGAGTTTTCAGAAACCTCGCCGAAGATCAGAAAAGTAAATTTAAATCACAGGCACACATTTTCCTACAAAGGGCATAAAATATTTGGAGAAGAGGTATGATTTTGGGCTTGATGGAATTTACAAAAAGTTTGAGCTTTTGTCTCTTAAATCAGAGGAATTTAAATTGACATGGGAAATACTCTCTGAATTTCCTGCGATATTGAAAATTGAAGATGCAGTTAACATTGATCCATTTATACAGAGTTCACATGTCTGAAAGCTGTCTTTTAGGTCCTTTCAAAAGACTTGCAAAACGATAAAATGTGGGCCTATTTCTTTAGAACAAACGTTTCTAATGATTTTTAAATTTAAAGAAAATAGTTGGTTTCGTTTTGTCAATTCCAACAAGCTAAACCGGTGACAAGCCCGGGGCCCCATTTTCAAGGAAAGGGGAAGGAGGAGTCGGAGGAGTAACACCTCGTTAAAAAACCTTGGATCAACTGGCTCCGGTTGATAGCACCATGTAAGAGGCACCCGTCCGCTCGCGGATAAAATAAAGAGTGTACGTAGTGACTGCAGCCCAGAGGGGCGGCTACAAACAGCGTCTGACTCAGAATGAGCGGCTGATTTAAGGCTGGGCAACCTACTGCCTATGTGGAAAGAAACGGGATACTACCACATTATATTTTCCCTAGTAGTACATGGTATGGCTCTCCTTGTAGAAGTGTCCAGAGGTAAAACTTCCCTTCACTCGGATCTCCGGGAAGGGAATACATTGAGAGGGAATACCTTTAAAAACAAGAAGGGAAGAAAAAAGGAAGAATCGATAAGGATTGGAACATGGAATGTGAGAACACTATTACAGGCAGGAAAACTAGAAAATGCAAAACAGTAGATGAGTAAGAATGGTTTAGATGCACTTGGCATGTGTGAAGTGAGATGGGGAGGAAACGGTGAGGTAGAAAGTGGAGATTATAAGTTTTTCTACTCTGGAGAAGAGAAGAATGGTGAAAATGGATTGGGAATAATGATAGGCAAGAGACTGAAAAACAAGGTTGTGAAGGTGCAATGTATTGATGGAAGACTGATGATGCTAAGACTGCAAGGCAGTACAAAAGATATAGTAATAATACAGGCATATATGCCAACTAGCCAGCATAGAGACGAGGAGGTAGAAGAATATTATGTGAAGTTGGAAGAACTTATTGAGAAAGAGAATAGAAATGCTTGTATCATCATTATGGGAGACTGGAATGCTGTAGTAGGTGAAGGAAAACAAGAAGATATAATAGGAAAATTTGGATTAGGGATAAGAAACGAGAGGGGTGAAAGACTAATTAACTTTTGTAAAGAAAATTCACTAGTGGTGGGTAGCACCCTATTTGAAAATCATAAAAGGAGACGTTATACATGGATCTCTAACTTAAATGGAGAAAGGTATCAGCTGGACTATATTCTGATACAAAAAAGTTTTAGGAACTGTATGAAGAATACTAAAGCTTATCCAGGAACAGATATAAATTCAGATCACAACCTCGTAGCAGGTGAAATACAAGTAAAATTGAAAAAAGTGAAGAGAGAAAAAAACAAAAGAAAGACTGAACATAGAAAAACTAAAGGAGGAAGGTTTTTGCAAAACTACAAAGGAGGAAAATTTGAAGAATGTATAAATGAAAAATGGATAAAAATGAGGGAAGGGCTCATGAAAGCCGCCAAAGAAACTCTAGGAATTAGAGAGCGCAAAGGTATCAGGAAAGAATGGGTAACAGAAAAAATGCTGGAAAAGATGGCAGAACGGAGGAAGTGGAAAAATTCTGGAAATGAAGAAGGAAGTAAGAGGTACAGGAAACTGAACAATGAACTAAGAAGAGAAACTGAACAAGCAAGAGAAGGGTGGATGAAAGAGAAATGCGAGGAAATAGAAAAACTGGAGAATGAAGGAAAATCTGAAATGATGTACAAATTGGCTTCTGAGATTGTCTTTTGAAAGAAAGAGAAACAAGAACAACATGGAAATAGAAAGAGAGGATGGCACATTAGTCAATGAACCATATGAGGTGCTGAGGAGGTGGCAAGAATGTATAGAATGCTTATATAAGGGAGATCAAATACCAGTTCCGAGTTGACCATCGTAACGTGTAGATGTGCGACAAGGAATACGCTAGCCGCTCTTCCGCGCCAGGCGGGTCGAGTGCCCCAGCGCACTCGACTTTGCCGGCGGGAGCTGCGGCAATGGTGACGACCCGGCTATCCCTACCGGACTTGGAAGCGGACGGAACAACACTGACGACGACCAGGCAGTTCCCACAGGACTTGAGGGTGGACCCCGACGGAATTGTAAGGATAACGCTCACGACGAACCAGCCTGCCCACGGATCAGTAGACCCCCGCGCATCGAAGAGAAGAACTTCTCCGATCACAGCGGGGAAACTAAAGCAACCGAGGAACGAACAACGCGCAAGTGGTTCGAAAGTCAGCGTGCCCGTACAACAACTTTCCAGTGCTACAGCCAGCAAAGAGAAGAAAGCGAACAAGAAGAAGAAGGGGACTACCGAGTACTCGGCCGCAACATTCCCATTCCAGACGCCTTATACACCACCGCAGACAAACTTCAAAAAAGCAAATACCCCCAAGCAGACGACTGCTGCCGCAAGCGGAGGAAACCGACGCAAAGCGCAGCAACCAGACGCGGAAGGATTTATAACACCCCGCCGCACAGCAAAGCCGCCACCCGCACTGGACCCGGAGCTTGTAATGGAAACCAACAATCCATTCCAGCCCCTGCAGACTGAGGAAACACCAACCCCGCCAGCTAAGAGATCGGCCCATATTCCACCTATAGTGGTCCAATACGAAGAAAATTTCAAGACGCTGCACGACCAAGTGGAAGCCGTCGTCAAGGACCCCTTCGCAGCCAAGTCTGCAGGAGGGGACAAAATCAAGTTTACTTTTACTACGGTGGCCGACTACTCAGCGGTCACCGAGATGCTGCAGCAAAAGGGCACCCCATACTACACATTTCCAACTGGGGCCTTACCCCTGCTGAAAGTGGTATTCAGAGGAATACCCAGAACACTTCCAGCCAGCGATCTGAAGGAGGAGCTAAAGGGGATAGGATTCAACGTCCAGACAGTAGCTCAACTAAGGAGGCCGGGCAGCAACGTAGCAATGCCCCTTTTCCTCGCCGTCTTGCCGGACACACCAGAAAATAGAGAGATCTTCAAGTTAGAGACAATATGCCACCTCAAAGTAACTACAGAAAAACTCCGCTCATCACCTGGACCACCTCAATGCTACAATTGCCAGCTCTACGGGCACATGGCAATGAATTGCAAAATGCCACCAGTTCGTGTCAAGTGCGCTAGTAAACATGATTCCAACCAATGTACGGCGCAGATAGGATGTGACACGGCGAAATGCTCCAACTGCGGTGGAAACCACGTCGCAAGCTACAAAGGATGCCAGGCGTACAAGAAAGCCCGAGATCGACAAAGAGGACTGGCCGAGGAACAAGACAAAATTCTCCAACGCCGAAAGAAACCGCAAGAGAGAAATCAACAGGAGATCCCGCCAACGGCTGGCCAGCAAGAAGAAGAACCAAATGACATTAACAAGAAAGAAGACCCACGTCAGACTCAGAAAAAGCAGAACCCCAAACGTGAGAAGAATAATAAGAAACACCCAACTAGTGGTGAGAATGGGAGCACATACACGGACACCTGTGCAAACCAGGTCGCCAACCACGCCGAAACACCAAAGGCAGATAGGAAAAATAACCTGACTGCGGATCGAGCTGAAACGGTCGGCACCCAACCTGCCCCTTCCAACCAGCCAAGTAAACAAGGAGCAGCTGATAGCCTGGTGCATGGTCTCATGGATAAACTGTCTGTAATGATGGACACCATGATGAAAATGATGCTTAACATCATAGAGATGCTAAATCGCTTGCCAATGAACATACAGGCAGCAGTTACGTCAGCTCTAGCTGCAACCACCAGCACTACCCAAGAACATAATGGATAGAGCTCCTCATATACATGGAATCGCGTTTTGTGTATGGAACGCAAATGGTATCTACAACCAGTCAACTGAGTTCAGACAGTTTATACATGAACAAGGAGTGGACATCTGCTTGGTGTCTGAGACCCATCTGAAACCAGGCATCCGAGTAGCAATACCAAATTACCACTGCTACCGCTATGACCGACCAACAGCAGGCGGTGGCGTCGCTATATATATTAAACGGGGAATCCCACACAATCAAGTGCCACTCCCGCCAATGAACCAACTTGAAGTGGTGGGAGTCGAAGTAGCCACCGCGAATGGAAAAATCACTGTAGTATCAGCCTATCGTCCACCACGAGCACAGTTACAAGATGAAGACATCAACAACCGGGCCAGCATAAGGGGCAGGCTGATCATAGGTGGTGATCTGAACTGTAAACACACTGACTGGAACAGTCGAGCGTGTAACAGTTCGGGAAGACAGCTAAGGAGACTGGCTGAAAGGCTAAACATGAATGTAACTGCCCCCGAAGAGCCTACTCACTACCCGGCGAATGGAAGACGTCCCGACGTCTTGGACATTTGCATCAGTAGAGGCATCACAGGATACCTAGCAGCCAGCACCATCAACCGGCTGTCGTCCGATCATTGTCCTGTACTCTTCGAGATAGCGGTAGGACCATGGCAGCTTGAACAGCAAACTGTTCCGGATTACAAACACGCCAACTGGGACAGATACCGACAGATAATCGCCCACGCCTTCGAAACAAGACATCACGAAAATGTGGAGGAGAGCCTGAAGTTCTTTGAAACAACCGTGAAGGAAGCATCGAGAGCCACCATCCCTTCGAAACGAACCAACAACCACGCAATGCAACAGCTTCCACCTCAGCTTCTGGCCATGATCCGACACAAGAACCGGGTCATGAAAGAGTGGAAGCTAACGAGGAATCGAAACACCAAAATCCTGCTTAATAGACTTCAAAAGGAATTAAAAGCAGCCCTCACAGAACATAGAAATAAGGAATGGGAGGCCAGAGTTTCAATGATACGGCCCAATGAGGACTCCCTGTGGATACAGACAAGGAGACTTACGAAGCGGAAGCAAAGACTTCCTCCGCTCCACGGAGAAAGGGGCCTAGTCTACCTCCCACAGGAGAAAGCGGATGCTCTTGCAGACAACTTTGAGAAGCATTTCTCCCCCTTAGATACCGACATAGACGAAGAACAGGTGACTGAAATTAGGCGGAGACTGAGAACCTACAAGGAGGCAGCCGCCACCGACGATGCACAGCACATCCCAGAAGTTGACGTCTCAGAAATCAAAAACTGCATCAAGAGACTTCATCCCAATAAAGCACCAGGAATAGATGGAATAAATAACATCCCCATAAAGCACCTACCGTTGGAAGCTCTTTCATACTTGGCTGAAGTTTTCAACACTATTCTCAGAACAAGGACCTTCCCAAAATGCTGGAAACAGGCAATAGTCGTTGGGATACACAAGTCCGGCAAGGACCCTGTATTTCCCCAGCACTACCGTCCCATTAGCCTGCTTCCATCGGTTAGTAAAATATTCGAAAGAATACTGCTTACAAGGATGAAGAAGATCATCGATGAAGGAAATCTCATCCCAAACCATCAGATGGGGTTTCGCCGGGAGCACTCTACCACCCACCAACTCCTACGAGTGGTCGAGGAGGCGACTAAGGCTTTCAATCACCGGAACTTCTGTGGACTAGTGCTTCTTGACATAGCGAAGGCCTTCGATTCCGTATGGCACTCCGGGCTCCTATGCAAGCTGTTTGAGCTGGGATTCCCCGGGCCATACGTACAGCTGCTAGAATCGTACCTGCGGGGAAGATCGTTCAGGGTGAGGGTAGGGACAGCTCTCTCCTCGAGAAGAAAAACAAACGCCGGAGTGCCTCAAGGATCGGTTCTGGGACCGGTGTTATACTCACTGTATACATCGGATATCCCGGAAACGGCAGGTGTCAAAACAGCTCAGTACGCCGACGACACGGCAATTTTCTCCAGCAGCAAAAAAAGGGAACTCGCCACACATCGCCTGCAACAAGCGCTGAATAAGATTGAGGCCTGGGCAAGACGATGGCGTATAGCCATCAACCCAGAAAAGACGCAGGCCATCATGCTAGCACACCGACGAGGAAAGAGAAACGCAGTTCATCCGCAAGTGACGCTCCAGGGACAGCCCATTCCATGGAAAAATACCGCACGCTATCTTGGTGTAACGTTAGATGCCAAACTAACTTGGCGCACGCACATAGAAGAAATAAAGAGAAAAGCCAGCGCGAGACTTCAACAGCTGTATCCACTATTAAACCGAGACGGTACTTTAGCGCCAGCGACTGGAGTAAAAATTTACTGCAGCTTAATAAGACCAGTCATTGAATACGCATGCCCAGTGTGGGGGTATGCTTCAAGGACAAATATCCATAAACTGCAGGTCATACAAAACAGAGCCCTCAAACGGGCCCTACATCTGCCATCACGATTCCCAACACATGACCTCCATGAAGCAACAGGTCTCCAAACAATTCAGCAAAGGTTTCAAGAAAGCGCAGCCACCTTCTACAGATCCGCACACAAAAACAACAACCCACTCATCAGTAATCTAGGTACATATACAACAGAAATCGATTTCCATAAACGTCCACTGTCACTGATCCAATAAAATAGCCAACCAGACGACGCACCAATAGAAAAGAAGTGAACTATCATAAACGATGAGAAGGAAATGTCGAGAGACAACAACCTTCAATACCACAGCCCAAACGAACGGGCAAATAATGGCGAAGCGGGAGATCAAATACCAAGTAAAATTGAAGAAGAGGCACAGGTAACAGAAGATGGAAAGGGCTATGAGATCCTAGAGACAGAGGTAGGAAAGGCTATGAAGGAGATGAAGAATCGGAAGGCATGCGGAATCGATAATTTACCTGCAGCATTGTTGAAGAGTTTAGGAAACAAAGGAAGAAGGGAGATAGTACACCTTTGTAATAAGATATATGACGAAGGGGAATGGCCAGATGACTTTCTCGCAACGGTAATGATACCAATTCAGAAGAAAAAGAATACTAATAAATGTGAAGAGCATAGGACTATCAGCCTAATTTCACATGCTGCTAAAGTGTTGTTGAGAGTGCTGAACAGAAGGTTATATGGAAAGTTAGATAGACTGGAGAAGAACAGTTTGGATTTAGAAAAGGAAAAGGAACAAGAGATGCTATCGGCCTGTTAAGAATCATAGGGGAAAGATATATTGAGAAAGGAAGAAACATCTATGCCGCCTTTATTGACTTGGAAAAACCTTTGGTAGGGTGCAATGGAAGAAGCTGATGGAGCTTGAAGAACAAAGGCGTAGATTGGAAGGAGAGAAGGTTGATACAGAACCTATATTTACAACAGAAAGTACGAATAAAGATGTCTGGAGAAAGCAGCATTGGGAGAGGCGTAAGAAAAGGTTGTTGCCTTTCCCCATTATTGTTCAATTTATACTTAGAAGAAATAATTGAAAAAGGCTTAAATGGAAAAAGATGAGTGGGTCTTGGTGGCAAGAAAATAGAGTGCATACGATTTGCTGATGATATGGTATTGTTGGCAGAAAGCGAACAAACTCGAAACAGAATGCTGAAAGGTCTAGATGAAGCTTGCCAAGAGTTTGGAATGAAAATCAATGCAGCAAAAACTAAGAGTATCGTGATTGGAAAAGGAAGCAATATAATAAATATTAAGTTAGGAAGAGCTGATATCAGGCAAGTAGGATCGTTCAAATATCTTGGGAGTATGATCACCGAAGATTTGAGGTGCCATCAGGAGATATAATCTCGCATTGCCGTAGCGAAGGAAGCGTTTAATAGGAAAAGGATGATACTAACTGGAAAAATAGACAAAACACTTAGAAAAAGACTCTGTAAATGTTTTGTATGGAGTGTATCTCTTATGCGTCGGAGACATGGATACTGAGACGAGAGGATGAAAAGAGGTTAGAAGCATTTGAGATGTGGATGTGGAGGAGGATGGAAATGATAAGCTGGGTGGATAAAATAAGCAATGCTGAAGTGCTGGGCAGGGTCAGTGAAAGCAGAAAAATTCTCCAAGTAATAAAGGAGAGAAAGAAAAACTGCATGGGACACTTGTTGAGAGGGAATTGCCTGATAAAGACGCCTTGGAAGGTTAGTCTGTGGGAGGAGAATAAGAGGAAGAAAGAGATACCAAATTATAGACAACATCAAGGAAGACGGCAACTACATGGTTCTTAAGAGAAAGGTAGAAGATAGAAGATTATGGAGAGCAGCCAAGGGAAAACCTGCCCGAGGGCAGAAAACTAATGATGATGATGATGAACACATTTTGTGAGAGAATTTTTAGCCTGTTGAACAATTTACGGACTAAAGAGCTAAACAGAATATCTATGGACGTAATCAAGGCTCAACTGCAAACTCGAATCAATTTTGAAGAGTCTTCCTTAGAAATTTTATCAGTTTTGCAAAGCAGTGACGGAGAAAAGCTTGTGAATATGGCAAAATGTAGTGATAAATATTTAAAAAGTAGCTAATTAAGATTCATTTTGATTGATGTAGGATTTCGATTTAAGAGACGTGGTCAATTTTTGTAATACCCGATGTTGATTTTCTACTGACGATTGATTAATAACCCTAAAATAAATATTCAGTTTTTGTTTTAAGTTTAATATTTTTCGTTTTGATTGATAATAACAAATGTGACTTTCTACAAAGAGGTGCTTCATTTTTGTTTTAAGGTATTGAAAAGGTATTACTTGATATGAATTTTCAACCAAAGTTGAATTAATAATCATATATATATATATATATATATAATTATATATGTTATGTAGCATAATTTTTACTTGAAATACAACTTTTGTTATTAATTTGAATGTTTATTCACTCTTTAAACATACAACTTAAATATCTTTTTAATTCCAGAAATGTCCCGGAAATTAGAATCCTGTATCACTAAAATCCCAGAAATTATAATCCTGTATCTGGCAATCCTAGCTATACCTGATTTCTAAAGTAGGACCTAGACTATCAAGCGGCTTGATCAAATGCTTGAGCAAATTGATTGTATCAAGCATGATTGATAGTTTAGAAACCCGTTTGACGCTTGAAGCAAGCATTGACGGTGATTGATAAAAAGTTTGAATGACTCAAGTGGATGGTCAAGCCGCTTGATATTCTAGGGCAATTTTCACCAAGCATTGCGTCAGTCAAGCGGTGGAAGGCATGGCGTCCACTATGGAAAGTGCGGTTCCCGAAAACTCGGAGCGGCAGTTCATCAGTTTATTGATTGATTTATATCGTGATTGTCCGGAATTGTGGAAAGTGAAGAGTAAAGATTATTTCAATAGAAATAAAAAAAAGTGCGGCGCTAGAAAAAATCGTGGGGGCATTGAAAAAGATAAAACCGGATTTCAGTGTGAAACAATTGAAACAAAAAAATTAATGTTCTCAGAACAAACTTCAATAGGGAGTTCAAGGCCATCGAGGGTAAAAAAGTGCTAGAGACGTCTACAGACGACATCCCTGAACCTTCGCTTTGGTATTACAATGACATGTACTTCATAAAAGACCAGTTGGAAATCGCACAAACCGAAACTTCTGAGGTAAGAATTTTATTTAATTTTATTTAATTTTTTACAGTATTTAGAATCATTGTATATTACGAGTAATGTTACTTATTCATCTACATTACACAAGGCAATTGTTTTGCCATGGAACAGGCCCAGACGTGTTGAAAAATTTGCAGAAATCATCCCTTATTCTTTTTGCTCTACTGTAGAATTGCCTTTGGTTCTTTGAAGTTGTGCCATCTCTTGAATGTCTTGCCTCCATGACCCAGGTTCCACAGCACCAGTCACAATATCGTCTCTGTCAATATCCTGAGGTTGCAAATACTTGGCTCTGTTCTTTGAGCACAAGTAGTTGTGCAAATGGCAACATGCCATTACAATTTTCACAGCTTTCGGTGGTTCAAATTTAATGGCAGTTTGAAATATTTTGAATCTCTTCGTTAATATACCAAATACATTTTCAACAACTCTTCTGGCTCGGGAGAGTCTATAGTTGAAAATCCTTTTCTCGTTCGTCAAAACAGCTCTGTTGTATTGCTTCATGAATTCAGGGAGAAGTTGGAATGCTTCATCTCCAATGAAGACGTACGGAAATTTTTCATTAGAAGTGTCTGGTAGCTCACGAGGATCAGGCATGTCAAGCTGGTTGTGAGGCAACTTGCGCCAAAATAATGTGTTCTTCAACACACCTCCATCTGACACTCGGCCATTTGCTCCCACATCAACCATCAGAAATTTATAATTTGCATCAACATTACCCATAAGCACAATGCTGAAAGAACCTTTGTAATTGTAATAGTAGGACCCAGAATGGCGAGACTTTTGGATTGATATGTATTTGCCATCAACGCTCCCCACGCAGTTGGGGAAATTCCACTGTCCTTCGAATTCCTGGGCAACCCGTTTCGATCCATCCTGCGATTTTGGAATCTAGATGAGAAACAAAAAACGAAACTTGCATTATAACACTTACATGAAGAATTAACACTTATTGTAAATAGGAATTTACTTATTAAATTTCTGTTGTGCTTAAAGTTGGTAAGCTTTCGTTCACTGTATTTTATTTTTTGTTACAGCAACCGACTCCTGATGAAGACTCGCAATCACAACTCAATTCCGAAAGTAGGGTCTCCTTCTGACGTAGTTACACCCCCAACTCCCAAACCAGCCATCCCTGCATAGACGGGTAAAAAAAGGAAAGGTGGGCCAGATAGCACTGATCAATTAGTGGGACTAGCGACTGAATATTTCAAGTGACCTGAGACTGAAGAAGATATTCTGGCTAAGGGTGGGCTATGAAATTGAAAAAGTTAACTCCAGATCAACGACGCTTCGCCGAAAAAATCATAAATGACACGCTTTTTGAAGCAGAAATGGGCACATAGGGAAGGAGTGCGTTTTCAAACCCACCCTTCTCGTTGGTCAACCTCGCCACCTTCATCGTCATCTTCTTCAATGAATAGTCGGCAAAGGTACCCCAACCCAGCGCAGCCGCTGTACACTTCGCGTCCAAGTGAAAAAGCCCTTCATACCCAGGGCAACACCACGAAACGTCTGATGAAGATAATGTTGCTACGTTCTTCTCCTCATATACCTCAATGTGAACTTGTGCCCCTAATCTTTTCAGTTCAGCAATAATGAACATTACCTGTGCGATATATGTATTATTTGTAAAGTGTAATTATTTGTAAATTTTTTCCTTTCTTAAAATATAAAGAGATTTACTTGGGTAATAATTTCTTACCTGGATGTTTTCCTTCAATGCCTTGATAATTGCAGAGCAAGTTTTCATTATGATGAGTTGCAGAGTCTGCGGAGCAATGGCACACGTGAATTTCAGGTCTTCTAAATCCATACCAGATGCCAGGTACCTCAACGTTACAGACAATCTTTGACTTGCAGGAATCGCCTCACGCATTTTCGTGTCCTTCATCTCGATGTTTTGGCGGACTAAATCGAGTAGATTATCGAAACTTTCTTGGTCCATGCGTAGAAAGTTCCTATAATCCTCTGATTCCGAACCACTCAGAAAGTTAAGGAGATGTTAATGAGTGAAGCGGTTCCTCATTTTATACCAGTCCTTAGACCACCGCCTTTTATTCTTTTTGTGGTTTCTCCGCTTCACAGCAACCAATGTTAAGGCCAGGAAGCCCAAATCTACATTTGACACCATTATACGCTCCACACTCCTCCACTTCTCAGCTTAGACCGATGAGAGTTTTGATCAAAAGATTTAACGGTTGATTGAAGTACGCTTGAAGCGCCCATCAGTCGGAGCCTCAAGCATGATTGTAAGCTACGTCAAGGCACTCAGCCGGAAAAAGGTGTAATGGGAATCAAATATTAAAAATTTTAAAATGTATTACTAAATATTTGAAATTTATTTATTTTCAAGGCTCGATAATACGCATCCCTGAATGATAGTTCTTAATGGTCTTATTAAATCAGTTATTTAATAACTATATATTTTTCAAATCTTTATTAACTTATTCTCCATCCTTATCGACAATTGTTTAAATACCTTCCCTTATCCCCTCCCCATAGTTTCCTAACAGAGCCATAAAAATTTCTAGATGCATCATTCAATGGTCCCCCTGCGCCGATAATCTTATTCACAAACCAAGCTTTAGTTTTCCTTTCTACTGCTATTAATTCCTTGTCTAGTTGTTTCAAGTGTACGCAGCTGCCTTGCTGTGTCGTAACTCTTTTTACCAACGTCTTCAGCCTCGTGTATACTGTGCAGGTTCAGTACTTTATTTTGTGTTTTGGAATAAATGTTTCATCCCCCATTCTTATTAAGTAGTTTAATTGTTCCCACTTCAACTTTACTGCACTTGTGGTCTCCTTTCATATGTTGATCGTTTCAAGAACATTCTGTAGAGGTCCGTGTAGCAATGTTTTGTTTAGTCGGAAATGTTTATCTGCAGAGACATGGCGTATCTTAATGCGCACTACAAGTTAACGAAAGACTGAGTTGTTCTCACGCTTGTACAGGAAAAGCCTCAGAACCTCACTGTATTGTTCAAAGATGACTTTTATTCGAAATGTCAAGCTAAGGAGATTTTCCACCCCCAAAGACTTAATTTAGCAAGGTAACATGGACGTGATAGGGATTGCAATCCAGCAAAGCGGGATCTCGCAATCCCGCAACATTAGACAGTCTGGCGAATTCCGCACAAAATTAAGCGGATCCGCAAAATGTGGCGGAAACGTGTGTCAGTCTGTGTGACTCGCTGCCCCGTCGTAGTTTTCCGGCCTCACTGGGATGTGTTCCACTGTTGACATTTGCCTCGTGTGAACAAACGTTTGTTTTTGTCAACCTACGTCACTCCTAAGTAAATAGAACCACTTTTACGTACTGATTATAACTTACGTTTGTTTTGAGTACACATTTCTATAATTTGAGTTATATTGCGTATTTAGTAGGATTTTCTAACTATATAATAAGTATTTGTTATGTGTTGCACACAGGGGCGACCCTAGGGCGATGCGAACGGTGCGATCACACCAGGCGCCGTTATATGAAGGGCGCAGAAATTGCAGCGTTAGAAAAATAATAAAAAATAATAAATAAATAAATAATAAAAAAAATTAAAAAATAAATAAATAAATTTTACAATATTGCTATTCACATATTATTTTAACGCACTAATCATCCAGAATTTATAAACGTAAGAGCTTCAGATTAATGCATAATTGGATGTAGTCATAGATTCGAAGCAACTCGAGTAAGCTCGAGTTACCCGAATCAAGAAAATCACAACTCGTCCCATAATTAGCACACTCCGGTGCTGCGTCTCCCGCATCTGTTTTTTTGCCTTTTGGGCTGTAGTCTTGGAGTTCATTCACACGCGGGTGTATGTTAATTTCTATTTCTAACAGGTTAGACCTTAGGTGATTGCAATTAACGTTAGTATCGTAAAAATTTACAAGCATAATGTCTTTTACAGACAAGACATATCGCTGCCTACAAAATCTATGTGGCGCACAATACTTAAAAAGAAAACAAAACCAAGGCGAAACTGAGGAAGTTTCAAAATTGATTGCAAAGATTTTGGAGATGAGAAGTCATCTAAATCGTCGTCATCGGAACTAGTTCAGTATGCGACGGAATAAAACTTATTTAACAGAAGTTCTTCAGACGAGGTTGATGATGGAGAGCAGCATGTACTAGAAGCTGTAGCGTTCTCTGCTGTTCAGAATATTACAGAATGGTGTACCAGACATACCACCACCGTCGCCTATTCAAAGTGCAAATCGTGAAATTTCAAAATGGTCGCTTATTGACTCTCCAACGAGAGATAAAATAATTATTCGAGCAACGAAAAAATCCAAGAAAAATCATGGACGTCATTTTTCAAGTACGCATTTTCGAGGAGTAATGCCAAATGGAGAAACTTATGAAAAAAATGGCTTGTTCACTCTAAAACTGCACATAAAGTATATTATTTTCTGTTTATTCAACAGAAGGCCTCACTCTTATTTGGGAAAATGATTTGATGACTGTAACTAATTACAAAGCGTCTCAAAACTCACGATACTTCTTCAAATCACCAGAACACCTTGTTTAGTTGGATAGAAGCGATGATTCGATTAAAAGAACTTCAGTCTAATAGACAAGCAATTGTAAATACAGATTGAAGACGAAAAATCACGGTGGGTTGCTATCCTCGAATGAACTCCAAAATATTCTTTTTAACATACAATAATTTCAGAGGAAGCTTTGGTTTTGAAACACAAAATAATTCTAATGGCAATTTCTTGGGTATACTAAAAAAAAGGTATATTGCACCTGCTAGGAAAATATGAGCATCTCCGGCATATTGCTAATAAAGAGATTAATGTCTATTATTTTTGCAAATGTATTCAAGACGGATGATGTTCGTAATAAATTTTGACTACGGGTAAGTCATATAAATTCCTTTCCATCACACTGAATTGAACACCTGATGTCAGACACGTCGAAGAATTATCTTTAACATTGCTTTTGTTGATACTAATGAAGACAAATTCCATGTGCCTGAGTGTTTCGCTGCTTACAAGCCGGAAAGTGTCTCTTGGAGACTTGGGATCTGGACTCACTGGCCTGTTTATCGACGATCAGATTGATGCTTAACACCGTCTGTCACCCACAATGTTTGTGAATTGCAGAGTATAGATGTAGATGGAGTTACTTTGCAAAAGTTCGATTTGGATATGAACGATTGTCGAGGCCAAAGATAAGACAATGTATGATACGAGGAAACAAAGGGGCTCAAAGAAGAATTCTAAACTAATATCTTCGAGCATTGTTTTAATACATGCAGCTATCACTAAATTTGCTAATAGCAGGTGCCACCAAAACATCAGCTAAATCGGTTTCCTTGTCCGGATTTCATTGAAGCATATTTGTTCTATTCGCTTGATCAAAAAGGTGATGGGAAGTGGTATCAAAGCAGTTAGGACTATCATCAAATAAATTTGCGAAACTCTTTTGGAGAGTTTCTAGCCTCGCTGCAGTTCCTTATCACTACTCTTCAGTTCGTGACGCCCTTCTTGAAACGAATCATTCAGTTGCAGGTACCTCTGCCTTGTCACTGAGTCAGATCATGGAGCAATTTTGAGTTCATAGTTACATTGGTGTCTTGGTATAATACATTGTTTCAAATAAATATTGTAAGCAACGCTGTACAGGCCGAAAGTGGGTTTATGAAACGTTTCACAATTGCTGGAAAACAGTTCGGAATTTGAGAAAGAGTACCGGGACTATTTATCTGCTCTCTGATAACAGCTAGAGAAATTGTTTCTCAGACTGGGACATATCCTATTATTAAGCCAATCGGATACCGATGAAAGTAGAGATTTATCATGCTGACTGAGACCTGAACCAGAAATAAAACCAATATAATTCGCTGTAGCATAAGGTTTTTGGATTCCTAATTTATTTTTAAGTATATTTGTTTACTAATTCTGGCATCATTAATTCAGTAGAAGTCTGTATCGCTGTGTAAACTTCAACTAAAATACGCACAAATTACAAAACAAGGTTATGAGCATTACATAAACAGATCTAAGTAACTGCAAAGAAATGAATTGCCAGAACATTACTTTCACCCGTCATTTCTGACGGGACGCTATTTTCGTTATAAACTGTTGAAAAGAGAAGTTTACCAGTTTCCTGAATTATCGTCAATAAAACATCATTCCATACGATGCTAACATATTCCGTAGCCACGTCAACGAAGTAAAATTGGACATGGATAGAAGATTTAAAGATATTTTGTAATTGAGGGAGTATGACTGGATGAAAGTCTTTTTCCCGCAAATAATGAACAGGCTAATACAATTTAATTTAATTTAATTTAATTGCAATGGAGCACAGGCTCCGGTGGCAATTTCCCTACACACCCATTTTCCCCCTATACTGCACCAAGAAGCACTGTTAGAAATTGGACCTAATGAAGAGAGTAAATATAAATTCGATAGTGGTAGATACCTGTGGCAAAATAAAAAATAATGTCTGGCTTATGTCTAAATATATCGAAAATTATATTCATTTTATTGATACCTTTCCCAGTATCATGTTTTGTGTAATCATGCTTTAGTGCTATTAATCATATTATGACCAAAGAAAGAAACCGCCTGAATATTTCCAAAAGAGGAGACCTTCGTTTTTTCCTTAGGGATATCGTTAATAAATTAAACAATTAATTTTATTTGTTAGACCTATTGCTTCTATGTACGCAAAATATAAACAAAAAGACAGATTTAACTACAGTAAGTCGTTTTATAAAGATTTATTTTGCCAAATTTAGTAAAAAGTGCAACATAAAGTACTTAGTAAGTAATTATTATTATTTGCTTTAACTTGCTGTAATTTTACAAACTTTATAAAGTTGGTTTCCATCTTTAGAAATCACCATTACTGTGGAACCGGTGGGTGGTTAGAAAGCTTTAAGAAACTAACAGAGATTCAAAAGTCGGCGCTACATCAAAATGGTTGACTATTCCCTGTCTGTTGGGACACCTTAATCACGAATAAGCGATTGCACATTTGGGGTGCTACAATATCTCGCACCACCCAAAAAACTTTCTAGGGGCCGCATCTGAACTACACAGTTAAAACTTTTTATACCCATTTTCTGTGTTTGCAGATAAAGTAACTGCGAAAACTTTCTGTATTTGCGGCTGAAAATGTAATTATTCGTTAATACAAAACTAATGTTATCGCAATTTTAACATTTATTTATTTAGCAGCTATCAAAATGCAATTGTTTATCCTTTGACTTATTGTTGTTTTGGCCCCTGCCTCAATGAATTTGAAACACAAGATCTTTGACGAAAGCCATCTGCTTACATGTGCCGCTGTGATCTTGTAATGATTTGTTCAAGCGCCACAATACATTATTTTTGAGTGGTAGCATGTGTCATTTCATCTCCTCGCTATTATTTTGACTAAAGGAAAAAAATAATTTTTTTTTTTTTTTTTGAAGTTTTCACGTCTGTATCTCCTAATTGTGTTGTAAAAATACCATACTTCCACGCAGTGGCGGATCCAGGATTTTGCATTTCTTGGGGGGGGGGGGGGGGCCCTTGAGCGAAAAAAAAGGCCACAAAATCCCAAAAATTACGATGTCGGAGGTGGATCTAAATACTTTTGGGGGAGCTTGAGCCCCCTAGCCCCCCTCCCTTCCCTGGATCCACCACTGCTTCGACGGCTACCTCCGCCGTCTTCCTCACGTGTTTTTACAACGCAATCCGACGTTACATCCGTAAGGACTTCACTGCAATCACACGCCGAGAAAGTCTCCTTTCAGAAATAAAAAATAATAATTTCCACTCTAAAAAGTCGTTACGCCACCTAAAGTAAAACTGAAATACTTGACCGTTTACGTCTTGGTGAGTAGTTTCTTTTAATAATAATGAATCAACTATAAGATCAATCAAGGAATCAAGAGACATAGTAATGAATCCCACAAAAACAATTCTTGTAAAAATAGAACAAGTCTCATGCTTGTGCAATTTTAAAAAAAAATTACGAGATCTTGTACTGAGCCAAGTCTTCACTTTACAGAGTATATTCTCTTTACTTTGTGAAACAGAATGCATTCTCTCGGTGTTATAGAACGTTTATTTAGAATAAAACATTGAAGAAACTTTGGTGACTTGGCCATTATGCATACCAAGTTTTTAAACTGATGTGATCTACGCACATAATATGAACTAAGACTAAATATTTTCCATTTTTGATTATTTATTTAAAAATTGGTTTCGATTTAAAAACAAAATGTAAAACCTCGAAATATACTTAAGACATGCTAAATAAAATTAATGTTATTTTGCCAATTAAAATATTGTTAAGTGTTAATTTTTATCATTTAACATTAAAATTGATTTATTAATTTAATTAACGAAGTTTATTATTTAATTTATTAACACTTTAAATAACTATGTTTTAAATATATACGTCAAAAAACTATTGGCGCCAATCCCGCTGGAATTCCGCGTCCCATAAATGTTAAAGATTAAAAAATGGTCAGGTTATGATATATGTAGATTGCGTAAATGATTGTACATCATTTAGACACCCTGCTCATCAAAATAAAAAAAATAAGTACAATTAATTTAACTAATTATCAATAAATTAATAGTTAGAAACAAGCCGTAACAAGAAAAGGGCACATTGAACAACCCTTAATAGTGTAAGCCCGTGACCGTTTTTTCCGTATCGTCACGGGTCTAGAATAATTCCAGTTTTTAGGATGAAAGATTATGACAGGTTGATTTGATTTGACCAGATATAAACTTGACCTGTGTTTCAGGGTGAATAGAATCTCTTGAGCTTGAAGAACTCAGAAGAATTAATAAGGTTTTAAGCACGAACAGGGACGATAGCGCAATCGGAAAGTTGCTTAAATACAATCTTGACTTACAGTTGACCTTTAAAGTTCACTCTACAAAATTTAAAAATTCCTGTTTGCTCCGAAAGCATCACTTTTTTTATTTATTGAGACTGGGCAAACACATCATAGTATCTCTGACGGCCACAGGACTTAATATACATTCCATATCACTAAACAGTTGAGTAACTCCGAAGAAATTAATTGCCAGAAGAGTTGATTCGGTAACATATTTGGTTTGGTGTCCTCTTAAAATAACCTAATAACTCATGTACAGCGAACATGAACGAAGACCATTAACGAAAAATGCCAGTAAAATACTTAAAAAACAAATAAACTATAATGCATAAACTTTGGTCAAGCAACAACATCAGTGAAAGTTTTAATTAAACTGAAATTTATCCTAAACCGGAATGACAATTGGCATTCGTGGTTACAGCAGAAACCATGAGTATTTTTTTTTTAAAGTTTTTAAGTTGCTTTCATTATCAACATCTTAATGAAAGGCAGATCCACTTTTTTTCAGCCGCAAAATTCATCAATATTTTTTAACTATGAAATGCTACGAAAAGCAGACTTAATGAATGTACTATGGCAATTGATTTTGTAGCAGTTGCTTGGCTATTAAATTGTGGACATAACCACGAATTTATACTATTGATATCGCTTGTCGCTGTTTTGCGAGCGAAGGCTGACACGTGACACTGTTCTCCAGTCAATACATATGGAGGTGAGTGAATGAGTGAACTTACGAAATTATATAGTAGATTTCTAGATATTCCAATGACACACCTCTTGCGGTGTTACATTAAACATCTATGTTTAATAATTATTGTATGCTGGAAGTATTACCAGAGACTGGTATCCTGCCTAGGCCCCTTGCTAATGGTGATAATCTTTCACCGAACAATGGCAGTTACATATTCGCTACGTAACAGGTGATCTCCTTTGTGTGAAATGGTTCCATTGTACTCGCGATTGCACCAGACACTTGAGAGTCACCTTCACTCCAAGAAGGAATATTTCAAGCTTACACTGGTAACAAGGCGTGTTAAAACTGTCATCTATATTGGATCCCATGAAGGAGGTCATTACTTTGTGACTAGATAAAAATCTTACTGGAGGGGAGAGAGGTCAACCAATATAGATACAACAGAGGTCTCCTCGGGAAAAAACTCTCGGACCCTTGCTCCTACAGTCGCTCACTTGCGATGCCGACTTTGCTGCAGCGCCTAGATGATTTTTGGATAAACGCCTAAACCACGTCTGGGATGAGCTAACAATTCGACGCCAATAGGGTGAAGGCAGTCAAGACTTTAACGCAGAGATTAGGCGGCCAACGGCTGCCGTATGATCCCTCCACCAACGGCGCCTCGTAAGCAAACCGGATAGCCCGATTTTTCACCGTTTACACTTTAAAGCCTTATGATATGTCTGTCCGCGACGTTTCCCCACACCACGGCAACATATTCTAGCACCGGTCTGACCAACGACGTATAAAGTCTAATGGCCTGGTCAGCTGGTAACCTAGATGTAGGATTGAGAATGGGATAGAGTGGGTTCGCATCCTTCCTTCAGCTTTCGACCTGAGGTTATTGACGTGATTCTTACAGGTTAGTCATCGTTCAAGCATCACACCTAGATAGGTTGCTGTCCTGGTTCATTGGACACCCTTGTTGAAAAGTAGTCCACTAGTGTACACTACAATGACAACATTAGGCGGCCAGACCACCTTCTATTACAATGAACTACATGCTGACAACTCCGATTATGCTACACCGATGATGAAACTTGTAAAAACCTAAACTGGAAGGAGATACGTGCAAACGTAAGAACTTCCCATACTCCGGGAACAATGTCACCCGGGTAACGTTGGTCTGTCGGTGTATCAGGTCTCAGTGTGATCCCATGCACGGACCACCATATCGTCAACGCTGGACAGCCAGATGAAATATCGTTCAGCATAGCGTGAAAATTGGCGATCACACAAAGCCCACAGATAAGGTAATAAACGAACAGTGTTTATTGAAATGATCACGTGTGTTCGACCCTTATTCAGCTATATCCTGTGATAGCTTGACATGGAATCTCAATACAGACTAAACTTTCTAGTCACAATTTACGTAAACTATCAACCAAATCATTGTTATAGTACATGACTTTTAAATGCAATTTTCAGTGTTTGGAATAAATTTTCTAGTATTTCATATGATGAAAGTTTTTTGCTTTTTGTTAAGTTTTTAAATAGTTGCCTTGGCAATTCCCCGGTTATTAAAAACCTTAATTTCACATTTAATTGTCTTCACAGGTTATCTTCGAAGAGCTGCGATTGTGTGCATTGTTGAGTTTCAATGAATTGACATGTTCAATGGCAATTTTAAAGCGGAGTGAGCAGTTCTTCCACCTGATAGCAATGTCGCAGCTGTTCCGGACGACGCAAGAGCTAAGGCTATGTGATTTTGCGAACGAATTGCTGCCAATATCAATATAATTAGGAACATTTTACCAGTTCTTCCTAGCGCATTTCTCCAACTCCGTTACTGACAGTTTGTATCATTTGATCGTAAATGTCTTATGGATCAAGTGTTATCTTAGGAATATTTGATTATTTTTATTATTAATTGCTATGGAGCTAAATCTCTGGTGACAATTCCCAAAGTCATCCAATTACCCATTTTTATACATTTTAATTTTTTATAATTGGAGTGTTAATTTTCTCTCCCATTTATTTTTCCGATGTACCAATTTTAATTTTATATTTCAATTAGCTCGAACAAATCACTGAAAATTACTGGAAAAAAAGAACGAAATGAAAAGAACAATTAAAAGACAGAAAATATCGAAATGACTGAATTGAAATGAAAATAAATCTACACTGCCCAGTTCATAAAAAATAAATTATTCTCGCGAAATGATCGCAACGGTAAACGACACAGCTTAATTTAAACGCAATGAAGTAATTAAATCAAAATAAAAAAGAACAAATCATTCCAAATCACCGAATATAAGAAAACAAAATCATAAAAAACAAAAATAAATAAATATTTCTAACGAAATAACTGACACAGGTATGTAAAAAACATTCACGAATTCGAATGCAACATTGTGTCAAAATTTCAAAGCAACCGGTGAAGAACTTTCGGAGATTTAAGATTTTGAACAAACGAGCATTACATTTTTATTTGTAAAGATGTTCTATTTTCCGGGTTGCTGGCTTTTGGAGATAGTACCCACGAAACTCTGTAGTAAATCATTACAACAAATACTTTCTCTAACACTAACTTCTTACGAAGTATTTAATGCAACGATGTGTATCAAGTTGACTACAAAAGCAAATGATATCCATGGCAAATTCAGATACATTATAAAACCGTCGTTACATGGTTTTTCATATCTTTTACAGATCGGAAAATAATGAACATGTCTACTAATTTCACAATAGCCATTTTCACCAGAAAGTTACTGACACAATTCATTATACTGTTACGCAGTTAGTTACTATTGTATACGTTTTTAGGTGACCTTAGGCTGAATATATATATATGTTTGGGGATGACCGCAATCTAACTGGTTGAGTGAAATGAGTGAGTTATGATGATCCAAACCGCTGAAAAATACATATTTTCCAACTTAGTATTGGTATAATGAGATTATACCAAGATTTAGCCTTAGAATTAGTTTTCGAAATTCTCGCAGGTAATGTGTCTATGCTTCTATTATAAGTCTATAAGCTGGCTGCCTTTAACTGTCCTTTAGTCTAACTTACGCTTTTAATCTGTGGAACCAAATAAGAGTTTTTTTTAAAAAAATTTGAAAGTTTACAGTTTTACTTAAAATCTGCGTTAAGTCTTACGATTATACTTGAACGGAGCAAGAAATGATAATCCGTTTGTACCGCGAACAGATAGGCGCCACATATCACACTGCATCTACGATATATCCAAAAAAGATCACGCCACAACAGTGATAAATACTTCAGGTCTTGGTTTCTGTTAATATTGTTTTTCTGGAACGTAACTTGCGGTATTTATTTTTTAAGTTTTCTGAAATATAATACGTTAGAATGCACGGAAAACGTTAATCAAGATTAACGCCACACTAAGCGTAACTAAACTGTGAAATTTAATTTACGTTTCTACTAGAAGAGAATAAAAGGCAAACGCAATATTACGCACACCAAAGTACGCGTGGATGAAGCAATGGGAAAATATTAGTTACTATAATAATGTTGAATTATCCCTATTATTCATTTTGTTATTGTTATTTAATTTTTGCTATAACACTATGATTTATACATATTTTACAAGTACGTTTCTTTAATTTATATTTAACCGGTTAAACATAAATAGCTACTACGTGCACTCAACATCCAGTATCTCACCGGGAGGTAATTTGTTAACGCGACAATCCATTTAATCAAAAAAAGATAGTAAAACCCTGACAGAAGTTCAATGATCTCAGTAGATAAGAGGGCGTCTATAAATTACGTGAGCACAAAATGGGGGTGGGGGGGAGAGAGAGAGAGAGAAGTCTGACAAAATCTCACCAAGGGTAAGGGATGGAATCGATAAGAATCTCACGTTAACTTATATTTCAGATTTCCGCCCTCCATTCAAAAAATAAGGGGAGGAGCGGGAATCCAAATTTTAAGAAAAACATGTCACGTAACTCTCACCTAACTGTGTCTAAAGATTTGTTTGTATTTCTCTCGAATTCAGAAATAATAAATTTGACAGGTAATAAAGAAATATTGGTAGTGAAATGTGTTTGTGGAGTTATTGAAATCAACAGAACGGGGAGTAAATTGAAATCAGTTTATTGTATTACTCATTTTAAATTTGCAATAAGCAACAAACAATTCCAACCGCTAGTGTACTATAGCACGAATTTATACTACTTTTGTTTCTCTCAGCGATTATAGTAAATTGTTTTAGTATAGGGTTTATGTTTAATACGAGCAAGGATTCTATGTGTCCCTTGCATTATTGTTTGTTGTGTTTTTTTTTTGTTTATGTCTTTACGCCTCGTTGATGTCGAGGTCATTACAAGCGGGATGGGGACAAGGAACGGGAAGGAATTCGGCCGTAGTCTTTTGAAGGAAGCATCCCGGCATTCACCTGGAGTGATTTGGGGAAACTATGGAATTGTTTGTTGGATCAGAACAGAATGTCTCGGGAGGAATCAATCTACATTTGACACAGCAGAAAGAAACGACTATTTTATGCTGACTGTACAGTCCTCATTATGCATCCTAAATCATCCCAGACGATTTTATTTTTCGTTCTGTGGTTAAGCAGCTTTACTGGCTGTATCTATGGGTAGTTAATACCATTTACATAATAAATAACATGAAACATGCACTTGCGAGTTCTTCTATATGTGTTTAGAAAGCGTATAACTGCAAATATCCCTAGCTTGTATACAGAATTCGAAGCTAGAGAAACCAGAAATCTTAGTACCTGATACAACGTTGGATAACAAACTCAATTGGGCAGAGAACATTGGGCAGGTGGTAAGATAAGGTTACAAAATTCATTTACTGGAGTGGTTGTTGAGAGGATGTACCAGAGAAGTTAGGGAGTTGGGTTACAAAACTTTGGTCAGACCATTGGTTGAGTATGGTGGTGTAGTTTGGGACCCACATTTTGGTTTTCAAATACAGGAGTTGGAAGGTGTGCAAAGAAGAGCAGCTAGATTTGTTTGTGGAAATTATCGCAGGACCAAGTCAGTAACTGATATGATAAGGGAGCTGGATTTGGGTCTCATAGGAGGAAAGGAGGAGGAGGGTGAAGCGAGTGTTGGGAATGTACAGGGCATATGTTGGTGATGAAGCTTGGAGGGATATTGGTCAAAGAATTAGGAATAGTGCATGAAAGGGGGAAGGTGACCATGACCACAAGCTTGCACTCGATTTCATGCATAAGGGAGTGGGAAAATTTTCTTTTGTCGGTGAGGATGTCAGGGATTGGAACAAATTACCAAGTGTAGTTATGCATAATTTTCCAAAAATGCTTAATCAATTTAAAATTAAAATTTGTAAATCAGAATAGTAAATTGGGGGAGTGAGAATTTAACATTCCAATTATAAAAGAAAATTTAAAATATATATAAAAGGAGTAATTAGATGACTAGGGAAATTGCCACCGGAGTGATGGCTCCATCGCAATTAAATTAATAATAATAACTTCAGTGACAATAAATATTGGTAAAATAATGACTAACGAAGAAAAATACTGGGATCCTGGAGAGTTTAAATCTAATGCTAATTACTTTTCTGAAAATGAGAAATTGTGGAGAAAATTATATTTTATTTTCTGCATGGTGATATAAATATGAAAACATGTTCCAACATGAACATTCCGCTGTTTCTAGTTCATTCGCATTCATAGAAAATAAAGGAAGATTTATTATTATTATTGTTATTTAAGTTAGAAAAACAGCGAACGAAGCATAAAGATCTTCGAAATTACGACGTGTGTTATTAGCACAGTTTTTAATCACGTATCTGTTTACAAAGAGATGGTTGATAACAATTTTAATGAAGCTGTATAATTAAAACATCTCCAGAAAGTTCATATCTTGTAACCAGTTTGAGAGTTCGTACTGAAGGAATCTCTGGTGTAGTCACTCCCTCGGTTTTCGCAGCCGAGACTTCTCTTTGAGAAAAAGTTTTTGTGTAAACTCATCAACTAGAAGCATTTCATTTTCCTTAATCTGAGAAGCGCGCGACACGTCCTCTGTCTCCGCGTTCCCATTTCACACTCGTCCATTTTCTTGATGTCGCGCGGGGTCTTCCTTTTATTATTTCTCCTATCAGGTGGGGTATCATCACCTCCTCTTCGCACGTCTGCACTTTCGTCTCTTCTGTCTTTGGCACGCTTCGGCCCTCATCTTTTATTTACCGGTCCTCCCAAAGGAGCCATTTTATCTTCGCCTTTGTCGAGCTTCAATTTTTGACCGCCGTACTCTCTCTCTGCCTCGCGAATCTAGCGGAAACCTAAGACGAGCTCTGATTTCGGAAGAAAAACGTCGCTCGTATATTTTCGGCGCGAATAGAGGTGGGGTTTAGGATTTGCACGTTCAGGGAAAGAGATGGTCTCCATGTTCCCCCGTCTGCTCCTTTTTCAGTTTATTCCGGTTTCTCACGCTTACAGGCACAACATACAGAGGAAGATAAATTTACGGTTTCGAGTATTCTCTTATTAAGTAATTTAAATTACGTTATTTAGTATTACAATAATATTTCAGTGCTGATATTTAGAGAAGTATATTCTATTTTTCTAATAAAATTTTTAGAGCATACACTTAAAGACATTTGAAGTGTGATTATTGATAATCGAACGATGGAGTATAAACAACGGTAAACGGTAAAAACAATATAGCCTACATTGGAATGTCTTTCTAACCGAACTTTTATCAGAAAACTTTAAAGGAATAGAAGTAACAAAACGGCTCTCTAAAATCAGCAATTTTACTTAACACATGCTGCAAAATACTACGGCATTAAGAGAGTCAAAATCGAAAATAGATTTTATTTAATTTTAAAGCCAACACAAAAAGTATTTTAAAGAAAGCATAGAAGAAAACATTACTACAAATGCACTGATGGTGTCTATAGAGAACAGGGGAAATAAGGAATAGTAATTTTACTTACTATGGCGTTAAAAAATTATAAATCGTGACGAAATTGGTGCTCTACATTCAGGTTGCTTCTGCGAATGCCGAGAATTTGAACCTTGCCCAAGGATTGATGTAACTGAAAGAACGTGTATGCTGTATAAGACCACTTTATTGTTTCCTTCCTCGATGTAATTAAATATTATTGATTAGAAAAGTTTTCTATTTTGTTTGTTTGTATATAGTTTTTACTGTAAAAAAGGTTTTATTAATAGTCGAATATTTTCTAAAAACCTCGTTATATCTGACTTCTTTTCAAACAGTTCTTGGGCCATGTGGCATGCCTTGGTAAATGTATCCCACTTTTTTTTCAGTACAGTGCACATATCG
>CM061920.1:346309493-346511188 GCA_031002005.1 Vandiemenella viatica | reverse complement strand
TTTTGTGGTAATTTTTGCAATGTCTGCCATTTTCGTGCCTTAATGGAGATTATTTCTGGTATACTTCAGTACCCTTTTGTCTGCTTCATCAAGTTGTTGGTAACTTTCACTTTTCCCCTCCCTTTCGGTAAGTACATTTCGAATTAAAATTCATATTTCCCAACATTCAGATGATTCAAAAATGTTTTAAACTCCATTATTTGAACGGCTCAGTGTCTTGAACAATTTTTATAAACTGCAGACAGCAGTGAGTTAATATTTGAATTAAAAAGTCTTTGTACGAATGTCGAATGAATATTCATACTGAAAAAAATTATGTCTCTTTCTTTCCTATTCGTCTCTTTTTTTTACGTTTCCTGATTTCTTGTTTTCTTATATATCTTATGAAGTATACATTGCTCATACTCAATGAACTCGCTCTACATCTAAGCCCGTTCCGTCCATCCTCGAAACGACTGGGATGATATTCTGGTCTGATTGTTCTCAGGTTGAATTTCATAATGCATAATCTCTATTTAAAGCGGCGCAGCAGCTTTCTAGTGCCGGTAATACGTTTTATTCTGGGAGGCCTTATCTCGGACTAACATATCCAGGTGTTCGTCTGAACTATACCGCCTTCTTATCATTATCTGGCAAGCCACGTTTTTCCGGATGGTATTTTCTGCATAATACCCATGGGGATAAGGAAGTAATATTCTCTCGCTTTGTTTTAACCAGTCCTTTTTGAAATAGTTCGTTTGCACAATACTTCACGTCAACTGCTCATAAATCTGCAATGATATGCATGATACACCAAAATTAAGTGAAACTGTTATAAGGGAAGTGAAATTTAATTCTCTAAAAGATGATGTGACTTGAATTTATATTAAATTCAAACAGCCATTATCTCTGCTTTCAGTCCAAGCTAATCTAAAGAGTATTCCAGATATAATGAACTTATTGGCCACGAAATTTGAATGCATATAACAAAAAGGAGAATAAACGTTTAAAAGGTTATAACATCGCCATAAACAGTTTATATATTTCATCAATGTTATCGTGATGTTGCGTACTTCTTATAGTAAGGTTTAAAGTTTGAAACAATTCGTTACAAACCATGTATGATAAGGGCAGTGATGCTACTGATGTTAAGATTACGTTAACTGAAAAGTTATGGGAATAAACACGCTCTGAAAATGATGGCTGAAGACTGAAATTTTAAGAAAAATCTGATATGAAGGGGAGATACAAAGAGGAACATATTTCAGGCACTAAGGACTGGTTTTTAGTAAGAAAATAGAAAAGAGATAAAGGAAAAGATTGTAATACAGACAAATATGAGATCTGTGTACTAAATAATTTTCTACATTGACTATTTGGCAAAAAGAATTTGGAATGAGACAGAATCATTCGAGAGAAATATTAAAACTGGCGAAAGTCAGATGCCAGTATTTGAGAAGTAGTTGCTTGTTGTGAAGCTGCGAAATGAGATCTAAATTTCAAGGGATTGATTTTTTAAAATATTTGGTTTTACAAAGTTCATTTAGGGATATAAGTTTTATGGACAGATTTGAAGGCATTTTGGCTGATTAGTATAACTTCTAGTCCATTATTTAAGCGATTAGGAAAATTGCACCTTGCAAAGTTATTTCGAGAAGACCGTCGTTATGGAGTTATAACTGTTGGTGGGGCCACCGAGTTGTTTTTTTGAATTTCGGCTAAAATCAACAACTTCGAGAAATAAAGGGAGCCATAGAGTTGTCACAGCATTATTTACAGATACAATCACACGAGGTACCTGTCAAGCACACAAGTAGCGCCTGCAGATGTATTTCTTTTCAATTCCGCGAGTTAAACTAATACCAAATGTGTACTAAACGTAGAGATGAAAGCAGTCGGTTTCTTTCTTTGTTCGGTTTAACTGATATTAATTCTTCTCCTGCATCCGTGCACGTATCCTACTTGCATCCGTGAGGAGGCTTTTGTAGGATGGTAGTTTAGATTAATCATTCAGTACTGTATCCCTTGTCCTCTAAGGAGGTTTTTCCAAGATCATTTAACATACGAAATCGGCAGAATTCGGAGGAATATATTTCCAGACAGAATTTAAATAACATCATTCATAACTTTACTGGACAAAAAAAATAAAGTTCAAAGATCCGTCAAATCATCATCGCCTACTTTGTTACCACGCTAATTCCAATAATATATTTTTTAATGTTTGTTCCTGCATCACGTCCGAACGGCTGGGATAATTTTAATGAAACTTACCACATCCGTTTCTACCGGGGTAACTCAAACCACTGTGTGAGTAAATCAGTCCCAACACAGTTTATTCTTGATGGGGTGAGTATGAGACGTTTAAATGCATATAACAAATTAAGCGATTGGCATGAAATATTATTCACGTGTTTCAGCCTCTCAGACTAAAATTGTCACCAGCCCCAGTAGCAAGTGTCTAGAATACACATGGGCTTCACGTATTTAGACTGGCCGGTTCGAGTCTGGCCCTAGGAAGTGTGGTTTTAATTATTTGTTGTTTTCGTCTTATGTCGTCCATACTGTGAACTATAGTTATATGAGGAATGCTTACACTTGCTGAGCCCGTCAGGATGATAACTACCCCCACTGCGTTTAGGGATGCCTCTCGAACTTTCCAGCTTTTCAGAGAAGGCTGGGTGATTTTGACGAAACTTGGTGGTAGTGTTTTTCATTAACTGGTTTCAAAAGCTATAGGAATAAATAAAACTCAATCCAAGGAGTAAAAGACAGGGTGGGGATGACTGGCATTCTGTACACAATTTCAACAAATGACTCCACACGTTCAACCCATCCCCTTCTGAATAAAGTGGTGATAGGTCGACGATTTGTTAAAACGAAGGAGCGATTTTGATCAATCTGAATCAACATTTTTCTCATTTGACGGCTAAAAATACTCTAATGTTAAATCAACAACAGACCGGATAACGGCGGGAACTCTGCTAGTCTGCTAGATATAATTTTTTTGGCTGTCACGGCCGGCGGGTCACCGAGATGCTATTGGCTGGATGGAGCTCCGCCAGACTGAGCCCAACGGAATTAATATCTATTTTGAACATCGTGCCCTTTTATGTATGATCATCCATAACTAACAGGTAGCCGACTCGATCCGATGAAATCGCAAGATCTATTTTACTTTCTTTGCTTGCATGAAGTTAGTTTGTCGTTGGATTTCATTTTACAGCAAACACGTTAAAAAATATGGTAAATCTCATGGATAAATAAAACATGGTAGAAGGTTGTACTTTAAGATTCAATGATGTCTTTCCTGTCGTCGCCATTTTTCAACCAGTACTATCACGTTGCCTGGCTGTCTTTAGGTTTTTAGGTATTTACATTCTATGCCAGATTTGAGGTCACATCAGACGTTTTATTACATTGTATTTGAATTTTACATTGTGTGCGTGTTCTTTGTCGTTGGGTCACTATGTTTGTTATTTTTATTCAGATATTGTATAATATCTGTATTTCATTAGTGTAATGTTTTATTAGAATTGTTAGTAATATCAGTTTTAATTGTGGTCAAGGCAGCATATAACGTTATAAACTTGGACTATTCTATATTCGTACCCATACTAAAAAGACAATCGTGGCTCCATACAACTGTAATTATAAACCTATAAATCGGCATTATCCGTTTCTTCCGGCATCACACAAAAGCTTTTGATAGGTTTTTCGCAGTCTGAAAGCGTAGGGTACGACTTAAATGTTAAATACGTTTATGACGCAACAACATTTGGCACTGGGGGGAGGATATTAAAATCTCTTGTAAACTTTCAAACTTTTTAACTATATCAGACATGACATAAAAACGGCAGATCAGATTTTTAGGGGGTTTCGACTGGCTGAAACCTTAAATTATGTATTAAAATTAGTACCTATGTTACATAACTCTATATCACTCGGGGCCGGAGGAGGGAATTAATATCTCTTCTGAAGATCAAATCCTTTTATCTATGAGCATCCATGACTACTTAAACGTGGTTATCACACAAAAAACACAACTTAGGATCTGGACTATAGGGTTATTCATTACGTTACGTTAATTGGGGATGGAGCTAAAACAACATCAAATAAACGTGATTTAATTCTAAAGCACTATATAAAGCTTTTTATTCGTAGGCTCTATTCCGTCACTAAATCGCTGTAGTGTGCCGAAGGTGCTCATTTTTTAAATTTATAATGATTATCGTTACTTAGAAACGGTTTATCACGGTGGGAATTGTTGACAGGAGATTTTTTGTAAGTTCAGCAGCGTGAATTGTGATCAGGAAATAGCGAGTTGAAAATAATAATAATTAGATAGTCGTGAAAAAGTTTTCACATATAATCGTGTCTCCAACGACAAAGATCATAACGGATGTTAGTCGTTGCTTTGCGGCATGCCTCCGTGATATTACTGTTAATCGTACCAAGTCATACTTTACAACACTGACTTATCAATAGCTGGTAGGTACTACGAGTAATTTGTATCAAAGTACAATTGAGGGTGGAATTTCTGAAAACAACAAGAATCTGAAAAATATACAGTGAAATAAGCGTAGAATATAAATGGCCTGATAGTAAGAGTTAAAATATTGTAATAACTATTTACTTTATGCTTAGCTCCAATGAATCAAAAAAAAACACATCTATCATATAGAACATAATTACACTTTAGCAGACCGATGGCAAACAACATCCGTCCAATATATTTCAGGAAAGTAACGGGATACTACCACATTAATATGTCTCTAGGAGAGCATGATCACTCTCTAGTGGAAAAAGAGCATGGGAGCAGCCATGTTAAAACCTGCCTTATGATAGAACGTTGATGATGGTGACGACGATGAATGATTCAGGACAGATCTGGCCCATACGGACGAAGTCTCGGGCAAATACTAGTAACCAGTCAAACCTCTATTCGACGACTACACACTATATGTTCATGCTGCGGTGTAAACGGGGATGGGGATGGGGAAGGAGTGTCTTAACTAAACTGTCTCAATCTTTCAGAATGTGTGAGTTAAGCGATCATATCAGCGATTAGCATTAATCGGAATCCTACATGTAAATTGCCGAGTCCCCGCCGTTTCAGAACAAAACCTGAAAAAGGAAGTTAAATCACACGTCACATTCGTCTTTGACTGAAAAGTTAGTGGGAAACAATCAGAAGACTGTAGACCACCTTCAGTACGTAAATATCCTTTAAATATAATTTATTCCCAACAGTAATGTGCCAACGAACACCCTATTTATAACTAAACTTTTCCCTTTAGTTACTTCTGAATAAACAGCTTGTAATTTAATGCTCTTGCTGCATGGTGCTCCATCAATTACTTGATTAGCCAACGTTTTTGCCGCTGGTCGATATTTCATTACAACTTTCGTCGCTTGGTCGCTAGCCAATTCCACGTGACCTGATTCCATACAGTGCCACTGGAGGGAAGGTTTACGAGCGGCCCCCTTTCAGGTGCGCACACTGCAAGGAAATTGCTTTGGCGAAACCACCACAGCCTTCACCATACGAAACTGCTGATCGTCCTGATATAAACCTAACGCTCCTCCTCCTCAAGTTAGACAGGATAAATGATTTAATGAAAACTGATAAAACATTATCAGGCGTAATAAGACTGATCAGAGTACCTTTTGAATGTTTTGAAGGATTATCCAACAATTTTTACTGCATTATCTTTTGAAAATTATATATTAAATCTCATTCCTTGTTCCTGGCTGACTTCATGATTGGCAACGTTAAAGATACATAATTACAGTTGTAATTTTAATTTAAGTGTGGTTTTTCAGCAAATAATATATATTTTCCTCCAATTAAAAAGCAAATGACACTTTTCAGAAACTGAATGATCATTTCTTTCTTAACTTATTTCAATATATAAAATAATCTAATCGCGATGGAACGTATTCTCCTGTGGCAATTTTACTACTCATTTTTCTAATTCACGTTTTACTTTATAATCTTAAATTCTTTGAGAACAATTACGAATTTTAACTTTGAGAGCTGTATGAAAACACAGTGATAAATTTTCTTCAGTAATTACAGGTGATCGAGTACCTGCTTCCCTACAAATCTAACCAAACATTTAACACTAGACTTTGAGGATCTATTCTTTAGGAATTCAGCGAAAGGTAAGCAAGCATTATACTGTGAAGAGTACACTTTCGTATCAGTTTCGCAGACTTTATTAGGTTCATTCATTTTCGTTACAGATTTGCCCCTTAAAAATTCAATTTAAAAGGTTTTGTTTTAAAACTTTATTCTTTATATCAACTAAACTCATTCAACTTTAAATTATTACAGCTTTTCAAACCACAATGTCGTCAAAAGCTCAGAAGTCTAATATGAATTAATCAACAAAAGAATGATGACAGAGGAAAAAGATTATTCCAGTGACATGTTTCATTTATTTCCAGAATCCACATACCGTTTTTTCATTCACATATATGATTTAAATGCATTTAATTAATTTCTATGACAAAGTCTAGTTTTTTTTTTTGTTTAACGTTAATAAGCGGCTACTTCACTCAGTGGTGTGAATGTTGTATACAATTTCTTCTGAGGTATATTGGTGCCTTTACACTAATTGTAATAGGTTTGATTCCTATTACCTAGCGTGGAGGGTGCGAGGTAACGTTCTGGGCCTCTCATTCGGGAGGAGGCGGGTTCGAATTTCCGTCAGGCCATTCCATGGTTACTCTCCAATCACTTAAGGAAAATGCCTGGATCATCTCCTGTTTTATTTTAACGATTTTGGCATTTAATTTTTGTTTTATGTTTTTTGCCATCAGTCTCTCGACTAGTTGATGCAATCCTCCATCAATACCTGCGATTGTTCTTCCACTAACAAATTAACCAATCCCGCATATCTCAATTTAATGCACTGTCCATCTTTTTTTTCTGTTAGAATCTTCCACAAACTTCTTTCCTCACCATTTCAAAAAGACGTTCATTACGCACTTTTCCCAGTTCACTTATTTTTCAACGATTTTCTATAATACCACCGTTTCCTGCCATAAAGTTTTGTGCTCCAAAAATAGAGTTTTAAAAATTTCTTTCTCAACCCTAGAGCAATATTTAAAACTTATAGACTTCCATAGAGACCACGAAATTTATTAACTTATTTAGTGGGGAAATTTATTTTCGTACCTGCTTCAATTACAAGTTTAGGATAGATGACTTTTGTTAGGATCATCAACACGTTTCTGTTTCAATCCGCATAACAGTTCCAGTTCTGATGATTTCCATAAAATATCATTCGTTAAAGCGTTTTGTTCAGAAATTCCAATGCATTTTTATTTGTAAAATCCTCACTTGACTGTCTCTCTATTTCGAAAGTGCGTAGAAGTTTGGTAGTTTTCGCGGAAGTCATTAAAAATCGCGGAATGATTGTTGTGAAAAGTAAGGAATAATTTCCTTTTAAATAGATAAATCATGACATAATTTTGTGTATTTTAAATAAGAAATACATAAATGACGACTCTTTAAAAAATATTCAAACTCACATTGAAGATGTTCATCTCATACACAGTCCTCTTCTTCACATAAATAGATATTAGAAACTCAGGTATAAATATTAAATAAAACAGTCAAAAATTCTACCAGTAATTCAGAACCCGGGACTTTATAGAACTAATCGACTTATCACACTGCAAAACGTGTATCAGTTTCGTTACTTTTAGCATAGTATCAAGCTGTAAATGCTATTCACTGCGACAGTTATGTAATCTAGTACCGTTATCAATAAACATAATTGTTACATACAGTAAATTCAGGTTCGATCTGTATAATTTGTGGGATGTTGCATAAGGATTATATATATATATAGTATATATATATTTTCGCGTTGGAACCGGGACAGGTGTGAATTCGAAGGTTACTTGTCAATGAACACAGCACTTAAACTGAGAACAGGTTTATTGAGAACTCAAACATACACGCAGCACTGACTGCCTCTTGGGCAGAATGCTCTTCTATTTATACACAGATAGAACGTACTAGAGATTACAAGAGTAGTTAACAAATGAAATGTGTAGAAGTTACAAGTGACCTTAGGAAACATGTAGAATCTTCTGGAAATAATAAACAGAATTAAATAATTTTTGTCAGTGGGCGGGATTGAACCGGCGACCTTCGGTACCGCAATTCGTGACGCTACCCGCTGCGCCATGCTGGCAGACGGTACACTGGCGTTCATGCGGCATTGCTCCCTCTCCTGAGGAAAACAGCGTCCCGCTGTTAGATTTCTTTTGGGGCACGCTGAAGTGTCCTGGATCTTGATCTTGTCGTGGGTCCTCTGTATGGCAGTTCTGGAGGGCCCCTCCTGTTTGTACTATTATCTTCCTGTCCGACTTCCTCAGTATCCAAACCGTCCTCAGAGTCCTTGAACAAGAAGCTGGTTGTGCCTAGCTGCTCGTCAGGATTGTAGTAAGGCTTCATGCGGAGGACGTGAACAATGTCCCTTCGCTTTCGTCGTTTCGAAGACGGCTCATAATCCTCGACTTCGTATGTGACGTCTGACCGGCGGCGTATGACACGATACGGACCAAAGTACCGCTTCAGTAACTTTTCTGATAGCCCAACCTTCCGGACAGGGGTAAAAATCCATACGAGATCTCCTGGGTTGTACGCAACAGGTCGGTGCTTGCCGTCATACCGCTGACGGTCCCTCTCCTGGGTGGCCAGTGTTCGTATGCGAGCCAGCTGTCTTGCTTCTTCGACCCTGGTAATGAGCTGTTTTATATAGTCATCCTGAGTGTCGTCCGGCTGGAATGGGAACAGCGTATCCATTGTGGTCTCAGCTTCACGGCCATGGAGCAGAAAAAACGGAGTGAAGCCTGTCGTATCTTGCCTTGCTGTATTATAAGCAAATGTGACCACTGGCAGTATTGTATCCCAATCCTTCTGCTCAACATCCACATACATCGACAGCATATCGGCTAATGTCTTGTTGAAGCGTTCTGTGAGACCGTTTGTCTGAGGGTGGTATGCAGTTGTCATCCTGTGGACAACGTCGCATCTTGACATGACCTCTGATACTAGTCTTGACTGGAATACCTTTCCACGATCGGATATCATCACACGTGGTGCTCCATGCTTCAAAATAATGTCTTCTACTAGAAATTTTGCAACCTCTGGAGCTTCTGCAGTCGGCACAGGTTTGGTGACAGCGTAGCGCGTGAGGTAGTCGGTGCAGACTATTATCCATCGGTTACCGGTTGTCGACTTCGGGAACCTCCCCAAAAGGTCGATCCCAATTCGGTGGAATGGAACTGCTGCAGGTGGAATTGGTACTAGATGACCTGGAGGTAATTGCGGCACATGTTTCCGTCGCTGGCACTCTTTACAGTGACTCACATAATGCTTGACAGATCGGTAGAGACCCTTCCAGTAATACCTGCGTCTGATTCGGTCCAGGGTCTTCACAAATCCCAGATGACCGGATATTGGAGCGTCGTGGAAATACTTGAGAATAGCTGGCTGGAGATGAGCTGGAACGACCAGAAGCCACTTGGGGCCTAGTGGATCGTAGTTGTTCTTATACAATGTCCCATCTATCAATTGAAACCCTCCTTCTGGCGGTTCTCCTTTCTCCAAGGCGTCCTATGGTTCTTAATAACTCTGAATCTTCCCTCTGTTCAGCTGCAACGTCACCTAATTCAGCGAGGGCTGAAATTCCATTCATGCTGTTGTGTTCTATTAAAGGATTCTTGAAAGGCTGTCGGCATCCTTGTGTTTGCGTCCGTTTTTGAATACCACCGTGACGTCGTACTCTTGAAGTCTAAGTGCCCATCTGGCTAGTCGACCTGATGGATCCTTCAAGCTGGTTAGCCAACATAAAGAATGGTGGTCTGTTACGACGGTGAAAGGTTTGCCGAATAAATACGGACGAAACTTGTTGATAGCCCAGACAACTGCGAGGCATTCTTTCTCGGTTGTAGAGTAGTTTATCTCGGGCTTAGAGAATACTCTTGATGCATAGGCTATCACCTTCTCAGCACCTTCCTGAATTTGCACAAGCACTGCACCGATCCCATAACCGCTGGCGTCAGTGTGAAGTTCAGTTTCTGCATTCTCGTCGTATAAGGCTAGAACTGGTGCGGAAGTTAGAGCCTCCTTAAATGCCTGGAAAGATCTTTCTTTAGTTTCATCCCAGTAAAACTTGGCGTCTCCCTGCAAAAGTTCTTGCAGTGGACGTGCCATGTTACAGAATCCTTTTATGAAACGCCGGAAGTATGAGCACAGCCCAAGAAAGCTTCTCACATCACGAATGTGCTGAGGCGTTGGAAATTCCATGACTGCCCTTACTTTATCTGGATCAGCGCGGACGCCATCTCCGTTGACCAGGTGCCCCAGGATTTTTATCTCTCTGGCGACGAAGAGGCACTTCTTCGGATTGAGGCGGAGTCCTGCAGTCCTGAACACACTTCAGCACCGTTGACAGGCGACTCAGATGTTCTTCAAATGTTTTCGAGAAAACAACAATGTCATCTAAATAACAAAGACACGTCGTCCACTTAAGTGTCGAAGTAAGTTGTCCATCATGCGTTCGAATGTGGCCGGAGCGTTGCATAATCCGAATGGCATTACTTTGAATTCATAGAGGCCATCAGGTGTAATAAAAGCCGTCTTTTCTCTGTCAGCTTCGTCAACCTCGATTTGCCAGTAGCCTGTCTGCATGTCCATGGTTGAGAAGTATGTAGCTCCTTTCAAGCAGTCTAAGGCGTCGTCGATGCGCGGCAGTGGGTAGACATCTTTCTTTGTGATTTTGTTCAGCCGCCGATAGTCGACACAGAATCGCCACGTACCATCCTTCTTCTTTACGAGGACCACCGGAGATGACCAAGGACTCTCCGAAGGTTGAATAATGTCATTATGCAACATCTTCTCCACTTCCTCTCGAATTATTCGCCTTTCGACTGGTGACAATCGGTACGAGCGCTGGCTAATGGGCGGATGATCCCCAGTATTGATACGATGCTTTATCGTGGGCCGTTTCGTCTGACCTTTTCTTTGCTGGGGTGTGAATACACCAGAGAATTGGCGTAGTATAGCTAACACCCGATGGTGTTGTTCCTTGGTCAGGCCGGACCCTATTGGCAGTTCCATAGTTGTTTCCTCCAGCGTGTTGTCGGTACTAGTAACAGAGCATGGATCTTCGTTAATGACGTTGAGCTCGCCCTCCTGGACTGGTTCAGCTGTCCCTATGCACATTCCCTTGGGATAATTTGTGACTGCTCGTGACAGTTGGTGATCCAAATGTCTCCTCGACCACCGATAATGCTTATCATAGCCGCTGGTATGTAGATTTCTTTCGTGAGCGTAATAAACTTTCTACTATCGACAAGCACTTCAAGGTTGCGGTCGTCCGTGTTTTTGACTGGGACTCTTCTCATTGCGAACGGCGGGATTGTCACGTTGTCAACGGCGAATAACTTCCCAGAAGATTCTGTGTTACGTGTACCCGTCGCAACGACTTCTTCAATTTGCAGCTCAGACGTTCCACAGTCAATGACAGCTTGGGATGCCTTAAGGAAGTCCCATCCAAGGATGACATTATGACTACATTCTGTTAAAATGACAAATTCAACTGGCTGGGTCCTGTTGTTGATGGTTATTCTCGCGACACAAGCTCCAGCTGGCTGGACGTACTTTCCATTTGCGACCTTTAGCACAGTTGCCCCCGTATCACGGAACATTGTCTTCTTTAGTGTGCGACGATAATTGTCCGACAATACGGAGAAAGAAGCTCCTGAATCAACCAGCGCCCGGACAGGTTGGCCGTCGATTATAACGTTGATGAGATTTCCCGACATCTTAGTGACTGTCATCCATGGAGGATTTTCATCTGCGGCGGCCTCACCTCCGTAGATGGTCGCCTTGCTTAGTTTTCCTGCGTGCGGCGGCTAGGGGAGCGGCTGGTAGCTCTGTCCGGCGACGATGAACGGCAGCGGCGCGTCGGGGATCGACCTCGTCTAGGGTACGGCGATGGGCTTCTTCCCGTAGGTCGACCGAACTCGTCAGCGGGTGGCTGCCTGGGGTAGAACTGTTCGGATGGCGGACGTCTTGCGGCAAAATAATCGTCAAATACTCGTCTTCTCTCTCTGCAGTAGCGTATGACATGTCCAGGGCGCCCACAGTGGAAACATACTGGCGCGTTGTCTTCTGTCCTCCAGACGTCCGTTCGTCTGCGGGACGTCATAGGTGCCGGAGGATTTGGTTGTGGCCGTGTCGGCCGGTTCCTAGGCTGCCGTTTGGCAGCTGCAGCATACGTCATATCAGGGCGAGGCCATTCTTCACGTCGAGTGCGATTGGCTCGGCAGACAGGAGCTATTGTCTGAAATACCTCTTTTTCCGCCGCGTCGGCTCCTTCATGACCCACTGGGCTTACATCCATGGCCATGATCTGATGCTCACTCGGTTCAAGAGTCCCAGCTGCCATGAACTGTTGTAATTCTTCTCTCACAATTTGTCGTATGAGAGACGCAAAGTCGTGCTGGTCTTCCACAACTGCCATAGGGACTACGTTGGGAAGTCTGTCATACTTCTTTCGCCCAACCCTCCTTTGTTGCATCTCCTCAATCCGCTGGCACCACTTGATGAACTCTTCCGTCGTAGCGACGTCTTTCATCAGAAGAGCTTGGTACATGTCTTCTGCAATACCTTTCATTAGGTGCGTGATTTTGTCGGCTTCAGTCATATTCGGGTTGACTACGTTGCATAGGGCCAAAACATCCTGTATGTAAGATTGCGTCGGCTCCCCATGTCGTTGGGCCCGGTTCTTCAGTTGTTCTTCCGACGAGCGGATTTGTCGCTGGTGGTCCCCAAACGTTTTCTTAAGTTCCGTCTGGAACATTTCCCAGTTATTCAGTTTTTCTTCGTTGTTCTCGAACCACTGCTGGGCGGTTCCGTCCAGATAGAAATAAACATTTGCCAAGCACATGGTATGATCCCACCTGTTGTACTTGGCGACTCGGTCGAACCCTTTTAGCCATTTGTTAGGATCCTGTCCAGCGTCTCCAGAGAACACCGATGGGTGTCGAATGTGCAGCTGGCTTGCCGCCATGGGTTTCCTAATGACGCGGACTTTCGGAAGGACGTACTGAGTATATCCTTTGTAGTCCGGTTCCAGTCCGTGTAGGCGGCGACTTTTACGTTGCCTAATCGGAGCCACGACGATGCAGCTGTTGCACAGGGTACCCGGCGTCTCCACCAAACTATGTCGCGTTGGAACCGGGGCAGGTGTGAATTCGAAGGTTACTTGTCAATGAACACAGCACTTAAACTGAGAACAGGTTTATTGAGAACTCAAACATACACGCAGCACTGACTGCCTCTTGGGCAGAATGCTCTTCTATTTATACACAGATAGAACGTACTAGAGATTACAAGAGTAGTTAACAAGTGAAATGTGTAGAAGTTACAAGTGACCTTAGGAAACATGTAGAATCTTCTGGAAATAATAAACAGAATTAAATAATTTTTGTCAGTGGGCGGGATTGAACCGGCGACCTTCGGTACCGCAATTCGTGACGCTACCCGCTGCGCCATGCTGGCAGACGGTACACTGGCGTTCATGCGGCAATATTAAGTTAATGTTGATGTTTTCATATACTTTCTGTACAGAGATATTACTGTTACAGTAAACTAAGAAATAAGTAGCACATTACATCATTTTTAAGGTTATGAGCATTATTTAATAACAATTGTGTTTACTGAGCAACTACGGGTAACTGAACGGCCAGAACATTGCGTATAACCTGTTATTTATGACGGTTTTAAAAACTATTTACATTTGATGTAGATGTTTTCGCTATATTCTCTCATTGTTACAGTTAGTTCAAAGCAATGAATTGCCAGAAATTTGTGATCAACCGGTCATTTTTGACTGGCTTAGAAGCTAATAGGTGAATATTGAATATATATAAACGTTCCTCGAGAACGGCACTACATAACAGTTAAAACTGCATCAAATTTCAAGTGGTTCTTGAGACATAGATACAAAACAAGTGCTATCGGTGCGTCGTGATGCATCGTTCTGTCGTCACAGCGTTACTTTAATATATAATGTAACAGCCCAACATAACGGAAACAATCTTCAAAATGTATTAACCGACTGTTATAACCTAAAAATATACCGTTCTTGCTATTTTTTTTTTTTTTTTTTTTTTTTTTTTTTGCTAGAGCTTGGGTCTTGTAATATTACATTATTAATAATAATAATTACGAAGGCGCCTGCGGTGAGAGTTTCCATGCACGCCTACTTACGCGATATGCGCACTGTAGGCTACTGTAAAAAAAGGGATACATTTACCAAGGCATGCCACATGGTCCAAGAACTGTTTGAAAATATAATGAGGTATTTAGAAAAATATTAATAAAACCCTTATTCCAAAATACAAACTACATACAAACAAACAAAATAGAAAACTTTTCTACGCAATAATATTTAATTGCATCGAGGAAGGAAACAAAGTGGTCTTATCCAGCAATCATGTTCTTTCAATTAGATCATTCCTTGGGCATATTTGAAATTCACAGAAGCAACCTAAATGCAGAGCACCAATTTCTTCACGACTTATAATTTTTTAACGCAGTAGTAAGTAAAGTTACTATTCCTTATTTCCCATGTTTTCTATAGACACCATCAGTGCCTTTGTACTAAGTTTTCTTCTATGCCTTCTTTAAAATACTTTTTGTGTTGGCTTTAAAATTAAATAAAATCTATTTTCGATTTTGACTCTCTTAATGCCGTAGTATTTTGCAGCATGTGTTAAGTAAAATTGCTGATTTTAGAGAGCCGTTTTGTTACTTCTATTCCTTTAAAGTCTTCTGATAAAAGTTCGGTTAGAACGACATTCCAATGTAGGCTATATTGTTTTTACTGTTTACCGTTGTTTATACTCCATCGTTCGATTATCAATAATCACACTTCAAATGTCTTTAAGTGTATGCTCTAAAAAATTTATTAGAAAAATAGAATAAACTTCTCGAAATATCAGCACTGAAATATTATTGTAATACTAAATATAAGAGAATACTCGAAACTGTAAATTTATCTTCCTCTGTATGTTGTGCCTGTAAGCGTGAGAAACCGGAATAAACTGAAAAAGGAGCAGATGGGGGAACATGGAGACCATCTCTTTCCCTGAACGTGCAAATCCTAAACCCCACCTCTATTCGCGCCGAAAATATACGAGCGACGTTTTTCTTCCGAAATCAGAGCTCTTCTTAGGTTTCCGCTAGATTCGCGAGGCAGAGAGAGAGTACGGCGGTCAAAAATTGAAGCTCGACAAAGGCGAAGATAAAATGGCTCCTTTGGGAGGACCGGTAAATAAAAGATGAGGGCCGAAGCGTGCCAAAGACAGAAGAGACGAAAGTGCAGACGTGCGAAGAGGAGGTGATGATACCCCACCTGATAGGAGAAATAATAAAAGGAAGACCCCGCGCGACATCAAGAAAATGGACGAGTGTGAAATGGGAACGCGGAGACAGAGGACGTGTCGCGCGCTTCTCAGATTAAGGAAAATGAAATGCTTCTAGTTGATGAGTTTACACAAAAACTTTTTCTCAAAGAGAAGTCTCGGCTGCGAAAACCGAGGGAGTGACTGCACCAGAGATTCCTTCAGTACGAACTCTCTAACTGGTTACAAGATATGAACTTTCTGGAGATGTTTTAATTATACAGCTTCATTAAGAAATTGTTATCAACCATCTCTTTGTAAACACATATGTGATTAAAAACTGTGCTAATAACACACGTCGTAATTTCGAAGATCTTTATGCTTCGTTCGCTGTTTTTCTAACTTAAATAACAATAATAATAATAAATCTTCCTTTATTTTCTATGAATGCGAATGAACTAGAAACAGCGGAATGTTCATGTTGGAACATGTTTTCATATTTATATCACCATGCAGAAAATAAAATATAATTTTCTCCACAATTTCTCATTTTCAGAAAAGTAATTAGCATTAGATTTAAACTCTCCAGGATCCCTGTATTTTTCTTCGTTAGTCATTATTTTACCAATATTTATTGTCACTGAAGTTATTATTATTAATTTAATTGCGATGGAGCCATCACTCCGGTGGCAATTTCCCTAGTCATCTAATTACTCCTTTTATATATATTTTAAATTTTCTTTTATAATTGGAATGTTAAATTCTCACTCCCCCAATTTACTATTCTGATTTACAAATTTTAATTTTAAATTGATTAAGCATTTTTGGAAAATTATGCATAACTACACTTGGTAATTTGTTCCAATCCCTGACATCCTCACCGACAAAAGAAAATTTTCCCACTCCCTTATGCATGAAATCGAGTGCAAGCTTGTGGTCATGGTCACCTTCCCCCTTTCATGCACTATTCCTAATTCTTTGACCAATATCCCTCCAAGCTTCATCACCAACATATGCCCTGTACATTCCCAACACTCGCTTCACCCTCCTCCTCCTTTCTTCCTATGAGACCCAAATCCAGCTCCCTTATCATATCAGTTACTGACTTGGTCCTGCGATAATTTCCACAAACAAATCTAGCTGCTCTTCTTTGCACACCTTCCAACTCCTGTATTTGAAAACCAAAATGTGGGTCCCAAACAACACCACCATACTCAACCAATGGTCTGACCAAAGATTTGTAACCCAACTCCCTAACTTCTCTGGTACATCCTCTCAACAACCACTCCAGTAAATGAATTTTGTAACCTTATCTTACCACCTGCCCAATGTTCTCTGCCCAATTGAGTTTGTTATCCAACGTTGTATCAGGTACTAAGATTTCTGGTTTCTCTAGCTTTGAATTCTGTATACGAGCTAGGGATATTTGCAGTTATACGCTTTCTAAACACATATAGAAGAACTCGCAAGTGCATGTTTTCATGTTATTTATTATGTAAATGGTATTAACTACCCATAGATACCGCCAGTAAAGCTACTTAACCACAGAACGAAAAATAAAATCGTCTGGGATGATTTAGGATGCATAATGAGGACTGTACAGTCAGCATAAAATAGTCATTTCTTTCTGCTGTGTCAAATGTAGATTGATTCCTCCCGAGACATTCTGTTCTGATCCAACAAACAATTCCATGGTTTCCCCAAATCACTCCAGGTGAATGCCGGGATGCTTCCTTCAAAAGACTACGGCCGAATTCCTTCCCGTTCCTTGTCCCCATCCCGCTTGTAATGACCTCAACATCGACGAGGCGTAAAGACATAAACAAAAAAAAAACAACAAACAACAATGCGAGGGACACACAGAATCCTTGCTCGTATTAAACATAAACCTTATACTAAAACAATTTACTATAATCGCTGAGAGAAACAAAAGTAGTATAAATTCGTGTTATAGTACACTAGCGGTTGGAATTGTTTGTTGCTTATTGCATATTTAAAATGAGTAATACAATAAACTGATTTCAATTTACTCCCCGTTCTGTTGATTTCAATAACTCCACAAACACATTTCACTACCAATATTTCTTTATTACCTGTCAAATTTATTAATTCTGAATTCGAGAGAAATACAAACAAATCTTTAGACACAGTTAGGTGAGAGTTACGTGACATGTTTTTCTTAAAATTTGGACTCCCGCTCCTCCCCTTATTTTTTGAATGGAGGGCGGAAATCTGAAATATAAGTTAACGTGAGATTCTTATCGATTCCATCCCTTACTCTTGGTGAGATTTTGTCAGACTTCTCTCGCTCTCTCTCTCTCTCGCTCTCTCTCTCTCTCTCTCTCTCTCCCTCCCCCCCCCCCATTTTGTGCTCACGTAATTTATAGACGCCCTCTTAGCTACTGAGATCATTGAACTTCTGTCAGGGTTTTACTATCTTTTTTGGATTAAATGGGTTGTCGCGTTAACAAATTACCTCCCGGTGAGATACTGGATGTTGAGTGCACGTAGTAGCTATATATGTTTAACCGGTTAAATATAAATTAAAGAAACGTACTTGTAAAATATGTATAAATCATAGTGTTATAGCAAAAAATTAAATAACAATAACAAAATGAGTAATTGGGATAATTCAACATTATTATAGTAACTAATATTTTCCCATTGCTTCATCCACGCGTACTTTGGTGTGCGTAATATTGCGTTTGCCTTTTATTCTCTTCTAGTAGAAACGTAAATTAAATTTCACAGTTTAGTTACGCTTAGTGTGGCGTTAATCTTGATTAACGTTTTCCGTGCATTCTAACGTATTATATTTCAGAAAACTTAAAAAATAAATACCGCAAGTTACGTACTAGAAAAACAATATTAACAGAAACCAAGACCTGAAGTATTTATCACTGTTGTGGCGTGATCTTTTTTGGATATATCGTAGATGCAGTGTGATATGTAGCGCCTATCTGTTCACGGTACAAACGGATTATCATTTCTTGCTCCGTTCAAGTATAATCGTAAGGCCTAACGCAGATTTTAAGTAAAACTATAAACCTTCAATTTAAAAAAAAAAAAAACTCTTAATTAGTTCCACACATTAAATTTGTAGGTTAGACTAAAGGACAGTTAAAGGCAGCCAGCTTATAGACTTATAATAGAAGCATAGACACATTACCTGCGAGAATTTCGAACACTAATTCTCAGGCTAAATCTTGGTATAATCTCATTATACCAATACTAAGTTGAAAAATATGTATTTTTCAGCGGTTTGGATCATCATAACTCACTCATTTAACTCAACCAGTTATATTGCGGTCATCCCCAAACATATATATATATATATTCAGCCTAAGGTCACCTAAAAACGTATACAGTAGCAACTAACTGCATAACAGTATAATGAATTGTGTCAGTAACTTTCTGGTGAAAATGGCTATTGTGAAATTAGTAGACATGTTCATTATTTTCCGATCTGTAAAAGATATGAAAAACCATGTAACGACGGTTTTATAATGTATCTGAATTTGCCATGGATATCATTTGCTTTTGTAGTCAACTTGATACACATCGTTGCATTAAATACTTCGTAAGAAGTTAGTGTTAGAGAAAGTATTTGTTGTAATGATTTACTGCAGAGTTTCGTGGGTACTATCTCCAAAAGCCAGCAACCCGGAAAATAGAATATCTTTACAAAGAAAAATGTAATGCTCGTTTGTTCAAAATCTTAAATCTCCGAAAGTTCTTCACCGGTTGCTTTGAAATTTTGACACAATGTTGCATTCGAATTCGTGAATGTTTTTTACATACCTGTGTCAGTTATTTCGTTAGAAATATTTATTTATTTTTGTTTTTTATGATTTTGTTTTCTTATATTCGGTGATTTGGAATGATTTGTTCTTTTTTATTTTGATTTAATTACTTCATTGCGTTTAAATTGAGCTGTGCCGTTTACCGTTGCAATCATTTCGCGAGAATAATTTATTTTTTTATGAACTGGGCAGTGTAGATTTATTTTCATTTCAATTCAGTCATTTCGATATTTTTTGTCTTTTAATTGTTCTTTTCATTTCGTTCTTTTTTTCCAGTAATTTTCAGTGATTTGTTCGAGCTAATTGAAATATAAAATTAAAATTGGTACATCGGAAAAATAAATGGGAGAGAAAATTAACGCTCCAATTATAAAAAATTAAAATGTATAAAAATGGGTAATTGGATGACTTTGGGAATTGTCACCAGAGATTTAGCTCCATAGCAATTAATAATAAAAATAATCAAATATTCCTAAGATAACACTTGATCCATAAGACATTTACGATCAAATGATACAAACTGTCAGTAACGGAGTTGGAGAAATGTGCTAGGAAGAACTGGTAAAATGTTCCTAATTAGATTGATATTGGCAGCAATTCGTTCGCAAAATCACATAGCCTTAGCTCTTGCGTCGTCCGGAACAGCTGCGACATTGCTATCAGGTGGAAGAACTGCTCACTCCGCTTTAAAATTGCCATCGAACATGTTAATTCATTGAAACTCAACAATGCAGACAATCGCAGCTCTTCGAACATAACTTGTGAAAACAATTAAATGTGAAATTAAGGTTTTTAATAACCGGGGAATTGCCAAGGCAACTATTTAAAAACTTAACAAAAAGCAAAAAAACTTTCATCATATGAAATACTAGAAAATTTATTCCAAACACTGAAAATTGAATTTAAAAGTCATGTACTATAACAATGATTTGGTTGATAGTTTACGTAAATTGTGACTAGAAAGTTTAGTCTGTATTGAGATTCCATGTCAAGCTATCACAGGATATAGCTGAATAAGGGTCGAACACACGTGATCATTTCAATAAAAACTGTTCGTTTATTACCGTATCTGTGGGCTTTGTGTGATCGCCAATTGTCACGCTATGCTGAACGATATTTCATCTGGCTGTCCAGCGTTGACGATATGGTGGTCCGTGCATGGGATCACACTGAGACCTGATACAGCGACAGACCAACGTTACCCGGGTGACATTGTTCCCGGAGTCAGGCCCGCCGTAAGCGGGCGTGCAAGGCGTGCACCGCACGCGGGCAGCACATCAAGGAGGGCGGCAAAACGAGTAATCGACAGTCGCCGCCCCGCGGACGAAATTTGCAGCGTATTAAGAAGCGGACGACCTTTTTTTTTTTTAGCTCAATAGCTGCTTCGGGCGGTCGGCACTCGGGATGTCAACAATGGGGGCGGCAAATAATGTTTGAAGGGGCGGCAATCTCTCAGTTTTTTGACCCGGTTCGGAAATTTCCTAGATCCTCCACTGGCTGTAGTTAGACAGGGGGCGGCATAATCGGGATTGCACACGGGCGCTCTAACAGCTAGCGGCGGGCCTGCCCGGAGTATGGGGAAGTTCTTACGTTTGCACGTATCTCCTTCCAGTTTAGGTTTTTACAAGTTTCATCATCGGTGTAGCATAATCGGAGTTGTCAGCATGTAGTTCATTGTAATAGAAGGTGGTCTGGCCGCCTAATGTTGTCATTGTAGTGTACGCTAGTGGACTACTTTTCAACAAAGGTGTCAAATGAACCAGGACAGCAACCTATCTAGGTGTGATGCTTGAGCGATGACTAACCTGTAAGAATCACGTCAATAACCTCAGGTCGAAAGCTGAAGGAAGGATGCGAACCCACTCTATCCCATTCTCAATCCTACATCTAGGTTACCAGCTGACCAGGCCATCAGACTTTATACGTCTCTGGTCAGACCGGTGCTAGAATATGTTGCCGTGGTGTGGGGAAACGCCGCGAACAGACATACAGGGTGTCCAGAAAAGGACTCCCTGATTTCAAAATTAAAAATCTCGAAAACAAAGATCGATAGAGGAATGCAGTAAACGGTATGTTTATCGTGACAGCTGTAAGAAGTGTATACAGCAGTTTGAGGAATACTTCGGGAATCGAGTCATTGCTTTGAGATATCCCGAATTTACTGGTGCAGGCATGGATTGGCCTCCATATTCGCTGGATGTGACTCCCTGTGACTTTTTTTTGTGGGGCACAGTGAAAGACATGGTCTACCCGAAGCATCCCGCCACGCTGGACGAGCTGGAATCGGCGATCTCTGCGGCATGTGAATCCATTTCGGTCGAGACACTACGAAATGTGATGGCGAATTTCTTTCTTCGTTTTCGCCACCTCTGTAGTGCCAATGGTGAACATGTTGAAAACATTGTGATGTGATTGTTTGCTTATTGTTTTCATAGGATTATTTCACTTATGTATGCTGATATGAGCTGTACAGCGTACATCTGTTAGCACCTTTTGTAACTATTATTTCACACTGCTGTATACACTTCTTACAGCTGTCACAATAAACATACCGTTTACTGCATTCCTCTATCGATCTTTGTTTTCGAGATATTTAATTTTGAAATCAGGGAGTCCTTTACTGGACACCCTGTATCATAAGGCTTTAAAAGTTTAAACGGTGAAAAATCGGGCTATCCCGTTTGCTTTATACGAGGCGCCGTTGGTGGAGGGATCACACGGCAGCCGTTGGCCGCCTAATCTCTGCGTTAAAGTCTTGACTACCTTCACCCTATTGGCGTCGAATTGTTAAGCTCATCCCAGACGTGGTTTAGGCGTTTATCCAAAAATCGTCTAGGCGCTGCAGCAAAGTCGGCATCGCAAGTGAGCGACTGTAGGAGCAAGGGTACGAGAGTAAGAATATCGTCAGTTTTTTTTTTTTTTTTTTTTTTTTTTTTTTTTTTTTTTTTTTTTTTTTTTTTTTTTTTTTTTTTTTTTACGAGGAGACATCTGTTGTATCTATATTGGTTGACCTCTCTCCCCTCCAGTAAGATTTTTGTCTAGTCACAAAGTAATGACCTCCTTCATGGGATCCAATATAGGTGACAGTTTTAACACGCCTTGTTACCACTGTAAGCTTGAAATATTCCTTCTTGGAGTGCAGGTGACTCTCAAGTGTCTGGTGCAATCGCGAGTACAATGGAACCATCTCACACAAAGGAGATCACCTGTTACGTAGCGAATATGTAACTGCCATTGTTCGGTGAAAGATTATCACCATTAGCAAGGAGCCTAGGCAGGATACCAGTCTCTGGTAAAACTTCCAGCATACAATAATTATTAAACATAGATGTTTAATGTAACACCGCAAGAGGTGCGTCATTGGAATATCTAGGAATCTACTATATAATTTCGTAAGTTCACTCATTCACTCACCTCCATATGTATTGACTGGAGAACGGTGTCACGTGTCAGCCTTCGCTCGCAAAACAGCGATCAGAGATATCATTAGTATAAATTCGTGGTTATGTCCACAATTTAATAGCCAAGCAACTGCTACCAAATTAATTGCCATAGTACATTCATTAAATCTGCTTTTCGTAGCATTTCATAGTTAGAAAAAAAAATATTGATGAATTTTGCGGCTGAGAAAACGTGGATCTGCCTTTCATTAACATGTTGATAATGAAAGCAACTTAAAAACTTTAAAAAATTAAATTACTCATGGTCTCTGCTGTAACCACGAACGTCAATTGTCATTCCGGTTTAGGATAAATTTCAGTTTAATTAAAACTTTCACTGATGTTGTTGCTTCACCAAAGTTTATGCATTATAGTTTATTTGTTTTTTAAGTATTTTACTGGCATTTTTCGTTAATGGTCTTCGTTCATGTTCGCTGTACATGAGTTATTAGGCTATTTTAAGAGGACATCAAACCAAATATGTTACCGAATCAACTCTTCTGGCAATTAATTTCTTCGGAGTTACTCAACTGTTTAGTGATATGGAATGTATATTAAGTCCTGTGGCCGTCAGAGATACTATGATGTGTTTGCCCAGTCTCAATAAATAAAAAAAAGTGATGCTTTCGGAGCAAACAGGAATTTTTAAATTTTGTAGAGTGAACTTTAAAGGTCAACTGCAAGTCAAGATTGTATTTAAGCAATTTTCCGATTGCGCTATCGTCCCTGTTCGTGCTTAAAACCTTATTAATTCTTCTGAGTTCTTCAAGCTCAAGAGATTCTATTCACGCTGAAACACAGGTCAAGTTTATATCTGGTCAAATCAAATCAACCTCTCATAATCTTTCATCCTAAAAACTGGAATTATTCTAGACCCGTGACGATACGCAAAAAACGGTCATGGGCTTACACTATTAAGGGTTGTTCAATGTGCCCTTTTCTTGTAACGGCTTGTTTCTAACTATTAATTTATTGATAATGAGTTAAATTAATTGTACTTATTTTGTTTATTTTGATGAGAAGGGCGTCTAAATGATGTACAATCATTTACGCAATCTACAAATATCATAACCTGACCATTTTTTAATCTTTAACATTTATGGGGCGCGGAATTCCAGCGGGATTGGCGCCAATAGTTTTTTGACGTATATATTTAAAACATAGTTATTTAAAGTGTTAATAAATTAAATAACAAACTTCGTTAATTAAATTAATAAATCAATTTTAATGTTAAATGATAAAAATTAATACTTAACAATATTTTAATTGGCAAAATAACATTAATTTTATTTACCATGTCTTAAGTATATTTCGAGGTTTACATTTTGTTTTTAAATCGAAATCAATTTTTAAATAAATAATCAAAAATGGAAAATATTTAGTCTTAGTTCATATTATGTGCGAAGATCACATCAGTTTAAAAACTTGGTATGCATAATGGCCAAGTCACCAAAGTTTCTTCAATGTTTTATTCTAAATAAACGTTCTATAACACCGAGAGAATGCATTCTGTTTCACTAAGTAAAGTGAATATACTCTGTAAAGTGAAGACTTGGCTCAGTACAGGATCTCGTAATTTTTTTTTTTAATTGCACAAGCACGAGACTTGTTCTATTTTTACGAGAATTGTTTTTGTGGGATTCATTACTATGTCTCTTGATTCCTTGATTGATCTTATAGTTGATTCATTATTATTAAAAGAAACTACTCACCAAGTCGTAAACGGTCAAGTATTTCAGTTTTACTTTAGGTGGCGTAACGACTTTTTTAGAGTGGAAATTATTATTTTTTATGTCTGAAAGGAGACTTTCTCGGCGTGTGATTGCAGTGAAGTCCTTACGGATGTAACGTCGGATTGCGTTGTAAAAACACGTGAGGAAGACGGTGGAGGTAGCCGTCGAAGCAGTGGTGGATCCAGGGAAGGGAGGGGGGCGGGGAGGGGGGCTAGGGGGCTCAAGCTCCCCAAAAGTATTTAGATCCACCTCCGACATCGTAATTTTTGGGATTTTGTGACCTTTTTTTCGCTCAAGGCCCCCCCCCCCCCCCCCCAAGAAATGCAAAATCCTGGATCCGCCACTGCGTGGAAGTATGGTATTTTTACAACACAATTAGGAGATACAGACGTGAAAACTTAAAAAAAAAAAAAAAAAAAAATTTTTTTTTTTCCTTTAGTCAAAATAATAGCGAGGAGATGAAATGACACATGCTACCACTCAAAAATAATGTATTGTGGCGCTTGAACAAATCATTACAAGATCACAGCGGCACATGTAAGCAGATGGCTTTCGTCAAAGATCTTGTGTTTCAAATTCATTGAGGCAGGGGCCAAAACAACAATAAGTCAAAGGATAAACAATTGCATTTTGATAGCTGCTAAATAAATAAATGTTAAAATTGCGATAACATTAGTTTTGTATTAACGAATAATCACATTTTCAGCCGCAAATACAGAAAGTTTTCGCAGTTACTTTATCTGCAAACACAGAAAATGGGTATAAAAAGTTTTAACTGTGTAGTTCAGATGCGGCCCTAGAAAGTTTTTTGGGTGGTGCGAGATATTGTAGCACCCCAAATGTGCAATCGCTTATTCGTGATTAAGGTGTCCCAACAGACAGGGAATAGTCAACCATTTTGATGTAGCGCCGACTTTTGAATCTCTGTTAGTTTCTTAAAGCTTTCTAACCACCCACCGGTTCCACAGTAATGGTGATTTCTAAAGATGGAAACCAACTTTATAAAGTTTGTAAAATTACAGCAAGTTAAAGCAAATAATAATAATTACTTACTAAGTACTTTATGTTGGACTTTTTACTAAATTTGGCAAAATAAATCTTTATAAAAGGACTTACTGTAGTTAAATCTGTCTTTTTGTTTATATTTTGCGTACATAGAAGCAATAGGTCTAACGAAATAAAATTAATTGTTTAATTTATTAACGATATCCCTAAGGAAAAAACGAAGGTCTCCTCTTTTGGAAATATTCAGGCGGTTTCTTTCTTTGGTCATAATATGATTAATAGCACTAAAGCATGATTACACAAAACATGATACTGGGAAAGGTATCAATAAAATGAATATCATTTTCGATATATTTAGACATAAGGCAGACATTATTTTTTATTTTGCCACAGGTTTTCGTATCTACCACTATCGAATTTATATTTACTCTCTTCATTATGTCCAATTTCTAACAGTGCTTCTTGGTTCAGGATAGGGGGAAGATGGGTGTGTAGGGAAATTGCCACCGGAGCCTGTGCTCCATTGCAATTAAATTAAATTAAATTGTATTAGCCTGTTCATTATTTGCGGGAAAAAGACTTTCATCCAGTCATACTCCCTCAATTTCAAAATATCTTTAAATCTTCTATCCATGTCCAATTTTACTTCGTTGACGTGGCTACGGAATATGTTAGCATCGTATGGAATGATGTTTTATTGACGATAATTCAGGAAACTGGTAAACTTCTCTTTTCAACAGATTATAACGAAAATAGCGTCCCGTCAGAAATGACGGGTGAAAGGAATGTTCTGGCAATTCATTTCTTTGCAGTTACTTAGATAATTAGATCTGTTTATGTAATGCTCATAACCTTGTTTTGTAATTTGTGCATATTTTAGTTGAAGTTTACACAGCGATACAGACTTCTACTGAATTAATGATGCCAGAATTAGTAAACAAATATATTTAAAAATAAATTAGGAATCCAAAAACCTTATGCTACAGCGAATTATATTGGTTTTATTTCTGGTTCAGGTCTCAGTCAGCATGATAAATCTCTACTTTCATCGGTATCCGACTGGCTTAATAATAGGATATGTCCCAGTCTGAGAAACAATTTCTCTAGCTGTTATCAGAGAGCAGATATATAGCCCCGGTACTCTTTCTCAAATTCCGAACTGTTTTCCAGCAATTGTGAAACGTTTCATAAATACACTTTCGGCCTGTACAGCGTTGCTTACAATATTTATTTGAAACAATGTATTATACCAAGTCACCAATGTAACTATGAACTCAAATTGCTCCATGATCTGACTCAGTGACAAGGCAGAGGTACCTGCAACTGAATAATTCGTTTCAAGAAGGGCGTCGCGAACTGAAGAGTAGTGATAAGGAACTGCAGCGAGGCTAGAAACTCTCCAAAAGAGTTTCGCAAATTTATTTGATGATAGTCCTAACTGCTTTGATACCACTTCCCATCACCTTTTTGATCAAGCAAATAGAACAAATATGCTTCAATGAAATCCGGACAAGGAAACCGATTTAGCTGATGTTTTGGTGGCACCTGCTATTAGCAAATTTAGTGATAGCTGCATGTATTAAAACAATGCTCGAAGATATTAGTTTAGAATTCTTCTTTGAGCCCCTTTGTTTCCTCGTATCATACATTGTCTTATCTTTGGCCTCGACAATCGTTCATATCCAAATCGAAATTTTGCAAAGTAACTCCATCTACATCTATACTCTGCAATTCACAAACATTGTGGGTGGCAGAGGGTGTTAAGCATCAATCTGATCGTCGATAAACAGGCCAGTGAGTTCAGATCCCAAGTCTCCAAGAGACACTTTCCGGCACATGGAATTTGTCTTCATTAGTATCAACAAAAGCAATGTTAAAGATAATTCTTCGACGTGACTGCGATAACATTAGTTTTGTATCAACGAATAATCACATTTTCAGCGGCAAATACAGAAAGTTTTCGCAGTTACTTTATCTGCAAACACAGAAAATGGGTATAAAAAGCTTTAACTGTGTAGTTCAGATAACGTGACTGACATCAGGTGTTCAATTCAGTGTGATGGAAAGGAATTTATATGACTTACCCATAGTCAAAATTTATTACGAACATCATCCGTCTTGAATACATTTGCCAAAATAATAGACATTAATTTCCTTATTAGCAATATGCCGGAGATGCTCATATTTTCCTAGCAGGTGCAATATACCTTTTTTTTTTTAGTATACCCAAGAAATTGCCATTAGAATTATTTTGTTTTTCAAATCCAAAGCTTCCTCTGAAATTATTGTATGTTAAAAAGAATATTTTGGAGTTCATTCGAGGATAGCAAACCACCGTGATTTTTCGTCTTCAATCTGTATTTACAAATGCTTGTCTATTAGACCGAAGTTCTTATAATCGAATCAACGCTTCTATCCAACTAAACAAGGTGTTCTGGTGATTTGAAGAAGTTTCGTGAGTTTTGAGACGCTTTGTATTTAGTTCCAGTCATCAAATCATTTTCCCAAGTAAGAGTGAGGCCTTCTGTTGAATAAACAGAAAATAATATACTTTATGTGCAGTTATAGAGTGAACAAGCCATCTTTTTTCATAAGTTTCTCCATTTGGCATTACTCTTCGAAAATGCGTACTTGAAAAATGACGTCCATGATTTTTCTTGGATTTTTTCGTTGCTCGAATAATTATTTTATCTCTGGCAGGAGAGTCAATGAGCGACCATTTTGAAATTTCACGATTTGCACTTTGAATAGGCGACGGTGGTGGTATGTCTGGTACACCATTCTGTAATACGAGGCGCGTCCAGAAAGTAAGTTCCGTTTCAACTTATCTCCGCTGCAGCGCTGCGATTGCAGTTCCGCACATGCGCTGTAGACGATGTGTATCAAGGGGAAGAACGTGCGCCATTTGGAGATCGCTGTCAGTTACGTACGTTTTGTTGTGCTTGTTTGAAATGTCGGTGTTGATTGAAAATCCCGCCGCCTGTGAAATCAGGTCTGTGATTCGGTTTCTGAATGCGAGGAAAGTGAAACCAAGTGAAATTTATCGGCAAATTTGCGATGTTTACGGACCAAATGCGATGAGTGATTCGATGGTGAGAAGATGGGTCCGACAGTTCAATGGCGGGCGTAGTGATGTGCACGATGAAGAACGAAGTGGGCGTCCACCTTTGGTTACAGAAGAACTGGCAAGACTTTCATCTGTTCTTACATCTCAAATCTTTCCTTGGTGGTCATCACTTCACCAACGACGACGAGATGAAAGAAACTGTTTCCAACTGGTTGAAGACACAGGCGGCAGATTTCTATGAAGAAGGTATACAAAACCTGGTGCCACGCTATGACAAATGCCTGCAAAATTTCGGCAGTTATGTGGAAACGTAGTTTAAGAGTTTTAGAATTTTGTGCAATAAAAATTTCTTCTGTATCTGTGCACAATTTCATTTTATTACCAAACGGAACTTACTTTCTGGACGCGCCTCGTATTTTGAACAGCAGACGACGCTACAGCCATAGATAAATCTTCTCGTACATACTGCTCTCCATCATCAACCTCGTCTGAAGAACTTCTGTTAAATAAGTTTTATTCCGTCCCATTCTGAACTAGTTCCGGTGATGACTATTCAGATGACTTCTCAACTCCAAAATCTTTTGCAATCAATTTTGAAACTTTCTCAGTTTCGCCTTGGTTTTGTTTTCTTTTTTTAAGTATTGTGTGCCACATAGATTTTGTAGGTAGCGATATGTCTTGTCTGTAAAAGACATTATGCTTGTAAATTTTTACGATACTAACGTTAATTGCAATCACCTAAGGTCTAACATGTTAGAAATAGAAATGAACATACACCCGCGTGCGAATGAACTCCAAGACTAAAGCCCAAAAGGCAAAAAACAGATGCGGGAGGCGGAGCACCGGAGTGTGCTAATTATGGGACGAGTTGTGATTTTCTTGAGTCGGGTAACTCGAGCTTACTCGAGTCGCAACTCGAGTTGCTTCGAATCTATGACTTTAATCTGAAGCTCTTACGTTTATAAATTCTGGATGATTGGTGCGTTAAAATAATATGTGAATAGCAATATTGTAAAAAAAAAAAAATATTATTATTATTATTATTATTATTAATTTTTTTTTATTTTTTTTTGCACGAACGATCTAACGCTGCAATTTCTGCGCCCTTCATATAACGGCGCCTGGTGTGATCGCACCGTTCGCATCGCCCTAGGGTCGCCCCTGTGTGCAACACATAACAAATACTTATTATATAGTTAGAAAATCCTACTAAATACGCAACATAACTCAAATTACAGAAATGTATACTCAAAACAAACGTAAATTATAATGAGTACGTAATAGTGGTTCTATTTACTTAGGAGTGACGTAGGTTGACAAAAACAAACGTTTGTTCACACGAGGCAAATGTCAACAGTGGAGGCCGGAAAACTACGACGGGGCAGCGAGTCACACAGACTGACACACGTTTCCGCCACATTTTGCGGATCCGCTTAATTTTGTGCGGAATTCGCCAGACTGTCTAATGTTGCGGGATTGCGAGATCCCGCTTTGCTGGATTGCAATCCCTATCACGTCCATGTTACCTTGCTAAATTAAGTCTTTGGGGGTGGCAAATCTCCTTAGCTTGACATTTCGAATAAAAGTCATCTTTGAACAATACAGTGAGGTTCTGAGGCTTTTCCTGTACAAGCGTGAGAACAACTCAGTCTTTCGTTAACTTGTAGTGCGCATTAAGATACGCCATGTCTCTGGAGATAAACATTTCCGACTAAACAAAACATTGCTACACGGACCTCTACAGAATGTTCTTGAAACGATCAACATATGAAAGGAGACCACAAGTGCAGTAAAGTTGAAGTGGGAACAATTAAAGTACTTAATAAGAATGGGGGATGAAACATTTATTCCAAAACACGAAATAAAGTACTAAACCTGCACAGTATACACGAGACTGAAGACGTTGGTAAAAAGAGTTACGACACAGCAAGGCAGTTGCGTACACTTGAAACAACTAGACAAGGAATTAATAGCAGTAGAAAGGAAAACTAAAGCTTGGTTTGTGAATAAGATTATCGGCGCAGTGGGACCACTTAATGATGCATCTAGAAATTTTTATGTTTCTGTTAGGAAACTATGGGGAGTGGATAAGGGAAGGTATTTAGGCAATTGTCGATAAGGATGGAGAAGAAGTTACTAAAGATTTGAAAAATATAGTTATTAAATAACTGATTTAATAAGACCATTAAGAACTATCATTCAGGGATGGGTGTTATCGAGCCTTGAAAATAAATAAATTTCAAATATTTAGTAACACATTTTAAAATTTTTAATATTTGATTCCCATTACACCTTTTTCCGGCTGAGTGCCTTGACGTAGCTTACAATCATTTAAGGGTGTTTAAAATCAGCTTGAGTGAGATTTAAATTACAAAGATTTAAAGTACGAATTTCTTTATTTGCATTTTTAAATTATTGTTTTCTTACGGAGGCCTTACACTATAAAGCGGCTTGACCAAATGCTTGAGGCTCCGATTGATGGGCGCTTCAAGCTTACTTCAATCAACCCTTAAATCTTTTGATCAAAATCTCATCGGTCTAAGCTGAGAAGTGGAGGAGTGTGAGCGTATAATGGTGTCAAATGTAGATTTGGGCTTCCTGGCCATTGGTTGCTGTGAAGCAGAGAAACCACAAAAAGAATAAAAGACGGTGGTCTAAGGACTGGTATAAAATGAGGAACCGCTTCACTCATCATCTCCTTAACTTTCTGAGTGGTTCGGAACCAGAGGATTATAGGAACTTTCTACGCAAGGACCAAGAAAGTTTCGATAATCTACTCGATTTAGTCCGCCAAGACATCGAGATGAAGGACACGAAAATGCATGAGGCGATTCCTGTAAGTCAGAGATTGTCTGTAACGTTGAGGTACCTGGCATCTGGCATGGATTTAGAAGACCTGAAATGCACGTGTGCCATTGCTCCGCAGACTCTGGAACTCATCATAACGGAAACTTGCTCTGCAATTATCAAGGCATTGAAGGAAAACATCCAGGTAAGAAATTATTGCCCAAGTAGATCTCTTTATATTTTAAGAAAGGAAAAAATTTACAAATAATTACACTTTACATAATAATACAGATATCTCACAGGTAATGTACATTATTGCTGAACTGAAAAGATTAGGGGCACAAGTTCACATTGGGGTATATGAGGAAAAGAACGTAGCAGCATTATCTTCATCAGACGTTTCGTGGTGTTGCCCTGGGCTTTCACTTGGAAGCGAAGTGTACAGCGGCTGCGCTGGGTTGGGGTACCTTTGCCGACTATTCATTGAAGAAGATGACGATGAAGGTGGCGAGGTTAACCAGCGAGAAGGGTGGGTTTGAAAACGCACTCCTTCCCTTGTCAAGGTGCCCATTTCTGCTTCAAAAAGCGTGTCATTTATGATTTTTTCGGCGAAGCGTCGTTGGTCTGGAGTTAGCCCACCCCTTAGCCAGAATATCTTCTTCAGTCTCAGGTCACTTGAAATATTCAGTCGCTAGTCCCACTAATTGATCAGTGCTATCTGTCCCACCTTTCCTTTTTTTTACCCGTCTATGCAGGGATGGCTGGTTTGGGAGTTGGGGGTGTAACTACGTCAGAAGGAGACCCTACACTCTCGGAATTGAGTTGTGATTGCGAGTCTTCATCAGGAGTCGGTTGCTGTAACAAAAAATAAAATACAGTGAACGAAAGCTTACCAACTTTAAGCACAACAGCAATTTAATAAGTAAATTCCTATTTACAGTAAGTGTTAATTCTTCATGTAAGTGTTATAATGCAAGTTTCGTTTTTTGTTTCTCATCTAGGTTCCAAAATCGCAGGATGGATAGAAACGGGTTGCCCAGGAATTAGAAGGACAGTGGAATTTCCCCAACTGCGTGGGGAGCGTTGATGGCAAATACGTATCAATCCAAAAACCTCGCCATTCTGGGTCCTACTATTACAATTACAAAGGTTCTTTCAGCATTGTGCTTATGGCTAATGTTGATGCAAATTAGAAATTTCTGATGGTTGATGTGGGAGCAAATGGCCGAGTGTCAGATGAAGGTGTGTTAAAGAACACATTATTTTGGCGCAAGTTGTCTCACAACCAGCTTGACATGCCTGATCCTCGTGAGCTACCAGACACTTCTAATGAAAAATTTCCGTACGTCTTCATTGGAGATGAAGCATTCCAACTTCTCCCTGAATTCATGAAGCCCTACAACAGAGCTGTTTTGACGAACGAGAAAAGGATTTTCAACTATAGAATCTCCCGAGCCAGAAGAGTTGTTGAAAATGCATTTGGTATATTAACGAAGAGATTCAAAATATTTCAAAATGCCATTAAATTTGAACCACCGAAAGCTGTGAAAATTGTAATGGCATGTTGCCATTTGCACAACTACTTGTGCTCAAAGAACAGAGCCAAGTATTTGCAACCTCAGGATATTGACAGAGACGATATTGTGACTGGTGCTGTGGAACCTGGGTCATGGAGGCAAGACAGTCAAGAGATGGCACAACTTCAAAGAACCACAGGCAATTCTACAGTAGAGGCAAAAAGAATAAGGGATGATTTCTGCAAATTTTTCAACACGTCTGGGTCTGTTCCATGGCAAAACAATTGCCTTGTGTAATGTAGATGAATAAGTAACATTACTCGTAATATACAATAATTATAAATACTGTAAAAAATAAAATAAAATTGAATAAAATTCTTACCTCAGAAGTTTCGGTTTGTGCGATTTCCAACTGGTCTTTTATGAAGTACATGTCATTGTAATACCAAAGCGAAGGTTCAGGAATGTCGTCTGTAGACGTCCCTGACACTTTTTTTTTTACCCTCGATGGCCTTGAACTCCCTGTTGAAGTTTGTTCTGAGAACATTAATTTTTTTGTTTCAATTGTTTCACACTGAAATCCGGTTTTATCTTTTTCAATGCCCCCACAATTTTTTCTAGCGCCACACTTTTTTTATTTTTGAAATAATCTTTACTCTTCACTTTCCACAATTCCGGACAATCACGATATAAATCAATCAATAAACTGATGAACTCCCGCTCCGAGTTTTCGGGAACCGCACTTTCCGTAGTGGACGCCATGCCTTCCACCGCTTGACTGACGCAATGCTTGGTGAAAATTGCCCTAGACTATCAAGCGGCTTGACCATCCACTTGAGTCATTCAAACTTTTTATCAATCACCGTCAATGCTTGCTTCAAGCGTCAAACGGGTTTCTAAACTATCAATCATGCTTGATATAATCAATTTGCTCAAGCATTTGATCAAGCCGCTTGATAGTCTAGGTCCTACTTTAGAAATCAGGTATAGCTAGGGTTGCCAGATACAGGATTATAATTTCCGGGATTTTAGTGATACAGGATTATAATTTCCGGGACATTTCTGGAATTAAAAAGATATTTAAGTTGTATGTTTAAAGAGTGAATAAAAATTCAAATTAATAACAAAAGTTGTATTTTAAGTAAAAATTATGCTACATAACATATATAATTATATATATATATATATGATTATTAATTCAACTTTGGTTGAAAATCCATATCAAGTAATACCTTTTAAATACCTTAAAACAAAAATGAAGCACCTCTTTTGTAGAAAGTCAACATTTGTTATTATCAATCAAAATGAAAAATATTAAACTTAAAACAAAAACTGAATATTTATTTGAGGGTTATTAATCAATCGTCAGTAGAAAATCAACATCGGGTATTACAAAAATTGACCACGTCTCTTAAATCGAAATCTACATCAATCAAAATGAATCTTAATTAGCTACTTTTTTAAATATTTATCACCACATTTTGCCATATTCACAAGCTTTTCTCCGTCACTGCTTTGCAAAACTGATAAAATTTCTGAGGAAGACTCTTCAAAATTGATTCGAGTTTGCAGTTCAGCCTTGATTACGTCCATAGATATTCTGTTTAGCTCTTTAATCCGTAAATTGTTCAACAGGCTAAAAATTCTCTCACAAAATGTGTTCATCATCATCATCATTAGTTTTCTGCACTCGGGCAGGTTTTCACTTGGCTGCTCTCCATAATCTTCTATCTTCTGCCTTTCTCTTAAGAACCATGTAGTTGCCGTCTTCCTTGATGTTGTCTATAATTTGGTATCTCTTTCTTCCTCTTATTCTCCTCCCACAGACTAAACCTTCCAAGGCGTCTTTTATCAGGCACTCCCCTCTCAACAAGTGTCCCATGCAGTTTTTCTTTCTCTCCTTTATTACTTGGAGAATTTTTCTGCTTTCACTGACCCTGTCCAGCACTTCAGCATTGCTTATTTTATCCACCCAGCTTATCATTTCCATCCTCCTCCACATCCACATCTCAAATGCTTCTAACCTCTTTTCATCCTCTCGTCTCAGTATCCATGTCTCCGACGCATAAAGAGATACACTCCATACTAAACATTTACAGAGTCTTTTTCTAAGTGCTTTGTCTATTTTTCCAGTTAGTATCCTCCTTTTCCTATTAAACGCTTCCTTCGCTACGGCAATGCGAGATTTTATCTCCTGATGGCACCTCAAATCTTCGGTGATCATACTCCCAAGATATTTGAACGATCTTACTTGCCTGATATCAGCTCTTCCTAACTTAATATTTATTATATTGCTTCCTTTTCCAATCACGATACTCTTAGTTTTTGCTGCATTGATTTTCATTCCAAACTCTTTGCAAGCTTCATCTAGACCTTTCAGCATTCTGTTTCGAGTTTGTTCGCTTTCTGCCAACAATACCATATCATCAGCAAATCGTATGCACTCTATTTTCTTGCCACCAAGACGCACTCCCCTTTTTCCATTTAAGCCTTTTTCAATAATTTCTTCTAAGTATAAATTGAACAATAATGCGAAAAGGCAACAACCTTGTCTTACGCCTCTCCCAATGCTGCTTTCTCCAGACATCTCGTTTCCGATCTTTATTCGTACTTTCTGTTGTAAATATAGGTTCTGTATCAACCTTCTCTCCTTCCAATCTACGCCTTTGTTCTTCAAGCTCCATCAGCTTCTTCCATTGCACCCTATCAAAAGCTTTTTCCAAGTCAATAAAGGCGGCATAGATGTTTCTTCCTTTCTCAATATATCTTTCCCCTATGATTCTTAACAGGCCGATAGCATCTCTTGTTCCTTTTCCTTTTCTAAATCCAAACTGTTCTTCTCCAATCTATCTAACTTTCCATATAACCTTCTGTTCAGCACTCTCAACAACACTTTAGCAGCATGTGAAATTAGGCTGATAGTCCTATGCTCTTCACATTTATTAGTATTCTTTTTCTTCTGAATTGGTATCATTACCGTTGCGAGAAAGTCATCTGGCCATTCCCCTTCGTCATATATCTTATTACAAAGGTGTACTATCTCCCTTCCTCCTTTGTTTCCTAACCTCTTCAACAATTCTGCAGGTAAATTATCGATTCCGCATGCCTTCCGATTCTTCATCTCCTTCATAGCCTTTCCTACCTCTGTCTCTAGGATCTCATAGCCCTTTCCATCTTCTGTTACCTGTGCCTCTTCTTCAATTTTACTTGGTATTTGATCTCCCTTATATAAGCATTCAATATATTCTTGCCACCTCCTCAGCACCTCATATGGTTCATTGACTAATGTGCCATCCTCTCTTTCTATTTCCATGTTGTTCTTGTTTCTCTTTCTTTCAAAAGACAATCTCAGAAGCCAATTTGTACATCATTTCAGATTTTCCTTCATTCTCCAGTTTTTCTATTTCCTCGCATTTCTCTTTCATCCACCCTTCTCTTGCTTGTTCAGTTTCTCTTCTTAGTTCATTGTTCAGTTTCCTGTACCTCTTACTTCCTTCTTCATTTCCAGAATTTTTCCACTTCCTCCGTTCTGCCATCTTTTCCAGCATTTTTTCTGTTACCCATTCTTTCCTGATACCTTTGCGCTCTCTAATTCCTAGAGTTTCTTTGGTGGCTTTCATGAGCCCTTCCCTCATTTTTATCCATTTTTCATTTATACATTCTTCAAATTTTCCTCCTTTGTAGTTTTGCAAAAACCTTCCTCCTTTAGTTTTTCTATGTTCAGTCTTTCTTTTGTTTTTTCTCTCTTCACTTTTTTCAATTTTACTTGTATTTCACCTGCTACGTGGTTGTGATCTGAATTTATATCTGTTCCTGGATAAGCTTTAGTATTCTTCATACAGTTCCTAAAACTTTTTTGTATCAGAATATAGTCCAGCTGATACCTTTCTCCATTTAAGTTAGAGATCCATGTATAACGTCTCGTTTTATAATTTTCAAATAGGGTGCTACCCACCACTAGTGAATTTTCTTTACAAAAGTTAATTAGTCTTTCACCCCTCTCGTTTCTTATCCCTAATCCAAATTTTCCTATTATATCTTCTTGTTTTCCTTCATCTACTACAGCATTCCAGTCTCCCATAATGATGATACAAGCATTTCTATTCTCTTTCTCAATAAGTTCTTCCAACTTCACATAATATTCTTCTACCTCCTCGTCTCTATGCTGGCTAGTTGGAATATATACCTGCATTATTACTATATCTTTTGTACTGCCTTGCAGTCTTAGCATCATCAGTCTTCCATCAATATATTGCACCTTCACAACCTTGTTTTTCAGTCTCTTGCCTATCATTATTCCCAATCCATTTTCACCATTCTTCTCTTCTCCAGAGTAGAAAAACTTATAATCTCCACTTTCTACCTCACCGTTTCCTCCCCATCTCACTTCACACATGCCAAGTGCATCTAAACCATTCTTACTCATCTCCTGTTTTGCATTTTCTAGTTTTCCTGCCTGTAATAGTGTTCTCACTTTCCATGTTCCAATCCTTATCGATTCTTCCTTTTTTCTTCCCTTCTTGTTTTTAAAGGTATTCCCTCTCAATGTATTCCCTTCCCGGAGATCCGAGTGAAGGGAAGTTTTACCTCCGGACTCTTCTACAAGGAGAGCCATACCATGTACTACTAGGGAAAATATAATGTGGTAGTATCCCGTTTCTTTCCACATAGGCAGTAGGTTGCCCAGCCTTAAATCAGCCGCTCATTCTGAGTCAGACGCTGTTTGTAGCCGCCCCTCTGGGCTGCAGTCACTACGTACACTCTTTATTTTATCCGCGAGCGGACGGGTGCCTCTTCCGCCAGCTACACCGTTCCGAAGGACTCCTCCGCTGTCGCGCCGTTGAGGTCTTCGCCGTTACCCTGGCAAGGGGCCCTTACATGGTGCTATCAACCGGAGCCAGTTGATCCAAGGTTTTTTAACGAGGTGTTACTCCTCCGACTCCTCCTTCCCCTTTCCTTGAAAATGGGGCACCGGGCTTGTCACCGGTTTAGCTTGTTGGAATTGACAAAACGAAACCAACTATTTTCTTTAAATTTAAAAATCATTAGAAACGTTTGTTCTAAAGAAATAGGCCCACATTTTATCGTTTTGCAAGTCTTTTGAAAGGACCTAAAAGACAGCTTTCAGATAAGTGAACTCTGTATAAATGGATCAATGTTAACTGCATCTTCAATTTTCAATATCGCAGGAAATTCAGAGAGTATTTCCCGTGTCAATTTCAATTCCTCTGATTTAAGAGACAAAAGCTCAAACTTTTTTGTAAATTCCATCAAGCCCAAAATCATACCTCTCCTCCAAATATTTTATTGCCCTTTGTAGGAAAATGTGTGCCTGTGATTTAAATTTACTTTTCTGGTCTTCGGTGAGGTTTCTGAAAACTCATCTGACTTTACTCAAAAAAAAAAAAAAAAAATAGCCCTACTGCTTTTTAATTGGTCAAAAATACTTCGCATTGCACGAACAATGTCCAAAATAGTGAAGCTATCACTTTCCTTCCTCCATGAATTGAACAGTCTATATAATATTGTCTCTGGTCGTCGGTAAGGTGGAGTGCGAACTCCTCTACCTCCCGCTGCGAGCGCGGCATGCTTGGCTTTGTCTCGTGGCCCCCGTAATATCTTAAGTTAGGAAAAGAAAAACTAGTATACGTGAATTCCGGGACAGTAAAGCTTAATTCCTGGACACGGAACCAGACACAAAATTCCGGGACATTCCCGGACATCTGGCAACCCAAGGTATAGCGCTGCGTTTATAGGTAGGATATCGCACTCAAACCAAATTTAAAGCTGCCACTTTGTTCATATTTTCTCACTATTATTTCGAATCGTTCGGCTAATTTCACGTAGCCTTCCCCCCCCCCTCTATTCCACCTAGGTTCATTTCCAGATTAAAAAGTGGAGTTTTCTGATTCAGTAATCAATTGAGATCTCTCTTCTCTGAATTTGGGGTTTGGTCGTTCGAGAATATTGACTATTTTGTTGATACAACCTTCTGCAGCGTTCGTACTGCTGTGTCGCTACCCAAGTTTTTCATTCTCCAATTACTGATCTATGAAATAATGAAACATTTGAGCTAATTTCGGATTTTCAAGGAGCCGGTAAAAGAATTTCAATCCTGTCATCTTGTTTTCAGGAAGGCTTGTGCAGCACACATCATGTTTTCACGGTACAAACGTCAGTCCAATCACCTTCATTTTCTTCCACAGACATTATTTCGTGTGGAAGTATTTGCCATAAATTTCCACAGATATTGAACTTCCCTCAAATTCAGTGTTAATTTTCTTGGTTTCTGGTCTGGAACTGTATGTAGGAAATGATGAAGAAGTCGAAAATATGACATAATTTTTCTTGTTTGACAACATGGTAAACATGACTATATATAACTTAGTTTCTTCTTTAGAGATTCCTTAATCAGCGTGGATAGTGTACTCTTGGGAAAATTATTTACTAAAACTTTCAAATGCACCATTCACGAAAAAGTTTTCCTGAATATTCAGTCACACTCTTCCTTCCCCCTCACTAAGTAGTGTAGCAAACGCAATTGTTCGCTTGGCTCATAAGTTAAATATTTGTCAATTATGAAATGAGGACAGCAAGTTTCATGTTAAGAAACCAGACAGAGGCATCGACCGGGGATTTAGAGCGCTGACAGTAGGGAAAAAGTGCGCAATGGTCGAGCTAAGGAGGACAGATGACGGCATGGATCGGCCTCATCATTGGTCTACCATTTGCCCCTCCACTTTAGGACCGTACTGGGAGGTGGTGTAAAAACCTCTGCACGGGCATCGGAGAGTGTCTTGTCTTGACTTCATCAATCAGTCGCAGCCAGCAACAGTCGGAGCAGAGAGAACGCAGACGTCGAGCCGCCCTCCGACGGCCGTGGTCGCGGGGTGGCGCAACACACGAAGAAGCTGGACAGCGCATAACAGGTTGGCTCTGCTGTATGGTATGGTTGGCCGTGGAAAGCCGTCGTTGAATCATAGATAGGGAGCCCTCCACAATGCCTAGAGCTGGCGTTACTGGTGTAGATAATCGCCGCAGTCGAAGAAGCTCTTGCTGTCCTCAAAGTAAATGTCACACTCATGCAGTTATAATAATCAAACTATTTTCAGTATTCAGTTACGTCATAGCGTGATGTTAGAAGGTAACGCCATAGCAGCTTACATTGTTATCAGTATTCAGCAGTAGTTTCAGTGCATACCATTTGTATATTTTGTACAGCCGTGAAAGTAAATGTTGTACATAGTACATGTTTATGAACTTATTCACCCCGATGATACTACCACGGATGTCCCCCTCCGATCCCAGATCGACTGCTATGATCGATCCTTACCCATTCGCTCAATCCCCTCATCGAATCTGGCCAAGTCTCCGCTCGGCCTGCTGCCAGGTTCGCCATAGGTTTACCGGTGTCCAGGTGGGGGCACTACAGTAGTATTATTCATTCCTTTCAATATAAAACTAGTTCCATCTTTCATCTGAGGCATCTCAGTGTCTATAACAAGATTGCCACGAGTGGCCCGCCAAAGCATTTAAATTTGCCCTCCAGCAGCAGCGGTCTTGAATATACTAGCTCAAAAACCTCTGCAAACGTATCATTGATGATTTTTTTATTTTATTTTTCGACTATAATTAACTGTGTTACTTATATGTTTGTTTTGTTTAAATATTTATTGTAAGTATGAGATGGTCTGCAGGCTAACACAGAATTTAAATTGTGGCCCTCCAAAATTGGTTGGGCAGCCTTGATCTATAACTTCATTTCGGTTCTTCAGTTCCTTTAGGCTTATTTCACTGTTGATATAATGTCCTTTTAGTAGTCAGCTGGCGCGATATTTCCATGAAAAAGTAGTAGTCCTTATTACCTAGTTTTCACAGTTCTTCTGTTTAGATTTAGAAACGGTCATATCTACATCATTAGCTCTCTTCTACGTTTGGCTGATATTCTTCATAACTTCTAAGCTGTCTTCAAATGAATGACCAGTCCCAGGTTTTCATCTTACTTCTATTAGACCTTCTTACTAAATCGCTAGGCCATATTATCTCATCTAAAATCTCGATAAGAATAGTAATTATAACATACTGCAGCTTCACACCTATTAGTTGCCACCACCTCCTTGATAACTACTACGAACAGTTTTACAATAAAACTGCATACGACAAATGTCATTGCTAAGTCTGATGAAATACATTTTACTACTGGCATAAAAGTAATGAGCCTCGAGGACTAGTAAACCATTTCTGCAATTAAATAATGATATCTTTTGTTCGTTTTGTGTCATTTACATTTCAAAGCAATTTCCCTTTAAACGATTCTTATACAGCCCATGGCTTTTCTTTCGATGTAGAAGACGAAATTGTCCTGGGGATGGGTAAAGGCACTGCAGATAAAACAGAGACTGTGCTTTCTTCATTTAATGGAATTTTTCTGGATGTTTCTGGCTTTACTGCTTTGACATTAAGTTCATTAGAAGCCGAAAAGGACTGGGAGCAAGGAACGGAAAGATGTTCTGCTATGGCCTTTTGAAGGAACCATCCCAGCATTGGCCTGGAGTGATGCGGGAAAACTATGCAAAAAAACCTATATCTGGATGGCCGAATGGGGAGTTGACCCCACGTATGACAGAATGCGAGGCCACAGCGGGTTGTTTAATTTTCAAATGGTTTTTCATGGCAGAAGACAGAAAAATATTTCATTGTGTTTTGTTTAAGTCCATAATGAAGAAATTAATTAATTCAAACTCTGCATCAAAACGTGTCTCGTGAAAAGTAATTCAAAGTCGAAAACTTTGTGCAAATATGTTCTTATTGTTATCTATTTGCTAGAGTGAGGTGGAAGTCTGCCCAGAAACGATTAAAAATTCCTAGTATGTGGATCAATTTTTTTAAAAGTACCAGAAAATCTTTACTATTTGGCTGCCGAATATCTGACAGGTTAATAAAGACAGTTCAATCTTAACCTAAGACCTCTTTTCACACTATACTGCGAGAGTGCATCCTCTTGTAGTAAAAGTACTTTTAATGTAATCTGCCTCTTTATAAAATAACAACAGCATACCATGTATAAAAACTGACGTTTTGAGATCCACGCCAACTAAAAAAAAAAATTGCCCTTCTCTTTGTACAGCGGAATAGTAAATGAATCCACCATCAGCAAACTAGCAATTGAATGTCGTTAAGAAATATTTCTTCCAGATAATTTCCTAGTAAAAAGACAGATGTCACTTTACCATTATAAAAAATTAAAGTGAATAGAAACTGAACAAATGCTCACAAATGAATTTTTCAGTAGATTAAACCCTGAAAGATCGTTTGCTACACCCAAAAACTCCTAATCCATGATTTTCACCACCATCACCCAATGACGAGTCTGTTTGTGCAACCATATGCAACACAACTTGGCATTATAGAAAACTTCAGAATATTAGAAAATGAAATATTATCAGCAGCAGACACAGTGTAAACAGCACGTTTTGGGGTTATTTCTATGGCCGCCGCGCATGGCAAGTAGAGACGAGTTTTTGTGAGGTTTTAACAGATTTAGCGTTATTTCATTTCCATATATTCCTTCCTCCATGATGAAGCCTACTGGCCCATTTTTCTACTACTGAAGAAGGCAATTGCCGAAATATTGTGTATTTGTTTGTCCGCCTAAGTGTGTTCTCTCATAGCAGCTGTCAACTTTGGTATGTGGTGGGTCAAATTCCCTCTCCATTATTGATATGGTATTTAGACATATTTATAATAATTATTGCTTTAAAAATAAAATAAGGAGGGACAAAAAGTGATAAGTGTCTGTTAATACACCCACAACCTTCTTTTCATTCATGGGAACTAGCAATAAAAGCAGTTTACATTGTTACTGCAGGTTTAATTGGATCGTTTTTGCTTTTATGATACTAGCCCAGTTATGAGCTTTACTTTTGTCAAATATATAATTAATCTATACTAAAATAAAATCAGGGATGATTTGCAAAACAAACAATAGTTGAAAAGTACTACACACACTATTTAACATTCAAATCGTGGGAGTTTGTGAGAGAACAACCATATGGTGGCTCACTTCCCTATCCCAGTTTGTGTTTGCTGTAAATGAAGTATTAAGTCAAGATGCTAACTGTAAATTCTGAGGGTGTTTAATAACTTGATAGGTCAAATGAAATATAAAGTAATCAATGCCAGCATTGGATTTCCAAGTAACAATGTCAAGGAACTGCAGTATAATGCTGTACAATTTCCCATGATCCAATTCTTAAGCCATCACTATTTCATAAAGGAGAAGTTACACCAAACAAGTGCTGAGCATTGGGTAGTTCAGAGGTTAAGACAGTTGCTTTCAAAATTAAGTGTCCCAGGTTCCAATCCTAATCCGGCAAGGAATTTTTACAAGTTCTACTTGATTATATGCCATACACCAAGATGGTATATGGTTTAGATTCCACATGAAATGTAGGTCCAGCCATGACAGAGGAGGATGGCATGGAATACTAAAACTCTGTTACCACAGACACAATAAACATTGAAATCCAGAGACAGCAAATCAACTCTAGTTTTGAATAAGGAATTAAAAGAAAACAAAATGTATATTTTTGTTTTCGAAAGTATGCAGATTAAAGATAAGGGGATAAAGTTATCATGATCTGAAAATAACTGTGCTGTGATAACGTAAATACTTTAATTCAATAACTTTCATAATTGACAAGCCAATGTGACCCAGAAAAAAATTAGTGGAAGCTGAAATCTTTCATCCAATCTTTCTGTCTCATTTGCTGGCACAAACCATTCTATTAGCCACGTACCGAGGTTACAAGCTTATAGTAGGAAATAGGGTCATAGTAACAAGTAATAAATCCAACAAACAAAATATTGCAATTTTTAATTTTTAAGCAACTAATAACTTGCTCAATAAGACAATCAATAAAGCTCTAGTATAAACAGAACTCTGAGGTACTCATAAAATTTCATATATCACTATTTTACAGAGCAAAGGACATTACAAAATAAAGAAACCATGTTTACACTATGTCGTTACATTATTATTCAGCATCAATAATCTGAATGTGGTTATTTGCCACATAAAAGCTTATATTTATAATAAAGCTAAGTAGTTTTGTTAGATTATAAATAAGATCAGTCTCTTTAGCAATGATTGTATTAATTACAAAATCTTAGATTTTTTCTTTAACAAGGCAATTTTCAACAATATTCTCCATGTTAAGCCAAATCAATATGTTACTTGTCAATTAAAATCAACACATTATACACTAGTGTCCAAAATTAAAGCAACAAACCACTATTTCTCCATCCTGTGTCTAATTCATGACATAATCATACAAACTGTCAACAAATGTCTGTACAATCATGTTCTGCATAGAAGATGACATTCTGGTCATCGCACAACCATGCCAACGATGACATTAGGACACCTATTGTGTTTGCTGGGTAGTCCCATATCCACAATCACTGTGTACACATTCACATATGGCTCAGAGAAGACGCGTGCCAGTCTCTCTGGAGAGGCAAAGGAAAAATGGAAGCAGGACAGTCTCAAACTGATGTAGCCCAATGGCTTAATGTGAATTGTTCTGTTGCTTCTTGGATGTGACGACAGTTTATAGAGACCGAAACTGAACCCGAAGACCAGGGCAGGGCCAACATGTGTGACATCAGAATCAGAAGACCTTTATTTGGCTGTCAGGGCACGATGGTAACAAACATGTATTGCACAACAACTGGCATCTGACCTCACAGCATCCACTGGAACAGTTGTATCAAGACAAACAGTGTACAGAAGGCTTTGGCAGAATAGCCTTTATTATCAGAGACCTCTGTATGGGTGCCCCTGAAGCGTCTTCACGGAAGGGAACGTCTAGAGTGGAGTCGCCAATATGCCAACTGCAGGATCGTACAGTGAGCCAAAGTTCCCAATTTGATCTAAATAGTGATTCTCGACAGATTCACATCTGGAGGGAACATGGAACATGATTTCGGGGCCCAAAAATTGGAGAAAAAGACCGATATCAACGAGGATCCCTAATGGTGTTGGCAGGGAGAATGGTCGTTATTTCCTCATCATGAGATTGATGACATCATTCACAGCATGCCCCGCCATTGTCACACCTGTATTGCTGCCGGAGGTGGTCACATCCCATACTGAGCACATTAATCTGTTTTCAGAATTTGTGTGCAAGTCCGTTAAATTGGAAAAAAACGAAGAACATTTTCGTCTATTGTTATGCATGTTGCAGTTGTTTACGTTCTGTATGTATTCTTTACATTGTTTCTGCTTTACTATCACCTGTTTATAGTGTTTTGTGCCTAAATAAATGCAAGCTTGAAAATTTTTCGTTTGTTGCTTTAATTTTGGAAACCAGTCTACAAAATGTGATTATAAATTGTGACTCTACATACATATGGTTACAATCTCCTTCCATAAGAGGCTGTAGCAACTTAAAAATAGTTGGTCTCTGTTCTGAAAGGACAAGAATATCAACAGGTACAAAGTTAAAAACTGTACAGGTCTCACTACTTTCAAATATAATTACTATGAAACGATAACAAAAAATAATATTAATGGTGATAACTATTTTCATAAAATTAGGTATATGAGTCTGCATTAATGTATATAATGTATACATATATACTTTATATAGTCTGATAAAAATTAAAATATGATACAAATAAAACAATTTATCCAGAACTGATATTAATAAACTCAAATTCCTTAAAATTAAATCTGTCTTAAAAGTAAAGTATTCATGATCACCGGAAACTGAATGGGGTCCAGCCACTCAGTTTACAATCTTGAAACTGTTATGCATACATTTTTAAAACAAATGTTGGCAAAACACAAATAAAATATAATAACCAATTTAAAACAACAATACTTAATAGTGATCTCAAAATTATAATAACAGCTTACATAAAGAATACGTGATTAATATTGTATATAGACATATGAGCATGGCACTAATTCTTCTAAAGCTATTTTTGCATAAAAAAAATTAACTACGATAGTTACACAGTTTAGCTTTTACACTATATGCACTATATGCTTATGGCTGTTAGACAGTAAGATTGTACTCTTTCAAAGAGGTATTTATTATAAAAATATTTAGGAACTATGTAATGTCGGGGCTTTATATTCTATTAAATAATGATTCAGTTTAGTGTGATGGAAGTTGTCAAACAATTTCATCTGGATTTGGTTTAATGTTTAGGGTGAAGACCTTTCATTTGCAGTTAACATTTGATTGGCCTTCTTCTGACTGTTGACTGGGAGTTTGTTATTGGTACCCTCAGTTCTTATTAATGTGGCTTTAAATCAAATATTTCTATAAGAAGAGGTTCAACATCACGGGGATTAACATTCAGATAAACTCTTACAAGTTCGTCATTCAGCCTGTGCAACTCGGCTATCTTCTGAATAAGTTTAAGAAATGTGGAGCGAGCTTCACATCCAGGATACTGACTTTCCAAGTAGCGACGTAACAAGTAGTAATATGAATTCTGTAACAAAACAAATCCTTAAGGTAATAATAAAAATGTTTCATGCATACTAATAGTTCCAGATCTTTCATTCACTAAGCAATACAGTGTGCTGTGAAAGGAATAAAGGGCTTGAAAAACAACAGCTGATATTGATATATTAATAAACATTCCATCAAACAACATTTAATTAAAAGAAACAAAAATATAGGGAGTCTGGAATTTAGTGTGAAACTAGGTGCACTGAATTAACAACTAACAAAAATAAATAAAAATAAATGGGTGAACCATTAGTTATCATAGTTGACAGTAGGATGACAGAAACACAAAAATATGGACAATCAAAGTAAATGAAATGTAGTCAAGTTCAATCAAAAACAGCTGAGATTGGTAAATGCAGTCATATACCTCAACTATCATGTCCAAAAATATTTAAAACTAGCTTAACCAAACTGTACTTAAACTGCAATTGTTGATAACAGGGTTTTTATACCTTGTTTAGTCTACAAGAAATTTCCTTATTAACTTCTGAAAATAGTTATTCTTTGCCAAGAACTGTTTCTTCTTCTTTTATCACCAGGCTACTCACTTTTCCATCTCCTACCACCACGAGTTTATTTCCTCATTCAACATTCTCACTACAACCACCAACCACGATTATGTTTCATATATCCTAATTTTGTTCTTATCTACATTCCTTTACCTCCAGTAACAAATTCACAAATCCTGCACATTAGAAAATGAAACCCACCATCCGTTCTCTTCTTTAGGGAGACTCATAACCAACTTCTTTCCTTTACTATATTTTCCAAGATATGTTCATTTTATACTTTAACTGTCCGCTTAATATTAAATTTCCTTCTGCAGTACCAAATTTCAAATAATTCATCTTTCTTCTTCCTGAATTTCCTAAATTCAAGCAACACTGCTATGAAGAACTGTATTCTATAAACACAGTTCAGACAGTTCCTATGAGTTCTAGGTCAATGTGTGAAACTAAGAACTCTTTTTAGATGATTATTCATGTTACTGCTTTTTTATTTTGTAATTATTCTTCGTTTGGTCATGGATTTGAATTTTACTTCCTAAAAATAGAATTATCATATTTTGAAACCATTTTTATACACAAATCTACTGTTATAGTTTTCCTTCCTGATTTACTATAATTCTCATTTTGGTTTATATTTAGTCCAAACTTTCTCCCAGTAACAGGAAAAACTAATCAGCACATCACAGCATATTAATTGTCTTCTCTTGAACCCACTCACTACATTTATTATTTTTTTTATTTCCTAGATTATTTCTCCCCCCCCCCCTTTTTTTATTTTTTGCTTATGGCTTTGCTCCTTGTCAAGGTCATTAGAGACAGGGATTACTTTTTCTGCCTACAAGTACTAGTGATGTGCCGGATCGTTAAAAATGTATATCCGCGGATACGGATCATTATTGTCTAGATCCGTGAATATTGATACGGATCTCAACTTGGACCGACAATGGAAAAGTCGTCAACTACGATGTATTATCCACCAACGTCCAGCTTACGCGGAGTGTTTTGACCTTGTACTGTGCGTGTTTATGTTTATATTTTAGGATGACATAGGATTGCGTAGATTATATTCGTTTATGTTTTTAGGGAAGTTGTAAGTTAAATTAAAATAAAAACAATTTATACAAAAAAGTATAGTAGTGTAATATGAAAATATTTTACTATAGTAAATGACGAATCTCCTAAATACAAACTCTGTGAAGGAATGTATTCCCATGAATGTACAACTTTCTTAAAAATTCATCTTCAGACGAAACGCCCACAAAAATATGACACTCCGCTAAGAAAATTGCCGGTGAACACATTGAGTAGGGAACGTCTTTAAAAACGGTAAATAGAGAATTTAGAAAAAAACGTTTTTTAACGAATACATAGAAAAAGTCAAAATGTGGGATAGTAAAAAATAAAAATTATTTAAAACTATTTAATTGTAGAAATGATAGCTTTATCTGGATTATGTTTTCAACACGTAGAAGATTTTGGGTTCTGACGATTGCTGGATAATGTTATTGCAAATTATTTTCCAAAAAGCAGGAAATATTTTACGGAATTTATCTGCAACGAACTTTAGGATCGAAAATAGAGACGTGTTGAAGGATTTTGAGAGAGTTTCCTTCACATCCTATATCTGGTAGGCTCAGTGGAATACAAATACATTTATAAACTAACAATTAATCACTAATCACTGTGATAAAGTTAATTTCACTGCCAGTGCAACTTACATTTTATTATGTGACTATACCCGGAAATGGTTGAACAGTTATATTAGCCTGATAAATAAAAAAAACTGCCCACAAAATCTATGAAAAAAGGGCACAAAATAGTGCAGGAATGTATGAAAAAACTGAGAAGAGTTTGTCTGAAATGTCAAGATGAATTGGAGTGTTTAGGAAAAAAATTAATACATAAATAACATATAGCAACAACAGAAGATTGCATGTGGAGGGATGAAACTATGACAGCTATTTATCTACAGTTAACATACCTGTTCTAGTCTAATCACATCATGATGAACTACATTTGGGCGGTCAGGAGTAAATAATGTAATGGCACATAGGATTAACATAATATTTTCATCTGTGCGCCACTCAGGATCGAATGTTCTAATAAAACGCTGATGCTCATCATATATGTTTCCATTTGCTTCTTTCAAAACATCCTCTTTAACATTAAAACCATCTTTGGTGTGAGGTATCTGCAGCAAATTAAGGAAAAGTTTCATCTATTTGATCTGGTATTCATGCAAAAATTTCACCTCTCTACAAACATAAGCAAATCAACACAAATGCCAAATTCTTTCCCCGGGACCACATGCTTGGCGCTTGTCACAAACTCCAAGCCTCTACAAACACTTTGTTAATTTAGGGGAGCCAAACATAGTCATCCATACGCTTGTATGTTTTGGAGAAACAAGTATGACGGACGTCAAGGTTGTTTCGGTCATAACTTTTGGCCTAACTTATTTTTATATAAAAAATATATATATATATATATAAAAAACAAGAAAGATGGCAAAGAAGATCATGGATGTTAAAAATCCATAGAAACAGTATCAGGTAATTATTATAATTTCATTCATGCAACTATGATTATTATGTAGCTTCATACATGTATTTCGTGTAACATAAGTATATTGTTTTATAATTAGAATTCTATTATAATTATTGTTTTAACGGCATAATAATATCTGTATCAATTATTTTTTTATTGCAGATAATTTATGGAAGAAACATTTAGTGAGCTTCTTTTCAAGCCATCTGTGCAGTTTGATGACTTCTGCCAGATGCTGATTCTGAATATTTCCTGAATGAAATTTCACCTATGATTTCTCAAGAAAATACAGACTTCAGATAAATTATACTATTCCAGCTAAATTAATAAATTTATACCTGAGCCAGAGCAAATAGAATCTTGTTTTTTTCTTTAAATGTTTAAGAAATGTGACAATAAGAAATTCTATCTTTTTCTTTAATCTTCATGACAGTTTTATTTAAAACTTCTCTAAGACAACTCCAAGCATGAGCTGCTCTTTTTTCTCTATGGTCTTTATTCTTCAGGTCAAAAATGCAGGGTTCTACTTGGTAGCATTTGTGGAATTTGAAAATATCCTTGTTGGGCCATTTATTAATTTTTCCTGCAGCACTTCGATCACAACAAACAGGAACGGGTGTCCGTCCGCCGCCAGTGCACAACCGATACTAAGTCGGCACAAATGTATAGAAGCTTCGCAAGCACTTGCTGCAAACTTCCTTTGATTTGTGCCAAAAAGCTGACACCTGATCGGATCACCCACAAGTGCTAGCAAGTCTACACAAGCCAAGCCAAAAGTCCTATCCACATGTTTCAATTTGTCACAGTTTGACAATGTTTGGCAAGCATGTGGTCCCGGCTTTTGTGTACATGAAACACATGAAAACAGTGATACGCATTGACGAAAAACAAACAGAATGCTCCATGCTGTTAAATATTAAAGTGCCATCTCCATATTCCACCATCTCCACGGCCCGAGATCTGACATATAACGCCATTTAAACTAGAAAATAAATTCTATTAACTGCTGAAACATTAATAATAACATGAACTTTATAGTATGTGAAATATAGAAAAATGTTATTTTAAAATTAAAGTTTTATTTTAATCTATAATAAATCCATATTGAACAGTTTTTAAACACACAGAGAGATTAAATGGAATTATAAATTAAAATTCTAAAGTCAATATAACGTTTTCCAAAGGGTTCTATTCACACCACACCTCGAGTTTAGGTAGTTGATACGACCTGATTTTTGCAGCCAAAACTATTTTTTTTTAACCCTGTTAATAAAGCAAAGAAAATATAGGCAAAAGATATATTAACAAAAAAACTGCAAACTGCAGCATTTCAAGTGCCTGCCATACTACCTGTCAGTAAGTTCTCAAAATTCATAAAGTCTAGTTCAAACACTTGTTTGTGAACTTTCAATGAGAAATTAGGGTAATTTTTATTTAGCAGAAAAGTATTTGTGAAGCAAGGCAACATCATCTCAAACACACTTAATGCTACATTTATATTTTTAAGTATTACATATTAAGAAAACCACTTGGAAATGAAAATAACACACCACCTGTATAAACAAATGAAAATCATATACATGCTAAGACTCAATAATGTAAAGGTGGATTGCATAAGTGAATAAACAACTAGGACTTAAGTTGATAAGTCTGGAGATGGTGTAAGACTAACTTGGTTAGGTATTATTATTATTACTCCGCGATTCACTATAAGTGTGTGGCGGAGGGTGCATAGCACCTATCGAGAAGGGTTATGGTTTGGAAGGGTTATAAGGGATATGGCAGGAGGCGCCCATGGGCTATTGTGAGGAACCATCCCCGCATTCGCGTGGAGTGATCTGGGAAAACCATGGAAAACCCAGATCAGGATGGCTGGAGTGCTTTATCGAAAGCTACTCCTGTCGGATTTTAAGTTTACTCGCCCGGTAAATCCTTTCTATTCCATTCCCTAATCGCTCGTGGGAAAAATGAGTACAGAAATGAATCGGTTCTGGCCCTGATTTCTCTTATCTTATTTTCACGGTCATTTCGAGATATGAATGTTGCTGGTAGCAATATTTGCTGACTGTCATTCCGAAATACATCTGTCGTGAATTTTTCAATTAGCTTCCGTCGAGAGCAACGCCTTCGGTGTTCCAGGTCTTCCCAACCTAACTCCTTCAACATCGCACTTACGCTTTCCCTCCAACTATATATACCTGTCACGAATCGGGCGGCTCTTCTTTGGACCTTCTCTAAAGCCTCCATTAACCCCTTTTGATGGGGACCCCATACAGAACAACAATACTCTAAGTGAGGACGTACTAGTGACTTGTATACAATCGATTTAACTTCCTGAGTGCATTGATTTAAATTACGACCTAGAAATCGGAGTATACGATTTGCTTTCCCCATTACATTCTCAATATGCTCATTCCACGACAAATTATTACGAATTGTTACCCCTAGGTATTTAGCGGAATCTACCGTTCTAAGGACAGTGTCATTAATCGTATATTCATAATTAAATGGTGTCACCTTTTTACTCACACGCATGACTTGGCACTTTTTAGCGTTTAACTCCAACTGCCAATCTTTACACCACGCAATTATTTTCGTAATATCGTCTTGTAACAAAGCGCAGTCATCCAGGGTTTTGATTTCGCGATAAATTATAGCATCATCGGCAAATAATCTTTTCATTCCCCCTATTATGTCGCATAGATCATTGATGTATATGAGAAACAACAGAGGCCCTAACACGCTTCCCTGGGGAACTCCAGACCCCACTTCAGTAAGTGATGAACGCTCACCGTCGAGAACTACACACTGTGTTCTGCCCTTCAGGAAGTCTGCAACCCAGTCGCATATTTGTCTAGATATGCCGTAACCGCGAAGTTTCCTAAGTAACCTAGTGTGAGGCACAGTGTCGAAAGCTTTTTTAAAGTCTAATAGAACCAAATCAACCTGGGATTGCTCATCTATAATTCGGCACAAGTCGTGAATTAGAAGTGCAAGTTGTGTTTCGCAGCATCGGCCTTTTCTGAATCCATGTTGATTTGGATTTAAAAGCTCACCTTCATCCAAGAACCGCATGACATTCGAATAGATGATATGTTCTAAAATCCTGCAAAATATTGAAGTTAACGAGTTAACGATTCTCTGCTCACAAGAAACCAATTTCTCTATAGAAGAGGTAAACACTTTCCATCATTGCCCGGTTACTATTTTGGTAAAAAGCTGTGTCCTGATGGCCTAGTGGCGATTTTTGCTCAGTAGTAAAGAAGACTTGAAGTAAAATGGGTTCAAATATGGTAAAAAAAATATGATAATTTTCGTTTTTGTGAAGTAAAATTCAAAGGAAAGGCCAACGGAACAACAACTGCAAAACCAGAATAACAGTAGCAAGAAAAATCTTCAAAAACTGACCTAGGACTTGTGCTTTTGATGTAGACAAGCTACTCAACTGTAACTATGGCTCATGGTTATATCCCACACGTAAATTATGCAACAGTAAAAAGCAGGTTGCTATTTCAAATGTGATTCATCTGAGCAGTTGTTTGTGAAAATGAGGTACTCATGTCTGGTTTAACAAGATGCACATATGAGGACAACTGCTTGCTTCTCTCATGTGTTGTACCAATGAGATGAATAAAATCTTCAAGAAGTATTTCTTTAGTACTGAAAAATATACTACAAAGATTATAGCAGTAGTTTCAAAACAAAATGCCTACTACAGTATGTAAAACAGAACAATTTTTTTTCTCAAACAGAAATTATTAATCCATTTCTAACAGTAAAGTAAGGTTCACCTAGCCTATACAAGATGAAAGTAGTTACTGTGTTTGTCTTCTACAATTCTTTCTTTTTAGTTATTACATCTGCTAACAAAAACTCAACACATGTTCCAAAATGTTATCTATAGTTCTGTGTTGTCAGTGAGATTATTTCAAAGATGACTTTCCTCACCCATTGTTTTCCAGAACATTTCATTTCACACATTATCTCTCCAATAAATTTTCGTATTTTGAATGTCTCAATTTTTCTTCTTCTCCAGTATTTCCATAGTACAAGCATCATATAATGCTCAGCTCCACACATGCAGTCTTAGGAAGTCCACTGGTTCAAGGTCAACATTTGATGGTGAAAGGTTTCTCTTTTAGAAAGAATTTTTTTTTTTTTAGTAATACTACTCTGTATTTCAGATTTTTTTTTTACTCAGACATCAGTGATATCTGTACGTCCTATACAGAATAATTTTCTTACTACTTCTACTACGCTTGATGATATTTTGACACTTAGTTTCCTGCAGCAACTCATAATTTTTTACTTGCTGTGGTCCATATTTATTATATCATACCATTAACTAATTTCTCAGTATCCTTATTCTCATTTCTTAATAACACAATATTAGTAGCATATCACAGCACAAAGCATTTTGTTAAACTTTTATACCACTCTGATTTATATTATAAAATACTATTCTCATTCAAATTTTAGGACTTCTTTCAAATATTGAACTTCTTGTCTCATGTAATAAGACCAAAAGCTTTATTCAAAATCACACATGTCATTCATTATTACTCTCCTCACATCTTTCCAATATTATCTTACCACCACCATTGCTTCACTGGTTCCTAAACCATAGGCTGATTTTCTTCTAATATTTTCCCAATTTTGTTACATTATTCTGGGTATTATCCTCGTTGCTAATTTAGATCCTTATACACTAATTTTCTCTTTGTAAATATCTATGGGAACCTGGTATTGTACATATATATATAGGGAAATGAGCCACCACTTACCTTTAGATGATGGATGTGGGGCACAAACACACAGAGAAGACACAAACACAAATAATAAAGTAATTTTCGGGATAAACCTTCATCAACGGGAGAACATTTGTTCTTGCGTTGATGAAGGTTTATCCCGAAAATCACTTTATTATTTGTGTTTGTGTCTTTTCTGTGTGTTCGCGCCCCACTCCATCATCTAAAGGTAAGTGGTGGCTCATTTCCCTATACTAATTTGATTCCTTTCCGCTACTTAGCGTCTTGATTTCATTGTTACTATATACAGGGTGGTCAGAAATTCACTCATCGGCGGGTAAGGGCAGTGTTCGGGACGTTGCACTAACGAAATAAAGACAAAAAAAATCTAGTAAAAGTCTTACCGTTTTTGAGTTATTCGCAGCTAAAGTTGGCCAATAAGAGCGCTGCGTGGGCGAATTCAAACAGCCTTCCACAGGCGCTGTCGCCAAGCGTACTCGAGGCATGCGACCGCCAAAGAAAACGAAAAGAAAAACTCTCTTTGGAAGTGGGGATTGAACCTGCAACCTTCAGATTGAAAGTTTGCCGCCTTACTGACTACGCTGCCAAGGCACTAGAATTTACTTGTTTTTAGAAGCTACTAGGGCGGACTGTTTGTTTGTAATCGGAATTGATCGGTAATCCGCGACATTTTTCAAGAAGTCGGAGGTGGGGCTAGAGGATTCTTTTTTATGGGAATTGTTTTTTAATTAGTTGATCTGCTTGCTAGATTAATCTTTAATTTTTGTACAAAAATCGTTTAGTTACTGGCACAAAAAAAAAAAAATTATACAAACTTAATTTATTCGTTGCAAAGAAGCTCTTTTATTCCATGAAATCGTATTTCACAACATTTTTATTGATTATCGTGAATATCCTTGCTACTATTTTGCAACAATAAAACAAAAAACAATAAACTTTTGGAAAAAAGAACATTAAACCCATTCTATCGTTTGTAACGTAACTTTATCTGCTGCAAAATGTCTGTTCTTATTCAAACAAGTTGTACATTTTGGTAATGTGTATCAACTCGCTAACCGCGCGACAAGCTGTTACTCATTGAAAGCCCTTTTGTCACTGATATAAAACAAAATTACTGTACAGTAGTTTCATTCCAACTTGACGTTATCAGTTGCAACATTGAAAGTCAACAGGGATTTACTTACAATAAGTGTCAACCCGCAACAGTAACCGTAGTAAAAATGTATCCCAATAAACAACAATAACAAAAAAATATGAGTCCTTACATTTTACAGCAACTGCAAAAATGTCTCCCTCAACTGCAATACCGGCACGACAACGCTGAGTTACTGAATTTGCGAGTTTTCCAAAATTGTAACTTTCTCTAATTTCATCAAAAGCTAGAATTATCCTAGCCAAAAGTTCTTCCTCTGTATCTACTTCAGTCTCATAAACAATGGCCTTGACAGCTCCCCAGAGATAAAAATCCAATGGGTTGTTGTCTGATGACCGAGCAGGCCAGTGAATTGGGCCTCCTCTACCAATCCACCTGTTAGGATACAATGCATCTAAAAGTAAGTGTTGACGTACCGGTACTGCAAAATGCGGCGGCGCGCCGTCATGTTGAAACCACATGTCATTGCGAATTGCCAAAGGAACGTCTTCTAAGTACAACAGAAGGAGGTTTTCATGAAATGCTAAATAAGAAGCGCCATTTAAACGTTGCGGAAGTAGAACAGGGCCTAGTATAAACTCGCCCAAAATACCCGCCCAAATGTTAACACTAAATTTGTGTTGGTATGACTTGAAAAAATTGCATGCGGATTTTCGACATCCCAGATGTGGCTGTTTCGGTTATTAAAACACTTCTCCCTGGTATAGCACGCCTCATCCGTTCACAGCACCTTCCTTTCAAAGTTTGGATAATCGTTACATTGCTGCAGGTACCACTGTGAAAACTGAACTCGAAGTGGAAAATCGTCTTCCTCCAAATCTTGAACCTTTTGAAAGCGAAAGGGATGTAACCCTTCATCGTGAAGGACGTGGCATGTGAGGCCTGGTAATTAAAAAACAACTAAAATGACCCTATTGAAAGGCTGCATTTAAACGGAGAATTTGAGGGATCACTTAGACTGGACGTATCTGCAATGCATTGGCAATGACCCTAGAGCTTGTCCTCGGATTATCAGCAATCATTTCCAGGACATTGTCTTCAAATCCTACACTCCGCCTGAACCGATTTCGTCCGGCGTCGGGGCTGTGGACAACAATACTTCCCATCTCGCTCAACCTTCTGTCAACCAACACAAAAGTGTTGGCCTATGGAATCACACATTTAGGAAATCGAGTAGTGTAAATCTTAACTGCTTCGGTCCTGTTATGTCCAGCAGTGCCATGCGCCAAATGCATATCGGCGTACTCTTCAAACGAAAATTGATGAAGTTGCATGATGACAGTGTCTTTATCAGTAAGATGCGTTCGACTGCGAGACTTCTTCTGGCATAGTCCTTTAGCCCCACCACCGACTTCCCGCCCTAGTGGCTTCTAAAAACAAGGAAATTCTAGTGCCTTGGCAGCGTAGTCGGTAAGACGGCAAACTTTCAATTTGAAGGTTGCGGGTTCGATCCCCCTTTCCGAAGAGAATTTTTCTTTTCGTTTTCTGTGGCGGTCGCATGCCTCGAGTACGCTTGGCGACAGCGCCTGTGGAAGGCTGTTTGAATTCGCCCACGCAGCGCTCTTATTGGCCAACTTTAGCTGCGAATAACTCAAAAACGGTAAGACTTTTACTAGATTTTTTTTGTATTTATTTCGTTAGTGCAACGACCCGAACACTGCCCTTACCCGCCGATGAGTGAATTTCTGACCACCCTGTATATATATATATATATATATATATATATATATATATATATATATATATCTGTGAACACATTATTATTTTTATTTTTTTTTCGTGTTCCTGAAGAATTACAGAATCAAAACAATTGTCACTTAACTGCACTTAATAACTCGTTTTTATTATTTTCTCATTCATTATAAATCCCACAAAACAAGCCTCATTGATAGTTCGTATCTACTTGTATTTAATTAAAATACTGTGCAATGTTCCATTTCAACTCATTAATCTCAAAGTATTTTAGTGAAATTATTGAAACTCCTATTAGTTCCCCAAAATGCCTTCCTTATTCCAAGTTCTAACTTTCCACACTCAAACTTGCAAAATTTTTCCATCAATCTTAACAACTGCTCCCTCAGCATTCGTCACACAGAGATCAAACCAGGGGACTATTTTGGTTCTGAACTATTTTACAGGTAAATTAACCATCATTAGTAAGGATCACATATACTCAGAGTAATCAAGCCAGTTCAAAAAATACAATAGTTTTCATTGCCTTCTGCATTCTGCCCTCATTTCTGGATCATCTGCCTTCAATGGGAATATATAACCCTAAGTACAAGGAGTTCCCCTGGATTAGTCCCTATTCCTCTGCACTCATAACAGGGTGCTGCTGGCAGTCGATGGGTGGCTCGGTATACTAGGGATCAGTCAGTTTCTATGGCTTCCTGCGTGCAGATAGTGTGTGCCACATGAAGAAGATGGCTTTTAGTTTCAAGAAACAAATACAATAGTTTCTGCTGAATCATTAAACATTAACAACATTGATTTATGCATCACATATTCTGTGACAGATGCTATCACTGAAAAGTCAGAAGCTTGAATTTTCACACATTTGTGCTGCCACAGTTAGTTTACTTAAAAACAAATGAAATAACTGTTTAAGCAAAATAATGAAACTTTGTTGTAAATCATAGAATAATCACAAAAAGGCAAAAAACATGACTTTGTCAAATGAAATTGTGAGGTCCCATTTCATCAGACATTTAAATAATAATAATAGTAATAATTTTTCAACTTAAGCATCATATGAATGTATTTGTTTTTATATACAAGGCCGTACAGTATAGTAGTCTGTGTAAATGGGTAAATTTAAGTTTTCGTAATATGTTTTAATATGTTGAAGTTGGTAGGCTGTGTTGTGGTGTTTTGTTTTTTAAGCCAAGGAGAAGCAGATATTGATATATGAGATTTTATGTATGTATCATGGAGAACTGTAAATGTTTGAATTTGTTAAGTTGCATCAATAAATGGCAGTTTATTTTATAGAGAGGATTATATAATTGAATTTAACCTGTGAGTTGATAGCAAAAAGAACGTGTGAGACAGTATTCTGGGGCCATACATATCGTCGGAGCATGCTATCGATTATAGATCAGATTGAGGAAGAGATCCTGTAAGGATTGGTGAGGCCAAACAGGATTTCTTTAATTATCGATTTACAGAGGATATCTCGCAAAATACATGGTTGTATTAGCCTGACACCAGCAACTCAGAACGATTGTTCACAATATGTATTTTTAAATTAAATGAGTATCTTTTAATTGTAAAACCTGATAGTGTGAAACACACAGAAAACCTAATATACTATTAACATAATGCTTACATGAACACAAGGGCAAGGAAAAAGACTAATTACCTACTGAAATCTAAATTATTTCTTTCTTTTTTTTCAATTTTCTGCAGGAATCATAACTTTTTTTAAATCTATAAAATGAACTTACCTTCCAAAGACGGTTATCTGGGTCATATGTCATTGCACTGCGCAGCATTAACATTTCAGTGCAGCCACCTTTCAGCAATGCAACTTGATCCTCTTGACACATGTTCTTAAAAGCATTTATTTTCTTTGCCGTTTTTATTAAACGACGAATAGCTATTGCAGTTAAGTTGATAACATCTAATAAAAGTGGTGTCTGGTTCACATTGGACTGAAATTTAATATGCACTTGATAAACAATACTCAATCTCAACAATGAATTCAAAATGATCTTTCTTTTTTATATAAAAAAAGAAAAGTGAAATAAAAGAAGATAATTTAAGATAAATTACGAAAATCAAAAATAAAAGCCAACAATAGATTTAGACTAAACATTATTAAACAGAAATATCATTTAATTAACTATCAAAGTATAATATTTTAATGTACAGATAAAAATGGGCCCATTGCTCACAGAAACTGAATAAAGGTGAGCAAAAGTGACAAAAAACACTGCAGTGTTTTATTTCTCTTCTGCCTTCCTTCCATTAACTCTGAGTAATGGTGACAGCAGTTAAGCACTAGAAATAAGATAGGATAGAGAAAATTGCCAATCACCTACTACAAATAAGGTAAGAATGCCAGACAAAAGCAAAACAAAAAAATTTTACAATTTTTCGGTTTGTGACCTTAATCATGTCGAAGGCAAGACATATGCGCACATATCTGGACCTACCAAATGAAAGGACCAATCATGAAACAAGAGGTAAGAATGGGGACTGAACCAGTGGAGGTGGAAGTTTACCTATATTAACAGTGGAACAGAATATCAGTGACGATTGATCAGTCATCATAAAAAAAATATATAATTTCGAACTGCTATAAAAAGTAATAAATAAAATAAGATTTGATAAATATATATATAATTTATAAAATTGTAAGTGAGAGGTTTACAGGTGAGGATCCTTTTAACTTTGGTGAGAGATGAATCTTTTTTAGCTTTCTGTATTAATATCGTCTCACACCATTTTTTTTTCCCAAACCGTAGTTACTGAGGAAGTAAATTATTTAAGTTATCACAAATATAACTTCTATTCAATAAATAGTGCAGTACAACAAACTAACTGAAGCTCATAATGAAGATATTAAAGCTGAATATGATTTCCACAGACAGAAGATGAGTGGAATTATCGTGTCAAATTTACTTCATTTTAGAAATTTCATTTTGAAGTGAGAATCTAAATTAAAAACTAGAACGGCTTGACTAAGTTTTATGAATATTCAAATTCATGAAATTGTTGCCAGGTGGTTACAAACAACAGAAAAACAACCTCCTGGTCCTGTGGTTAGAAAATTAGTTGATCTACCCAGATAGATTGAAATGTGGGATAGTTAAAAATAGCTAAGTACAAGAAACAGTAAATTGGAGTTTTCAAAGAGTTTTAAGTACAATGAGAGCTAGAGAAAGACAAAAGTTCTTGGCTGACCAAAGGCGACACATTTTTGATAAGTGAAGATTTTTCTCTTAAACACTACATGACAGCACCTATCAGCACCTTTTATCATAATGTATCAACCAAAGTTGACCCAAAACTTATCATTACTAAACTTCTGGAAGCATAAATAACTGGAAGTGTTTTGAACAGACTGTATCCTAAAGAATTACAAGTATAAATATCACCAAATCTGGAAGAATGCTTCAAATATTGCAAATTATAAGCACAAAAAACAGTAATTTTATCCTAGTACTAGCGGAGTTCCCGGTGTTGCCTGGTATAGTTGGCGTAGATTTACCCATACACTATTTTTATTCCAGCAATGAGAAACATTTGTACAAAGATTCATAAAATTCGTGCCAACTTTTTTCAGAATTAAAGCAAACCTAGATTCACACGCCCCCTACCAAGAAACGGTTGGGTTGAAGTTTATTTGCACTTACACTATTTTCATTTGTCCGAAAAGATACAGGTGTATCAAGCTTCATTAATTTGGTTAGGAAATTGCATTACTACATTACTAAACAATGTTAGTTTATGTTAGAAACTCACATTTGATTCAATTGCAAAGTGAATGGATATGCTTTTTGCTCGAAACGCCAGATACTTTATCTCCGCAGATTCAGCCTTTTACACAAATATCAAAAGTGAGTCCAGAATAATATTATCGTAAATAAATGACTTTATTCAAAAAGAAGACTAATGCTGATGGCCAGATACAATGCAGTTGTAGGCCTACTACCAGAGATTGTGGTTGAAGAAAATCTCTATTGTTTTTATGGCTATCTATGACATTTAAAAATTGAATAGCCTGAATTAAAGGAAAGAATACTTCAAGTTTTGTTTAATGTGCAAAATAGCTATTATTGTACTCTTATTGTTTTCATTAAAGGCTATGGTCAGAGACATTGTAATTGTGTGTTTAGTACGAAGTATGCTGCATCTAGTGGTTCCATTTGTGGTATTCCTCACCATATGTTCATGTAACGTAGAAGCATAAGACATTCCAAACAACTGAGTTGAGATTCTAAGCTTTAAAACGGTGAACATCCCATCGAAATCTTCGCAGTAGATTTCGATTTTTTTTTTTTTTTTTTTTTGCTACAAATATACCAGGTATACATTTTATGGATATAGATGGAATCATTAACTAATTTTGGTGAGTGATGGTGATTTTAACTTTCTATTCCATATTAATTTCACTTCACAGCATTACTTCCTATTCCAATGTTCTGTAATTTTAACCTAAGGAACTTAAACAATATGTGGCACATGGCTTAGAACAAAAAATACATTAAAAATATTTTTTAAATAATAATAAATGTAAAAAATATCATGCTTTGTTTTGTTGTTTGTTTTGTTTTGTTTCTACAGCTGAAAAAATTAAATTCAACTCAGTTTTAATGTAAGTGCTTACATAAGTTATCAATAAGCAATTACCATTTTGTTCCAAGTTCTAAATTTCTGTATTCAGTAAGCAACTGAACACACTTTCAGTCCCTCGAATAAAATCACAACATGCAAATTATGTGATCATATTTGAATTCCTCACCACATACCTCAACTACTTGCAAGACTTAGGGTTGACCGCTTAAATACTGTGTGCGTCTTTTTTATGTTCATCTCTGCCCTGCTGCTGTCATGTATGCTAAGTGCTGGGTTTACTTTCCCTGTCCTTCCTTATGTTCACTGCCTTAAAGCAGTTTTCCCATTGTTATCATAGTTGATAATCTTTCTTTCTTGTTGTATTATTAAAAGGATGCAAAAGAACTTTGTAAAAAGCACACCATACCAAACAAAGCATTCAACAATACTCATGTATATGTAATCCAGTTCCAAACGGTGAGATTAGATATGAAAATTCTACCACCATTTCTCATAGAGAACAAATCAATTTACCCTCTTTTTAAAAAATCATTTAACAGTAACTTTTTTTCAATAAAATGAGGTCAGAAACAAACCTTAAATTTGCTGTCTTCTCCCACTAAAGCCGATATATCATCATCTAATGGATCATGCAAGGCTTTATTTGCAACTATGAGCTCATTAAGTTTGGCCCTCTCAGCATCATTCAATTCACGCGAGTTTTGATGTGTTTTAGCCAATGAACTATAAGCTTCAAATTCAAGCTTTATGGCCTCACTCAGTATTGATGCATATGAACTTGAAGACGGATAAGAGTTTGGTATTCCTGGCACCCTGAAAAAAAAATCATTACATTTATTTTATACATCATATGGAATATAAAATAAAGCAATAAACACTGCCTTTGTGGGTTTTCTTAACAGTTCAATAATTCATCTGAATTAATGGTATTAGTTATCCTGTGATATTAGTTTACATGTTTCACTTCTTTTTGCTGACTAGATATGAAAGAAACAGAATATAACAATTTACAGAAGTATACACAGCTAACTAATAAGTTCTATAAGTGATGCTTTTTAATTAAATCAATATGCTGCAACTTTGTACCTTCAGTGCAAAACATTATGCTGGAGGCAGCTAGATAGTAGTCATAAGGTGACATTCTGTGTGCGCACACGTCCAGAACCTAATCGCCTGTTTCTCTACTATTTGAGGAAGGTCACTACCAAATATTGTATACTTGTTTGTCCGCCTTTCTCTCATCGCTGCCATCAACTTTGGTATGTGGTGGGTTACCCTTTCCCTTATTATTTATATCGCCTAGAAGCAGTTCCCATTTTCCTTAGTTTCATCACTGATGCTTAATCTCTATTTATAAAATCAAACTGAGATCATTATTCTAACCATGTGATGCACATAACCTGTGGTCAAGTACAGATGATAATCCAAATTCAAACAATGAGAATCAGAAAGAATAAAAGATTAAAAATTAATATTTTAGTATAACACAAATATTGTTAAAATTCATCCATTCAACCATGTGATGATGAAAATTAAACATGATAAGATCCTGGGAATCACGTAACAGAATTTACCACAGCCATTTCTTTTTCTTTGCTTCTGCAGTCCTCTTTCTTCCAATTTCATCAAAAGTAATACATTTAATTTTGATTACTGAACATGTTTAAACAAATTTAATACAGTTAAAAAGCATGTAATAAAATACTATTAATAATGGGGAAATGGTAATTATGTAACAACTCTTTTTAAAGAATTGAATTACTTTTCCCTATATACTTAAGTACAGAGTTTATGGAATTCTATTTCACAGCAATAGACAGTTTCACTAACCTCTGAAGATCTTGTATGATTTCCTTTGCAGCTTCTGATATGGATGAAGATGGTCCTGCACTCCTCCAACCTCTTTCAGTTCCATTAAACACTTCACGGGTAATGTATTTCTCTCCTCTGTATCACGAATATCATGTTCTATATCATTTGATACATTATCTTTCAAATTATGTGTCGATTGTTTTTTATTGTTAATTAGCGAGGATAGTAATGGCATGTTCTTATGCCCTCTAGTTTTATTTATTAATCTGTTGCTAACAGACGGAGGTGATACAGATCGATTAGATGGAGAAGGAGGTTGTGAAATGTCTTTTTGTTCTTTAAATCTGTTCTCCGATTCATTGAGCATATCAAGTGTCTTTGATCCTGCAATTGACACCACATCGGGGGGTGAAGTAGGGCTTGGTGCACTGGATGCTGAATTTGGTGAGGGATATGATTCTGCCATCTGTTGATCCCTTGAAGGAGAGAGGTGTAATCTTTCATCATTGTTACTGCCAACCCACACCTTAGAGGGTGGAGGACTTCCCTCCAATCCACCATCTCTTGAGTGAGAAGGGCTTTCAGAGGATGAAAGTGAAGCTCCATGATTCAAATATTCGGAAGAATCTTCATAAGGTTCTGGCTTAAACTTGTTATGTGAAGAAGAGAACGGCCGCTTTTTAGCTCGGTTTTCTTGAATTTTTTGTCTCTTCATCACTTTATCTTCCTCTGACATTATATAGTCCTTTCTCATTCCAATTGCTAGGCACTTTACCAGCCTGCATCGCTGACAAAATCTTCTTGTTAGCACGTTTATTTCACAATTGTCATTGAACGGGCATCGGAATTCCTGTAACAAAGTACAGTTTCAAAAAAAAAAAAAATTATTGTTTGAGTATTTTCCATGAATCACATAGTTGAATATGGAAAAAGGAAATCTTAAGACATCTCTTCCTATGAAAGTGCTATGTGTTAAAGCAAGATTTTGTGGACAATCTTCTGTGTAAGCAATAAATTTCTTTCAGTGACTAATACAAACTGAATTAACACAGTTGATTTTAGACAAACACTACAATAATGGACAGGTTGAGAAACAAAATGATTACAGGCACAGTAAAAGAGGGTTACCTGTGGGAAACAATAGTGAAGACCAGACTAAGATGGTATGGGAATATTAAGAGAATGGAGAAGCAGAGAATAAAGGGGAAAATTCACAAAATGAAGATGAAAGGTAAATGACACAGGGGAAGACCAAGGGATGGACAGCTGAGAGGATTGGAGAAGTGTGTACTTAAGATAGGAGTGAACCAAGGTGGTTACAGGAAGATAGTGGGAAGAAAAGAAGAAAATGGAGAGGCTTGTGCACAAAGCAGACCCAGTCATTAAATGGAAACTGTTGATGGATGATGACTTAAACAGTTACATGGTGGCTTAACCAACAGAAGGATTTCTTGGGATAACAGTAATACTGAAACAATCTGCTAGGTATATGGAATCAAAGTAGTTGGTTTTGGGCAATACTTGGAGACATTGGATATGTAAATACAGTGATGGTTATGGATTAGTCAAATATTGGCAATAATGTATAGAAGGAAATAGGTCAAAGAATTACGTTAAAAAAAAAAGACAGTACCATCACTAAAAATTAACACTTAATTTTTTTCAAGCATGTGATAAATAATTACTAGTAGATAAGGGCATTACGGATTGGAATAAGTTGAAGGCATAATACATCTAAATAATTAAATAATTCAAAGTAAAAATAAGCATAAAGGATATGTGCAGTGAAATTTCCACCAGAGCACAAGCTTCATTGCAGTTAATAAGAAACATGAGCAAAATTTGAACCTCCTGTGATGCACTTCAGCAACAGAAAATGCCTTCTCCAAAAAAATACTACAACAGAATATATTAAGGGGAGACAGTCGCGAAGGACATCCCATAAGAAATCAATGTTAAAACAAGCAAACTTCAGGTACACTTTCTGAAGAAACTTATGGAGATACAGACCTGAAACTTTCGCAGAATACAGATAAAACATCATCTGCAAATCACATAAAGATTTGTTACTAAATTTTATGTAGTTTATGATAATTGATTTTTTTGTTCTAAAAAACAAACAAAATTATAACTTTTATAAATATCTTGGAGCTTGTAAGTTTGTTATTGTTGTCACGATAGGTCCCATTTTTTATTTGATTAATCATTGTATTATTAACAAGAGATGCTGAAAGTCTGATGTCTTTATCAGTCTTAGTTTTTGAGAAAAGTGTACCAGAAGATCAAAATATGTAGTTTTAAGAAAAACTGTATTAAAAATTTTACAGAAAATAAACTTAATGTGCATTACAATACAGACACACTATTACCACGCATCACGAAAAAATTAATAACTCCGAATCTAATCGTCAAATTTACATGAAACAAACGGCATTTTGCAGCTAAATTTTTTTAACAAGTCTAAAAAGAAAAATTAGATTTTTTTGAACCTGTTCGCGACTGTGTCCCCTTAAAGATACAAAATTATTTAAATAATGAAAGAGAAAGTAGCATTTGCTTAATCGACATCTACATATATACTCTGCAATTCACAAAACTGTGGGTGGCAGAGGGTGCTCAGTTGTGCATTCCAATCCCTAATGGTACGAGGGAAAAAAGAATTCATATAAGAATCAGTGTGGCACCTTATTTCTATAATTTTATCTTTCCTGTCATTCCGACCCAAATAGGTTGATGGACGAAGTATTTCACTACACTCGTAAGTGAAAGTGGGAGTACACGTTTACCAATAAGTTTATACGAAATGTGCGTCGTCTATCTACCAAAGACAACCAGCCTAGTCTACTAATCAGTTCTGTAACGCTTTCATAAGCACTGTAGCAAGTGGTCACAAGTTGAGCGGCTCTTCTCTGAACTTTCTCTATAATCTCAATCAACCCCTTACGAAACGGATCCCAGATGGCACAACAGTAGTCCAAATGTGGACTCTCAAGAGATTTGTACGCTATCTCCTTTGTTTGTTCATTACGATTTTTCAAGATTCTACCTAGGAACCGCAGCCTAGAATTAGCTCTACCTACTAACGTATTAATATATAAGTCCCATTTCATGTTCCTTTGTACTGTTAATCCCAAATATTTCATAGAATCGACCATTTCAATAACTGAACTGCTTACCTCGTATTTCTGAACAGATGTTATAGTTATGGGACGGTAGTTTCCAGGATCGCTTCGATCACCTTTCTTGAAAATTAGAGTTACTTTTGCTATTTCCAGTCTGAAAGTACTTTCCGCGTCTTCTAATGATTTACTGATTGTATCAGACAGAAATTGCCTGAATTCCACCGCATACTCTGAAAATACTCTTACTGGAATTCCATCCGGGCCAGGTGCTTTCCCCCACTTGCTTTACGATACCTGCAGTATCTAATCGTAATGATTCCATCTCCATCTCAACACGACGTGGGAAAACGGGAATGCTATCCTTATTTTCATCAGTAAATGAATTTTTGAATACAGTATTTAGTGTGTTAGCTTTATTGCGGCTTTCATTAACCTTATGGTAAATGATAGCAGGCTAGTGTATATCCCCCAAAACAGAGAGATGTTAATAACAATCAGATTTTTTGCATAAACCATTTGCTGACAGATGAATTTTCACTATACAGGATTCAGAAAGAAGCAAAGAAGTAGTTTTAGTGTTGCTGATGGGAATAATGTGGTAATCCAGACAATCATTCTTCACTATTACTACACTACCCCAAGTTACGACATAACATTATCAGTTTCATTATTTTGTACATATTATTTGGTTTATGGAGGAAAAGAGACCAGATTAGCTGAACAAAGAAACAGGCTAAAACAAGGACGCACCCTTCACCACTATTTTCCATTGTATATTGCAGAAAGTGGCAATGAAAATGGGAGAGAAAAACATGAAGATGACGACTTTTGCGGATTACCTAGGGATCTGGGAGAGTAGTGAAGAGAATTTTAAGTAGCAGTTGAATGCATGGGCAAACAGTGTGTGTTAATATGGTATGAAATTTAATGTAAATAAAAGTGAGTACATGGCAACAACCAGAAAACAGATCATGATAATGAGGGGAGTTGTGATGGCAGGTGAACAGCTGAAGATGGTGAACTGTTTCAAGTATCTGGGAAGTGTTGTAGAGGAAAGTGGAAGGAATGATGAAGAGATAACTAAAAGGAGAAGGCAGGATACGAGTAAGCAAAATGAAATTTCTAAGTGGCAGACTGTGTGTTAAGAGAATAGATGGAATAAGGAATGAAATAATTAGACACACAGCAAAAGAAGAATCCTTAGAGGAAATGATAGAAAAGGCTAGACTAAAATGGTATGGGCATATTAGGAAAATGGAAGAGCAGAGAATCCTGAGGAAATACCACAAAAACAATCCACAGGAAGACCAAAGGACGGTGGCTAAGAGGAGTGAAGAAGTGTGTGTGTGTGGAAGAGAGGAGAAGATTGAACCAAGATGACAGGTAGAAAGACGAAAATGGAGAGGCTTGTACACAAAGCAGACCCACCCAGTAGCTGGAAACTGTTGTTCATGATGATAATGGTTATTATTTGGTGCTTGTTTATATTTTGTGTATATTTTATGTTCAACATTTATATTTTCTGATTTATCTCGTTTGTCTCCCTACTTACTGATTCATACTTCTTCCCAAACTTTAATACCACTGATTTTATCTAGACTTTCACCAGAAGCTAATTTTTTAACAATATTTTAAAAAGAGAAAACAGCTAATAACGCAAATTTCTGAGCAACAGAATGTATGTATATTTAGTCATTGATGATGCCCCAGTCCATAAGGGTGAAATGTGTCTGAGTGTATACAAATAAAATAGCAGTTGTTAACAGATAGTATTTTCAATTATACGAGGCGTATTTTTTAAGTAAGTACCGTTTTGTCACACCATGGCTGCAGCGCTACGGTCGGCGTTCCGCGCATGCGCACTGGGTACCTGCATCTCTTGCCTACGCCCTGGCGCCATTACAGTCTAATTCTTCCTTGTTTACGTTGTTCACTGAGTGTTTAAGATGCCTCCGATAATAGTGAGTCCCGCCGACTGTGAAGTATGGGCTGTTATAAGATTTCTTTGTGCTAAGGGCCTAAAACCGGTCGATATTCATCGTGAGATCTGTGCAGTTTACAGACAAAACATTATGAGTGATGGAATGGTGAGAAAGTGGGTGAGAGCATTTAAAGATGGCCGCACAAATGTGCATGATGAACAACGGAGTGAGCGTCTTTCGGTCGTTAATGAAAGTTTGGTGCAGAAAGTGGACAATAGGTGAGAGAAAACAGACGCTTTACGATTTCCTCCTTGTGTGATGACTTTCCTAATGTTTCTCGTAGTGTTTTGTATGGCATTGTGACCGAGCACTTGAATTACCGAAAATTGTGCTCACGTTTGGTACCGAAAATGTTAACGGATGTGCACAAAACCAAACATTTAGGCAGTGCATTGACTTTCCTTGAGCGATACCACAACGATGGTGACGATTTCTTAAGCCAAATTGTTACGGGCGATGAGACATGGGTGGCCTACGTCACACCTGAATCAAAGCAACAGTCCATGGAATGGTGGCATTCAGATTCACCCAAAAAAGTGAAGTTCAAGCAAACAATTTCTGCCTGGAAAATCATGTGCACAGTTTTTTGGGACAGAAAAGGAATATTGCTTGTGGAATTTCTACCTTGTAATGAGACAATCAATGCAGCAGCTTATTGTGAGACATTGAACAATCTGCGCCGTTCAATCCAGAACAAAAGACGTAGCAAGTTAAGCAAAGGCATCGTTTTCTGCATGACAATGCCCGTCCACATGTGGCTAATCAGACCAAAGATCTCATCACATCTTTTTGATGAGAAACTCTAGATCATCCTCCGTACAGCCCTGATCTGGCGCCCAGTGACTACCATCTATCTGTTCCTGCACTTGAAGAAACACCTGGGCGGTCAGCTTCTTGAAGACGATAATGAAGTCAAAACAGTTGTGATGCAGTGGTTAACAAGTCAGGTGGCAGACTTCTATGAGGAGGGTTTTCAAAAACTGATACTACGTTATGACAAGTGCCTCAATATTGAAAGGAATTATGTAGAAAAGTAGAGTAAGGTACAGGCTTTCATGTAAAAATAAAATTATTGAGACATATTTGCACGTCTTTTTTTTAATTTCAAAACGGTACTTACTTAAAAAAAAACATGGCTCGTAAATCTTCAACAAAACAACTGCGCAAGAATGGCCAATAATCGTTTGGAAAAAAAAGAAGCTGTTTTAGAACTACGGTGACCCCATATGTGAGAGAAGGAAGAGTTCAACATTCAACAGTAAGGAAGAATTCTTCATTTCTATTCTGTAGTAACAGCACTGACAAACAAGATACCTGTTGCCAAAAACATGTCTCCAAAACTTATGATACAAAACAGCAACTTTATTCACTTTTAAGTATCACTGAGTTAATGAATAAAAGAGTGAAAAAGATGCAAGGGCACATTCTAAGCTAATTACAAAGTAAAGAAGAAAGGTATAAGATATTATTATTATTACCAACAGTGATAGAGCTTACATTATCAACTTTAAAAAAAACAAATAATATTTTTGAAACACTTTGCATATAAATTCCTTTGAATGAACTAAAAAGAGCTGAAATATATTTACAATCAACACAGAAGGTTTAATTAACTGATTTAATTGGTTTATATCTATAGACAGAATATTTCAAATGGTCTTTGATATATCTGTATTGGTGTAAATCTCTTTTAAACCAGTCATTTATTACAAAAGAAGTTTCTTATAGCAGAAAGAAATAAGGTAATTAACAGCTAAAGTAGAATGCAAATATACATATATATATGAATATTCTTAAAAACCTATCACAACTTATTATTTGATTTAGTACTTGACATAAATCTCTCCAATTTGCATGAGCAACCAAAATCATCAGTAACTATAACAGGACCAGTTATAATAGGACCATTTTCTACTGCAAGACATGAAAATACAGCATAACTTCAAAAAATTGTATATTTTCAAATGGTAAGCAATATAAAGACAATGAGTAAATGAAGGATGCCAAATAAAATGTATAATTTGAAATTGGAAAGGGAGAAGGCTCAAAAAAGATAGTGGGATAGTTGGAATCTTATATATATATAAAAATAGACGTGTTTTTTCCTATATTTCACTTTTCAGCCACCACTACCTAGCACAGATCACTGGTGTTTGTGGGTGGAAGTAGCATGGAGTTTCCTGTCGTGCACAGCGCTGGCCGAATGCCGATAGCTGTGGGGATGTGGGAGATATAATGATTAAAGTTGATCAGTGCAGGGCGATTTCATATTTCGCCCAAAAATTCGTATCTTCGTATACTTCTCTTTCCTGCCACAACTACATAACATAGACTTTTGGTGTTTGTGTGTGGTAGTAGAATCGTCTTTCCTGTCGTGCACTATGGTTGTTAGATGTCGGTAGCTATGGGGGTGTGGGAGAAATGGGGGTTGAAAGTGGTCAACCTGTGGCAATTTCATACTTCTGCCAAAGACAAAAGTGTCATGGTGTATCACTTTTCAGCGAAAACTATAGATCACAGATAACTGGCGATTGTGTGTAGTAGTAGCACAGAGTCACCTTTCGATCACAACAGCGGCCGAATTTCAGAAACTGTAGTACTGTGGTAGATATGGTGGTTGTAAATGGACGACCAAGGATATTTTCACATTTCGAATGTCTCCGCATATGTAACTTTTCTGCCACAACTACATAGCATAGAGCATTGCTGTTTGTGTTTGGTAGTAGAATCGTATCTCATGTAGTGCACTATGGTTGTTAGATGTCGGTAGCTATGGGGGTGTGGGAGATATGGGGGTTTAAAGTGGCCGACCTATGGCAATTTCATACTTCTGCAAAAGACAAAAGTGTCATGGTGTATCACTTTTCAGCGAAAACTATAGATCACAGATAACTGGTGTTTGTGTGTAGTAGTAGCACAGAGTCACCTTTCGATCACAACAGCGGCCGAATTTCAGATACTGTGGTACTGTGGTAGGTATGGTGGTTGTAAGTGGCCGACCAATGATATTTTCGTATTTCGACTGTCTCCGCATATGTCACTTTTCTGCCACAACTACATAGCATAGAGCATTGCTGTTTGTGTTTGGTAGTAGAATCGTATCTCATATAGTGCACTATGGTTGTTAGATGTCGGTAGCTATGGGGGTGTGGGAGATATGGGGGTTGAAAGTGGCCGACCTGTGGCAATTTCATACTTCTGCCAAAGACAAAAGTGTCATGGTGTATCACTTTTCAGTGAAAACTATAGATCACAGATAAGTGGCGTTTGTGTGTAGTAGTAGCACAGAGTCACCTTTCGATCACAACAGCGGCCGAATTTCAGATACTGTGGTACTGTGGTAGATATGGCGGTTGTAAGTGGCCGACCAAGGATATTTTCGTATTTCGACTGTCTCCGCATATGTCACTTTTCTGCCACAACTACATAGCATAGAGCATTGCTGTTTGTTTTTGGTAGTAGAATCGTATCTCATGTAGTGCACTATGGTTGTTAGATGTCGGTAGCTATGAGGGTGTGGGAGAAATGGGGGATAAAATGGTCGACCTGCGGCAATTTCATATTTCTGCCAAAGACGCATGTGTCACGGTGTATCACTTTTAAGTGAAAACTATCAATCGCAGATTACCGGCGTTTTTGTGTGGTAGTAACACAGAGTCACGCATCGATCACATCGTTGGCCGAAATTCGGTAACTGTGGGAGTGTGTGAGATATGGTGTTTGAAATTGGTCGATCATGAATATTTTCGTATTTCATCCAAAGACTTGTGTGTATCCGTAAATTTTACTTTGCTGCCGGAACTACATAGTGCAGAAGACTGGTATTTGTGTGTGGTAATAGTATCGAGTCTCCCATCGTGCACTATGGTAGTTAGATGTCTACAGCTGTCAATATGAATACTTTACAATCATGAACGAAGTTGTCGGTACCAGCTATTATATTATAAATGTGGAAGTAAGTTTCTGTCTTTTTGTTACGTTTTGACGACTAAATGGCTATATCAATATTGATGGAATTTAACAATGAAATAGTGTAGGAAGGACACAGGACATTTTTTCGGTATGAATAACAGTTTTAGTCACGAAATTTTAAGAACTTACAGTCACGCAGTCTGTTAGTGTTTGATTTATTAATAAATTTCGATAAGAAACAAAACTTATTATTTAGTATAGAAGTCAATTTGCTCTGCACTGTACTATTCATTTGTGTCTGTATAAACGTTTCTGGCACCAATTTGTCTTTCTTCTTGACATGCCTTACGGACGTAAACCTGGCCTAAGGTGCAGGTCTAGAAGACAATGTACTGCTATTAGATTATAAGATTCAGATGCTCATGTTGAATAAAGAAGAAAAAACCAAGCTGAAATATAGCCACCATCAGAAATATAGCCCCCCCCCCCCCCACACACACATACACACACATCCCCGCACCTTCGCTTACTTTTCTGTTTTTAAATATGTTGTAAATTGATTCTCTTCATGAGACAGATTAGACGATAGGATGATATAATGATGGCTTTCCATCATATTATGTCGACTCGGTGTTGTTTGGGACAAATCTTACGTTACTTACAGTTTTCTATATCCAATTCTGGAAATGAAACTCCAAGTCCACGCGTACGAAGTCGCGGGTAACAGCTAGTATGGGAATAAAAATGGTTTGCAAGATAGTGAGAAATGGATAAAGATGAGGAATGTTTGTAGGGAAGACGCTTGAGAGGACTGGCTGCTGTCTATGACGATGATGAGGTGCAATAGTATATATGACCAAATAGTAATAACATAATATGATGATAATGAAATGTGAAAGGCTTTCTGACAGTGAAAATAATAAGGGACAAGGAAAATAAACCTATTACTAAACAAAAGTTGAAAACAAGAGAGCAGCAATGAACACACAAAACACTAGACAAAAATATTTTACAATATTTTGGTTTAAGACTTTATTCATGTACGAAAGTACCAGCCATTTGACAAGGGAGGTACATGTACACAATGCAGCCTACTGCATGACAGTGCAAACTATAGAGAACAGGAAGGGAAGAGTGGTGGTGGATGGGGTGAAATAAAATACTTTATTGACCGCTATGAAAAAACAATATTGTTGATGGAAATGGAATACACAAATAAAGGCAAATGCATAAAGTTAAATAACATTAAATAATGTGAGAATTGAGTCCTTCCCAGCATACAGATAAAAATTCTTCTCGGGTGTTCTGTCAGGTAACATATCCGGCATAAAACCTGAGAATAATTTTTATAAATATTAAATAATAATTAGATACATTAATAAGGGACCAACAATGGGGAAATAAAGAATAAATAAAAAATAAGTGGTAGATTTATTTGCAGAGAGTTTTCGGAAGCCGAGGCCAGGTGAATGTCTCGTTTCCAAGATACATTGTTAACCTAGTGCCCATCTATGGAGTTCAGAAGTGAAGGTAGTTTCTGGAAAAACACTGACAGCTCTTACTGTAAAGCAGTTACTGATGTTAGAGCTTCGGGAACTGGTATGACCTTGGTGTTTGCCTGTGGCCATTCACTCCAATTTAAAGCTGGTTGGGTTTTTTTCTGTATTGCTTTATGCCTCGTTGATGGCTAAGGTCATTAGAGGTAGGATGGGACTGGGGACAAGGAACGGGAAGGAATTTGGCCATGGACTTTTTGAAGGAAGCATCCCGGCATTTGTGGTTTTTTTTTTTTTTTTAAATGCCTGGAGTGATTTGGGGAAACCATGGAAAACCCAAACCTGGATGCCCAAACAGGGATTCGAACCCGCGTCCTCCCAAATGCGAGGCCAGAACGTTAACCATTCACCCACCACACTTGGCTGAAGCTGGTTGGTAATGAGAGAGTATTGTAGCAAGTAGCTTGGGCACTCAAATCTTATTGCTTCTGTTACTAGAGCCACATGACTAATGACAGCAAAATGTCATTTTCAAATGTTGTACCAAGGCATTTCATGAAGAACAATAACAAGACCATTTTTTTTTTTCCTGATGTAGCCATTTCATTAATTGCCCAAGTAACTCTTGTCTTCTCAATCAGTCAATATATTGCTTCATACCATTAAAACTAATGGGCAAATGTATTCTACCTGATATTGCTAGTGTACATTCAAATGCCAACATATCACAATTTAATATGGTATGCTAAACATCCCATATCTTTTAAAAAAATATTGGAAATTCTGCATCTAGTACAGTGTTACTTAATTTATTGTTAAAAATTTCATGTTTTTGTATAAAATTTCTTTTAATATCATCGATTATTGCAGCTATTCAAGCACACAATACAGAAAGAAGTGAGGCAAAAATAATATATTTAATCTAGTAGTTCGTATTGCTGCCAACATAATCTTCTTGGAAGACTTACAATCGGACATACTTGTGGTTAGGTTAAAATACTGCCCAACACAGATGGAAATTACTTAAAAGATAAATATGATCAGAGTAATAACATTTACTCATCAAATTAAAAAATGAATAAAAATTCACTCTTGAGAAGGTGAAATGGCATGAGCGCAATCACTGGGACTCATCAAGGAACTGTCGTTTTGGTCTGAAAACTGTTACACACGTTCCTTGGGTGATATTATTTAATATATGTTGCTCTTAGAGCTGTAAAACTTATACATACCTTACAAACTTAACTCAAAAAGTGACGTTACGTTATACGGCGTGTGACTGGGAGATATACTATAACGACGTATAACAATCATGCAGACGTTCTTGGAACGATATTATTTAAGAATATGTTGCTGTCACAGCCATTAAAAATGTATTCATGGAAGAATTTGCTCACACATACAAAAAAAAAAAAAGATTGTCACAATTTTCAATCATAAGCAAACGATAGACGCCATAATTACGTACACACATGCCAGAGACAATACTAGCGGTAATATTAACGTAAGTTGTGTTTATGATGAAAGAGCGGCAGTATTCGTGTTTTAAAATAGGGTTGAAGGAATTTAATATTTATAAATGTTTTTAATCTGAGGTTGAAATGCAGCCTGTACCAGAATGGCACATAGTTTTTGTTTCTAAAACAAAACTCTGTTGAATTTGTTAAAGATTTAATTTTCTTTATTTTCAAGCAGCATTAGCGGTGGTTTTGGATATGTTGAAAGACAGGCTGATCCAAAAATTGAAATTTATTTAAAAATTTTGAGCTACCATGATTTTCGAGCAGTATTATTAGCAGCGCTTATGGATAGATTCAATGCAGCCTGGACCATAACGTTCATAGAAGCTGCCCGTTGTAGCTTAATAGATTTTTTTTTTTAAATTGAACTATCGTGATTTTGAGCAGAATTATTAGCGCCGCCTGAACAGAGGTGAAGCAGGAACGTTTGCGTTATCATTATACATCGCCGTATGCCTTTTCCCAGTCGCGCGCAGCTTAACGGTACGGCACTTTTCGAGTCAATTTTCTGAGAACTGATATATTTTACAGCTCCAACAGCAACATATATTAAATAATATCACCCAACTAATGTGTACAACAGTTTTCAGGACAAAACTAGTATTCCTTGATGAGTCCCAGTGTCTGGGCTATTACCGGTGAATTTATTAACCAAACATTGGTACAACTTCTGAAGCAGTAATACTCATACAGTAATTAACTATTATAATTATAAACTTTGCTGTTTTATCTTTTCATCTATGAGAGTATCTGTACTGTGGGATTACAAATATAATCTTTGTCTCAGTTCTAGCAGTATCCTCTAATATTCTGCAATATTACCAAACTTTCATTGACAATCTAACTGGATATTTTTCAATAATACTTAAAAAGTAAACAAATACTGCATCTTATGTTATGGCTATCATCTTACATTTGTGAAATGTAGATTTTTTTTGGGTGCCTCCAGGAAGACCACATGGTAGTAGAATTAAGATAATAAAAATAAGAAGAGTGTGTAAGATAGAAGAACATATTGGACAGTAGCAGTAGAGGTGAAATGGTGGAGGGGTCTACTGGAGATGGCAATTTCACTACAACATTCACAAATGTTGTCATAATACTGTTGTAATCAATAGCAAAAAGATTATTTTCTAACAGTAATTCCATTGTAATACAGCCTGAACCATTATTTTCAAGCATAAATTTGGTTGTAATACACCCTGGAACAGCATGACATCATTAAACATACTTCAGAAAGTATTTTTAGCGGTTTCTTGCATTTGACTACTGCAGTATTACAATGCCAATTCCTTGTGGAATCGCGATCTCCAGTAATCCCAACTGATGTCAGATGGTGATGAATTTTAGGTTTTGGGGTAAAACAGGTAGGCTCAAATCTTAAAAACTTTTGTTTTCCTTTATTTGTTCATTAAGAGATTGTCATCCCTAGCATATAGGTTGTTTTAATGAGGGTTGTACAAATGATTTTGATAAAAAGCATGAAAATGGTGTCCTACATATTTAAATAATAACAGCAAGGGAAAATGACTCCTCACTCACCAAAATTGAAGTCTGCGACAAGTGAAAAACATTTGTGAGAAACAAAAACATATACAATACTCATGTGGTAAACTTCGGCGTATTTACTCCTCCCAAATAATATGGTTCGTTCCTGATCACATAAATCAGGCGTAAAACCAAAATATTGTATATGTTTTTGTTTGTCACAGATGTTTTTCAACTCATCGAAGCCTTCAATTTTGGTGAGTGATGATTCATTTTCCCTCTCCCTTGTTATTTATATTGCCTAAAAGCCATTTCCTTTTTCCTTAATATCATTACTGTCCTACTTATATATAATCCTGAAATGTTTAATTCAATTCAAAGCTTTCACTGATCCACTGAGAGGAACAAAACGTTTTGGTTGTTAAAAAAAAAAAAGAGTTTGTGCTGTCGATTAAAATTATACAAAAATTAAATTACACTTAGCAGTAACACTGGTACTGCTGGAACTACTTTCTTCTGCTTCAATTCTTTTGTATCGGTATAATGTAGTAATTCTAAATGACAACCAACACAGTAAGCGAAAAACACCATGAACATACGTTTTTGGTATCCAAACTTTTACACACAGAATATTACTGGTCCAAGGACCTTATCAATGATTCCACTCATTACTCAAATTTTAGGGTCAAGTTTTATGTCACAATACATGGTGTCACTAACTTAAGATACAATGATTGTATCAATACACATGTGAGTGATGCTTTGATTTTGTGGCGGCAATATTGGTGGAATTGTGATTATGTTAAAATTCAGCCTGGACCAGAATGACCACTGAACATTCTTGTTACGACAAAAGACACCAGGAATTTAGTTATCAGTTACTAAGCAGCTTTCATAAGCGCCATGTCACGTTATGGCATTATGTATCGCAATGTAATCTATTCCCAAATATTGTAGTATCTCGTATATTATTTCTTTTTTTACTCAAGAAAAGATGCAGAACAATAGCACATCTTTCATTCCTACTGCTTCGATATGTACGCAAAATCAGTACCGCCGGTATTGTAAACTTTAGTAGAAACTCCTTTACCTTCTTTTTTAGGGCATTCCTTCTGAAGAATGCCTTGCACGACTCACAGGTGACAGCTCCGAAGTTATACCCTAATGCTTTATCGCCACATACTCCACAAATTTTAGAATCCGATTTCGTCGATGCATTGTCATTAGTTGTTGATTTAACTTCCGCAGCCATAGGTGGAGATATGTGTTGAAACCTAAAACATAGTAAATAACTACATTAATTCCATTTATAAATGAAATATCTCCGAAAATTTATTTCTAGCAGCTACATCATTAGCTGATAAAAACACCAATCTGGAATTCTACATTAAGGAATTAGTACAGCATTTACCACTTCTTGTCATGAAGAATAAAATTTTCAGTGCTTCTAACAACTGTCGACACAGTGTGACAAATAATATTTTTTCAATTTTACATTAATAGAAGGCCCATATTATCTGGGACGTTCACAATTATTGGATAAATCGTTCTTAGTCTTCGCCATCTTTCAGCTGACACTTAATAAACACTACCACGAAATCAAGTTCATGATAAGAATTCGGAAGTGTGAAGTTAAAAAATTAATTAAATTCATCAGTTCTAAAATTGTAAATAATTACTGTGGCATCTTAATCAGGGTCAATAACTTAATTAGTAACAAGCTTTAAGCAGAAATTATTTGCAGTCACATGGCATTAATTATAACTTTTTGGGGAGGGAAAGTGATAAGTGATAATTGATAAATGATATTTGACATCAATTGATGTTATGATTGGTAATGGTTAACTATTCATTCTGTTGAGAATAACTGAAACAAGAGAAGCGATTATAAAACTCAGTATACAACCGTTTTCATATTTGACGCAGGGTAAATAACTTTCTAAGTATATTCAATTCTGACACATTTCATTTATAGGCATCACGTAAGGTGTGCAGCGATAGACAAAGCTACACTATGTGCGATTCTGTTGCATCATGTTGAAACAAAGCAAATAGAGGAACCTGCAAAATAGGTCTATTAACGAATTAAATAGAAAACAAACTCTGGGCTATACAACGCTTCGTATTATATTGTCTCTGGCTTCGTAATTGCTATATTTCCGAACAATTTATTGACCCTAGACCGGTGATAAAATAGGGAGAAGACGTAGACGCACACTGGACCTAAAGTTACTTTTACCAAAAATTAAAATGAAGGTGATGCTTGGAAGTAGAACTGAATTGAATTTAATTGTGATTGAGCGCATGCTCCGGTGGCAATTTCTCTAGTCATCTATTTACCCCTTTTATTATTTGTATCTTATTTTCATTGGGTGTGAATTTCCGAATCTTAATTGCCATTTACGAATTTTAATTTAAAATTCCTTAGGCGTTTTTGGTAAATTATTCATCACTTCCCTTGGTAATCAATTCCAATCCCTGACAACCTCGCTCACAAAATAACAATTTCCCACTCCCTTATGCAAGATATCGAGTGCCAGCTTGTACCCATGTTAATCTTTTGCCTCCCATACACCACTCCTAATTTTTTGAACAATATATATACAAGCATTGTCGCAAACATACGCCTTGTACACTACCAGCACTATCTTCACCCTCCTCCTGTCTTTCAATGACTCCCATATCATATCAGTGTTATTGACAGGGTACTGCAGTAATTTCAACACAAACCTAGCTGCCTCATGCCCTCTAACTCCTGTTTTTGATTCCCAAAATGTGTGTACCAGACTATACCACCCTATTTAAACCATCATCTGACCAAAGATTGCATGGGAGTTCATATTTCCCTATCATGTGTTCCAAAATCTAACAAATATTGGTGCAATATTGCTAAACAGAGTGAACTTTATAGGTAGAGAAGTGACTTTTAGGCATTTAAATCCTGTCAAGTGTCTACTACAAGCCATGAAGGATGATATAACATAAAGGAGGATAGAGTATATTGTTTTTTTTTTACCTGTTGATCTTGCAAACGCAATCAAAACCAGATCACTCCCAGTACAAATCCTTCTTTCAATTCTAGCAGTGTTGTATTACCAGATAGATGCAAATGTTTTGACTGTAACTAACAATTATTTATTTCTTGATTATGAAGGATCAGATTCAATACTTGTGTGACAGGCAATCATCTAGTGCTCTTCACGTGAACAAAGCAAAAATTTGCCACTTGTGGAAGATGGTTTAAGGCCCTGTGTGTTTCAGCTAATATATGAATTCTAACTGGAGACCTTCTAGTCTCCGACCCTGTGCCTTAATCAGTTGAGACATCATGAATAAACTGAATTGTAATTTCAACAAAAGAGGATGGTCAACAGAATTTCTCAATTTAGATTGTACTGAGTTAGAATTTCAATACAGCAGGAAGATCATCAGAAGACTTTCTGTCAGTAGTGTAGCTGATTTTGTAATACACATTTCTTTCAGCAGAATAAGACAGTCATTTGCATTATCATGCTGAGTGTGCTTAGTATGGCTTGTGTGTTACAGTTGCCCTTGTTTTAAAGGTGTTAAAAAAAAAGTAGAATCAAAACAATGAGTGTTTACTCAACCAAATCTTGCATTATTTAAATTAAATGGTAAAAAAGGTGAAATCTGAAAATTTTTGAAATACTTAGATTTTAGTTGCTTTCCTAGTTTACTGCTTAGAGTTGACATAGCAGGAGATTTCTCAAAAACATTATTTTCCATGAAATTCTTCTTTCGTGCTGAAATGTGGTACCAAAATTCTAAATGTGTGTCTAAGAGACTGGTGCCAAAGATAATAATGGATATTTATTTTAATGGCATGTATAAGTTGGAACAAGGTGCTACAGATTAGTTTATTTGGACAATTCCTATTAATTATTCTGATGAATAATTCTTCTTTTGTTTAACAGCCTGAAGTTGGATTATTTTTAGCTATTTTTATTATTAACATGTGCTAAATCATTTGCACAGGTGGAAATTTCCCTATATACCAACTGCTGCTTGACATGATTTCTTATTTTTATTTATTTTTTTAGCATTTAAGACAAATTGTTCAACGTTTTTCCCAGGTACTTGTTCCAGATTTTGACTTCCTTACCTAAAAAAATAAATTCTCCCACAACCCTATGCCTGAAATCAAGTGTTGGTTAATGGTCATGATCATCTCTTCCAATCCAGGTTATGTGCTTAAATCCTTACCAATATCTATCCAGACCTCATTACTAATATTTGGAGATTAAAAATGCTGTAAATAGCATACATAAAAAAGTTGTGAGTTGCTGCAAAGAGATTTGAACAGAAGTATTGCCTGGAATAATAATAAATTCCCAAAAGTATCTTATTAGGTACACATACAAAATAAATGAAGGCACATTGGAGAATGGAGCAGTGCAGAATTGCTTGTGAAAAGTATAAAATGTAAACGTGTGTATGGTTTTTGATAAAGATTCTTGGGAGAATATCAGCCAAACCTTCCAGAATCTCTTTTCTAATAAAAAGGGTGATAAGGTTAACGTGTCAGTGATGTAAGGGAAGTGGACTGTGAAACTTTGTTCAGGCCCTTACCAGATAACTGCGGAATGTGTATGGGACACATGTAACAGGTATCAAATACAAGACCCGGACGAAACAAAGTAAAGTATTTGTGAAACTTGTAGAACAATATGATAATTAACATGCTAAAGCAGCTATGCAGAGAGACACAACAATGATGATGGACAAAGAGAATAGTGGCTATATATAATTCATACATCAGTGATGATTCATGAGTGGTAACTGGAGAAAAAGTTATGAGTGCTACATGCTAGACAAGGCCATGATTCAGAAACCAACTTTATATGTAAGTGTGCAAGGTAGAGGGCACAAATCAATGTTGTAGATGGGAGAATTATGGAAGTAGATGCTGAACCCTGTGCCACAATTAATGAAAGAATTAAGAGACAAAGTACCTAATAAATATTTACAGAAATTGCTGTATGTTGTTCAACACGTCAGAATTGAAATTACTGTTTTATTTTATTTACAAATTCATGACTGATTAGTTCAATAAAACTGTGCAATGCCTGTAAGACCACTTAGCATCACCTGCATTGATGATGTTATTAATATATCATTTTATTCATGTTAAATATCAAAAGAAGTGATATTGTATGAAAATTTTCAATATTTAAGCAAAAAGTGGATAGTTTGATATGATTCCAGGGTGAATAATGTTTTCAATGAAACAGTTAAGGTATGAAAAATAACATATTTATGGTGCGTTTTAAAATCTGTGTGGTGTTACATGACAAGTGCCATGTTTGCACCATTGTTGCTTTGCTTTCCATAAGGTTAGGGGCTGCTGGTGAAGGGATGGAAATAGATGATCAAAGTGATACTGATTGCAGATCCACAATGAGAAAGATCATAGATGTTAAAGAAATAGATAAAGTTGCTGAAACAATAACTGGCTGGGGCAAAACTTGGAAAGAGGAGATAAGTGCTGAAAATATAAAGCCAGTAATAAGGGTGTTAATGGTAAACTGTAGAAGTATAATGAACAAAGTAATCGAATTCGCAAACTTAATAGAAATACACGAACCACAAGTAATAATTGGGGTAGAGAGTTGGTTAAAAGAAGACGTACTAGGCAGTGAGGTTTTTTCCTGATGGTTACAGAGTGTACCGCAGAGATAGAGGAGCAATTGGTGGAGGAGTCTTCATACTAGTTAGCAAAAACTACCACAGTTCACTGGCATTCATAGATCAAGACCATGAGTTACTTGGGGTAGATTTCTGGGGTAATAAAAAGAAAAAATCAGAGTGTTGGCTGTTTACCGCAGTGGAAGAATAACAGCAGAGGATGAGGCTCTTGGGGAGAAATTAAATTCATACTCAGATTTCAGAGGTTAGAGTAGAATTGTCATCATCGGTGGGGATTTAAATTTACCAGGTGTAAACCAGGAAGGAAATAAGATAAATAACACAAGGGAACAAAGATTTGCAAACATCTTAATAAGGGAAGGAGGATTTACACAAGTGGTTGAGCAAAACACTAGGGGACAAAATATTTTGGATATATTTCTAATTAAGCCTGATGAAAACCTTTTGAGGTATCAAGTAACTGAAGCAGTTCTGATGGATATTAGAGGATTCAGTAAACCAGCAGCCAAAATTGAAGGGAGAAATAGGTACAATTATAAAAAGGCACAGAATTCACATTTGAAGAGATATTTCAGAGAACGTTTCAGCAAATGGAAGGAAGGCACAAGTACAGTAGAGTCAAGGTGGGAAGAGTTCAAGGAGATGATAAGAAAGGGGGAAGAAAAATTGATTCCAAAGAAGAAAATAAAGAGAAGTAGAGAACCTGTGTATTATAATAGGGAAGTGAGGAGGTTAAAGAGGTTGGTACGAAGAGAACATAACAGAGTTAAGAGACAGCAGGGTAGTAGGGAATATTTAAAACAACTAAACTAGGACTTAATAAAAGCAAAGAAAGTGGCTAAAGATGGGTTTATGAAGAGTATTGTCAGTGCAGGAGGACCACTGACTGATGCATCTAGAAATTTCTATGGCTGTATCAGGAAACTGAGGGGAAGGGAGGGTGTAGAGAAATAGTTACTGAGGATTTGAAAAAGGCAGAGATTTCAAGTAACTGGTTTAGTGAGAGCATTAGGGACAATGAATCAGAAACGGGAAGGTCTAATTCGGAGAACGAGCTTAACAATACGATTAGAAATGAAGATATCTAAAAAATTTGAAATTCATCCTGAAGAAATCATGAAGGAAATAAGCAAGCTGAAAAAACATAAGGGGGCTGGTGCAGATCATATTACTACATATTTCTTAAAGATAGCCGGATGTGACATTGTACCTTATCTTGAAATATTATTTAAATTCAGTCTGGATACTTGCTGCTTACCTCAAGACTGGAAAAGTGCGATAGTAGTACCAGTACATAAAGAAGGGGTGAGAAATAGAGTCGAAAATTACAGGCCAATCAGTTTGACTTCAGTCGTAGGTAAATTAATGGAAAGATTTATATGCAACCACATCAGAAATGTATGTGAGGAACGTAAGTGGTTTTCAAGTAGGCAACATGGGTTCCGGCAAGGATATTCATGCGAATCTCAGTTGGTGGGATATGTGCAAGATATTTCAGATGAAATGGACAAGGGAGGCGAAATTGATAGTGTAGCACTAGATCTTTCAAAAGCGTTTGACAGAGTAAGCCAGAAAATGGTAGTAAATAAGGTAAAAACTATTGGAGTGGATGAGAAAGTGATTTGCTGGGTAGAAGAATTTTTAAAAGGTAGAAAACAGAAAGTTAGAGTAGGAAATGCGGTATCAAAAGAAGTGGAAGTAAAATTGGGAGTGCCACAGGGCAGTGTATTGCGACCATTGTAATGAATAATTGTGTTGATTGTTTACTATCTGAAATTAGATTGTTTGCAGATGACATAATGCTGTATAAAAGGATCAAAACGATAGAGGACTGTAAACAGTTGCAGGGTGACCTGGACAGGATGTCTAGTTGGGTTGGTAAACATGTGATGAAGATAAATACAAGGAAAGTCAGCTTATTAGATACACAAATAAAAAACTAAAGGTTTATTATGCTTATAAGGTGAGGAAAGAATTGCTTGCTTAAGACTTCAAATGTAAATATCTTGGCATTACATTTGATAACAAGCTTAACTGGGCAGGACACATTGGACAGGTGGTAGGAAAAGGTTTCAAAATCCTGCACTTGTTGGAGAGAGTGATGTGGGAATGCAGGAGAGAAGTAAAGGAATTGGGTTACAAAACTTTGGTCAGACCATTGCTCGAATATGGTAGTGTAGTATGGGACCCACATTTTGAGTATCAAATACAGGAGTTGGAGAAGGTGCAAAGAAGGGCTGCTACATTTGTTTCTGGAAATTATAGCAGAATGCAATCAGTGACAGATGTAATATAGGAGCTGGAATGGGATTCATTCCAAGACAGGAGGAGGATGAGGAGGGTCATGGGAGTGTACAAGGTGTATACTGGTGATGATGCATGGAAAGATATTGCAGTATGTATGAAAAGTAGTACATGGAAGGGAAAAGATGACCAAGACCACAAGCTGGCACTCAATTTCAGGCACAAGGGTGTGGGAAGATTTTCTTTTTTAGGTATGGGTGTCAGGGATTGGAATGAGTTACCAAGGGGAATGATGAATAATTTACCGAAAACGTTAAAAGAATTTAAAGCTAAAATTTGTAGAGGGCAAATGTAGGTGGGTGCAGGATAGGGGGAAGTTGGGTGTGTAGGGAAATTGCCACCGGAGATGTGCTCTATTTCAATTAAATTAAATTTATTAAAGTAAAGGTACTACCGGTGGTATTGTATGCTTCATTATTTTACATATATGTATCAAATTTTTCAGTATATGAAAAGCAATCATGTAGATGGTCACAATTTATTATTACCCATCCAGACTAGGCAGAATAAGGATGTGTTTAACCATCCATCAAATCTTCACAATAATTTATCAAACATTACAAGATATGTGCTTCTAAATATGAATAGATGTATATATATTTATATATATATATATATTCAGTTTTATGCTGCAAACTCAATTTCAGTTATATAGAAGGAGAAAAGGGTTGCTTTGAGTTGTTATCTAAATCTGCAAGCGAGCCCACTTATGGGTTATTGGCTGGTGAGAGGATAAAAAAAAAAACATAATTGAAAGCTTGTTGATTACAGATGAACAGTTTATAAAACATAAACACAAAAGAAATAAGCAAAGCTGTTGAAAAATTAAAAGGAATAGTTACGATAAGGAAACTGGAGAGAATATATTAAAACCAGCTGGATTACTACTGGTGAAATGTAGGCGAAAAAATAGTGACAGAATTTGGTGCACAAACCATAAATAATTATAGTGATGTCTTTTTTTTAAATTGCCAGTGTGTTTACATGTGTTAAAGTGCCACCACATTGGATCAGGAAGGTTTTTAAACCCCAGGCTCAAATCTCAGACCACGTATACCATCTGTCCTGCCTGCAGTTTTTAAGTGATTTTCTGCAATCATCTAGGTGAATGCTGGAATGGTACCCAATTTCCATCTCATAAAGTACACATTTCACAAACAAAAATACATCCATCATACATAAAACAAGTTACATATTTCACAGACAGATGGTAATACGACAGTCCTAGCAAGCTGACAGTAGATGGAAACTTGCTTTGAAAATAAGCACAGCCTCTTTAAGAGGATGTGCTGAACAACCAAAAAAAAATTGAAATGTTCTAAAGGTAATGATGATGATGTCTCGTTGGAGGGCAGTAGAGCTAAACAATCAGGTTTATGTCATCTTTTATTTAAATGCACTTCACAGGTGGAGGATAAGGGGTGGAGAGGTTACCGATACTGGTATTCATAGCAGATAATCATGAATTACTAGGTGTAAGTTCTATGGGAATCCTGAAGAGTGGACTTTGACTGCTTATAAAAGTGATCTTAAATTAAAATAAAAATGAGCCCCTCATGCAGAAACTAATTTCATATTCAGCATTCACAATTAGTTGAGGAATGGTTGTTATTGATGGGAACTTAAATATATTGGGTTGTTTTTAGTACTTCACAATAGACTACAATCAGTTACTAATAGGATAAAGGAGTGGGATGGCATTTGCTGGAAGAGATGAAGTGGGGTAGAGACTTCTTAGACTGTATGAGGCATTTATTTGTTATGTGGATTATATGGTATGGTTAATGGTGTCGCAAAAAGTATTCATGGAGATAGCAAGATGCATTAAAGAATGCAAAAAGTCGTATTATAATATGTGTTAAACTTAAGTACACGGCCCAAAGAAGCCAGAGTGTTGCAGCAATACGATTTAGACAGCGCTTGCGAACAGATCAACAGCGTCATTAGGCATGGAAGATACCAAGAGAGGTATCCGGGAGGCAGCCACCGGGGGCCCGAATGGGTGGATAGGCACGTGTAATGCAATGTGACCAGTGGAAAACATAATAAAGAAACTCACTTAGCAACGTCAGAGGACACAAATAATGTCATCATTAGGAAGTATAAAGGAGGGTGGCCGGACCATCGGAAAGCAGAGTAGGGCCAGCAAGCAACAGAGCTAGTTAGGGACCAGCCGCCAGTGAGTGGGGTTGGAAGCTGTACGGAGTGGGGCACGGCAGCTAGGTTCGTAGTGGTTCAACACTCAGCCTTAGTCATCCAGAGTAGGAAGTGGGACTTAGCCTCTGGAGTCTCATGGATGGCCGAAGGAAGGACATTATTCTGGTTAATCCCTATGGGAGATACTTTTCCTACCAAACTTATTTGAAGTTGATGAGGCGGACCCAGTTCCTGCTGAGTGAATTCCGCGAATTAGAAATGTTAGAAGAATAGTACCTTGAAGCCACGCACCTCCCTGCGACTTAGGTTTAACAGAGATGTAAGTCGGTCTTCGTGAGCTGCAAACTTGTCTCTGGTAATTCTTGTGTGTGTTTGCTTTTTTTTCTACCAGTTATTCCACTCTGAGTTCCCTTGTCTGAAAGCCCGAATCCTACTTAGTTTTGAGACTTCAAAAGGTAACTTTAGACAGTCTCCTCTGAGCTCTCATCTTCTGAACCGCTCGCGGAAGTAAAAGCCAACCAGGACGCAACAATGGTAAAAGAATTAGAAGTGCTAAGCAGAAGGAAGATATACCTATAACAGCAATTTGACTCTTGATTTCAGGTGTAACTAAGGGTGAAAATTTTCATTTGTTGTTAATGGAGTTACAGACTGGAATAAATTACTGAGGGATGTAGAGAACTAGTTATCTCAAATCTTTAAAGTGAAAATTGAGAAAAGTAGAGACATTACCACAGGGGCATATGCAACATTGCAATTAATTATTATTATTATTTTGGCTCTGCATGGCCTCCCTGAGATTTGGAGGCTCCCTGAGCTCCTGGGCTGAGCTTGTGGGCCCCCTGAAGTTGGGGGCCAGGTGCACCGCACCACCTAGCAATCCGATAGCTATGCCACTGATCATGAGAGACATGTATCAGCTAAATAGGGTGTGAGACAAGGTTGTAGTCTATCTCCATTAATATTCAACTTTTATGAAGAGTAAGTAAGAGAAAAATTTGAATGTGGTATAAGTGTGCAAGGAGAAAAAAAAAAATAAGATTTGCTACAACTTGTTGATGTCATTGTTCTGTTGGTAGAAAAGACTGAGGATCTTGACCTTTTACTAATTGGTAGGAACATAATTCTGAAGGACAATTTTTTACTAAATATAAACCAAAACAAGACAAAAGTGATTAAACGTAGCAGAAATGATACACATAATAGTACCAGTAGAGTAAATGTAAAAATAGGATCGGATGCGATAGCAGAAGTAATTGAATTCTGATACATTTAATGCCAAAGTAGCAATGATGTTAAAGGCAGAACTGTGCTAGGAAAAAGGGCTTTCATGAAAAAGAGAAATCTTTTAGTTTCAAATATTGATCTAAGACTCAGAAACAACTTTTTAAATCTTTAAGTGTGATAGCAAAGCATGAACTTTAAGAATACCAGAAAAAAAAAAGAAAAATTGAAGACTTTAAAATTTGGTGCCACAGTAGGATGCTGAAAATTACATGGACAGATAAAGTATGAAATGAACTTGTTTATAATGATGTGGGAGGAAAGAAGTTTGTGGAAGAGTCTTACAGAAAGAAGAGACTTATTTTGAGACACATGTGGAATTGATTAATTTATTGGTGATGAGGCTTGGATGTATATTAGTTGAAGAATCAAGAACAGTGTATGGAAGAGAAGAGAGAACCATGACCACAAGCTGGCACTTGATTTCAGATCCTCAATTCCACAGATGGTTGCATTGTTTTTTATTTTTTAAATAACATTGTTGAATATATAATCACCATGATAACTAGTAAATGAATGCTTATAGTGATTGAACACTGTAGAATGGATTCACTTTTAGTAGTTACTAGCTGGTGCTCACGACTTCGTTCGTGTTTGTAAAGAATTTGGATTGACAGCTACCGACATCTAACCACCATAGTGCACAATGGGAGACTCAGTGCTATTACCACACACAAACACCAGTCATTTGCGCTATGTATTTCAGGCAGCAAATCAAAATATACGGACACACATGTCTTTGGTCGAAATACGAAAATATCCTTCATCGACCAATTTCAACCACCATATCTTCCACACTCCCACAGTTGTTGAAATTTGGCCAATGTTATGATTCATGGGTTTTTGGTAGACATATGAAAGTTCCGCAGGTTGACCCCTTTCAACAACCATATCGCCCACACCCCCAAAGCTGCTGACATCTAACCACTATAGTACACGATAGGAGACACAATAACACACACAAACACCATTGGTCTATGCTATGTAGTTGTGGCAGCAGAGTGACTAATACGGAGACACATGTCTTTGGTCGAAATACGAAAATGCCCAGCTTCGACCACTTTTAACCATCATATCTCGCACATCCCCACAGCTATCAGCATTCGGCCAACGTTCTGCATGACAGGAAACTCCATGCTACTTCTTCACACAAAGTCCAGTGATCTGTGCTAGGTAGTGGTGGCTGAAAAATAAAATATGGGAAAATACACGTCTATTTTTATATATATAAACATTTTTTAAGATAAAGATAAAATTACTACTTGGATATCTCTGATCCATACCTGAAATTATGCTGAAAGTTAACATTTGCAAACATTGACAAAAGAACAAATTATGACATGTATATCAGAATATAGTTACTCTTTTTGATGTGAGAGTAGTGTCAGCAACACAGAGCAGTAGCTGAGGTCACATGTGAAGGTATAGTATTAAAAGTGAGTAAATATGCAACATAATGCCATAAAGAGTCTGGTGGGTAAGAGGTAAGGCTCTGGCCTGGAAATTGGAAGGATGTGGGTTTGAATCACATTTCGGCCATCCAGATTTCGGTTTTCTGTGAATTCCTAGACGGGTTCTAACAGGGAATGGATGCAGTAATCCTGAGTTGCAAACAGAATCAAGAAGTAGGCTCAAGGCATTGGTGAATCTAGGAATTTTTCGAGCTGGGGCAAAAACTATGGCCCCTTCGAACATTATTTTTCTACCAACATTGTTGCCACTCCCAGTGTCCCTGTCCCGATTTTCACTTCCCAACTATGGCCACTCCCATTGTTGCGACCCAGTTGCAGCAGCCAGAAGCAGCAGTGGAGCTAAAAAAATCGTTATAGTCGCCGGAGTCCATCAACTTCTGTGAATTGGTGTCATTACATTCGATGAAAGGTTCTTCTTACCGAGCGGGGTGAGTGAGCTGTAACGTTCGATCCTCGCTTTCGGGAGGACGCGGGTTTGAATCTTTGTACAGTCATTGAGGTTTCGGGTTTCCATGGTTTCCCGAATTCGCTACAGGTAGTGTTGCCCAAAATCGGTCTTGGTCTTGCATTTTTGCAAGACCAAGACCGAGACCAGGTGTATTGATGCAAGACCAAGACCGGCCAAGTCTGGTCTTGTTCTTGCATTTGGGCAACACTAGTGTTGCCCAAAATCGGTCTTGGTCTTGCATTTTTGCAAGACCAAGACCAAGACCAGGTGTATTGATGCAAGACCAAGACCGGCCAAGTCTGGTCTTGTTCTTGCATTTGGGCAACACTAGCTACAGGTGAATGTCGGGATTGTTCCTGCAAAAGACAGTGTCCGAATTCCTTCCCGTTTCTTGCTCACACTCCTTTCCCGCTCCTAATGACCATGACGTGGACGAGGTGTAAAGCCACGTATGGGGTTACAGCACCACCTGAAAAGGCTGAAGGTCGTACCGGAAACGCGCCTTACATCTAGCTACCGACTTTCCCACTGACATATTCCGTGATGCGTCGGGAACTATTCGGATCTCCGGATGTTTTCTGCTGCTAGCTGGAATTTCGAACGATACTGTATATCGCTCCGCCAACCACTTGTCATACACAAAGTTCCAGAGATACTGAGGCTGGTAAAGGGGACTATCAAAGCTGACGCTTCTATGTCCCTCACAGACCCCACCCCGAGCTGCCCAACACCCAGCAGCCGCTCCCTCTGCGAAATTAGGCCATCTGAAGAGTTACCAGTCCCCAAAAAGGGTGGCCTTGGGGAGAAACGCCCAACGTGAACAAGGCCGAAGAACCTCCAAATCCTGGCCATTTAGCTAAAGGCTCTATGCTAACCTTGAGAGCACCCAGTCCCACCAACGCCCCTATAAGCAGACGCAGCGGAAGACATAGCAACCGAATGCACACGAGGCACGTCCAAGTGCGCTGTCCCTAACGCCCAACCGACATGCTAAACCGCATGATGAGCACGAGATCCCGCGCAACTGTCCGAGGTTCACACCAATGTAACGCACGAACACGCCGCAGCAGCCCAAATGCCACCACAGCATTCAAGAGTGGTGCTGTCCCAACCAGGTCAGATGTTCGGACCCACGCGTTACAAATCCCCACACATATAGAGGATCTATTATGGCAGCAATATGGAGGTTCACACTTGCAGAATGGGGCATCACATCACTTGATCAGCGAACCATGCACCACAGCAGCAGCCATCCCCGGCAACCCGGAGAGAATCCAGACTGCTTCGCACCCAGTATTCCATTCAAAAAGGTGCATTGACTCCCGGAAGGGCCGGTATTCTCATGGTCCGTACCCAAGACCTCGGTACTGTAGTTTCTCCGGCTCTGCAAGATCCAACCACCGATCCGATTAGGCCAGCCAAGTCATCTTTTCAGTCCACCCGCTCCCCCTTCCCTACCCCTCATCCGGGTAGGAGCCAGAGCACGGAATGCACACTCGCGGCAGGGGCAATACTTCACCTGATTTTTATCAAATCAACCAGGATCTATCGGGCCGCGTGTTTCCGTTAGGCATGGTCTCACCAACTCCTTGAACTCCGACCGGCTCATGGCCCCAAGACGACAGCGTCGACATAGCTGGACCATCGGAACAGTGTGTATCCCGGCGGTAGAGGGCACCACATACTCTCAACACGTTCGCGACATATACTGCTAGTACAGTGGTTGTTCTACCAAATGCAAAAAACCCACAGCTCTAGTGATCCCCTCCAGTGCTATCGTAACAGGAAAGGACTTCGAGCAGCGTCCATCCAGTGATTCCCACTACTTCCGCCCAGCCATTGGGTTGATGTCCCCTCCGAAGAAACGGAATCCAGATTAAACCCAGATTCGAGAAGAAGAAGGTTCGGGATTCTTAGAGCGCTATTCCTCGTAGCCCCTTCCCTCAGTAGAAGAACCGGCCCATCGGAGATAAGCCACTGGTCAGTCGTCTCGGCCGATACGAATCAGCAGGCGACCGACAAAAGAGTCAAATGGTGTTGATGGATTCCTTTTTTTTTTCACCAGTCTTTCCACTGGTTTGATGCAAGTTCTTACCGTCGACTGTTCCCTCCACCAGCAAATTAACTAATCCAGCATGTCTCAAAATATGACCTACCAGCCTGTCTCTTCTTTCTGTAAGCTTCTTCCACAAACTTCTTTCCTCCAAAGGGACTGCAAATCAAATGTGGCGCTATGTTACCCCATAATGACTGAGGGAAGAAATGTTTTAGAACAATAACCTCAACCCGATCTACTTTATAGCAGTGATAGGTGATAAGTGTATGTGCTATCGGTATGCGTCAACGTAAGTGAAATGAAACTACCATTTTATGATAAGATAAGGTATCTGTTCTTTATACGATTCAAGCACTTAAGTGGGAACCAATTTTGTGGCTCATATAAACTTATATTTGAAGTTCAATTGCACCCTGAACAACAGGTATATTATCATTGTTGATATGTGGAATTTTATTCTTCAGCAGTTTAAGAATTGAGAAACTATGTTTCAGATATTTCCGCCAAGGTTTTTTTTTTTTTCTCAAGAACAATTATGAAGTAAAACGATTAAGCCACCCATGAGATCATAAAACAACTCTCAACACTTCGTGATATTTCTGATGCTTTAAAGCAAAAAGCAATTTACCTTAGACATAAGGAAACAAGTAAGTTACCGAATGCGGTAGTGTTGGCAGTACAGCCGGCAGCCATTTCTAATCACATCTTTGCTGCCAACGATCACATCGGCAGAAACGAATAAAAAATCGCTGGCAAGAGTTCGTAATATCAAATGAATACATTCCTATGGCGTAAGTAATAAGATGTATTTCTTGCTTAGAAACTTCTATGCAAATTTCGAGAAAAATTACTTAATATAGTGTGCATTTGGTGATTCAAACACACAGTTTTTGTGGAAGTCTTCACCCGCCTTCGAAAGTCCAACTCAACCTTCCGGTTTTACTTTTTGTTCGATCCGCGCTTTGACCATCCAGATTTCGACTTCCCACGAATTTCAGGCGAATACAGGGATGGTTACTTCATTAAGGCCATAGGAGATTTTCTTCCCGTTCCTTCCTCAAATCTTCTCTCGGCTCTAATGCCCTAATCGCCCAAGAGCCATCAATTATTTTTTTAAAAAAATAAGAAAATCCCTTCTATTGAGAAAAAATCTTACAAGCTTAAATTTTACTGCAGAGTTATATTTCTGATAGTTTGTTAGAAATAATAGAAAAATTAAAAAGATCGTGGGGATGTAGTGTTATCTTAATTTGTAGGCTGAAACACAACGAACAAAGTACTTGTCAGACTCTGCTCTAAAACATCATGCTTTGAATATCTCAGAGTTATGCCAAATTGCGTGAAACATCTTATAATTGTCTCTGTCTTATACCAGTCAAGCATGAGTGCCCTGTCGATATTGTGTTTGTAGATTTCGCTTATACTTATATTGTTGTTTCCAATTGTGTGGACTTAATACACACTTTTTATCGAAAAGTATGTCCTCAGAAACGTGTGATGCAAATTTCAGACCGTAGGGATAATTGCTTCTCGGTACGCTCTTATTTGATCGTTACCTATAATGTTTCACGTAGCTTGTAATATACTATATTACGTTAAAATAAAAAATAAAAAAAATAAAAAATGGTACATCAGAGTGAAAATCGAATCTAAGGTAGTAATTAAAGAAAGGAAAGTTTTAAAATGAAATTTAAATTTTTTCTTCTCCACGATAAAATTTGATACTAGAATAAAAAATAAAAAAGCATTTCTATACACGCCAAGATCCACGCTCGCGAAGCAGTGGGAAAATGCTAATCTGATAATAAATTAAGTTGGGGAGGACAAATTTTTCGTATGGAAGGAAGAGAATTCGAAGTTTTGCATCTGTTGGAGACGTACCGGAGGAGTGAGGGAACTGTGACACAAAACTGCGGGTCAGGTCCTTGTTAGTGTTTGATGATGTAATATGTGACCACAAGGAAGGACAGTTAGATTTGTTTTCGGAATTTAGCGCAAAATTAAACCAGCCTCTGATATTATTTAGGAGGTGGGTTGGGATTTACTGAAAGCCTGAAGCTTGGGAGTACAGTACAGTATAAGGTGTGAAATCTGGGTTAATTATTTTGGGATGGGGAGGGGGGAGGAGATTAGGAAAAGCATGAGTATGGGAAGGAAGGATCATGATCGTAAATCAATACTTGATTTCAAGTGTAAGGGAGTGGATGTATGTATTCTAGAAGAGGAATTCTGGACTCTGAGATTCTTAACTACAATCTACAAACGGTAATATTATACGACGTGTAATATTTCGATTGCATTGTTTCACTTTCGATCGAACTGAACACGCCTAGGCAGGTTACCCTGCGCAAATAAGAACTATTCTTAGTGGCTCAACCCTTTGCTTTACTATAGCAAATATGAGCTTAGCTCAGTGGCACCCGACTTTATTATTTGCAAATTTTATGTTTTTTTTTTTTCATGAATTGGGATTTTGAATTTTATTTTGATTGGTAATTTTCATTTTAAAAAAATTATATAATGTTAAATTGTGAAATCTGAAAATTATACTTATTTTAATGCAAAAATGGAACTTATCCCATCACACCATAATTAATTTTATTAATAAATAATTAATCCCAAGTACTAATATTGTTTTATTAACGGTTTCAGTGTATATAAAAATTGACACCAAGCCATTATATCTTAACAAAAACCCGCCAATTCCTTACGGTACCACCACACTGTATCGGGGAGAATCAATGGGACCAGGTTCGAGTCCTGGAACCCACGTACCCGCCATCCTAATAGCGGTTTATAGACGATTTCCCACAATTCATCTATGAGAATGTTTAGACGGTCCCCAAGCTACTCCTCATTTACTACGCATATTACGAACAAAAAATACACTTATCACATAGAACGTAAGTTTCACAGGCAGATGGCAATATAAACATTTCTCCTCCCTCGTGAAAATTGGCCAGGCCTAAGGCCTGTCGTCCACTGGCACCGAATTCGTCCGACCGACTGTTCGGCCCAATATGGCCGAATATGACCGACTAATCCCAAGACAGGTAAAGGCATTGTCACGCGTCCACTGGACACGACCTGCTAGGCCGAATACGGCCGAGTGACGCACCGATCCCATTGAAATGGGATTAATCGGACGTATTCGGTCGAATGACAAACGCATGTTGCGCTCATAATAAATAAATTCATTTTTTATCTCTTAGTTGATCCTGATTTGTATTTTTTTAAACTCTATCATACACTGTGGTGGTACGCAGTCACTATAAATATTTTTAAAAAAATATCTACGGAAAGGACAATTATTGCAAGTGCGTCTACGCAGTAATAATAATTATTTCATTAAAAATTTGTACAGTAAAGATAATAATTTGAATTTCGCACTGGAATATTTTCAAACAATTAAGAGTTATGACTCTTGGACCGCATTTAGGCATATGCTATAGAGGCTGCAGCCTATGAGCCAGCATCACAAAAAGAAAATTTGCTTGTTTCTTATCATTCTTTTTATATCTTGCTATTTTTGTATGTTCATTTATTTTTAAAATTGAAATATTGACTTTTGCGAAATTGGCAACATGACCATAACTATCAACTTCGCATTATTTTTCTTCTTTAATTGTTCAGAGAGATCTAAATAAATTATATTGAATATCTTAATTATTTTAGTTGTTTTCATTTTATCTCAACAATTCTATATTCTTCTAGATAAGATAAATAATAAATTTCAAACGTTCATTTTAAAATTTTGGTTACAAAATAACTATAAGTGCGAGGTTTGATTTCAAAATATTTACGGAGCAAGACGCATCACAGGTTCAGCAAAGGGTCTACACATCCTAATTACGACCACCACTCTTGTAATATTTCGCGAGGACAAGGTGAAGTCTATTTTTACGAAATAAAAACATCCCGTCCGCTTGGTGTTGAAGCAACAATGACGAATCGGCAATATGTGTCGGACGTTATTCGGCTGCAGTGGACGAGGTTAATCGGACGAACTGGCAGGCCGTCAAATCAGGCTTGTTTCTAGTGGACGACCGGCCTACGTAGCGATTAAAAGTACGGGTGGCACCATTTGACGCTCAGTGTTTTACGCAGTCCCGTGAGGATGAGCCTCATTGCAGTGAGTCACTGACGTTTGACTCAACCAGGAACTGCCGGTTTACGTCACCAACTATCTTTCTCATTTCAAGGAGGTTGCGATATTTTCTTTGCAACGAAAAATTGTAACGCTTTCATAGCATCGGTGGTCCAAGGGCCAAACACACTTCTGCTAAACTGAACATAGAAGCACAGTATTTTCATAATTGTTTCATAACTTCTGTTTTCTTAGCCCATCCAGTCTACTTATCTCTTCAGCTTTACACCGACGGGTAAAAGTCACTCTTGCCCAAAAGTTATCTAGTGTATATACTAAAGTGTTACTAACGATTTGAAAATGGCAGACATATTGAGTGACTGGTTTAATGAGACCATCAGGGACTATGATCTGGTGATGGAAAGGACTAAATCAGAGGAGGAGCTTCTCGATTAAAATACAAATGAGCAAATCAGCGTCGACAAATAGGGATGAAGATTATAGACCTATTTGTTTGACGTCAGTGGTAGGCAAAATTATGGAGGGAATGTTACGCCCCACATCAGAATTATCTTTGAGGAAATAAACGGTTGTGAAATTCGAAAACACGGCTTGAGATAGGAAGCAAAGCGTTAGAGTAGGAAATGCAGTATCAGAAGACGTGAAAGTGAAAATGGGAGTGCCACAGGGTAGCGTGTTGGGACCATTATTATTCATTATTCTAATAATGATTGTGTTAATTAATGGTTTACAGTCAGAAATTAGATTGTTTGAAGATGACTTAATGATATATAATGAGAACAAAACACGAGAATGTGAACAGCTGCAGGAGGACGAGGATAGAATATCTAACGGAACAGGTCAACATGGAAAGCAGATAAACGCCAAAGAGTCGGTTTATTAGATACACAGATAAAAAAAAACTAATGGTTGTATTCTATTATTCAGTGGGAACAGAACTATTTCTTCAAGACGCGAAGTGTAAGTATCTTAGCATGGCATTTTATTATAAACATGTGGGGTCAGATAGTAGGCAAAGGTTACAAAATCCTTCATTTACTAGAGAGGACAATGAGAGGATGTAGGCCTGCCAGATTAGTGAAGGAATAGGGTTACAATACTTTGGTCACATCATTGCTTTAATATGGTGGTGTAGTTTTGGATCAACATTTTGTGTATCAAATACAGAAGACGGAGGGCGTGCATGAAAGGGGACGTAGATTTGTTTGCCGAAACTACCGCAATAGCCAGTGAGCAACTGATATGATAAAGGAGCTGAATTCGTATTTTCTGGAAGAGGAGCAGTGTGAAGAGTGCTAGGAAAGTACAAGGCATATGTAGGTAATGAGACTTGGAGAGATATTGGTCGAAGGATGAGGAGCAGCGCATGCAAAGGAAATGACCATGAGCAGAACCTGGCACTCGATTTAATGTTTAGGGGAGTGGGGAAAATTTCTTTTGTGGGTTAGGGAGTCAGAGATTGGAATAAATTACCAAGGGAAGTGATAATTTAATTTACCAAAAACACTGAAAGAATTTAAAGCTAAAACTCGTAAAGTGTAAATTTAAATGCGTGGTACACTCAAAGTATATAAAATAAATAATAATAACAATAAGAAGAAGAAGACATTTCTAAATTGAAGACTAGGCAAATTACCATTGGAGCATCCGCTCCGTCGCAATTAAATTTAATTAAAAAGGTGGGGCAAGGGAGTGGTCGCAATGTTTAGTGTTCATTCGTTTATGCATTGTGTAATTTTTTAGGCAGAAAGTTGGGACCGACTTAACATTCACCTAGATGATTAAAGAAAATAGCGTAAAACCGTTATCAGAAGCTACGTTAGAAGCGTCTCTATCCATCTTGGTAGCATTTTACTGCACAATTAAAATATCAAAATATCTACGAATTATCTAATTTGGCGTAATAGATAATAGTTTTCTGTGTGTTTATTTGTAGCCTACGAAGCCACTTAGACGCTAATGAATCCTGCCAGAAATGAGTAGTTATCTTTTTTGCACCCTATACTGCTTACTTTCACGAATTACTTTCTGTTTCAACTAATGCTACAGAGTTAAGGTCCTGTATTATCACGCAATGCATCGTACGGTTAAAGCATTTTGTTGACTGTCTTGGTCGATTGGCGAAAGAAATCAGAATAATAGTTCTCCTATTTTCATTCAGTGCTATGCCCTTCCAAAAGACCAGTTCTTAGAAGGTGGGAATCAGTGACATAGACATTGTTTTCCGTTACAATTAGCATTTGAAATTGAGGTGTTCTGACAATCCATTCCGTAAATTGCTTTGGAGTCAACACAACAGTGTCTGAGGTACAGTTTGCAAGAATGATATTCTCAATTTCTCTTGAATTTAATACTTAACGAAAACGCCTTTCTGTTCGTTAGCTGCAAACGTTCACGATAAACTGTCCAAAACAGTCAAAACAAAATACAGAAAAAGATGAAGGCTTAGTTTTGTACGATGGTGAAGCATAGTATAATGAGTCGAGTTCCCAAAGCGAGGCAGTATGCGACGATCGAGGGAAAGCTGTTTTTCGGCGAGCTGCAGCTGGTAGGCCGTTCGTCAAGCCACCCGTTGCACTGTCGCCGATATGAATAGAGCAGTGTCAAGGCCCTTCTGAGAGGACAAAAGCTTTCGGAGGATTCCTCGCCGTCGATAACAACAGGGCCAGCCTATGCAAAATAGGGACACAACTGGGATATTTCCGTTTATTCTGTTCCATGGAATGCTGCTCCGAGGCGGGCAGTGGAGAAGAGCCACTTCTTGGCTGTGTGTCGAGGGGAGAGAAGGTTGCTGGACGGAAAGGAATGAGGTCTTGGGCAGTGTACTGTTGCCTACAAACTGGACTGAGTGGACGTAGCTGTGTACATCGGCCGGCTGCGCTGGTCAAACCCTCGCTCACCGACTCCGCCGCCGCCGACCAGTCAATGTCGGGTAATGTGTACCGCCTGCTGATATAGAGACATTCTGCAGCATATCAAAAGCCCTGGAAACTGCCCTGAGAGACTCATGCCAGAATTATAGAGCTATTAGCCTGAGCTCCTATCATATGTTTGCCATATATTTGTGATCTTTAAATGACAACCACTTTTGCTTCATAAATAAATTCAAATTTTTTCTGTGAACCCATTTCTTTAGTGTAATCCCATGAGGATTGTCATGTGAAAAACCCGTTATGCATATTATTCAATTAAATTAAATAACTTTTGGTACTTTTGCGAGCTAGCACACTACAAGGTGGTTTTTTTTTTTAAATTAAAACTATACCCCGACCATAAACAAAATCTACGGTACACGAATTCATCCACACACACAAGGGCAACGCAAGTGAAGAGGCAGTCAGATGCTAATATATGTATTTTTTCCTTGATTTGGTGTTTTTTTTATTATTATTATTTTGTGTACATATGGCCAGTGTGAATTATGAAAATGGGTAGGGGGGAAGGACTTGAGTCTTGTCCCAATTCAAACCGGATTTCTGAAACCCGGCGTACTAAGGTAAAGACTTGTGTGTTTATAATGACTTGGCGACAGGATTTTTATTGTCTGTGCATTCTGCCTCTGTCGTAGCTGCCTTAATATAACCCGGTAATCCTACCGGGTACAGGGGACCTCCAGTTTAAAATGGAATCCGAACCAAGGAAGCGTTCTGGCTTTCTTCACATTACACAGCAAGCTGTACCAGAGGTGAAGGTCGGGGTAAGGCTCTTTGAAAAACCCTGCCGAAACATGGTTTCTAACCGAAGACCTTATGAGCTTCACTCATGCGGCGTACCTATAGGACGAAAGTTTGTGTTGCCATCTGCCTACTAAACCTGTAACTTTCTGTGTTCTGTATGATAAGTGCATTTACTTTTATGAGATATGTAGTTTATGTGAGCGTCCCAGCGTTCGCCTAGACGATTGCGGGAAACTGCCCGGAAACTGCAATCGGTATGCGGGGACCAAGACTCGAACCTGGTTCCGTTGTATAGTATATCTATATGGATATAGATTACAGCATTTAAAATGAAGAATGTTATTAGACATAATAATATACGAAACATTACGGAACGATTAGTGCTACGAAACGGAAATAACACAGATCTAATTTGAATTAAAGCCGCTAGAGAAAGCCTGACTAAAATAATCTTGTAAACTGTGAACTGTACCTCATTTGACGATAGTGGTCAACAAGCTCGGCATGAAGCTGCAGACATTCCGTTCACTTTGACTTGACTGCCGGCACGTGCATTCACACAGCTCTGACGCATGCGCTCTAAGTTAGCACCAACCGGCTGATAAAAACTCAACAACACAGCATTCACGTATCGAACGTCCCAAGGTGGAAAAGTTATCTGTCTGTGTATACAAGTTCAACTCCGCACTCGTTGCACGGAGAGAGTGAAACATTTATGCCGATAGGGAGCGTCCATTAACTACGTGACTCCGTCGAAAGGTAGGGCGGGGGAGGAGGGTCGGGTATAAAGCTACGCTGCGCTAAATGGGGACAGGGTTCGAACGAAGCTAGGTAGGTTTTCATACAGTTTATTTGCCACAGTTAAAATGGGCAATAGAATACACAGCAGCATGTGGGTATTTATTTCCATCATTTAATTATATCCTTATTATAGATACCCTATATACTGACAGTGCCGTGCATGCGTGAGACTTGAAATCGTACTGTTCGGATCCTACGGGGCCGGCGCATTTGATCTAACCGCCACGCTGCGACACATTACGCGCCTAAAAACATTAAGCACGCGATACCTAGATTCAGATTCGCTTATAAATGTCATACTGATTTTTACACAGCACTTATTGTTTTGGTTCGGATCGCACGCGTGTCACCACAGCTCGTTCAGAAAATAATTTTAATTTTGTTCTGTCGAAGTAACAGTATACATGTCAACTTTTTTCAAGCAAAACCACGCCGATTAAGACAAAATTTCAGATGGCTTCTGACATCTTAATAACAAAATTACGACTAGTAACGACGATGAATCACCTTTCGTAGCTACTATTTACACTATTTTAAATGTGGAAGCGGACAGAATCTGTCTGTTTCTTTGCCCAGGATTCACGCAAAAACTATAAAAGTAATTTAAATGGGGTTTTCACAGTTTGAAAGCTTATAGTGTAGCTTGAAACCTGATGTACGTCTTCAGAATCTAAGCCACCTTGGAACGGAACAAAAAATGATAATTCATTCTTACCGAAAACGAATAGGCGCCAAACATCACACTGCATTCATATGAACACCCCTTTACGAGATGACCAAAAAAGTTCACGTACTACACATATAAATATCTCACCCTTTGGATTCTGTTAATATTGTTTTTGACTACGTAGCTTTGGTTATTTATTTTTTAATTTTTCTAACATAAAGTTACTTAGAATACAGGAAAAATATTAATCAAACCATTACATCAAACATTAATACTCCTGCAAGCGTAACGAAATTGTGGAGTTTAATCTGCAGTGAAAATTACAAATATTTTAAATTAGAAACGTTTATGATTTTATAATAGTGTAAAAACGTAAGGCAAACGCATTACTACTTACACCAAGGTAGGCGGGGGCGAAGCAACGGGAAGACGCTAGTTAATTAATAATTTTACATACGAAATAATCTTTTAATAAAAAATATCAATTAATCCAGAAAAATTATAATGCCGGTGACCAGTGATTAACCAAACAACTCCCTAATTTTCCTTGCCTAACGATTCTAATCAGCGTAAATAATTCTGGAAGTTGCAGTACGTAGCATAAAAATAATCTAGATATTATATTAGCAGTTATATGTACACTCACACCAAACTGAATGTTGGAAAAAAATTTGTGAAAGATTTACTGCATTTGATAAAGACTGAAATTTTCTGTTAACAGATATAAGACCTCGTGGAACTACGTAATTGTTGACACCTTGCACTTAGTCACTTTAATATAATTATAAATAAGCACTCATGTCGTTTGAAGTCATTGCTAATCCCGCACCACAACACTGCCTCGCTTTAGACCACCGAAAACGGAAGTTCTCTACATCTGATTATTGTAATGATGAGCTTGTGCAAGGTAACAGACCACACCGGACAATAAACTTACATCATCTTATCATTCCTCGTGTATCACTTCATTCTAAAATCACATTATGTATTCGTTGTTGAGTTGCAGATGGCTGTGGCTCCACGTAAGACTGCCGCCGATCCACGTCAAAAACCTAAGAATTGATACCAAACTCCTGACTGCACCGCTGCTGCTGACTTTGATCTGAGTCGTTACTGTGCACGTTATCTTTGTGATAACCTTCAGGCGTCTCTCCTCTCCTCTCCAGTTCTGTGACCCCCTCGAAAAACTGTACCCAGAGAGGAATCCTTTAAGATTACAAGTAGCATTAAGGCAGGACCACTCTTCGGTTTATGTCTGTTCAGGAACGTAAGATGTAACGGTTTGTCAAGTTAGGCGATACGTTTTGTAATGTGATCGTTTAGCTGAACTCAGGCCGTATCTTCGATTTTTACATAGAATAAAGATAGTAGAAAGATTCGGTGGCCCTGTACCAACTTTTGAAATGATTCCGGTGGTTAAAGCCTCGTCAAGAACATTCTTCTTCTTTTCTGCACTTATCTCGCTGTTGCAGGGTCAACTTTTTTCAGAGTGCACCGTTTTTGGGATTTGGCAGCTCGTACCTGAGCCTGAAGCCTCTGGGGATAGAAAGTTGTGTTGCCAACTGTCTGCAAAACTTGTAACTATGTTCCGCGTACGCTTAGCGTATTTTTGTTTGTGTAATATGTAGTTTATAAGACGGAGATTGCAAACCGTCCCAGAATTTGCCTTGGTGACTGCCGAAAAACAGAGCAATCAGGACGGCCGGTACACGGGAACTAGGACTTGATCCTGTTTAGTAGTTCCTCCCCGATCCACTCTACGGTGCCCTAACACTCCGATCCACACTGGCGGATCTCGCCAATAGCATTCCAACTAGTATTTCTTGGAAAAGAATAACTGGATAAAAAGTCAGGCACTTGAGCAGCTGAATTACAGATTAAATGAAAGAAACTAATAACCGTGGTCAATGATATGCTATCTGCACAAGACTACAGTGCTGACACCTGCTTTTGAAGCTAATAATTTGGGGGAACAAGAGTGAATCACTTTGGTTTTTTTTTTTTTTTAATCGGAAGAACAGTTGTCTCAGAATAAGCAACCAGTGCTTGGGGTACTCTATATTGTGCCTGATATAATAAACATTGTGTTGTTAGGTTCATGATCATCGATATCTTTTGCTTAAGGCTTTACGCTCCGTAAACAAGTAGGTGATTAAAAGGCAGGGAAGGACCAGGATCGAGGAATAGAAAATCGCGGAATTTCGGGAAACGATGCAAAACCGAAATCAGGATAGCCGGACTGTGATTTGAACACTCTTCCTCCCGAATGCTAGATCGTAACATTACTGCTCACTCACCACGCCGGAACCACACGCTTGCCAAACCTTATCAAACTCGCACAAATTTAAACGTGTGGAGAGGGCGCTTGGCTTGGCTTGTGTAGGCTTGCAGGCACTTGTGGCCGATCCGATTGAGTGTCGGTTTTTTGGCACAAATCAAAGGCGTTTGCAGCAAGCGCTTGCGAAGCGGCTACACGTTTGAGCGAACTTAGTATTGTTTGTGCACTGACGGCGGACAAAACGTGCGTTTCTTTTCGTTGTAGAATAAGTGCTGCAAGAAAAAATGAATAACTGGCCCAGCGAGGATATTTTACAATTTCTCGAATGATATCAAGCAGAACCCTGAATTTGGGATCCGAAGAATGAAGATCATAAAGATAAAAAGAAGTAGTTGATGCTTCGAGTAGTCTAAGTGATGTTTTAAATAGACCTGTAATGGAGATTTAAAAACAAATATTCTTATTTTCACATTTCGTAAACATTTAAAGAAAAAACCAAATTCCTTTCGCTCTGGTTTAGGTATAAATTTATTATATTTAGCTTCTTTGAAGTCTGTATTTTCTTTAAAAATCGTAGGTAAATTTCAGTCAGCGAATATTCAGAATCAGCATAGCTCTTCCGGCAGAAGTTATCAATCAAACTGCCCAGGTGGCTCAAAAAGAAGTTCATTAAATGGTTCTTCCATAAAATCTCTACAATCAAAAAATAATTGATATAGAATTTATAATGCCGTAAAGCAATAATTATTATATTATACAATACTAATTATAAAACAATATACTTACATTAAATGAAATACAACATGAAGCTACATAATAATCATTAATTGAATTATGATAGTTACCTGGTATGGTTTCTATGGATTTTTAACATCAACGATCTTCTTTGCCTTCTTTCTTTTTTTTTTTTTTTTTTTTTTTTTTTTTTTTTTTTTTTTTTTTTTTTTTGTTTAAAATTTTTTTTAATGAAAATAGGTTAGGCCAAAGGTTAGGGCTGACACAACCTCGACGTCCGTCATGCTTGCTTCTACAAAACATACAAGCGCACGCGCAAGCGTGTGGAAGACAATGTTTGGCTCCCCAAAATTAACCAAGCGTTTGTAGAGGCTTGGAGTTTGTGGCAAGTGCCAAGTGTGTGGTCTAGGGAAGCGTGCACAAACTACATGGCTAGGTCTAGGGGAGGGGGGGTAGGCTGGAAGGCTACGTCGGGGGAGGGGGGTTTCCGAGCCAGGCCACGTAGCTTCCCTTTCATAACAATTTTCACAGTTAAAATGAGGAACAGAATTCACAACAGCATGTGAATTAGGGATGATCGATATTAGAAAAACATCGATGTTGACATCGATGTTAACATCGATTTAAAAGTATCGATGTCCGATAAACATCGATAGAAAAACATCGATATGTCTAAAACATCGATGGTTTCGGTAGGAAGTAAAACTGTCTATTCTATTTATTAAATGTGTTTATTGTTATTGAAAATACAATACAATATTTCGCCAATATCTATTAATATCGCTCATTCCTAACCCTACGTTGTCCCTCCGTCACTGACCCACCATGCAATACAAAAAGCGTTAAGCATTAATAATTCACTCACCTGCATGCAAAGCCAACCGACACGAAAAAAAAATCCTTAACACTCCTTCAATGCAAAACAAAAGCAGCATCCAGGTAATATTTAATCTCGGGCAATGTATCCACTTTTTACACAAAATAACCTAAAAAGTAGGAAATAATACAGTGAACAAACTCATGGTACCTACATTGTTGGGTTCTATTACCGCAAAAGCTATTGGTCAAAGAAATAATAATACAATACAGAATAAAGATTTACCATACCTGTTATTTCGTTACTAACAATATCAATAGCAAATTAAATTCACTTCGCTACACAAGTTCACTCACAACACACACGCGAGCGTTGAAGTTAACAGTATTTTCTTTTTTTAATCCCTTAGAAAATGCAAAGATGTAATTATTCGTACGGCCTACTCCGTATCAGTGTAATCTAGTGAAAAATAGTTGAACTTGATAGTCATCAAGCTAGATGGCCCTAAAGAATATATTGACGTTTCGATATTTTATTCTCATAACATCGATGTGTCGATGTTATCGAAGTCAAAACATCGATGTCAAAACATCGATGTTTTTGAGCTAAATATCGATGTTTATTCACCATCGATGAATATCGATCATCCCTAATGTGAATATTTATTTCCTTCAGTTAATTATCTCCGTATGAAATTTAAAATAGTCTGACAAGATAAAACAGTACAAAATGTCTTCTGGAATCAAAAGGGAGAAAAGCTACGTGGGGGGAGGGGGGTGGGGTGGTTCACAGGAGACCAAAATGGAGCTACGTGGTTTATGCACGCTTCCTAGTAAGGGTTCTGTTTAGCCGCACTGGAGCACATTACTCTGCAGCAGAGTACACTAACTATATCTCTGAAGCTTGCACCGTGTAGTGCCACAAAACTATCGCAGAACATTAGTCCTTCTGTTCATTTTCCTCTTTTTTGAATGATAATGTTTTGTCAATTTATGTCATTGTATAATATAGTATAGTTTATAGTTATGGCACGCAGGAAATGATTAATAGTTACGTGAAAATGTATTACTCCGTAGAGAGATTAATGTAAACAGTACGTTATCAGTAAGCGCGGGTTTCTTTTTTTTTTTTTAACTGCTTTACGTCTCTCAACAGCAAGGTCTTTAGAGACGGGAAAGGATGGGGGCAAGGAATGGGAAGGAATTCGGCCACGGCCTTTTTAAGAAAGCATCCCGGCATTTGCCTGGAATGATTTGGGAAACCATGGAAAACCCAAATCTGGATGCCCGGACGGGGATTCGAACCGCCGTCCTCCCGAATGCGAGGCCAGTAAGTAAGCGTTGGTGGTCTCATGCGAAAAGGAAGGTAGTTTATCTTTTCTTGAAGCCGTTCGTTTGTACGAGCGTTCATTTATGTTTCATATTAAATAATCCTCGCCGAACAGTTCTGTAATTAATGAACATTATTTCGGAGAACCAAATTTGTAGCAATGGCAACAGTAGTTTCTTCAAGTTCGTAGCTGTGCAGTAATGGCCAATTGTCTTCTTCGTCAGATCAAAGAATCTAATGACGTCTAAGTTTGAACGACAAGATAACTTCTACTGCCCCTTAGTTCATTCATCAATAATCAGGATTTCTTTAAATCTTTGTATTTCGTAGTTGATGCAACAGATTTAAAAATAAAAATAATAAACGCCTATGTTAACGAAACTGTACTCATACTCTTTAAAAAATAGTCTCAAACGTCTCTTGTGTTAGGCAGATAAAAAGTAATGAAAACGGACGCATACCGTAAGATTTTATTGAAACTAATCATTTATAAGGTTTTGGGTGTGCAGAAACGTTTAGTTAAGAAACAACCTGCAGCAAACATTATTTTTCATCATGGTAACTTGTTGAATTCGATTCTAAACAAAAATTCAGATTCGGTTGAAACTGAGTGTTATAAAAGCTGATGGTCAGAAGTATAATGTGGAAAAGCAGTAACACGCGCTTCTTCGCCGTTATGCAGAAAATCGGCGTTGAGCTATTCCGTTATATACAAAAAGTTTCTATATATTGGCCACAGCATCTTCACAGATGATAGTTGTAGTAACTCAGTTATCGCCAGGGTTGAGTGCACCACATCTTCTTTTATGGCTGAATAGTCCGATAGCGGCGCAATAAATCTTGCCACATCTATCGCACGCGAAATAGAGGTCCGGTGGATGTACTTCCCTGTTACGAAGCTTTCTCAGCTTTATTTTATCCAACCATGCTCTGTTATGTTTGTACATGCCGGCGGCGATATGATGGCTCAATATGAGATACAAATATCGTTACTCGACCGCACAAGGGGACGGGAGGCTCGAAACGAGACGTCCTCGGTTTTTCATCATCAAAAGCATTTAAAAAAAACTTATTGTATGCATAACTGTTGAAACCGATTGCCGGGAATTGTCTGTATACATATTTAAATTAATAAATAAATAAAGTTGTTCGCAGCGATATTTGATCCAGCGGCAACAGGCTTATGAGGCAGAGAATATGCTCATTGCACCAGGTGGCGCCTTGAAACTTACGTAATGTAGAAAGTATTATATCACAAAGGAATATTTCAATGCCGATTTTCTCGACAAAGCGAAGAAGCGCATGTTACCGCTTTGTCACATTACAACTCGGCCCATGAACATTTTTAAAACACGCTGTGAATTGAATCTGAATTTTACAATTGGTGACCTCCCCTAGTTATTTTAGTATAAATTGGAGCTGGCTATATAGTCGCAGGGATGGAACTGTTTTATGTTATTTTAAAAAGTCATGTAAGACGCTTGAGGTTGCAAACGAAAACTGAATGCCTAGACTGATGAGACTTTCTTGAGAATACGTGGTGTTTGACGTCAGGTAGAACTGAACATTATCTTTGATGATAACTTGAAAGATTAATCTCAGGAGTTCAAAGACGAAACCACTTGAAATTATATCTAATTCTGACAAACACAGAAAAAAAGCGCTCATGCAATTCTGAAATTGCAACACAAGAAGATTAAGCACTTATAAGTAGCCAAAATAGAAATTTAGACAAAACAGTATTTCCGATTCATTATCTAGAGAGGAATGTCTGTGTTTAGGAAGGAACTATATAGTACCGGGTAAGCAACGTAGCAAGAGTTGGCAAATGCTACCGGCCCCGCGCTTATTCGTAAAAAGACCTAAGTCTCAAATTATTTACTTAGAAGTATTGATTTAGCCATTTTTATCTCAAAATTGACCCAAATTAAATCACGAATGGTAATTTTGTAAATGTAGTGTTTTATTTTATATCCTAAACTTTAATATCTAAAGCAAAAGAAGGGTCTCTTGTACACATTTGCTACAGACCCCGCACTTTCTTAATGCGGCTCTTGGAAAGAACTAAGCATATATTGAACTCCAAGTACGTCAGTAGTACCATTTAACATTTCTTGCGGTAAGAATCGGACGTCGCGTAATTATATCAATGACACTTTCTCAATATCGGTAGCGTCCCTCCTAAACCAAGGATGATATCTTTGCGGAAGGTTTTCTGTATTATCTGGAATTTCAGTATAGGTACGGCACAGAAACACAAAATTCCTGCCTAATTGTACACGAAAGTGAAAGCTATTTATTGATCAAGTAATGAGAATACTGTCAAAATTGACCGAATCACTTTCCAGAAAAAACTGGAGTTATCTTTTCTCACAAAAAACGGTGGTAAATTTCACTCAGTAGCAATGGGAACGTCGAGATAAGATTACGTAATAAAGCGTATGCAGGGGCATGTTTATTCATGTCAGCATATTTGTAATATACTAACCATGGAGAAACCATCTGGGGCATTGCAGGTGATTGAATGGCCTCAAATCACGAACATAAAATAGAGAAAGAAAAACCCCTATTGATTAAACGGAACAGTGGTAACGAAAATAATCTTTAATTTCCCATTCCCTACGAACTTGTTAGTCGTTGAGAATGTAGAATAGTAAGTTGTTTATTAATTGTCAGCCTGGAGTGATTTCGGGAAACTATGGAAGACCGAAATCTGGATGGCCGAACGGGGATTTGAACCCGCGTCTTGCCGAATGCTACGCTCACCCAACAGGATCGGCAAGTATATTGCTCAAGATTTACGAGGATGAACATGAACCAATTCTGGCGTCACTTACATTTCGTCTTTAATTTCGCAGGCGTGCTTATTTCTAAGACAATGTTACTGAACGTGTTTTATTGAACGATTAAACTCTTTAATGCATTTATAAGTTCTGTACTTTCAGGGCAAGGTATATGTTATTTCGTTGCAGTATACTCATAATTGTGGATGATATCGTAAAGGATATGATTTGTAATATACGTAGCTTTCGATTCATAAAAATGTAACAAACTGCTTTAAAACTATTTCCCTACCACGATAAACTCGCACAGCAATCGCAGAGAAAACAATGAAATTCACTGTTCTACCAGAAAAATAACAATTTCTACTGTCTGACTCAGCTAAACTGAGAAGAACACTGAGTGTAGTGTCTCTTAAATCAGGGAGAGCAGTATTAAGTTGTAGGAGAATATTTGTGATAGTAAAATGCGTACTTTCAGCGATTAGATCACCGATAAAGCAAACATCAGCCAAATAAATTTTCTGCACAGGTCCATATAATTAGTGTTTTATAGATTTTAGTTAAAATACCAGTACTTGAAACATGCAAGGATTTTAAACGCGCAATCCACACTCCCTTTCTGGGAATATGCCATGCTGTGAAGGAATTCAAGAAAGCAAGTCAAATTACTAACACACGCGGTAGGAGAAACGTTGATGAAAAATTCTTAACCACCAAATTGTTTATTGGGACCGATAGTGGTGGTGTAACGGCTAGCGTTCTGGCCTCGCATTCGGGAGGACGGCGGTTCGAATCCCCGTCCGGGCATCCAGATTTGGGTTTTCCATGGTTTCCCCAAATCACTCCAGGTGAATGTCAGGATGCTTCCTTCAAAAGGCCATGGCCGAATTCCTTCCCATTCCTTGCCCCCCATCCTTTCCCGTCTCTAAAGACCTAGTTGTTATAGGAGACGTTAAGCAGTTAAAAAAAAAAAAAAAGATTACCGGAGAACTGTGTTCAACAACAAACCTCTCCGCAGTGTGTATGAAACGAAGACATGCGACACAGCGTTGTTGTTGATTGCTCCATTGGATGGTTGGCTTCAGATTCCGCATCCTTCTTCTTGATAGTTCCGTACGACAGGAATAATATACTACCGTCGACAGACATCAACACAGTCACCTATACATGCATTACAAAATAACAACTATGCTCGAAGAAAGAAGTTTATGTAAGGTCTAACAAAAAGAAGAGACAGATTGGCGGACAAATTTTAGACATGCAGGATCGGATCGAGAAAATAGTCGAAGGAAGGAACTATAGCGGAAGACAAAGATTCGATTATACGAAGCAGGTAGTTGAAGATGTATGTTGTAATTCTGATAATTACTGAAATCAGGCACCCAAAAAAAGTCCTGAATGTATAAACAAAATTTATAATCAATACAGCAATCATTTCGTAACAAAAAAATAAATCTATAATGGTTTATTATGGTCTATTGTGGTTTAGTTCTGGCACCAGAGCAGAATGTCTGAGAGTTCTTAATAAAGCTTAAAACAATGGATAGCTATAATCTGATTACTTATCAGTTAATCCATGATTCGAGGATCAGTTCAACAGTCATAGAATTTGATTACCTTCACCTTAAATGTTTTTTCTACCTCTTCACAAGCATTGTCTTCTCAGACTTATTGAACGAATAATACTCATTTTAAGGAGGAGGAATGATAACTTCCGACCGAGCCTGGTGAGTGAGTGGTTAAATATCAGGCCTGCCGTTATGGAGGACACCAGTTCGACTCCCGGTCCGACTATCCAGTTTTTCGAAATCATTCGAAGCGAATGCGGGTTCAAAAGGAAATGGTCGAATTCCTCTAATACTACAGGCTGCGATGAAGTCTGAACTTATAGCTCCCGTGTCGGTTGCACGGCATAAATTAATATTTTGGCAAGGTCTGATAATAATATAATTAAAAAAAAAAGAAACGAAATAATTTGGGTATTAAAAAGTATCAAACAAAATGAAACACAAGTAAATACTACTTAGCTCAAGTAATGACAATGTTATTTAAACAATTTATTAAATCAATCTAATTAATATAATTTACTAGAACCATTTATCATGAACTTCGATGAATTAGACAGTGTGAGGAATCACTGGGAGTGTATGGTACAGGATTATAACTGTTCTTTGTGGACAGTTTATGACTAGGCGTCACAGAAACTTTACCATTCGATCATGTTGTGTGAGGCGCATTTAGCAGCCTCTGTAGAGTTAGGCGACCTGAAGAGGCATCGCTCTGTGACCATTCCCGGCAGAACTGCTCTCTGGCGGTAAAAACTGAAGTGTCTCTCTCAGATATCGAAGATATGTCCTCCATGCACGCCGGTGTTCGAAGGCCACCATTGGATGCCTTCTCCTGTCCAATCTTGGGATCGTAGATGCTTGACATCTTGCCGGATTCACCGGTCTTAGAATCAACATTCATTAACTTTCAAACTCTTGTGCCTAATCCTTCACTCCCGCAACCAACTCTCATATCGAACGACTACTTATAATTTCTTTCCTCTTAACAATACGCTATCTGCGTTTGGTTTTACAGATTTTCTCACGAAACAGCGAACAATTTATCCGTCACCAGAGTCTCCACTTCTACCTTCATCTATTGTCAATTAAATCCGCTTTTCCGGCGGGGCTGTGCATTGTCTGCCATCGCTTTTGCCTTTCAGAAGGAAAGTAACATATTTCACCACGCTTGTACTAGTTCTGTCATGCTCTGGCATTACCAATACGGTATTCGTGCTGTTTCGCTCGGAATCTCCAGAGATGCGATACTATAAACTGCTCACATGAGGCTGAAATAGCCACACCAGTAAAATGCATCAGTGAAAATAAATTAAAATAACTCACAGAAAAAGCAGTACAACGGGAATAAGTTAACTAACAGATATACCAGACACGTTAAACGTCAGTTCACAAAGTAAAAACTCACACAGCTGGATGAAGACGGCAAGAAGAACAATTTCAGGAACTTGTAGAATAGTTTTAATTTTAACTTAAGCCTTTATAACCCACCCAGTCTACAGTTCAGAGGTCCAGATGGAAATAAAACCCATAATGACGTAGGCAACTGCCACCTTCTCGCGAGGGTATTTTGAGAATGTACTTAACCATGAATCGCCTGACACACACTTTACCTATCAAAAGAGCACTAAGCAATCAAACTGTCAACCTTAGACCAAAGAAGAAGTGATAGAAATCGTCCAGTCGTCGAAAAACAACAAAGCATCAAGAGAGGTATAACATAGGCCGAACTGCGAAAAAGACTGGGGACATGGCAGGCAGCAAGTTTGCAGAGATCCTACAAAACATCTGTGAGACTGAAACAAAGCCTAGTGACTGGACTTCTGCCCTGATTCACCACTTACACAAGAAAGGCGACTTGACCGATATCAACAATTATTGACGAATCTCCTTGTTACCTGCCAAATACAACATTTTTTCCAAAGTCTTATTACACAGATCTAAACCTCAACTACATTAACCTCAAAGAGAATATCAGGGAGGATTCAGAAAAGGTAGCTCTTGTGCTGAATGGATAATGAATCTGAAGTCAGTGCTAAGGCAAGTAAAAATGACTGGTAAGTAGTATGTCGTCATCCTTTACGTCTTTAAGAAAGCATACGCCTCAACTGACAAACCTAACCTCGTGAAAATCACACAAGAAATAGGTCTGGATAAGAAGACCCATAATCCTATCCTACAAACTTTAAGAACACCAGGTCACGAGCGAAGTTCAGAAGAACATTCACTGAAAGTTTTGAAATCAAAACAGGAGTAAGAGACAAAGTGATAGTCTCTCCTCTATAATTGCACACTGGAAAATAAGAGTGGCTAGACACGTGGTATCTATCTGGAACACAAACGCAACAGACTCATTGTCGATTGCCCGACATTCGCCGACGACTTTGCACTTCTACCTAATATAATAAAATGTTAAACAACTAGCTGCAACGGCAGGACTACAAATCTCCCTCGAAAAAACGCAACGCATCACGAACTTTACTGAATCTCCTTGAGTACTACTTCTGGAATATGGAAGCATCAAGAAAACCAACAAGCTCAAGTACCTGAGAGAATAGGCCCGTTTACACGCACGGTTTTTCCGACGGTTTTGGAGCGTACGGTCCAGGCGCGCGCATCAATCCTTTACGTGTAAATGCTCGGTGGTCAGAGAGGCCTGGCGCGCGCTCCGAATGCGCACATCTGGCGCGCAGGTCTAACGGGGCCTTGTGTTTACACGTGCATTGTCGGTCTGCAGTCTTGATGCGTCAGTGCAAGTTCGTTGTTGGCTGGAACTTCTGGGTGACTTTATTTAACTTTACCCTGCTTTAACAGATAAAAATCTAAATCTTGAAAAATTAGGTCAAGAGATAAATTGGAAGGATTTATAGAACTTTATAAGAATTTTCGGTGTTTGTGGAAGGTTAAATCAAATGACTACAAAAATAAAAATTTAAAAAATCGTAAATATGATTAGTTAGTGGAATTTAGCAGGGTAAATGTATGTGAAAGTGAAAACAAAGATTTCGTCACTGAAAGGATTCAAGAAACTCGGCGGCAATTCGAAAAGAACTGAGAAAAATATATGCAAGCAATTTCAAATCTTGGAGGGTTATCCCAGTTGCCAAAAAACGAAGAGTAGGAGGCAAACATTACTCTGCAGTTATGCTCTTCCTCATGACTGTATCTTGTTTTGATATTTGTGGAGATACTAACTATAACTTCACCTTTTTAGGTAAGGGTGTCAGGTATTGGAATAAGCTACAAAGGGAAATGATGAGCAATTTACCAAAATCGTTGAAAGAATTTAAAGTTAAAATTTGTAGAGGGTAAATGTAGGTGGGTGCAGGAAAGGGGGAAGATGGGTGTGTAGGGAAATTGCTTCAGGAGCGTGCGCTCCATTGCAATTTAATGAAATATTATTAAAATGTAGTTATATATGGAACTGTCGTTTCGTAGGCAATTTTTTAAATCATCTGGGTCATTTATTTTCCCGTGTGTCCATATAGATCTCTAGTTTCGTGCCATCTTTCCGCTCATATACACTATGTTTATTTAATTCTTTCAGTACCAAAAAAAAAAGTAAAGCAGCTCTCATATTCCTCAGTTTATGTCATTTCTTTTGGAGGATATTTTAAATACACTTATAAACACAAGCACAACTAACAAAAACAACAACGACCTGAAAACCGAATGTTGCAAGCTGGACCGTCTACAAAACTTTCCAACCCGGCGGAAAGTCCACGCGCCACGGGATAACGGTCATTTTTGGCGCGTACGCTCCAACCCGCAGTCCTGGCGCGCGCGACTGGAGTGTTGACCATTTATCGTTGCTCGCTCCAGGAGCGACGGTCCAACCTCACGCTCCGGCGCGGCAGTCCGGAGCGCCGTTCCAAACCGCCAGTTTGGCGCGTACGTGTAAACGGGCCTAATGGCTGGAATCTAGTGTCTCCGAAGGAACAACATTTTTAACTCGAGTTAACAAACTAGAAATGGCATACCATCTGCCCAAGAACAGTGTCTTTCAAGTGTCGTGTCGACACGTCTCCAGGATTCCCCAGGACCTTTCCCAGAGACACATGATTTTACTTCCCATTTTCGTCATGGCTGCATACATAGCGTTACACGCGTAACATCTTTAACCGGCATTCACTAATGACGTCAGAAATAGGCTGCTCTAGTACGCAACATGAAATTTAAAAAAAATATCGATAGTGTTGTGTCCTATGCTGTTCCACGGAATATCAGTTGTCCTTTTGGTCCAGGCTTGAAAATTAATACTTGATATTGTAAAAAAACTCTTTTTGCATATACCAATGGGCTGCTTTCGTGATACTATTGATAGGATCGCATTTGAAGAGAATATAGCTCTAGATTCTGAATACCGTATCAGAATTTGCTGGCTGGAAGATCTTGACCGGCGCGCAATCTATTTGTTGCTGCTGGATAAGTAAATGCCTCCACTACAAAGAGAGCAAACTACCTAAAAATAGAATTAATGGCAACGTTTTGGTTTTGCATCGCTCATGAACTGGTATCAACACATATAAAGAGAAAGTTGAGGCGAGGATGCAGTGTCTGGTGCGCTAATCAGTGACGAAAGGTTCCACCAACTGTAGAGTTAGCTTTCACGTCGATAAGTGAGAAGATATAGCTTTCCCTGTGATTCCAGTCTCTGTACCTTCCGTTTCATGGAACTATGCACCGTCACAGAAAACAAGCTGTCTAAATTTTGTGACGTTTTGTTCCGTCATCAATAATTGGAACTCGTTCGGTTACCATAGATCGATTCCTCCAACACCAAGACATCTGCTTCGTTTCTATGGATCCGCTTTTCGTTCATTATTGGTAGACTATAAAAGGAGGCCTTCGACAGAACTTGGACGCAGTTCAAAACCGGACATGACATGAAGCGGAGCGACTCTTGACACCAGTCTTCAGCCAACGTGAAGGTAAGCACAGGTAAGATGTGTCAGATATTCCGCGAGAGTGTAATTTGGTTGATAGTGTAGAATCTCAGCTTCGTATAGCTACCAGTACATTTTTAGCTTTCGTATAACATCTTTGCTGTTCCGTGGTAAATCAGACAGCTGGAGTGGTCATAGGAGTCTTAAGTATTTCCACAGGGAGAGTATTTCTTAAATGGTAATTCTAAATTCATCCATTGTAATTCCGGCTCAGTGTTCATGATCGTAGTGGGGTGGGGACCAATAACCAGATTTTGTAGAGTGTGGTTGGAGTGCTGGAGTTTATAGCAACCAATCTGTTTCAATCTCTGTAAGGTGAGGGAGCCACCATACAGAGCACCCAGCAAACATTCTGGAGGTCTACCGGAGCCCGCTGCGGTTCCCCAAGGCCGGCCAGCCTAAATGTGGTTTTCAGGCGGCTTTCCACATTCACCCCAGACGAATACCGGGCTGGTTCACAACTTCCGCCTCATACACACCGCAAAGACAAACACATATACACACTGTTATTTCCCCTCCATTACAATATAAAATTTCAGGCACAAAATTATTACTACGTTAAGATGTTTTACTATCACTTTATACTATTAACAAAGTATTTTATAAACGGTTATGGGGCGAATGTATCAATCCTCAGAATAGCAATGTTAACTCTGAAATGTCAAATGTAATATTAGTGAATAAAAAAAATATACTAATTTGTCTGTGTTTTTATTTAAAACTATATTAAGTGAGTAAAATAATATTCTGCTGATTCTTTGTCTTATTAACTATGGTTCAACGACATGCACAAGCGTCAAAGATTGAAAAACTACGGATGAGTTAAAAAGGACTTTACAACTTTGGAATTATATAGAAATTTGTTGAAATAACTTACGGAATCGGTAGATGTGTCATTTTGTAGCAAACAACCTCAAGTTTGATGCACGTAGGGCATCAGTACACCATTCCACCACCAGGAGCGCCAGCGTAGTGCACAGTTAAAATGGCTACTTTCACTGGTGCGGTGCGTGCTCGCCGTATGATTTGGTTTCATGAAACGAACTCTACAACTGTTCGGCGTAAATTTCGAACCGAATACGCTAAAGAACCTCCAATGCACCTACAATTCACTCTTGTCACAAGAAATTTCTTGAGACGGGTTTTCACTGTGACATGATACTAAATCACCAGCTCGCCCGCATGTTGATGATTATCTAGAACAGGATAGGGAGAGCTTTCCCCGCAGTCCACAAAAATCAACGCGACGTGCGTCTCGTGAGGCGCATTCCAAAAAAAAGTGTGTTTGGCGAGTACTGTGTTGACGTTTACACTTGAAACCATACGGATTCACAACGGCACAGCACATTAGTGATGTAGATAACGTCACTCGTGGGGAATTCTGTGCAGAAATGTTGCATTGGATAGAGGGTGACGATACATTCCTGAACACAACAATCTTCAGCGATGAGTTAACATTTCATATCAGTGTAGTTATAAACACCCACAACTGAAGAATATGGGGCTGCGAAAATCCACATGCAACCCTAGAACATGTTCGTGACAACCCCAAAGTTAATGTTTTTTGAGGCTTTAGCAAATTGAAAGCTTAACGCCCTTTCTTCTTCATGGAGAAAACTGACACTGGTATTGTGTATCTACGTATGCTTGAAAACTTTTTAATTCCATAGATCGATGAAGATGACTGAGATGGTATGGTTTACTACCAACAAGACGGTGCATCACCTCATTTCATCACGAAGTTCGAGGTTTCCTCTATAATCACTTCCCAATTCGTGGAGAGGAGGGCTGTACCTCCAGTTAATAAAATATTAAAAATATGCAATTAACTCAAAAAATATGTCCGTATAAAATCTCCCCCGGTCAATATGACCCAACGTCATTGGCGCCGGGTTGAACTCCTTGGACGAGAGACTATTAGTTAAAACTAATCAATCTTGTTTACTGTTATGAGATACTACCTTTGAGCATACGCTTGTAACTCTGGAGAAGCTATTCAATAGCAGCTCCACCGCCAACGCTTTGACCTGTGAAACAACGCTAGAACTAAGAAATCATTACTAGCTGGTGCCCACTACTTCGGTCGTTTGTCAAGAATTTTTGAAGGTTATTTCGAGGACAAAAAGCAGTTTATGTTACTCCCTGCCAAATCAGCAACCCGCCAGTGAAAGTCCCGTCAAAATCGGTTCACACACAAAAAATGTTGTACATAAATTATTTATATTTGTTAATAGCTGAAAAATTATATTCTAGAACATTATTCAAGAACATTCTAGAACACCTTAGTACATTCAAGAACAATCTAGTACATTCTAGATCATTCCAAAGTTTTTTTAGAACATTTTGGTCGACCAATTTCAACTACCATATCTCCGACAATCCCTCAGCTACCCACATACAACCACCATCGTGCACAATGGGAGACTCGAGGCTATTACCACACACAAACACCAGCGGTCTATGCTAGGTAGTTGTAGCCGCAAAGTGAAATACAGGGACACACGCCTCTTTGGTCGAAATACGAAAATGCCCTACGTCAATCATTTTCAACCACCTTATCTCCCACACTGTCACAGCTACCGACATGCTATCACCACAGTGCACGAAGGGACACTCGAGGCTACTACACACACAAACGCCTCTGTGTTAGGTAGTTGTGGCAGTAAAGTGAAATATAGGGACACACACATCTCACCTCATCAAACTTTTTTAAGTTTCTTGAAATGGAGACCATCACAAAATTCTACCGGATTTAGGACAAAGAAGTTGGCTATTAAGTAAAACTATCAGATATTCAACACTGTTATGAAAATATCCTTGAGTATACGTACACCTCTATCTGCAAAGACGGTAGTCAACAGCAGCGTTACCACCAACTACTTCGTAACAAATATTAACTCTGGTACTAATTGCTGAGGATCAATGATAACACACAACCATCATATAAAGGGTGTAGATTGAAAGTAAACTCATAATTACGTAAAAATAACAAGTTTATCAAGAACATTTTGGTCGAGCAATTTCAACTACCATATCTCCGACAATCCCTCAGCTACCCCCACCATCGTGCACAATGGGAGACTCGAGGCTATTACCACACACAAACACCAGCGGTCTATGCTAGCAGATTGAAAAAAATGAACGCTATTAGCAAACATTCTAGACTCGATTCAAGCAGTTGTAAAAAAAAAAAAAACAAAAAAAAAAAAAAACCACACACACACAGAGAAAATAATTAGAGAGTTCTGGCTATTAATTGAAGTAGCCTATACTCACTAGAAGTATGAAAGTATCTTTATTGATATTGGAGATTCTTATATAGGATATCACAAGAACTCCATTTCCAGTACCGAAAGAAAACTTGACCTTAAACTTTGTAATGTAGAAATAATCGCTATAGATTTTTCGTCATCAGCGGGCCGGTGTGGTGATGAACAAGCCTCTTCCATGTTTTCCTGCCTCATCTAATTTAATTGCGATGGAGCACACGCTCCAGGGTAATTCCCTACTCACCCACTTTTTCCCTTTCCTGTACCCACCTTCTTCAGGACTCTACAAATTTCAACTTTAAATTTTTTCAACGTTTTTGGTAGTTATTCATCATTTCTCTTGGTAACCTATTCCATAACCATCATACCAACGAAAGAAAATTTTCTCACACCCTTGTGCCTGAAATCGAGTGCCAGCTTATGGCCATGGTCATCGATTACTCCTAACTCTTACAGCAATATATTTCCACGCCCCATCACCAATTTACGTCTTGTACGCTCCCATGACTTTCTTCACCTTTCTCCTATCTTCCAATGAATCCCATTCCAGCTCTTTTATCACATCGGTTAGTGATTATGTTGTGTGGTAACTTCCAGAGGCAAATCTAGCTGCCCTTCCTTGCTCCCCCTCCAACTCTTGTATTTAATACCCAAAATGTGGATCCGATACTACACCACCGCATTCAAAAAATGGTGTGACTAAAGTTTTGTAATCCAGTTCCTTTACTTCTCTGGTACATTCCGTCCTCACTCTTTCCAACGAGTGCGCAGGATTTTGAAAACTTTTTCTACTACCTGCCAAAACGTTCTGCCCAATTGAGCTTGTTATTCACCACTTATCTTCCAGTATCTTCTCTCTGTCTCGACTGCGACTTCTTATGAACGCCTTACGCATGTCCGACTTTTTTTTTTTTTTTTTTTTTTTTTTTTTTTACTTATGACCTTACGCTTCTACGACGTCGAGTCGAGGTCATTAGAAGCAGGATGAGACTGGGGACAAGGATAGGGAAGAAATTCAGCCATGACTTTTTTAAAGGAAGCATCCCGACGTTCACCTGGAGTGATTTGGAGAAACCATGGAAAACCCAAATCTGTGTACACGGACGGGGATTCGAACCAACGCGACGTCCTCCCGAATGCAAGGCAAGAGCGTTAACCACTCACCCACCACGCTCGGTCTCATTTCCGAGCGTAGGCGGTTACCATGGGGGGATGTTTAACCCTCCATGGTAATGGATGGGAATATGAACGGAGGTGTTTTCCTCTTACCTTACCCAGTTTGAAAGTTTTCGTAAGTGTTATTGTGTAGCAGTCAAACGGCTCAGTGGTTAAGGCGTTTGAGTACAGATAGAAAGGTCCAAGGTTCGATTCCCTGTCTTAACACGACTTTCGCCAGAACGCTTCCATGGTTTGGATTCCAAGTTAGTCTGCAGGTCCCCCCTATCCAGTAGGATTACCAGGTTAGGTTAAGGCGGTTGTTATGTGTTCAGTGTAAAGTGTTATTTGTGTTGTGGATGAGAGATAATCCAGTGCCTCCGAAATCATAACATCATCCGCGAAAGCATTTACTGCAGAAGTGGCAAAAAATTAATTCTCAAATCTCACATTATCATAATACATTAATATTATACGGCAACTCAGAATTTGGAGACAGGCAGATTCTTGAAACTCCACTGTCATCGATAGTAACTGAAATTACCGATTGATACAGGAATTACAGATATATTCTTGCATGGCATACGGTTTGAAGATTTTTTTTTTTTGAATCGTCCAGAAACATTGCTCGTAGCGTCATCTGCATCTAATAGAGTGTGTGTTTATCGGAATTTACTTCAGAGAAAATCTTCAGGGCAGCGTTCGATAATGAATTACCAATAGATTTCAACATAGCAAATGTTCTCTGTCTTTCTCTTCATTAGACGCCGGAATTCTCCGTCTATGACAGAATGTATAGGTTTACTGCTACCCACGTAGTAGAAGAAATTGTAGAACTAGAAATTATTTCCGACATCTGGTGCTATTGACATGGAAGTATTTGCATAGCTCAGATCAGACCTAGGAAGTTTCCCAACAGTCTCTGAAGATAAAAAACTCAGCTTGTAGGGGTTTCGAGCTCCGGTAGACTAGATCACTTTGGGCCGGCTGGCAGTGCAGGGACCAGCACTCTGGCCTCGCATTCCAAGAGCCGCCGGTTCGAGTCCGGCCTCGGGCATGGGTGGTTTAATTCGTGTTCGTTTTGTGCTGTCCCCACTGTAGTATCCACAATATCATAATCAATGCCTGATACAACAGTTTTCTACAAAAACAAACTGGAGCTGGCTAAATGGTCGCAAAGGCCGAAGGCCATATTTTGAATGATAACAAAACAAAAAATCAGTTTGTACTACGGGAAACAAGAAACTATCAAGGAACATGTGGAAACAAAGTTGGAATGCTAGTATATTAATGGGCATGTTAAGAACTACAGTCGTCTGCCAAATGGATCACATAAAAAGTAACTGTTTATTCTATTCATAATTCAGGCTTCGATTAATAAATATCGCGAACAAAGGTCAATCAATATTTGGGAATATCTCGAATTTAGGCACCTAAAGAATCCCACATGGACCCAACTATCAAATATTTAGACAAACACTGTGGCCAACTAAAGTACTAATCATTGGCAATATCCAATTTGTTATTTTCGATTCTTTTTATCTCAAAACCGAACGTGATGCAAGTGAACGTCAAAAATCAACATTTAGTACTGTAGTTTACATATTAGCTATATTTACTAAAAACATTTCTTCTGTATATCTTTTGTATACTTATTTCTTCGGTAACTTTACTGTAGGAAATTTTGCTTTCGGTACGATTTAAATTTTGCGTGAATACTGTCTCTACACTTACTTGAACTATGAAATTTTAATTGGCACCAAAAATCATAACGTAATCCACATTTCGATGGTTGATCGTATTTTCCCAAAGAAGTAGGACGGCCATTTCCTTTGCTCCGGGATCTACAGTTTAACGTGGAAAGCAAAGGACGGAGTACCCATGTGTATTTTCCATTCACTATGCTGTCTTAAGATGTGTTAAGGGAAATACGTCCATGTTGTGGTCATAATTGGGGTGATTTTGGATAATATTTGATTTTTAAACCAATTTAGTGCCGTTGTACGGGATGGTAAACTATGAAGAAGGGAACAAAAGGTTGTGTTTGTAATTGCCGGATGTGTGTGTGAAATCTGCCCATTGACTTGGCTGTTGCGTGAGAGGTGGTCGTCGCACTTTGCGCAAGCAACAGACTTGCTGTCGTTGACAGAGTAACTCCAGCAAGACAGCGCACACACATTCCTCAGACAACAACTTGCAAAACACCTGCCCTCATCAACCCAAACACACAACTGGTTCACGCCCATTTGCTTCACACCCGTCCAAGATCCACATAAATCACTTTCGAACAATTGTCAAAATTTATGCCTCTATGACACTTCTGAGGAGCACAAAATCGTAGCTTATCTAAGTCTTAAAGTCTTATAAAGCATAAATATGTTCCGGTAATCAATCTGCGTGGGTAGCTAAGCCTGTCTTGCAGAGAATACACTGTTGTGGTCAACTGCTTGGCGAAACTGAGGGAAATAATCGTTGATAGATTTATATTTTGGAACTACCCACCCATTCACAAGTAGTGTTCTAGGAAATCCACTGAAAATCTGTACCATTGCAGCCATTTAAATCTTATTCTATACTCGCACATTCTGTTTTGTGTGTCATCATTTGACTGGTAGCGTTGTAAAATATTCTTACAAAATTAATTACTGTAGGTGACGACGAAAATAAATTTTGAAATAGGGTTTTTAAATTACATCTGTAGCATTTTAGGTCAAACACTGGAGGGGGGGGGAGGATTGTAACATATAGTTTCGCCCCTCGGTATCTTCGTATTGCCAACAAAGGTGCGAAAATTTATTTTCGTCCTGGATTGCTTCTAGAAATATCCATACATTTAGAAATAAGTAGGCAAAAGTTGAAATCCATCCTATGAATATCATAAAGGAACTAAGAAAACTGAAAAAACATAAAGGGGCTGGTATAGATAATATTACTATGGATTTCTTAATGATAGCAGGATGTAACATTGCACCTCACCTTGAAACGTTATTTAAATTGAGTCTGAATACTTGGACTGAAAAAGTGCAATAGTAGTACCGGCACATAAAGTGAGGGAGACAAACAGGGTCGAAAATTATAGGCCAATCAGTTTAACATCAGTGGTAGGTAAATTAATGCAGAGATTCATATGCAACCACATCGGAAATATATGGGAGAAACGTAAGTGGTTTTCAAGTCGACAAAATTATTTTAGACAAGGATATTCATAAGAATCTCAGTTAACAGGCTATAAGCAAGATATTTAGGATGAAATGGACAAGGGGGGCCAAATTAATAGTGTAGTACTAGATCTTTCAAAGGCTTTGACAGCGTCGGCCATAAAGTGGTGCCAAATAAAGTAAAAACTATTGGAGGGCATGAAAATGTGATTTTCTGGTTGGAAAAATTCTTAAAAGGTAGAAAGCAAATCAGATTAGGAAATGCAGTATCAAAAGTAGTAGAAGTGAAAATAGGAGTAACACAGAGTAGTGTATTTGAACCATTGCTGTTCGTTATTCTAATGAATTATTTCATTGATGGTTTACTATCAGATGACATCTATATATATAAAGATGAATGTATGTATGTTTGTTTGTTCTTCATACAAATCCACAGTTTTCATCCTATCTCGATGAAACTTTGCACACTTATCCTTTGAAACAAGGAGAAAAATACTGTCTACATTTGGTTGCAAAGTTATCTGTATAAATAATACATGTTGTCTCATAATTTCGAAATACTACTGAACGGCGATAGACAGATGCGTTGGATATGGAAGTCTCTGTACTGTTTTCCCGTGTAGCGGTCATGTAGCTCCGTGGCTAAAGCGCTGGCTTACTAATGGTTTGGTCGTGGTCTCCGGTTCAAATCTCCGTTGAGGCTAAGATTTTTAAAAATTGTTTTTGATCGTAAGAGTCACGCCTGGGATTGAATGTTAAACTGTAGATATAAAAAAGTTAGGGGTGCAATGCGAGGCAAATCATAGGTAGTCTTGCAATGCTGTAGGTGTACACTTTTTTACGTTATAATGATCCCTCAGGGGTTGTTCGACGTCAGTGTGTGTGTGTGTGAACCGCAGTAATAATACTATAAATACGGAAGTAAGTCTCTGTCTTTTTGTTACGTTTTGACGTCTAAATGGCTATATCGATACTGATGGAATTTGACAAGAAAATCTGTACGAAGGGCACAGGACATTTTTTTTCAGTATGATTAACAGTTGTATTCACGAAATTGATTTTCTTCAAGAGACAGGTTCGACGGTAGAATGGTATAGTGATAGCTTTCCTGTCATATTATGCCGACTCGGTGTTGTTTGGGACCAATCCTTCGTTACCAACAACTTTCTATATTCAATTCTGGCAACAACAAAAAAATTCTTAGTCCACGCGTATGAAGTCGCGGGTACGAGCTAGTAATGATATATAATAGGATCAAAATGGTAAAAGATTGTGAACAGCTGCAGGGTAATCTTGACAGGATATCTAGCTCGGTAGGTCAACATGGGAGGAAGATAATAAATGTAAATAAAAGTCAACTTATTAGGTACACAGATAAAAACTGAAGATTGATTATTATTATTAAGTGGAGAAAGAATTGCATGTTGAATACCTTGATGTAACATTTGATATCAAACTTAGCTGATCAGTACATATTGGGCAGGTGATAGTAAAAGGTTACAAAATCTGCCACTTGTCGCATAAGATGATGAGGGAAAGTACCTAAGAAGTGAGGAATTTGGGTTACAAAACTTCGGTCTGACCATTGCTTGAATATGGTGGTGTAGTATAGCACCCACATTTTGGGTATCAAATAGAGGAGTTGTAGGCGGTGGAAAGAAGAGTTGCTAAATTTGTACCGAGCGTGGTGGTGTAACGGATAGCGTTCTGGCCTCGCATTCGGGAGGACGGCGGTTCGAATCCCCGTCCGGGCATCCAGATTTGGGTTTTCCATGGTTTCCCCAAATCACTCCAGGTGAATGCCGGGATGCTTCCTTCAAAAGGCCATGGCCGAATTCCTTCCCATTCCTTGTCCCCATCCTTTCCCGTCTGTAAAGACCACGTTGTTAAAAAGGGACGTTAAACTGTTAAAAAAAAAAAAAAAAAAAAAAAAAAAAAAAAAAAAAAAAAAAAGCTAGATTTGTCTCTGGAAAATACCACAGAAAACTACCAGTAACCGATATGATAAAGGAGCTGATATGAGAGTAACTGGAAGATAGGAGGAGGGTGAAGAGAAACATGGGAGTGTGCAAGGCGTTTATTGGTGATGAGGTGTGGAAAGATATTTGTGTAAGAATTAGTAGTAGTGCATGGAAGGGATAATATGACCATGACCACAAAATGCACTCGATTTAAGGAATAAGAGTGTGGAACGATTTGCTTTCGTATGTAAGGGGGTCAGGAATTGGAATAACTTACCAAGAGAAATGATAAATAATTTACCAAAAACCCTGAAAGAATTTAAAGATGATATCTGTAAAAGGCAAAAGAAGGCAGGTAGAGGAAAGGGGGAAAATTGGTGTGTATAGGGAAATTGTCACCGGATCATGCGGGCCATTACAATTAAATTAAATTAAATTCTCCTCTCACCAAAATAATGTAAAAAAAAAGAATAGCCAAATACATATCTGGTACCTCTACAGTTCAGCAAGAACTTCTTGAACAACTAGCTGAGTTTGGTGGGTGAGCGGTTACGCATTTGCCTGCAAGGTAATTCATATTTCCTGAAATTACGCGTTGCGAACGCCGGGATGGTTTCTTCGAGAGGCAATCGTCGAATTTCTTCCAGTTACAACTTCCTATTTCCTTCAGGCTCTAATGGTCTTATATATATATCACATAGCATCTATTTCAGTATTCCCATGAAAGGTATGCCTTCCATAACATTACCAGTAACTATATAACTGGTTGCAGGGTAAGGTCAACCCAGATTTACACCACGCCACAATCACAGAAGAGGTGAAGGAGCGGCCACGGCAAAAGAATATTATTTTCTTTTTAAGAGACGTGTTTAGTGTAAATTTATTACACTAGCACTGCTAATGCTGAATCTCTCATACGTTCAAACAAAACTAATATTTGAGCTTCAAGTTGTTTATAACTGAACTGTGCTATTAATCATTCTGAATTGCCGCGACTCTGCCACAGTCTAACTAATCAATCTTTATTATTAGTAATTCCTTTTGCTATTTTACACAAATTTCTTATTTAGAAAAAGTTGAATTTCAAAACAAGAAACGTCAGGAGACAAGAATAAAAATTTTACTATTTAACTGAGCTGCAGAAATTAAAGATGATGTTGACAACTTTATAGTGTAAGGTTCTCTCACAAAATATTTTATGAATTCTGTTTTTTTCTTAATTTTTAATAACCTTGAGTTATTTAATTTTATATTGTTGTTTTTCTTGCTCTTCCATTTCATTCCTTCTGCGTTCTTATACCTTATCTTTGACTACTTTCAACACTTCGTTACGTCATATTTCGTCTCTGCAACTAAAAATAAAGTTAACTGTCATTTTCAATAATATCGTCATATTTTATTCTTTCACAACGCATACAAGACAATACACTGAATACAATCACATCATAGTCATCCACACAACAGTATTACTTACATACACTTCTATGATTAGGGAATGCAACAGGAAATCATGCCAGTTACATTTCCAAAGAAGCTGCCTTGAGAGAGTAACTTTCTCCATAGACTCATCCTCTACAATAAACAACCGATTTCTTCAAGGAAGAGAACGTTTTGAGTTGTGACAAAGTAGCGTTCCTCTTGCTTCTAATTTATTCTATAATTCATTCCTGGCACCTTTCACAGGATCTACGAAGTTTAATCTGAAAAAGACGAAGATCTTATCATGACACCGTCACACGTGACAGGTGATTTAGGAAACCACTAAAAAGAATCTAAATTATAAAAGTAACAGGCACCTGGTACATGTTCCTCACTTTGTGAGATGTTTTCGCGCAGTATCGCACGGTACAATGCGTCTGTCGGGACCGAGGGTGGTGGGTGAGCGGTTAAACCTCTGCCCTTGCATTCGGGAGGGCGCCGGTTCGAATCCCGGTCCGGGTATCCAGATTTGGGTTTTCCAAATCACTGCAGGCGAATGCTGGGATTCTTCCTTCAAAAGGCCATGGCCAAATTCCTTCTATTCCTTGTCCGCAGTCCCATCCTGCCTCTAATGACCTCACCAAGCGTGGTGGGTGAACGGTTAACGTTCTGGCCTCGCATTCGGGAGGACGCGGGTTCGAATCCCTGTCCGAGCATCCAAATTTGAGTTTTCCATGGTTTTCCCAAATCACTCCAGGCGAATGCCGGGATGCTTCCTTAAAAAATACCATGGCCGAACTCCTTCCCGTTCCTTGTCTCCAGTCCCATCCTGCCTCTAATGACCTTATCCGTCGACGAGGTGTAAAAGAAATAAGTAAAAAAAAGTCTAACTACCTCGACGAGAGGTAAGGACATAATGAAAAAGGAAAAGGCGTCTGTTGGATTCCATTACCGTAAGTGACGTAAAAGAAAAGTGATGTTATGATTTGGGTTCAAGTTTCCCATCTGTCTTGTTCCAAAAGTTAAAAATTTTGCTTTCGAAGGTTATTGGTGACATTTCACCTAGAGGAAGAAAATGAGAAATTGCCGATTCTGTGGGTATCACGGAAAGGATGCTTCAGAGTTTTTAATCGGAAGATTTTGCAACAAGTAAATAAACTGTTCTGGCTTTTAGTTTTCAACAGAAGTGAGAATAATTTAAAAACTGTTTATATGTCCCAATGAAAGACGCCGTAGCAGCAGGTCGAATCCAGTGAATGCTAGCAATAAATAACTCTGTTATAGTTTGGAGGAAGCTCACCACATCCTGTTGACAATTATTATACGTCCATTCCCTGCATATGAAATGTGAGAGCGTTCAGCAGAACCACCTGAAAATTTACGGTTTCTTCAGACAATTGTTATGTGAGCTAAAAGTTTAAATTTCCTAGCATAAACTGATATTCCAAGACCCTACATTGAGTAACTGACCTGACTCAAGGTGGAGTACGGTATAACAGGATACGATCTGGAATAAAAGAGGAATTAGAAAACTGTTTGTACGACACATTTCGAAAAATGTGACGATATGGAGAATATTCATCCAAAATCTGATTGAATTGCACAGTTGTCGAGTATTAAGGATATAAAACGTATATTAAGGAATTAAAATAAAAAAAAAACGAATATCGCACTAATGAGTTGTTGCAGGCTATTTACAGAAAACAATAGCCAATTTGAAATCAGGCATATTCGATCAAGTTTCTTCCGATATAAGCTTTCTCGGAGACTGAATCAGCCGTCGTGAATCATCGCTTATAATTATTGATTGCTGCAGGTGCCTGGTGTGGGTTTAAATGAAAGAAGAGAGATCCGAAGCGGTTCTTATCTGGAGAGCGAAAATTCTTTGCAGTAGTTTCAGAAGTCAACAACTGAGGAATTCAATCAATCCTGTACTGCGTGCTGAGGTCTTGGGCGATGATGTTAAGACCACTGGTGAGACTTCCTCATTGGTTCATAGAGCAAGTTTGTCACTACCACGTGAATCTGAAGGTCTCTTTGGATATTCGTTTATGAAATCTGCGTTCACATACAATGGCGGAAACTTAAAAAGCAACACTGAAACTGAAGTAGCTATAAACGAATGAAATTTGGCCGCGTATATCCCCATATGAAGAGTATTCAATGAATTAAAACTTGAAAGTTTTACACATAATTGTATAAGAATTACGGAGCTATTTATTATGAAATTTTATATGTTTTTAGCGTATAAGTGGAACAGTGTAATATAATATGACACCTTTGGCCATAAGTTCTTGTTGACCAAGTATGCGTACGTGAAGAGTGGCGACCCTCTACACCCAAATGTCTAACTGTGAGAGAGGTCGGAAAATTGGCGTGTTTGAAATGGGTGCATCATATCGTGAAATCTCCCGAAGGATTGGCAGTAGTGCAATGTCAGTATACAAACTTGCTACACAGTGGATGAAAGAAGGCTCCAAAACTCCTAGAGTAGGCAAAGATTTATACAAAAGCACGTGAAGACCGCCAAATTGTGTGGGTGATTGCTGATGGTAGGCAGGTGACTACAGGCAAGATCCATGCAGTCCCGGACGATTGTAAACCAATTGCTTGAAACTGATTTACACTCTCTAACCCATATGTTCTAACCCAAATGTTCCATTAAGTTGATTTCATTGCCAGCATCGTCTAAACTGGTGTAATGCAAAGTGCAAATGGACACGTTAATGGCATACATCATTTATGTTTAGATACGAGTGTTGATCGGAGAAGCGGCTTATCCTGCTGTGATTTCAGAACCTCACCCAGGTCCAGCCCCTGGTGTCATGGTTTGGGGCAATCAGTTTCGAAAGCAGGAGTGAGTTGGTTGTTGTTGAAGCACTATGAAAGCCTACCACTATGTGGACGCCGTGCTGGACCCTATTGTAATACCCTTTATGTCCACTATCCAAATCGCACTTTCCAACAGAATAATGCCCGTCCTCATATTTTGGCCATCACAATACTAACCTTTCAAGGGGTTACAATCCAATTTGGACCACAAGGACCTCAGATTTGCCCCAATAGAGTATGTCTGGGATGCCAATAGTAGAAACAGCATAAACTATGCAACAACTGACTGCACAAGACATTCAGGCGTAGAGAGACATACCCTATGAAGACTCCTGAACACTTGTTGATTCAATGCCGGCAAGTATCCACGAATGTCTAAGTACTTAAGATAGGCTCACTTCTTACTGAAAACTGTATCTAAATGTAATAAACTTTGCCTGATCCATTTCAATTTGTTATCATTTCTTCTGGGTATGACCCTGGATATATCTACAAAGTTTCATAAAATTTCACCATTCATGTCTGGGTGTTGCATTTTTTTTACTTAGCGCTTTACGCCTCGTCGATGGCTAAGGTCATTAAAGGCGGGATGGGACTGGGTACAAGGAACGCAAAGGAATTCGGCCTTGGCCTTTTTGAAGGAAGCATCCCGGCATTCGCCTGTAATGATTTGGGGAAACCATGGAAAACCCAAATCTGGATTCTCGGATGGGGATTCGAACCCGCGTCCTCCCGTTGCATTATTAATTTCCGCCAGTGTAGAATGATTTCGGGAAACCAAGGAAAAATTGAAATAATTCTGTACCGAATTCGTGTCCTATAAATGTCATCCTTTTATCCACTCTTCTTCCTATGGTTCCATGCCCAATTCCGGACGTACACAGTTACCATGGATGGAGTACCCCTCCATGGGAACTCTTTTGGGAACCTGAGCTGGGCTGGTATCCCGTTACCTTCCCATGTGTGTAATCGTGGGTGTTATTGTAGGTGTGGATCACTGTAATAGTGAATGTGTTCAACATAGAGTGTTGTATGAAATGAGAGACGAAGAAGGGAGAAGGAGAAATCCGGAGCCGACACATTCAGTCCTACTCTTCCGAAAGATACACGAAAGCCCTCAGGCTTAAGGTACTCATCGGGCGGAAGAAATACCATCAACATATGCTCTCTCTCTATTCGCACTGCGGAAAGGTTTGAGATTTAACCGAAGTTAATCTGGTGAATATGATTGCGCACCACCACCCTTCCGTGCAAGTCCTTCTAACGAAAATTTCTTCCAACACCAGGACTAGAACCAGCTAACCCTCTTGTTAGCGCCGCGTACCATCACGGTGCCGCAACCAACTCAGCTAACGGGGATGGCTTCATGCAGTCAGTACTGGTATATTCAGTTATTTGTTCTTTTACACCCTTTCCTAAAATAAACTGCGACTTTTTATTCACCATGTATAGGTAGGTGTCCTTCCCGCTCGGCACCTGTTGCAGGTAGCTGACTCGGGGTCCGATGTGGGTCGGAGGGTTGCGTTGTCAGCAGAGGTCTGTGCAGAAGTGGTTGCGACCAGAGGCAAGCCACGCCACTCACCGTCCAGACGCCGAGAGGGGCGGACACTACACTGACAGGTACCAACTTCATAACACTAAACTATCTCTAGATAAACGTTCTTACGTACTTTATACATTTATAATAATACTGTGTTAACATATCAGCGGGTATGTACAAAGTATGTGTCGGTGATGATATCTTGTTATGTTGAAGGAAGGTTTAGTTAGTACAAGTACAAGAAACAGAAAAGTTCATAATCAGAATTTTACACTTTGTTTAAAGCATTAAGTGAGTGTAAGGTTTTTCTTATTAGCTGTTGAAGCCAGGTTATGAAATAAGTTATAGAAAGAGGACGCACCGCAAACTCCGAAAGAAATAAAAGCATAAATGTAGATACTTAGGGAAATTGCTATTATGGTGACGGCTCCACGTTATTAGCGCAGTTTTGCATTTTTGACACCACTGAAGTCGTTTCAGTTCTGTTATAACACATCCTTCGAAGATATTTCTGGAAACTGCTTAATACATTCTGCCAAACCAGAAAAAGGCCCTTTTTTTCTTCACGGATAGTAATCATATAATCGTGCAATTTTTCACTGATCATCACCGTCTTCAAACTTCTGAAGTCGTTTTGATTCTTTTCGGTTTACAGATTCATTTATTGCGAAAAGTATTAACTAACCGATCTGTCCAAACGTCTATCGTCATCTTTAAGCTTATGACTTCAAAAATAATCATATTTTGGTTTTTACAGATCAGTATTGAAGTTATTAATTTAAATTGTTTTCAGACAGCACTTTGATACCTAGTGAGCAATGTGGTCAAACTAAACGATTTTTTCAATATCATATCAGCGACAATCGGGAATGATATTGATAATTCCTCAATCAGTACATCAAGGAGAAGTTTTTTATTTTTTTCTGCGGTACTTCAAGATTATGGATTGTGCTTATTATTGAATAACGTTACTGTGATAATAATAGGTTTACTATTAATTTCATATTTGGAAAAATATTTTCAGGTTTCCGGTACGATAGTATTTAAAATTTTATATGACAGATTAAGACCGTATCTTTTTTATGATACTTGTTTACAATTCACAAGATTTTCTATAATTTTGATATTCCTGTGAACTAGGTAAATTACGTAATACGAGGTTAAGTTAATTTTAACTGTATGATAAATAATTACTGCCAATAATTTTTTCGTTTGTTTATTTGTTAAAATAACGTGTTTCACTTGAGTGGTAATTTTTTCGTTTTCCATTTGCACTGATTTGTATGAAAACTTTACTGTCGGCGTTAGTAACTTTTGCTTGATTCGAGTAAAGCATGACATTTTCTGATTGTTGTGTATTTATCACACAAACGTTTACTACATTTCATTGGTTTTCTAACAGTTTTGTTTACCTTTAGACTGTATAACGCTGTGTTCTAAAGATAAACAAAATAAATCAACAATTAAAAAACGGTACAGTGCAGTGTAGTGAAAGATTACGTAATGAACATACAACAAACAGAAAAATTACTTGCCTTACGAGTGCCTAGTTAAAGTCATTGAAGCCGGTAGTAAATTGTAGATAAAATCAATGTAAATAGAAAACGAAAAACCACTGAATATGCTTATGTGATGAAGTGAAATGCTTTCCGTAATCAGATAAAACCACGAAAAATTCAGTTGCATTAGCAGTAATCATTCATTATAGATTTATAATTATTATCTGCAGTTAAGGAAAATGTGCCGCAACCAGCGGAGATTAATGATATGTCATTGTAAGTTTTCCCGGCGAATCTGTTGCTCCAACAGTTTGATCCGGCACCATGCCTGAGAAATCTTCAAATAAGAAGAGATTATATTAATTGGAAGTTTCAGTTTGCATAATAACAGATGGTTTTCGTAAGAAGGGTGCTTATGTAACTGGTTGCTGACATACATTCACAAAAATATCCATTAGAAGCTACGAAATGCGAAGAAATGAAATTAGGTGTTAGAGGATTTTTTTTTTTTTTTTTTTTTTTTTTTTTTGTCGACAAGAGTAAATAATACAAATAGCTTTTGTCTAGAAATTCTGTTAATCAAATTAGATAAATTATCTTAGATCACAAAAAAATCGGGTGTAACTGTCATCATTACACAAATCATGTAATATTTACATTTCCTTACTTATTTCGCCTCTAGTGGAGATTTAGCAGGGCATAGTTGGAAACTTCAGGGGAATTTTAGGAGCTTCATGACTAATTTGTTTTTATTGATTACTAGCTTTGCCCGGCATGTGTTTAAATGCCTATTTTTATTTCTTAAGTGGATATAGAAAACAGACACATTAACACGTACCAAATAACTGAAAGACAATGACTTTAATCCATTAAATTAAAATTGAAAACGTTTATTATGGTGCTTTGGGTTATATAATATTTTCGGTCTTCCATCTTCGTCAAAAGCAGAGTACCAAACATAGCTTTTTTATAAATAATAATAATAACAAAATTTTTAAAACAAAATTAAAAAAGTTTTCTTGTTCGTCCGTTTTCTGTTCGGAGGGTGAATATGAAAGTTCTGATCTATTTTTTACCCTTTTGACCGGAATGTCGTAAAAATTTTACATCACCATCCACATGACTAAATGGTTTCATGTGTAAATTTTGTTTAAGAAGGGGTGTGAGTGGGTGGGTTTTTGTGAACCTAATATTGGCAATACATTTTAAAGTATATGTGTGCAGTGTTCCATCAAAAATCTGATAAAAACGGTGAGTTACTATTAACAACGTTTGAAATTAAGATGGGTGGGGAAAAAATTGGGGAGAGGGGTTGAATTTTTGTAAACCAAATGTAAACAGGACTTTTTGTTTGCTTTAAAGTATACGGGTGCAAAGTTCCTTCAAAAGCGGATAAAAAATGCGAGTTCCTATAAATTTAAGGGTTGTAAAGAGGGAGAGGGGGTGATTTTTTTCATTTTTTGTGAGAAACCTTCGCACGCGTGCACACAATAACTCACCAAAGTTTCATCGTAATCGGATTAATGGTATTGGAACGCATAGAAGAGTAACATACAAGCAAACAAACATTTATTTTTATATATAAGATTGTTGCACGATATTAGAGGACTGGTAAATTAATGAAGTTTGAAAATAATAGACAACGTGAAACAATATTCACTAAGAGGTCATTGATTCTACCTCCATATTTAAATTGTTCCACAAAAAATTACTGTGGAGAATTGGATTATTTTTTGGTGGTATTTCAACGATTGCTCTTCTAAACGAGGTCAGCTCTAACCCTCAATTCATATTTTTGTATGTTTTGCCTAATCATGTTTGGTTTTTAACGTAATATCATTTCGACGTTTTCGGTTACCTTCAATCTTATATTTGTTTTTAATTTTTCTACAATTTTTCTTGACATCTTGTTGGGATTGTTGAATTAATTCTTTGAGAAACGAGAAACCCAACAATAGAAATAGTTATTAATATATTTTTCTCGGGCTTTCAGCCGTGTTAAGATGTCACATTTGCGGGACGTTTCGAAGGAGTCCATCTCTGCCTTCAAATGTGACATCTTAACACGGCTGGAAGCCCGAGAAAAATATATTAATACGCAACGCCGTGAAAAATTACGATCCTACATCAGTAGAAATAGTTGTTATAAAGTTTCATTTTCCTAATTTTTTTAGTAAATATACACTTTCTATGTTCCTCCTTCTCATTCCTATGAAAAAAATTAAATTTGTTCTATTCGAAGGTACACTCAGTCCTTTCGCAAGGGATGCAGTATCACAGTGTGTCAAACGTAGGATGGTTATTACCTTTCCCCGAGAATCTAACAAAAAATTCGAACCATGGAGCGCACACAGATATTTTGACATATATAAAGAAAGCTTTCACAAAGATAATTAAGTATCGACGGCAACAGTTTTTCTTTTTAGTTCAGATTATTATTTCTCGAAAAATATCTTAAAAACAAGGCAATAACAAAAATAAATTTGCCTATGGTAGTTTACATTAGATGACCTCAGGTTGCTGAAAGTTACTGCTATTCTCAGTCACTGAAAGCAGAGGTCGAATAAGAATTCGCTCGATCTGTAGCGTTTCAATGCGCATTGAGCATGTTTAATCCTCCAACGATGTTAACCGTAATGTTTCAGGCCATTTCATGCTTCCTTGACTGATTTCCGCAGGAATTTTGTACATATCACACTGTACGTGGTTAGTTTTTTCTGTTCCGGTAAGTGATACTTTTTTTGCGTATGTGTTCACGCTTCGTCGATGTCGAGGTCATTAGAGGCGGGAAAGGACTGGGGGCAAGGAAATGGAAGGAATTCGGCAAGGTCTTTTGAAGCAATCATCTCGGCATTCAGTTGGATTCATTTGGAGAAACCATGGAAAACCCAAATCTGGATGGCCGGACGGGGATTCGAACCCGCTTCCACCTGAATACTAGGCCGGAGCGTTACCACGCTCCTTAATGTAATAGTTTTAATCGCTAATATGAATTTCATTATTTTTAATTTCGTAGGTCCCATGACCCAATAGAGTTGAGTTTTGCCTGGAAGGCGGATTTGCTGACTGATACGGTTTTTATGTTGAGTACGTTGTTCTGTTTGTCAGCTAACCTTTTGTATCTGACAGTTACGCAATGAACGATCCTCGGATCGCATTCCACGCCAAGCTGTAGGTCTAGCCGTGGTAGAGGCGGAATGCGCGGTAACTTCACACAGTTTTATCTGGTCCTTGGCACCAATAATTTATTTAATTTTTTTAAATTCTAGACACTTTTTAATAAGAGACTAGCATTTTCCCGCTGCTTCGCGCGCGTGTGGTTTGGTATGTGTAAAAATTATTTTTAGATTTTATTCTATTACCAGATATTAGCGTTGAGAGGCATGAATTCTAAAGGTCTTTTTAAAACGTTCCTTTGTTTTCTCGGTTTTCATGCTGATGTCCGAGAGTTTTGTTTAATTTATATTTTAATGTAATACAGTTTATGAAACAGTAGGAAAGCTATCTGAAAAATTAACTGCATTATTTCGCAAATTAGTGTGCAAAGAAAAAAAAAATGTTTAGAAAGGATTTTATTTTTCTCATATAAGCGGGTGCAGGAATGTTTAAGAGAAATAAGATGTTATCTTTACGTTACTTAGTAGATCGCTCACTGTAATACCTCTGTGTGCCATTTTTAAATGCTGATGTGGAGGACTGCATGATTTATAATTAATTTAATTCCGATGGAGCTAACGATCTGGTGGTAATTCCCCTATTCATCTAATCCCCCTTTTTAATATTCTTTAACATTATCTTTTATAATTGGAGTGTTAAATCTCCCCCATGTACTTTCCTGATTTACAAACTTTAATTTGAAAGTCCTTAAGCGTTTTTTGTAAATTATTCCATCACTTCACTTGGTAATTTGTTCCAATCCCTGACACCCTTACCAAAACATTTTCTCAATCCTTTATAAATGAAATCGAGCACCAGCTTGTGATTTTGGTCGTCTTTTCCCCTTCCATGCACTATTCTTAATTTTTTGACCAGTATCCCCATCACCAACATATGCCCTGTACATATTGGTTTGATTTTGACGATATGTTGGTACGATCAATTATTTCTGTTTTAAAATAGAAATTTCGGGATTAAAAATAATCTTGCGCGGTATCACACGATAAGAATTATTTTTAATTTTCTTCATTTTCAAATCACCGCATTACTAATGCCATTATTTCAGTCAAATCATTCCAAAATATCGAAAATTGATCACAGTGTTTGTATTAATGCGCATTTGACTGAAGCTATGATTTCCGAACGGCAATATTATATGAGGTTGTGGTTCAGTTGAAATGCAGCCTAGACAAATGGAACGACAATTGACACGCTATGTTACAGCAAAAGACATAATGGATTTAGTTTTATAATTTACATGGTGTAACATAAATTTTTAGGATGCCTAGTTAATTTTTAATTTCATTGGTTGTATGTTGCTGTCGTCATGAACTCAATGGATGAGGATAAACATTAAAAAATCAGAATTACGAAGTTATTATATAGAAAGAACAGTTTATTTTACTGTCTGTGGTTTGAACAGCAGCCAAAAGTTGTACACATGTTCCTTTGGCGATACTATTCAGGAATATTTGCAGATTACAGCCACCATATATATTTTAATCGAGTAAAGTCCATCGAAATATGAGCGGTTCTGTAGAAGTTACTAATGAAAAACTACGTATTGTTTGTTACCCGTTGATATTTATGGTAGCTGTTTCTTAGATATCTTTCTTCGAAAATAAAACTTAATTTCGTATTCATAATGATATGTAAGGAAGAAATATTGGTGTCGTTTACTGTCAACGCGAAGACATATTGTACAAGAGACAATATATGTCTACCACATTAGTAATCTAACGCATTTCGTATCACAACTGACCTGTTACCATGCAAGTAAATGCTGATTTCGTTTGATTCATATATTCCGCTTATTTTAAAGTACTACGCTCCAGAAAACTGAATAACAAAAGTAAAAAAATAAAACGGAATCTTAAATTTTGACAAATTTTTTTTGCGAAAGGAGTGAGCGTCTGAAAGTGCATAAAGATCCGTGACCCACAATTTCCCATATATCAAAGTCATTAACTATTTCCGCAGATTTTTATTCGAACCATTAGCTCTAAAAATTTGAAAACCCCGTCCAAAATGCTGCGGTAGATTTTGCGGGGTTCCCGTTCAAATAAAGAGACACACGCAGCTTGCATACAGATTTATAATAGTATATATAGCTGCGATAAACTTGTAAAAATTTCATGGTTTTTACATTAATTACCTAGCCTGGTCGGTAAGTGGTAAGGCTCTGATGTCGCATTCGGGAGAACGTAGATTCGAATTCCCATCCCCCCATCAATATTTCGGTTTTCCATGGTTTCCTGAATCAGTCATGGCAAATGAAGGCCTTGTCCGAATTCCATTATCGTTCTTCTTCCTTCCAACCTCTCCCTTCTTCAATTACTTCGACAAGCCGTATAGCACAAACCAAATAATTTAACGTTGCTTATTAACACCTCGTGGAGGTAGAAGAGTATCGTCGCCAATCAATGGCTAGGAGATTGGCCACAGATTTTATTCCGACATTTATTTATTATTATTAAATTTTTTCCTGTCATCAGTCTCTCGATTTATTTGAAGCAGTCCTCCATGCCTTCCTATCTTGCGCTAACATCTTCATCTCAACACACTCGTGAAAACCTACACCTTCAATTACCTGCTTCATATGTTGTAATCTTTGACAACCTTGACAGTTCATACCTTCGACTGTTCCCTCCACTAACAAATTAACCAATCCCGCATGACTTAAAATGTGATCCACCAACCTGTCTCTTCCTTCTGTAAGACACTTCCACAAGTTTATTTTCTCATCCACCATTTCCAAAACATGGAAATCTGGGTGGCTCGACCAGGGATCGAAGCCGCGTTCTCCTGAATCGCAGGCCTGAACTTAACTGCGCAGCCGTCAGGCTCCGTGCTTGCAGCAGGATCTATATCGAAAAATACTGCATACTCTCATTGTATTTGGCAATGAATGAAATCATGGCTTCGTTCGGATAGCTCATTGTTTGCAGCGAAACATTTTTATACGAGAATTGGTGTACTGTATGTTCATTGGGGCCAGTTAGTACCGCTTTAAGCATTCGTTTAACTTGTATTTATTTTGATGTGCTCACATCCATGTTACAACTAGAGTTGTTAGCCCTAGAGGGGACCTACAATTTAATGTGGAATCCGAACCACGTTACACAGCAAGGTTGGTCATAACGGCTGACGGTTGTCTGAGACCCATGTATGCTTTATTCCGACGCATTTTTATTTTATTCTGCTTTTGAGGATAGAATCTTTGGCATGGAAATTGGGAACCATCTCTACATTCCTCATAACGATTACTGAAAATTACTTCAAATTCTCAGTCAGCCAGGTAGAAACTTAAACGGCAGCAGGATTTCAACTTGCATCGGTAACACAGCAGTGCAAAGTTCGCCTGTGTTTTACCAGTTCGTCTCCTAACAGCTGTCAATTTACAATAAATATCAGAGCAATCTATGTGCACAGTAAATAGTTCCATGATTTCACAGTCCTGCATTTATTAGGGAGGATAATGAGTTGATTTACCAGAAAAAAAGGGTGCCTGATCTGAAAACCTGGGTCCATATTTCAGTTAGGTGGTAGAATACGGGTTACACTTAGATACCTAATAAAGTATTTGGAGGGGGTGTAAAGGAAGACTGTTAGTTTTGCCTGCGGAAGTTGCAGAAGAACATAATCAGAAAGTAAGATGATAAAGATTTGGGGTGGGAATCGTTGGATTACAGGAGAAGTATGAACGAGGAGGATGAAGGAATGTGTTGATGCATATTTGACACACATTGCTAATGAAGTGTATGTGGATACTGGTCGAAGAATTAAGTGTAGTATATGGAAAGAAAGAGACGACAGCGACCATAAACTGCCAACTAGTTTCAGCATTAAGTGAATGGGAATTATTTCATTTGCTCTTAAGAAGGAAGTCGTGAAATGGTTATAAACAACATACCTCAAAGAGTAAAAGAACTCAGGGAAATAATTCGCGCAATGCAAAAGCAGACAGATATACGAAAATTGTAAGTGGGGCATAAGCTGCATCTAGAATTAACATGTTTATAATTTTGTTTAGTACTGTTGTGGAATAATTTTCTGTAATATTTCACTGTCAGGCTTTATAATAACGCGATAAGTTTATTTATTTAGAAAGATTAATAACTGTTAATATTTGTTTCCTGTGATTTACTAGAATCGTCGTATCTATCAACGGTTTCGGTCTTTGTCGGTTCCATAGTGCCAACCCTTGGCCCGTCAAGGCATCGGTGTTCCCCAGGCATGTAAATACTTATCTTTCTATTCATTTCTTCTTCCATTATGACTAAATGCCACATTAAATTCTTTCTGAATCGTTCTTGTTTTCTTTCTGCAGTTATTTTCGTACTTTCTTCTGCGATTTCTTTAAACATCCTCAGAAATTTCAAAAAGTTCTAAGCCATTGCATTTTTCTCCTTATTATATAACCCATTCTTCGATATCATTTAGTTCAAGTGGAACAAGTGTTTTATAATGCTTAACTTGGGTGTCTAGACTACTAATTACAGGACAATTAAGACGAATGAGAGGCATGATTTTAATTGCGTTGACAAGTATTAATGTTGCAATATTTGATATGCAATCTACTTTCTGCTGGTCATTTCATAGTTCATTTCATACAGGATGTCCAGAAAAGGACTCCCTGATTTCAAAATTAAATATCTCGAAAACAAAGATCGATAGAGGAATGCAGTAAACGGTATGTTTATCGTGACAGCTGAAAGAAGTGTATACAGCAGTTTGAAATAATAGTTACAAAAGCTGCTAACAGATGGCGCTGTAATCGCCATACGTAATGCCTAAATAGTGATCCGAAGCTCAGGGCGATCAGTTCCACCATTGAGACGTGAAAGGAGGTTGAAAACATTGTGATGTGATTGTTTGCAAAGATTGTTTTCATACGATTATTTCACTTATGTATGCTGATATGAGCTGTACAGCGTACAGCGCCATCTGTTAGCAGCTTTTGTAACTATTATTTCACACTGCTGTATACACTTCTTACAGCTGTCACAATAAACATACCGTTTACTGCATTCCTCTATCGATCTTTGTTTTCGAGATATTTAATTTTGAAATCAGGGAGTCCTTTTCTGGACACCCTGTAGTTAATTAATAGTGTTGAGGATCGTGAGTCCTAGTTATCAATATATGCTGCTTTAAGCGATTGCTGCATCGGTATTGGCACCTGGCAATGTGCTGGCCGTCATAACAATAGACATTTCAACTGCTGATTGCTGCAAGTGTGTCACCGTTATTGCTGAATGTTAAGTAGGAGCTAATGACCGCGAACTCAGCGGAAAACGCGCTGTCTGTAAACAAGAGCAATGTGTCGAAACCGCACGCGTAGTAAGCTGCATTATACTGTGTGGTTCTCTGATTCCTACATTACTTACATTCTCGCCAATTTCAACCATGGATTTTTAAAAAAAAGAAATTGGTATTATGAAAATGACATCGTGGATAATTTGCTTAAAGATTTGCTATAACCACGTTGATGTTAGAAATTCTTTTTTAACTAATTTTTCAATGTAATTCATTCTAGAAATGTTGCCCCCCTTTTCTAATAGTTCTGCTTTCATGTTTTTAATATATAATCTGCAATAAAACCTAAATACGGATCGTAACCCATCAACACAGTCATTCATTAGTATAATGAACAGCAATGGTCCCACCCTGTGCCATTCCCATATTTACTTCCACCTCTTTTGACAGTGTATGTCCTACTTTAACAGTTTCCTTTCTGGCTTTTAAGAATTCCTCTTCCCAGCAAGTAAAGTTTTCATCCAATCCAATAGATTTCAGTTTATTTAAAACCATTTTATGGCTCACTCTATCAAATGCTATAGAAAGATATAGTGCCACATTATCAACTTTGCCTCCTTTGTCCAATTCATCTGAAATATCTTGCATATAGCCCACCGTCTGGGATTCACATGAATATCCTTGCCTAAAGCCATGTTGTCGAACTGCAAACCAGTTTATTTCCTCATAGACATTTCTGATATAGTTGCATACCAATCTCTCCAATTTTGCCTATCACTGATGTCAAACTAATTGGCCTGTAATTTTCAACCCTATTTATAACCCCTCCTTTATGAACCGGCACTACTATCGCTCTTTTCCAATTCTCTGGCAAGCAGCAAGACTCCAGACTCATTTTAAATAAAATTTCAAGGTATGGTACAATTTCATATCCCACAATCTTTAATACATCTGCCCCTTTACGTTTTTTTAGCTTTCTAGATTCCTTCATAATTTCCTGAGAATTTATTTCAAAATTTGTAGTTTTCTCATTTATTCTTTTAGAGAGACTCTCCTCTGATACATTCCCTCATATCACAGGACGATAGTCCGTAGTTGTCTCACTAAACCAGTAACTCAGTATATCTGCAATTTTAAAATCCTCAATAACTTTATTCTTAATAGTCTGAATATCTTTCCTTCCCTTCAGGTTTCTAATATAGGCATAAAAATTTCTAGATGCATCGTTCAGTGGTCCTCCTGCAAAGATAATATTCTCCATAAACCCATCCTTTGCTTCTCTCTTTGCTCTTATTAATTGCTTGTTTAGTTGTTTTAAGTATTCCCTAATGCCTTCCTGTCTCTTAACTCTGTTGTGTTCCCGCAGCCTCTTTAAACTTCTCACCTCCCTATTGTAGTATGTAGGGCCTGTACTTCTCTTTATTTTCTCTTTGAAATAAATTTTTCCTATTTGCAGAACCTTTCCCTGAACCATCTCTTCAGTTTTAAAGTCTGTGCCTTTTTATAATTATACCTATTTCCCCCTTCTACTTTGGCCACTGGTTTACTGAATCCCCTCGTATCCATCAGTACTGCATTGTGATCACTACAAGGTTTTCATCAGGTTTTATTAGAAAAATATCCAACATGTTTGGTCCCCTCGTATTTTGCTCTACCACTTGTGTAAAACCTCCATCCTTTACGAAGCTATTTGCAAATCTCTGTTCCCTTGTGTTATTTGTCTTGTTTCCTACCCAATTGCACCTGGTAAATTTAAATTCCCTCTAATAATAACCATTCCACGCTCACCTCTGAACTGTGAATGTGAATCTAGTTTCGCTCCAAGAATCTCATCTCCATCATTCATTCTGCGCAAATTAGTTGGATCACAGTGGGGCAGTCAACCACAAACTATACGTACATCGGCAATGGCCCTTTGTTATTCTGTTGCAGAATATGCATGCCCAGTTTGGTACTCATCATCTCATACCAAACAGGTGGATGTAGCCCTCAATAACACCTGTAGGCTAGTGACAGGTTGCTTAAAGCCTACCCCAGTTGATAGGCTTTACCAGCTTTCGGGCATTGCACCACGCAGTATCCGGAGAGAAGTGGCTGCGAACAAGGAGAGGACTAAAGTAGAACGGGAAAGCGCTCATCCACTGCACGGCCATATACCACCAGCCCAGAGACTCAAATCCAGGAAAAGCTTCCTCAGAACATCACGGGAACTAATTGGGTCACCTGAAAAGGCAAGAGTACAGTTATGGAAAATGAGGGTTCCCAACATCTCGGGACCACTGACAGTTGCAGAGCGCTTGCCACCTGGTCATGAAGAAGACTGGAACGTCTGGCGGTCTTTAAATCGATTGCGAACAGGAGTGGACAGGTCCAAGGAAAACCTAATGAGATGGGGTTATACTGATACTACCAGTATTAAATGCGAATGCGGAGAAGACCAAACTATGAACCATATGCTCGAGTGCCCTATGTGCCCATCATCCTGCAACAACGAAGACCTGTTTCAAGCAACACACAATGCGATTGAGGTTGCGAAGTACTGGGCCAAGTGTGTTTAAAGTTGTTGATTTACAAAATGTATTTAACTGTGTATTTTGGTGTTTTTGACACGAGAATAATAATAATAATTCTTCCACTACGGTAACCAGCCAATACGCTGATTTTTTCTTTTTTATCATCCCAAAAATCTATCCCTAGTAACTCATGGTCATGATATATGAACACTAGAGGTCTATAGTAATCTGTGATAACCAGTATAAATACCCCTCTACCAATTGTTCCTCTGCGATAAACTCTGTAATCTTCAGGGAAAACCTTTATCTAATACACCTTCTTTTAACCAAGACTCTACCCCTATAATCATTTGATATTCATGTATCTCTATTAAATTTGCAAATTCTATCACTTTGTTGATTATAATTCTGCAGTTCATCAATAACACCCTTATTTTTGGCTTTGTGGTATTTTCAGCATTTGTCTTTCCAGTTGTAGCCAATTCCGTTATTATTTCAATAGCGTCATCTGTTTCTTTACCAATTGTGTTTTTTTTCCATTGCGCATCCACATTCAGTATCCCTTTGATCACTTATTTTTAACCCGTCACCAGTAACCCCTAACCTAAAAAAGGCACAGCCCTGACCCCATCATAACTGGAAGTGGGCTCCCTTATAGCTTTAAATATCAACTCAGAAAGCAATCCCTTATTAAGGTGTAGGCCGTGCCTAGTAAAACATCAAAACAGGTGAATGTGAATAGCTGCAGGGTGACCTGGATAGAATATCTAAATGGGAATGTTGTCATGGAAAGAAGATAAATGCCTGGAAGAGTCAGCTTATAAGGTACACAGATAAAAAAAAAACTAAAGGTTAATTATGATTATTGGGTGAGCTTAGAATTACTTGTTGAAGGCTTGAAGTGTAAATATCCTGGAATAACGTTTGTTAACAAACTCAACTGGGCAGAGCACATTTGGCAGGTTGTAGGAAAGGGTTACAAAACCCTTCATTTAGTGGAGAGGGTGATGAGAGAATGTACCAGAGAAGTTAGCGAATTGGGTTACAAAACTTTGTTCAGACCATTGGTTGAATATGGTGGTGCAGTTTGGGACCCACATTTTGGCTATCAAATACAGGAGTTGGAGGGTGTGAAAAGAAGAGCAGCTAGATTTGTTTGCGCAAATTACCGCAGGACCCAGTCAGTAACTAATATAATAAAGGAGCTGGATTGGCAGTCACTGGAGGAAAGGAGTAGGGTGAAGAGAGTGCTGGGAATGTACAGGGCATATGTTGGTGTCGGAGCTTGGACGGATGTTGATCAAAGAATTAGAAATAGTGCATGAAAGGGGAAAGGTGACCACGACTGCAAGCTGGCGCTGGATTTCATGCATAAGGATGTGGGAAAATTTTCTTTTTTAAGGGTGTAAGTGTTGGTAAGTGTGTCAGGGATTTAACACTCAAATTATAAACGAAAATTTAAAAAATAAAAAAGTGGTAATTAGATGACTATGGTAATTTCCACCGGAGCATTAGCTTCACTGCAATTAAAATTAATTTAAAAAAATAATAAACGCTCGTAATCTTAATTTTGTGGTGCAGAACAGGTTTCGGGTTATAGTTTAAATCGCGATACATTTCGATCTGTTACATGTGGTTAAGCTAATGGCATCAGTAATATTGCATCAATGATAGCAACGCAATTTAATAACAAATCTTAGCAACTTACGTTATACAGTGTAATATTGGTTTAAATAATGGTCCAGACTGTATACATCGCGATAACTCTAGAGCCACAATCATCCGCATGAAGTAATGATTTCAGGAACATGACGCTCCAGACAGCAACTTAAATTATTAAAAAATAAATATTCGTGCTGTGTGTTGTGACGAAAGTGATGCTATACAGTACTGTGACATAAAACTTGGTGACATAAAACTTGGCGGACTAAGGGTGCGTTCGGAAGAGTAGGCCTGAATAGGCCGGCAACAGTTTTCAGCTGGGTTATCAGAGTTTGAATTTTGACTTGATCATCAATTATTTTCATTTCTCTTGGTGAGAAGAAATATATAAACCGTAATACTCCAATATTCTGCAAGTCAACTTTGATTAAATCGGTTCTTGAAATGACAGAACCTGCTACAATTAAGCTCTCATTCCGCTTCCGTCATGTGGCTATCTAGCATGTCCGCATTAATTAGTAAAAGCATTATTAACAGGATGATTGGAATTAAAAAACAACGTAATACAAATACGATTTTATTTTAAATAAAGGATGTGAAATAAGAAGTAACCCTCGCATTTATTATTTTACCAAGCAAAAAGACTTATGCTGCCTATTTTGTTAGTTCGTATTATAATTATCTCCTCTATTTTCTTAATGTGTATCTCAATATTCCAAATCAAAAAAAAATTATTCCAAAAATTTATATTATCTATTGTTGATCCCATCATCACCATCTTCAATAGCTAACAGCCATTCCTTTTTCCTACTCAACGCATCTTTCCTTGCAGTTTCAAATTACACGTTGTCCTTTTTAAAGCCATCGTTTCAACTTGTTCATATAAAAGGACTCTCGATCTGCACAGCTACGTCGTTTAGTGCTTTCATCAACTTTTATTCGCATCTTGTCCAGTCTAATTGCTCAAATCCTACATCCTCTGAAATTTCATTTTGATGCACTGGATCCTACTAATATCACTTTCTTTTAATCGCTCATGGACCGATTGTGGTAGGTCTCCCATTCGGAAGGACGCAGATACATCCAAATTTCGACTTTCCATGGTTCCCCTAAATTACTCCAGGCGCATTGAGGGATGGTTCCTTCAAAAGGGCTATGCCCGAATTCCTTCTTGTTCTGACCTTTGTCCACCTCTCATGACCTCGGCGTTGATGAGCCGTAAAGCCATCAGGAGAAGGAAAGAATAAACTATGGGTCAATATCGGCCCATAGTAAGTTCCATTAATGTCCTCTGTTATTCTTAGAGAACTTCAGTCCTCTTATGTGGCTTTCATCAGCGTCCCTCCTTATTGCAATTCTCTCGCATTACACTTCCAAAACACTTGCTTCCACGTTCTTCAATTTTTCACCGTCACACATAACACCAGCATCTTTCTTCCTATCCCACTTTAACTACGATTCTGCCTTTTGATTTAGTAATTATTTTTTATTCCAAGAACTATTTTAGTAATTTGAACTACCCAGGTTTAGTTTAGTCGTTTACCGGCATGATTAACATTAATAGTTTACTGTCACGGCGCTAGTAATTCCTTTGTTGAAGCGCCCTGAAACTCCTATAACATTGCTTCTTAAAATGGAGTACGCGAACCCCTAGGGGTTCGCCAGTAGATAGCAGGGGGTTCGGAACAACATTTACTTTATGTCGGCTGACCAGCTGTCTCTAGTTTCCAACACGCACATTGAGTAATTGAGACTGAACATGAACAAAATGCTTCTAAAATTGTCTCAGCCTGCTGCAAGAAACAAGCCCATCAACCACATTAATCAATAACATTGTGCTATATGTGACTGTATTAGTTTTGTAAATTAAAAATCCTTATTTTTAAAAAAGAATAAAAACCCACTTTTAAAAAAAAGGGAGTTCGCCATTGCCTGATAAATTTTATACGAGGTACACGGAGCTAAAAGTCTGAGAAACACTGTCCTAGAACAACAACAAGGTGTTTGCTCTATTTTACAAAAAAAAAAAAAATCTTTTATGTATGATAGCGAATTCTACCAGTTTGTTTCAAGTATATTAATATTTTATCCCAAATATTATTGATCTACACAGTATGAACAGCACCCAACGAAGATAACAATTGCAACCACCGAAACCCCAGGATGTATTCGAACAGGGGACCCTCAAGCCCTGGGCCAGCTCTCTGACTCTACGGTGCACATTAAAGCTCTAGGGGTCTCGATTCATTAAAGCAAAACGGGCCCACGTTCAAGTCTATGGCCTGACCTACTGAATACTGGCGGATACTGAGACAATTCGCAAACTCCTCCTAAAAATTTGCCCAATACGCAGATAATTTACCATACAGACGAGACCCTACATTATTAAGAGACTGGTAATCGTAAGCAATTGGGTATGCTTTCCGAAACTGTACTTTTCGAGAGGATGCAACGTTTAATTATCTTTATATTACTGCTTCCTGCCATGTAGTTTCCTTCTAACCTCAAGTCGTCATCAAACAGTACCCCCTTGGTTCCTCAATTTTACTTGATACCTTTATTATTACATCAGTAACAAGGGAGTGCATCCTTTATGCTGAACCACACAGTTATTTCAATTCGCGTTTTCACTTCCCTTACACATACTTCGAAACCTCTCCATTATTTCTGTCGTATGATAGCAAACTTTATTATTTTTTTTTAAAACTATATAGTACTTGCACAGTATACAGAGTTGCCCGGGTTGGTTAAGGTTGATTTCTAGTGAACATGATTTCACGTTGCATTCTCTAGTGTGACAGTGTTCGTATTTCTCGCGTAACTAGCCGAGTTAGTCACAATCTCTGCCGGCATTGTCACCTGACAATGGCGGTAGAGGTTGTGGCCGCTGAAACGTCGTGTTTGATCGATGGACTAACTCGGCTAGTTAACCGATAAAATTTTATTCATTCTCAAAGCCGAGAAAACCTCTTCGTAAGAGTTGTTGTTAGTATGGATGTTCGGGATAGTGTATGTATTTAGTGTAGAGTGTTGATGAGAGATGCAAGAAGGGAGACATTGAAACCTTGTGCCAGCCCATTGAGAACCACTCTTCCGAGAGACGCTAAGGGGCCCACTAAACATAATGTCTGCATCAGACGCACGAATCACCAACGATAGCATCGTATGGCCCTACTCCATACGCACTGTGGAGAGGTTTGGGATTTAATGCAGGACTTTGGTTACAATCTGATGATTAGGAATTGTGTATCACCACCTTCTGCCGGGCAAGTCCTGATGATGAAAATTTCCTCCATCACCAGGACTCGAACCAGCTAACCCCGTGTCAGCGCCGCATATCATCACTGTGCCGCAGCCAACTGGCTCAATGCGGCAGACTGTGCTTGATTTATCAATATAGAGTTTTTAGTTGCGCATGAGAAACATGCGTACTGTAATAATCTCTTTTGGTGGGGGTGGCTTTACTTTTTAGACACCCTGTATGGCGTCAGCAATTGAAACATTTCTATCTTTCTCTATCAATATATCAATATTAAGCCTCGCACATGACATGTCTCAGGGGTTACAAGAATATGAAAGATGGGTAACAAAAGACATGAATTTATTCTACAAATTGAAAGACATCCAATTTTACATGTGAATTGATTTGCTGATGGCTAGCTCAGTTGGCTTTCTCAAACAAGTCTCTGGCTTCTCAGGGGTATTTTTCGGGCTCTTGATATGTTGCAACCATGTCGCATTGTCTGAATCACTTTACCGTGTGCACTGCCGGCGACGTTATCCGCACCTCAGACGCTCAGAGGATGGCGGTAGACCGACCACACGTCCACTCAGTTCCACACACAGTCCAGCAGTGTCTCGTCTCCACTCCCCCTCCGAGCAGCATTCCATGTAACAGGATACAAGAATATCCGAGTGGCGGGTCACTATTGTCTGTAGGTTGGCTGTCCCTGCTGTTATTGTCAACAGCGCAGCGGGTGGCTTGACGAACCGGCTAGCGGGTTCCGCACGCCGAAAAATAGCCCTCGCTTTATCTGTCCACACTGCGTCGCTTTGGAAACATGACTTATTACAGCTTGCCGACCAACCCACCTAAATTTAAATTCCATGGAATTTAAATTTGCTTATAAAGTCTTCTCTGCAACTTTGTTCACAGTTCAGTTCCTGCCCTCTTGATAGCAATACCCTTGATTTACAAAGCCACAAAACCCTACAAACTTACAATTTCATAAGATATTTATAAACTTCACCCATTTTCAAACAAAATTCCCCTGCGGAAATGTCATGCGAGGACACGTTAAAGGCGCCAAACTGTGAATGTTTACAATACAACTCGCTTCGTGTGCAAAACTCCCCAATGCATCAGCCATCCAAAGTGTACCATCCACATAACAGCAGGGTCCAGCCTTAATCTATCATTATACATTATACACACAACATAAAAAAAATATACAACACTAAAAATAAAAAAACAATTGTTCACAGTACTTATGATAGTGTGTCATAAGCACTCACTATAGATTAACAATGGAATGTCTCTAAACGTTACAGGTACATCAAAAATAAGAAACTGTGGACATTATTACGTGAGGTTGTCCCTCCACAACTCTTCCTCTACACAGCTGAAGTCTTTCAGTACCTATTGTTCTTAACCTATAATATATGCATTTTCTACTATTCCAAAATATTAATTGAGAACATGGAGCTCTGAGGAATCGTTATGAACTTAAAATTTCCAAAACATTAATCTCCCATACAGAATAAAAGATAACCCTCCATAATTCCCATACACCTTCACACATAATACAATTACAGATGAAAACACGTGGCAATATCAATCAGTGCCACTCAATCACATAAAATCTAAACTTAATGCTCCAGTTTCTTAGAACATAATTACATCAGACTATAGGGGAATAATATTAATCAATGTCCTCTAATATATACACAGCGTAAAAGAGTAACAAAACTCATGCTAACAAAACAATTACACATAAGACAGATGATGTACAAATCACAACATTCGTACACATACTTCGAATCTAACAGCATTTACTAACACGACTCATCTATTTACCATACAACAGTATTAAAGACAAAACTTCAAACAAGCATTAATATGCGAAGGTAGTTGCCTCTTCACAAACAAATAGTCATCTCATCCCGTCCATTCACCCAGAACAAAGTCAAGGACACACACCTGCCGAGCTCTAACTCCACTCAAAACACAAGGGGATTAGTCTACCTGCTGGTTCCCCTATTCCGAGAAGTTCACACAAACACTGCTGACCCCCCCGCTGTCAGGGACAACAATCGCCCCAGCTGACATTCCCAGATTCGCAACAAGCTACTTTCTCCTGTTTCTTCTCGGCATTCCATATCCTCAGTAGCCTGCTTAACTTTTTGTCACTGCTATAATTTTGCTGATTTTAACATTACACTACTTCAGCATTTCACCAATCCTTTTGAACCGAACATCCTTGGGAAACAATATAAGTGCGTGTAGTGGGACATTTTACTCATCTAAGCGGCCTTTCATATGGAGATGGTGATGTTTAAAACTTACGATCTTGTTTTTCTCGAACTCACATTGGTGTTCCCCTTTTTTCATTTACATCTTCATGGGAGTAATTACCAGAACTTCAGGAACATAAGATAATCATGAATTTTAACAATTGATTGCTTCCTTTTCTTAGTTTACAAGTCACTGTTCTGCGAGAGGCTGTTCTTTATTTAATTAAAGCGACAATCCACTTCTGCCGCTTTTTGGCTATTCCAGGGATTGAGCTGCCCAGCTTAATGAGGTGGACTTATTTGCCACATTAGAAGACAGCTGTAGACACTCAGTCCCACTTCAGCCTATCTGCACATAACACATCTGCGCCTTTCTGACGCCGTACCTCTCTCCGACACACTACGTAAACAAAAAGGAAGTTCTCTTTTCATTGAAAAAAAACCATCTTATATGTATTGGTTACTCCCGCGAGCGACATTTCGTTCACAACCTTATCGTCATATTTAATTCTGAATTTGGCCGCTAGATTATTCTCTTTCATGCAGATGAACACTTTTGGTTTTCATTCCCACGCCACTTGAAGCGCATTATTTATAAGGGAGATTATTTTACAGGATGTAGCGTTTTCGTAGCCTATCAGACATTACTTCTTCTTTATCCCAACTTTTATATTCCGATCTTTTTTTTTCAGTATTTAACAGCGGTAGCGAAGTCAGTCAGGTCAGCAAAACTTACGTGAATTCTCATTACTTCTTCATCAGAACTCACGCATTTCATCTTGAATGTGTGTACACGATTTTCTTACAAAAACTACCGTTTACAGAATAGACTATTGTACTTAAATCCACTATACTACCTGCTTAAGTCTTAATTAAGGGCCATATTTACAACCAATACAAACAACAAGGTATCTTTAAACTCACATCAGTGTCAATTCCATCGAGAAAGCATAATAAGTCTGCTGATTATGAGTTGACTTTAATCGTCTGGAAACGATTTTCACACCATCGTTCCCTCTCAACCTCAGAAGGGCGAAATCACGGCATTGAGCTCTTATTTTTCCAACCTTGAAATGAAAATACTTCACGCTTAAGTTGCGGCATGCTGCTTTTTGAACATGCGTCGTCATGGAACGCATTCCGTGAAAACCATTCATGTTCGGCACCTGTGCCGAAATCTTTTCATTCAGTGGAACACCGGGCAGACCCCTACCGTGAAATATCTGTTCATACAAGACACACTTAGATTTTCGGCCATCTGACAGGTCTAGTATAGAAATCCCAATCACTGAACATGTCTTTGCTGTTTGAATGAAATGAATGTACTGCAAGTCCATACTTTCACTTCCTACAAGCGTCACCTCGGCGCCTTGACATATCTTAGGGCACATGCTTGCAAGACATTCTCTTTCTGATCCCCTAGGATATGCAGTTCATTTACAACTTGTCTGGAAAAACTCTTCTGTGTCTCACCGAGACTTTTGCATTCTTCTTTACACTCGGCGATACTCTGGCCAACCTCACTGATCTGCCCTCCGATATGATTCATCCTTGTTTCAGTGCTTGCTTGTACATCAGCGACTCGCAGTTCCAATTGGTTTGTTCGCGCTTCCGTCCGTTGCTTCCATTCCAACATCTCTCTTTGCATCTGTGTTGACTGCTCGTTAACGCGATTCACGGCGCTGGACATTCTGATTTGTTCTTCCTGCATCGTTTTCAATATTTTCTTGACTCCCCTGAGTCCTTCAGACACGGTATTCTTTAAGTCACCAACCTCCTCTTTTATGAGTACTGCAATTTCTTCTGTGACTTCGGACTTTAGCCGGTCTTGTCCGCTCTTTATCTCCGACATCGCTTCTTCGCAATTTGAAGTGCCGTCTTTGATTTCCATGTTAACTTATGTGTTATCTCCCATCAATTGAGAACACATGAGACTTGCAACGCTGATCTGTCTGACATTAATTTTACTTCCACAACAGGACAACAACCACATCATAAAATCTCCAATAAATACCGTCAAACAATAAAACACCAACAAACTATCCATTAGCATAAAGCACATATACCAACTACAACGATGGTCGGACCGCCAGGCATGAAAAACTGAACTTACAGAACAGGACAGCACTACCAAAATCCAATTGTCTAAGCACCGAAACAAATGCGAACATCAACAAATATCTTAAAACCCACATATATCAGCTATCACATTTTTTTTTGTTGACCACCAGACATCCTTAACTCCAATTCTACCGCAGTATGACACAATGAACATGACATTTTCCAAATAATGTCAACCATATGCATGAAAATCAACATAGGTCACATCAATGTAACTTCGATATATATTATATCTCTCTATTCCCACCGTCAGACATTGAAAACTCTGCTTTCATAACCAAATTTCACAACAAAAACACCATTATCCTAAAGAAAATACATAGATAACGAGATAACATATGTGGAGTCAACTGATAAACAGTTCTTCAGTGTATCACACATGTGCTAGCAATCATTTCATCGATCAACTCCCACACTCGGACAACACAACATGACATATTTCAATATACATCAACAAACAGTTCTTCAATGTAACACACATGTACAGCCTGTAACTGCGTCTTTATCGTCCTTACACATCCTAGCTGTTACAATATACAAGCATTACACATGACATAAATAATTATTGTACATGCTGGATTGCTGCTGTTACAACCACACAGGAAAATGCTGAAAACACAGAGAGTTCTACTCACTAAAACGACTTGTTTGCAACATATCAAAACAGTCGGGCCGCAGGTTGGCGCGCCATATGTAATAATCTCTTTTGGGGGGGGGGGGGGCTTTACTTTTTAGACACCCTGTATGGCGTCAGCAATTGAAACATTTCTATCTTTCTCTATCAATATATCAATATTAAGCCTCGCACATGACATGTCTCAGGGGTTACAAGAATATGAAAGATGGGTAACAAAAGACATGAATTTATTCTACAAATTGAAAGACATCCAATTTTACATGTGAATTGATTTGCTGATGGCTAGCTCAGTTGGCTTTCTCAAACAAGTCTCTGGCTTCTCAGGGGTATTTTTCGGGCTCTTGATATGTTGCAACCATGTCGCATTGTCTGAATCACTTTACCGTGTGCACTGCCGGCGACGTTATCCGCACCTCAGACGCTCAGAGGATGGCGGTAGACCGACCACACGTCCACTCAGTTCCACACACAGTCCAGCAGTGTCTCGTCTCCACTCCCCCTCCGAGCAGCATTCCATGTAACAGGATACAAGAATATCCGAGTGGCGGGTCACTATTGTCTGTAGGTTGGCTGTCCCTGCTGTTATTGTCAACAGCGCAGCGGGTGGCTTGACGAACCGGCTAGCGGGTTCCGCACGCCGAAAAATAGCCCTCGCTTTATCTGTCCACACTGCGTCGCTTTGGAAACGTGACTTATTACAGTACCAAGTTTCATGACGTTTCTGGAACGTAACAAAACGTAGAGTCACCCCAACCCTATCCAGAAGGGATACTTTGGGGATGATTTATACCTACACTATTTTCAGTCAGCTTATGAGAAACATTTCAACCAGATTTCATGAAAACCCAGTTTTCGACGAAAAAGAAATATATAACTAGATGTATTTTTATAAAATAAATTCTTTTTGTTACAAACAGTAAATAACAGCAAAAAATGGCGTGCGCAGGAATAAATATTGCTCTGTGCAGCAATATTTCCATTACTTTTTTACTGGTATAAAATCTGCATAAAAAATAAGACCTCGATTTCACATAAATTTAAGCTATTATTAGGAACGGCATTACAGTGAGACACTTAGAGATGTGATACTATTCCCTTATTCGCAACTTCAGACGTATCTTTGCGAACTTACTGACAGTAAGCAAATATGGCATTGAAAATGTTTTTCCTTGAGAACATAGTGTCATCTCCTGACCCGGATCATTTCGTTAGCCGTGACTTTAAGAATTCCTGTTATAATCCAGACTATTCTTGCTCTGTACTACATTTCATTAAAATTCAATTTAGCCATTGCGGCGCGATTCAGTAACAAACATCCATCCATTCCAAATTCTGCATTTATAACATTATTGGAATTACGTGGTATGCACACGTTTTGTCTGAGTGCTGCTCAGCATATTTATTTAATTTTTCTGTATAACAAGCGTACATCCATACAAGTGTTTCTCATTTTTTCCTCGGCTCCGCGAAGATGGGACATGTGGTTCGCAGACAGAATGTTAAGAATTTAATTCTAACTAAATTAAAAATTTCATAACAAAAATAAATTAGTAAAAATTATTCACATAAAATGGATTCCGTACACGTATTGTATCAGGCTATAAGCTATAAGGCAATCATTGAAAAGACCAAAAACAAAAAAAAATATTATTATTTTAAAATATGTACTTCGGTCTCTGCGACCATTCCTCCAGCTACATGTAATTGTAGGGTGCTATAGTAAGGCGAACACAGGACTTAATTTAAACCAACCAAACCCGAGACCAAACTAGAAGTGGCGACCCGTAATATACAAGGCCAGCATGCTAACCGTTATATTGTCAGCACCGGAGCTATAAATATTCAAACAACCTACAAAATTCTGATATATACAGGTTATGAGGATGTAACTACTTTGATTACAACAGTACATTCACTAAATACATTTACACTCGGCATTTAATATAGAAGACGTTTGTTTGAGAATTAAGTTAATGATGTTTTTAAGAGTGCCTTGTTATAGGTGTAGATATTTAGGGAGCGCGGTACGTGTCGATAACAATCGGTAGGATTGATTAATAAAGTACACATAGGTATATTATTAGGCCTTCACGCGTTAGTGATCCGAAGAATTATTTTGATATTTTTCTGGTCCGTGGGCTGAAAAGAGTTGAAGAAAGTAAACGGACGGACAGAAAGGAATGAGAATGTTTTTTCGGTTTAAATCCAAAAGTAATATATTTGTGACCTCAGGAGTTATATTTAAATATTATTATTATATATCTCCATAATTGCCCAATGGTTAGCGAGAGAAGAGTCTTTATAAAAAAAACTGAGATAATTTGAATAATCTTTTGCCATATAACTAACATCTAGATCACTAACAGATGAGCGAACAAAGACACGATTAGGTTATGATCAGAGACACACGCACTGCACTTTGCCATGCTCCATATTCACAGAAAAATTTGCTAATAGCTATTATTTTTTACTTTTTTATATAATTATTTTTTACTACAAAATACATAAATCAGTAATCCCTTTCTACGTTGCATCAAACCTTCGGCTGCCTTGTGGATATCCTAAGTCAATCTTTCTGATTGTTTACATACTTCATTTCCCCCCAGTGGCGTAGCTAGGTCAACAAGGGCCCCGGTGCAAAAAATTTATTTTGGGCCCTGAGGCCAGACGGGCGACCTTTTTTTTGCTTTGTGTGCTGGTGGGGGCCCCCTGAACTGAGGATGAGGGCCCTTGAATTATTCTTTAGGGGCCCCCCTGAGCACAGCGAGGGCCCTTAGTGAGGGGCTCTTGTACTCTCAGGGGCCCCTTAGGCGACGGTAGAGCTAAAAAAAAAAGTCGCCCGCCAGTTTGCCGTGAAGGCTCGTGGGGCCCTCTAAACTGCGCTTGAAGGCCCCTAGAGGTGCGCTTTGGGGCCCCTTGAGGTATGCTTGGGGGCCCCCTGAGCGTGAGGGCCCCGGTGCACTGCACCGCCTAGCCCCATAGTAGCTACGCCCCTGTTTCCCCCGGTCGAAGTCCGGGGTCGGGCTGGTGTCAAGAGTCTCGGGAACTCTTTTCAGCCAACCTAACTGACCACTTTGCCCCGATCCATCTTTATCATTTAAAGGCACAGCAATTGATACATATAGAAAAAAAAAAACAAATAAATGGCGTTAGGATGGTATGAAATATTGGTGACACGCATTGGAATTACCTAACGATAAATACCATTATCTGCTTGATTTGTGATTGAGCTACTTTGCTTTCCGCAGGTCTGCTGAGCATTGCCGCCATGGGCGCCCCGGCGCCGCTGTACTTGCTGCTGCTGCTGGCACTGCCTCTGCCCGTACCAGCCCCAGAATCTAAGAGGCCTCCCGAGGAAGTCACCCTCACCCTCAACACTCGCCGCGTGCTCAACACCCTCAGCGACCACTTTCTCAGCATCACCATGGACCCCGCCGCGCTGCTCTTCGGACACGGAGTGGGGTGAGTCTGCTTGCCTCATATAGTCTATAGAGACATGGGAGCACGAAGACATGTCAGTGGGTGTGCGGGTTGCGACGTAGTTTCACCTTCCATGTAGACGATACCCTAGCTCTACACCAGAGATGGCGAACCTTTATTGATCCACGTGCCATTTTTTGTATAGAAACGTTGAATGAAGCCATGACGTGCCATCAAACAATCATGACTTAGTGATTAATGGGAAAAGAAATAAAACTAAATAGCCTACTATCACCTTAAAACTTTATAACCGTGCGTGGTGGGTGAGTGGTTAACGCTCTGACCTCACATTCCTCGAATTCCTTCCTGCTCCTTGTCCCAAATCTCATCCCGTCTCTAATGACCTCGTCGTCGACGAGGCGTAAAGCCATAACAAAAAAAAACTTTATATTTGCAACCGAAATATACATTTTTTTATACTACGCAATAATAGCATCAAAATTATGTGTTTAAATAAATGGAACCAGTGCGACTTCTGTTGTTACAAATGATAACTTACATTGGTTTCATTCTTTGTTACTTTTAGCAGAATGCAAGCTGAAGTGGAGTCTTCTGACACTCGCTTTCGAAGTGAGTATTTAAAGAAGAAATTTAAAAGGAATCGGATTACAAAACATTAGTCAGACCATTCCTTGAATATGGCGGTGTAGAATGGGACCTACATTTTGGTTATCAAATACAGGAGCTGGAGGGGGTGCAGAGAAAGGCTGCTAGATTTATCCCTGGAAATTACAGCAGAACGCAATCAGTAACCGACATGATAAAAGAGCTCGAATGGGATTCATCGTAATACAGGTGGAAAGTTGAAAGCCTTTATTCTTACATCACGGAGCAAGTTTCCCCATTTTTATTAATGAAAAGTTGGCAATTACCTTACTAATAATAAAATTGTAGTGGCGAAGGGGCGGCGTAGGAAGTTTTTTTTTTTTTTTTTTTTTTGACGGGAGGGGGCCGTGGGAAATTTTCTTTTAATAGAAGGAGGGCGTGGTACGAAAACCGTTGCGAACTCCCGTACTATAGAGATCATCAGACTGTCGAACTGTGGAAAAGTCAGTGCTGGTTTTACCAGCTTTCGATAGGACAGATAAAGGTTAACAACAGGTTGGAGAAAATCTCACCTTGAATGTCTGCGGGTCCACCATCTTGTTCAGGAAGATGGAGAAATATGGTGTTGGTGCGATCAAGGGGAAGAGTGCCAGACATACAGAGGATAACCGCAGTAAGCTGGCAAATAATTATTCTAGTCCATTCTACGTGGAAAAACTCTTAAAATCATATAGGGACTATGATTTTAAGATTCCATGTGATAGAATGACTAAATACTTCACTGAATCGGAAACTTGAGATGAAACTCGTAAATATTAAATATCACACGAAATTATTACTATCCGAAAAAATCACTTCGTAGATTAAATACAATTTCTCACTTGTATTTACTCATGCCAAAGGTAAAAAACTGTCAGCTATCACGTAAATTAATATCTTTTTATATTTTTTTAGAGGAAATCAATGCACTGAAGGGAATATTAAAATAGGATCCCATTTTTTTGTTTTTAATTTATTTGTGGTCCTACGCCTCGTTGACGTCGAGTTCATCAAAAGCGGTGGAGGATTGGCACAAGAAAGGAAAAGAATTCGACCATAACCATTTGGAAGAACCATCCAGGCATTCGCGTGAAATTATATGGGGAAATCATGGAAAACCCAAATCTGGATGGTCGAACGGGGATTCTAACCGACGTTCTTCCGAATGCGAGGCCACAGTGTTTAATACTTTCCCACCATTCTCGGTGATGTCGACGAATCGTAAACCAAAGCACATCGAGATAAAACACTTAGTTCATTGACCCATAACACCTGTCTTCTGAAGTTCGCCGTGATGTTAGAAGTAAAGGGATAAGTTGAATTACTAACGACTACTTATTGTTTAGATTACTGTCGTGGATGCTGGTGAACCTGTTGAACTCGACTTTAGAGCATCTAAATCGAGCAGGGTAAAGTTTTCTTTAAAGAGATCGTATCAAGGTGATAATAATAGCGTTGTATCGTTATTGATTCAGTGATTAACACTTTCATCTGCGTTCCATTATCATTATCAAATGGGCTTGGTAGCACATCTACAGAAGATCTTCCACTATTTATTTCCGTATTAATAATTTTCTTCTATCTCTCTGTCCTCTTCTTTGCTACGTAAATCGTTCTTTATCTTCTTCTAGGCTGACCAGCTGCCCTTAGTCTTTTACCCTGCATATCTGATATATCTCTCGGTATTCCAGACTCTCGCATCTATTTCATTTGTTCCATCTTCTTTATCCGTTCATTGTTAATCTTATTTATTTCTTTGATTGTTAGGTTCACTACTTTCAAGTCTCTTCTTACATATGAATTTCTAGTTTTGTACCTTCTAGATTTTGCACAACTAATCTAGCAAACTTAATTTACTTCCTTCTCTTTGCTCACTATGAACGTTATAATTTGCAGGATATGTGTCTTTTTACATAGTCTGCATAACTCTTGAAGCCCATTCCAACAACAAAACTATTAGTACAGAGCTCTGTTACTTATTAATTTATTTTTTCGTCACATGCCGCGCCACCATGCAATGTGTGGTATTGTTAACTTCCTGTTGACCACTGTGCGTTTGTTTTCGTTTGCAATGCAGTCTGTGTACAACAATTTAACAGTTAAAAAGCTGAAGTAATTGACTTTTTATAGCCGGAGCACGTAATCTGTAGAAGTATACTAAGCAAGAATTGATTAACAGGTAAGAATTCAAACCATCAAAGGCAATTAAACCTTGAAATTCCCGTTTAATTTGGACCTCTTGCCAGCGTTTCATTCCTCGTTTTGAACTGCATGAAATCATTTTAAAATTATAAATGTCTGATTTTAGAACAAAATTTTTTAATAATTGTTTTTAGAATAGTTTTTGCGTTGTATTTATAGGTAGTATAGGAGAGAAGAACTCCTGAACATCAGTCAAACAATGTTTGAAGTTGAACTTGTTCTTCTATATGCTATTTCTCAGAGATTGGTTAAACGAGTTTCGTGCCGACCCTGAAAATACGAAGATACGTAATATTAGCCATTAGTTTTTTTAATTCCTTTTGTTGAGTTAAAAATTAGATCCACGTTGCTGGTCGTCCGCAAAATGTGCGTCGATTGATAGCAAATTAGTCTTAGAATCGCTTAATGTTTTAACTACTGGTTTTGTTACCTTCTGTACAGTGCTGTTCATATTATGGATTGTTCAACTTCCGAGAAAACTTTAACTGCAATAAATTTTTGTCATCTCCTACATATTTTTTTTTTTAAAAAAAAGCGTGTGAACGATTACCTTGACCAAACTATTTAATATTTTTTGTCAGTTAAATAGATTTTCAGTCGATCTAAAGTATTTTTAAAGTTAATTTTCTCACAGAATGTTGTAGAAAAAGGTAAAAAAAAAAAAAAAAATCCATAGCAAATCAAGGCTATGTTGCCGTAATCTAAGCACAACTACAACATAAATAATTGATTTCCAGCAAAGGCGCATACTAGGTTTATACATTCACTTCATACTCTTAATTCAAAGCGTGAAAATCAAGCAACCACTTACCACAGCTGTCGAGCGTTGAATAAAAATCCGACTTAACAAAATGACACTACGCTCTCGGGTCCACCTCGATGGAGTTTTCCATGCCGCAGTTGTATAACCCATCGCTTTCACCGGTCTTTGTCTTTGGAAATAGATAACTGAGACCGTTATTTTTCCCCAAATCACCAAACACCCATAGATGCAACGATTAACCGGCCTAATTCCGTTTTCAATAAGCCTTGTAGCGACGATAGTACACGTAAAAACAGTGCCAAAACGCAACTGGAAGTTTACCACATTTCGGTGGCCATATCAAAGTTACAAAGCTCTATAGCCAAAAAAATGTACAATTTCACTTGGGAATAAGCTTGAAACGCGAGACCTTACTCTCCTAACAATAATTTTTACACACTAAAAAGCTAGTTGTAATATCCAGTAGTGACACACCGACATGTTGGGAAAATGTGCCTAATAATCTGGCTGTTAAGGTATGTAATGTATTGGTAACCGTTGCTTAAATCGTTTCAGGTCGCGGCCCGAAGTGACTCTGGCGCTGGCGCGAGGGCTTTCCCCGGCCTACCTCAGGCTGGCTGGACACTCCGTCAACAGGCTGCAGTTCCTCAAGGCCGGACACGAGGACCACTCCCACGAAGACCATCACCACGACCACCACCACGACCACAACTACACCTTCACAGGTCAGCACGCCCAACGATATCTCTATTATTGTTACTAGTAATAACAATGGTCACTAAATCCGTGAATAAGGAACCATCTGGAATTAACTAAAATCCCAGAATTTAAATTCGACTGAGAATGTAACGACATAGCTCCATCTCTGTTTGTCACTAATATATTACTACGTAGTTAAAAAAATAGTAATAACTTTTATTGTTAGCGAATAACGATTATTTTATTTTGTAGATACTGCTATCATCAACAAAAATAAGAAAAATAAGATTTTATCACAACTTATTGATATATCTCGTGATAACAACGTTTCGTATAAACTTACTCTGTTTGTTCAGTAAACTTCCCGGTTTCTCCCATTCTGTCAAAAAAAAATATTTTGTGACCTGGTCCCAATAAGTCCTTAAGAGAATCTACCGTAAAAAAAGACAATAACTAAACGAAATACATACCTTCCGTCTTTTATGGTTGGCTGGCAAGGATGCTTTCTTCAAAAGGACCATGGCCGAATTCCTTCCCGTTCCTTGTCCCCAGTCCCATCCCGCCTCTAACGACCTTTGCCGTCGACAAGGCGTAAATACATAAGTAAAGAAAAAAGGGGGCAAGGTAAAACACATTAAAATATTAATCACACACATATACACGGCTTAGCTCGGTAAAATAGCGCCACCTGTGGGCAAAGAGAATAGCGAACACTTTGCTAGATGGCCATGCATTTTAATAATTAAGATGTAGATTTAAACGAAATACATACTGTACCTTTCTTAATGTTTAGTTTGCAATTTTAAGTTAAATGTAAAACCTATTAATCCAGTACACAACCATGACTATAGCTTGATGTAACAAAGACGTCTTTGGACAAAGAACGAAAATATATCCGGTTGCTAATGAAGACAAGCGAGCAAAGCTGTTGTGAAAGCTTGTTCTTAATAGAAATTATACGTCTTATTATAACTCAAAACTGTGTAAAAGCACACTTTTAAATACAAACATATTTTTCCAGCTTCTCTTCCCCATGTTTTTAACAATACTGTCATCATTATCATATACAATTCAATTGGAGTCAATATATACATCGATAAATCTAGTAAAAAAATACATCTATAAAGAATGCAATTGACTATAACGTTCTTTACATTAACCTATTGACGAAATCTTCTTTCCTTCCTATCCTGAACAAATTCCTTCATCCCCACATACCTGTTATAACTCACGTATTCTACAAAATTCTTTAAGAAATTTGTATCTTTATCCCTCTCAAAGTTCGTCCTTTCACATTTCTGCTTTATAAAATTTGGCCTCTTTCTTATGCATCAAAGTGCGACCTACCTCTCATATACGATCCGTTTATAAACTTCGCAGACTTTTCTATAGAATGTTAATTTCGTTATTCCACTGTCGACTTAACTACTGTATCTCTTTTATTTCAAATGTTTAAACTTTTCTTCTTAATATTATTATTTTAAACATACTCTCAACAACTGTTCCAATCAATTCACACTGTCATTAGAACTATCCAGGAGAACATAAGTATTTTATTCTCTTTTATCGTCTCCTGTTAATATCACTAAAGTAGCAGCAAAAGAGCTGAATTCTTCTACAACATTCGTCGTCTACCACATCAGATCCTGTGGGATTTGTTAGTATAAAGCTGTTATGTTTGGTGGTTTATGTCATGAAAGCACGAAGAGATTAGTGTATCGTTTGTGAATATTTCCATATTTAAAAGAATTATAGAAATAGAATAGCCTACTGGGAAGTATAAACAACTATAAAACTATCTGACAGAGAAACAAAACCGCTACGTTTATTATAGTTAATTGGAAAACAATTTCGTGTCTGTCATTATAGACAGTAATTATTGTATACCTTTCCTTCCCCACAGTTTATCTATAAATAGCAACAATCATTTCATGTATGTGACACAAACATGGAAAACGGTTAGGATTTTCAATATTCTAACAATACACATGTCTACGTAATTCCTTGGGGATATTTCCGGTGTGTAGTTCTTCAGATTTTCTTGAAACCTAAACACTTTCTGGATGGTTCCTTAAAGTATTATCAGCTAATTCAATCATGTGATGATATGGCCTCTTAGATTTATCAGTCCAGTTAGAACTTGAACAGTCTTTTCGAAGTAGAACGGTCTTCCCTACCAGTTGACTCCAGCGATCCTGCGTATGTCTTTGTCCCATCGGTCTGATGGTCTTCCTCTTGGTCTTTGCTGATATCTTGGCCTCCACACCGCTTTTGTCCTTCTTTCCTCCAAGCAAAATGTTCGGAGCATTGCCACTTCTAGGTGACCATATTCTCCAAGATGTCTGCGACCTATGTTACTGATAAGATATCGGTTGCTCTCTTTTGCCTTTTTAGTTAAAACTCAGCAGTTACCTTTCCGAAACTCTTTGGGCTGTTATAAGCTTTCCTTTTCGAGATTCACTGAGTGTCTACATGTCACTGCGGTAAGTCAGCACGGGAAGAATTCGCTAATCGTGAACTTTTTTTTTTTTTTTTTTTTTTTTTTTTTTTTTTTTTTTTACAGTTTAACGTCCCTTTTTAACAACGAGGTCTTTAGAGACGGGAAAGGATGGGGGCAAGGAATGGGAAGGAATTCGGCCATGGCCTTTTGAAGGAAGCATCCCGGCATTCACCTGGAGTGATTTGGGGAAACCATGGAAAACCCAAATCTGGATGCCCGGACGGGGATTCGAACCGCCGTCCTCCCGAATGCGAGGCCAGAACGCTATCCGTTACACCACCACGCTCGGTTAATCGTGAACTGTTTTCTTTTAAAAAAATCAATTTCATGACAGTAGAAGGTTTCCCAATAGTTTTCTATCCCAGATTGATGCAATGGATAATTTCTGGTTTTTATCTCCTCTCATGTTTACAAGCTGGCAACATAAATGAGCTCACTAACATTTTCCAGACGTATATTATTTATTTGTACTTTTCCAGCTGATTCATTTGCTAGACATCACTTCTTTTAATTTTGTATTTTATTTTCCATTTAAACTATGACCCAGCATCTAGAGGCTAAACTGGGCAGCTTTCTTCACTAAAGGCAGTATTGTAATAATAATTATGTATATAAAGCACCATGAATGCAGTAGCAACTATATCAGGAAATGAGTGACAGTTTGACCATCTACAACTTATTTATCAAAACCACAAGGATAAATGTATGTATGTGAAAAATTCTTACTAATACCACATTAACAACTACCTTCAATATGTACGTATATATATTACGTATACGTATATATATTAAGTGAATACCTTGACTGACCCACTTATGTTTGGAAACATTGTTAATTGTCTTCAAATGTCCAGATTGCCAGTCGAACAATGTGTATTCGGCTCCGCTCGGTTGAAGTGCTAAACTCAGAGACAAAATCTGTTTCTGTCTCACAGTTAAACAGTAATTAACACATTGACTGGCCTTGTATAATTGTCGGCACGGAACCAAACATTCAGAAAATCACAACTTATGCGTGACGAGATTTAAACATACCTTTCTGTTCGACAGAGACACAGTGGCAGGCGCTCAACTCTTTCTGCGAGTCCGCCGGGTTACATCTGGTGGTGGCTCTTCCGGTGAGAGAACGGGAGGAAGGTCTATGGGACCCGCGCACAGCCCTCGACTTCATCACGCACTGCGACCATCACCGGCAACAGGTGGCTGCCTGGCAGCTGGGATACGGTGAGTCGCCCACTACTTGTATCAAGCTGCACTGTTTAGTAGAATACGGAGCAGTGCTTGAGGTTTGCTGCTATCATATGTACAGAGCTGCAGCATGAGCGATGCCCGCCGCACCAGCTGGGTAAGGACGTGTTGCGGCTGCGGCACCTGTTGGACGCCTTCCCGCGATACTCAGAGTCGCCCGTCGTCGGCCCAGACGTCTTGCAGTTCAAGAACCGCCGCGACGTTGACTGGCTGAAGCACTTCCTGGAGCACGCGTCCCCAGCTCTGGGCGCCCTCACCTGGCATCCGTAAGTACACCAACACTGTCCAGTCACTTCACACCGCATAGAGGTGATCATAAACTAAGGTTACAAACCCTGCAGTGAAACGTGTATATACTACTAGCCTCGTACCCGCGACTTCGTACGCGTGGATTAAGAATTTTTTTGCCAGTATTAAATATAAAAAGTTGTTGGTAACGAAGGATTGGTCCCAAACAATATCGAGTCGGCATAATATGACAGGAAAGCTATCACTATATCATTCTACCGTCGAACCTGCCTCTTGAAGAGAATCAAATTCCAACATATTTCTGTCACTATTCGATAAGATTTCAAAATTTAGTGACTACAACTGTTAATCATACTGGAAAAAATATTCTGTGCCCTTCATACAGCTTTCCTTATAGAATTCCATCACAACGATATAGCCATATAGTCGTCAAAACGTAACAAAAAGACAGAGACTTACTTCCGTATTTATATTAGTATTACTGTGGTTCACACTCACACACTGACTGCGAACAACACCTGACGGATCATTATAACGTAAAGAAGTGTACACCTACAAAATTGCAAGACTACCTACGATTTGCCTCGCATTGCACCCCTAACTTTATAATATCTACAGTTTAACATTCAATCCAAATAACCTACGGCCCAGGCCTGACTCTTACGATGAAAAACAAGTTTTAAAAATCTTAGCCTCCAAGGAGATTTGAACCGGAGACCATGACGTTCTTAAGCAAGCTCTTTAGCCATTGAGCTGCCAGTTCACTACACGGAACCACTGTTCCACATCCAACGTGTCTGCCTATCGCCGTATTTCGAAGTTGTGAGACAACATGTGTTATTTATACAGATAATTTTTCAACCAAATGTAGACGGTATTTTTCTCCTTGTTTCAAAGGATAAGTGTGCAAAGTTTCATCGAGATCGGATGAAAACTGTGGGTTTGTATGAAGAACAAACAAACCAACAAACAAACATACATTCATCTTTATATATAAAGATTTCATACAACCAATACAGCCAACATACAATAGGTTATTTTTCGACATAGTCTCCATATCGGTTTAGGCACTTGTCGCTTCCTGGGATGAGTTTGAGTATTCCATACTAGTAAAAATCCTATCCTTGTGTGTTCAGCCGCGTTGTCGTGAAGTCTTTTTCCTCCTCGTACGAAGCGAATGGTCAGCCTTCGAGGTGCTCCTTCAAGTGAGGAAGAAGGTGAGGTCTGTGCTGTAGGGAGGGCGATGATGCCATTTTGGGTCGACCACTGCGATTCTCGTCGGTTACGTTTTCTCTACCAGCCGCAGACTTCCGACACCATTCTGCGACATGTTGACGATACATTACAGTCTCTCCAATAACCTTTACCAGCTGCCGCTGAATTTCAGCCGCGGCTACTTCTTCCGTTTATAGAAATGTAATAACTGAGCTGATTTCTATGCGAGAAAAAATTTTCCAAACCATTCGCCATTTGTGTTCATCTACAATCACCAGCAAAGCATCGCTGCCAGGCAGTATCGGCCAAGGGAGAAAACTGACGAAATGCCGTAGCAGTTAGGAAACAAGGTGTAGTGTTAAGCTGGGATGGTTTAGAGGGTCACTCTGTAGCTTATGTTTCATTCATTGAGTACGGACTGTATTTGAACTTATCGCCCTATTGTATCTTTGCTTATATACTGTATTATTACCTATGAATTATTATATTAACTTTTGAAAAAATTGTATAGCAATCTATGCACACCGAGTCGTGTTAATAAACTTATGTCGTTAAGCATCAAACGGCCTATTTCCCATTGAATATCCTGTCACGAGTGTTCAAATCTAAACCATGGTCATTCTAACAGCGCACTCGGAGTATAAAACCCAGTTTTGACTCTTGTCATATTCACTCCTGTTGAGCCTTCTCTTCAGCTATAGCTCTTCTTGCTTTCATTTTCCGTTCACAGTAGGAGGCAAACTTGTTAATCTGGTTCATATATCTGTACGTGAGGTGCCGCCTTCGTCGCTTCGATTGCACAATTGTTGTAGCGAATTTGTAATGGCTGAGGAGGTACCCAAGCAATCAGTCAGTCATGGCTCCTATGAATATGACGCCACAGGAGGCTGCGTGATTGACCAGATTAACCAACTCTGTCAAAAATCTGTTCATTCGTCTTTTCCTTCCAGTTGATATTTAACATTCCACAACACCACAAGCTTTCGTTTCTCTTCGACACCCACTGCCCATGCCTCATTCCCACACCAGCCGACACTTCCAGCACATATTTTTCTAATGTTTAAGATGCTGCTATTACAAGTAAGTAAGGATTATTACTTACATTATTGCTAATTGCACATAAAGAGGACGAGCGATGAAAGCGATTAAAGGATGCCAAAAAATATATAATCTGAAATTGGGAGGAAAGAGGTAACACATGGATTAATGGCATAAGAAAGAATATATCAGTCAGAGAATTGAATTCGACTGTCTTGGGAGAGGAGGAACGGCGTAAGAACAAGCGACGCTGGAGAGTTTAGTGGTCTCGACAGGCCATTCCAGAGGCCGTCCAAAATGAGGATGAAGATGGCGATGAACTTCAAAGTAGGTTATGCCCTTCTAGACATTTTCTTACATATCAATTTTCGCATTTTTCTTTTAAATTCTTCCCCTGCTTCTGGTATACTGTTTAGCACTACTCTAGTTTTTTCAGTCCATGACTTCCTTTTCTACAAATGAAAACATTCCCACTCGCCTATGTCTCAAGTCAGGTACTAGTTTATACTGATAGTCCTCTTCTCCAATGCTATACTACTCATAATACTTTCCCAATATCCATCTAGGCATCATGTCCACTATATGACGTATACATACTTTCCACTCTCTTTACCCAGATGTGTCTTTCAATAACTTCCACCTAATTTCCTTAATTATATCATTTACTGTGTGTGTGGTACAGTAATATACACGGACAAGAATAGCGGTCTTCCCTTCCCCCCTCTCTAACTTTTCTCTCGCTTTTCAAAGATATAACGTGGGTGAAATACCATTCCGTTATACTGAAGCAAGAACCTCCTGGCCAAGGTTTCATATCCCAGTTCACTTACTTACCTGGTGCAGCTTCTTATCACAGAAGCAGTATTTTAAAGCGTCTCCTTAACACTAATGAAGATTGTCAGCTCTGGGGTAGAAATTTTCATATTTCGTATATAAGAATTTTTGAACTACATGCAACAGTAAAACTTGTGCGCCCTCTGTTGGAACTCAAGGGAAATGCAAGAAATAAAATTCCTTATAATTGTTCTCGGCCGGCCTCGGTAGCGTAGGGGCTAGAGCAATAGCTCCGCGTGCCGAAGGTCGCCGGTTCGAATCCGGCCACGGGCATGGATGTTTAAGTGTTGTGTGTCTGTATGAATGTCCTGTCCGTCCTGTGGTGTCTATACTTACGAATCATAGACGTACTGGAGAAACTAATTCACTGGAAGAGATATAATAAACACATTGAGCTGGCTGAATGGCTTAGTTGCCGAAAGCCATTTTATAAAATAAAAAAAAATAAAAAAATTATTGTTTACAGATATCCAGCACTGTTTTGCCGACTTGTCTTCTGTCGGCTGTGTCAGTTAAAGCTATAAGCTCTCCCATTCAACATTTGTTCAGGTTCGATTTAATAGGTGAAAAACAGCGATAAAGTATGAGCATTTCTTTTATTTTGTGCTAAACACTGCACATAACTCCACTAACCGTGAACATTGAATGCTACAGTATTATCAACTCTCGCATCACCGCTCTGTCAAGTGTCTTCCAAACAAGCAACGTCCTCCAAGTACCATCTCCCACACAACATTACCTTCCATTAGCGAACAATGACACCAACTAGTCTAATATCCATTGCCCGAAAGTGATATGTTTCCAGAAAGTCAGCCAAATACTGCAAAGCAATGAGATCCCACAAATACAAATCCTGAGGCTGGCTCAAGTTCATAGATATGAAACTGATTTGTTGGATCTGTATTTCTTGGACGATTTGCTTACTAATTATTTCTATTTAGGAGTAATATGTTGAAAGGCACTGATGACCACTGGTACGATCATTGTTACAGACACTTTGTGGTGCGCGACCTGGACGCAGACCTTGACGAATACGACATTGGCGATCAGGAGGCTGAGCTGTACTTCCCTCCAGACTCACTAGCCTGGGAGAAAGAGTCCCTCATGAGGACTGTGGGACGACCAGCGGCCAGACTGCCACTCTGGCTGGGTGAGTATACCACACTACGACGAAGATTTGCCTTCTAAATAGCTCCATTTTTATTTAAAGTTGTTCACAGCGCGGAAACTTTATAATCCTTGAACTTACGGCTCTCAAGTCAACGAGAAATACTTACTTTGTTCTGGACATTGCAATGTGTGAGATATCAATTAACGCTTGTCAGCTCACCGAGTATTACGATTCAAACCTCGGTATAGCAATTCTGATTTCGGTTTTCCATTGTTTGCCTAAATCACTTCAAACCATCGCCGGGATGGTTCCTTCGTATCTGTCATAGCACACGTCACTCCCGTTCCTTGTTCACTGCCCCCTCTGGCTCTAACGATCCTGACATCAACGAGCCGTATAGTCCCAATGGTGAAAAATAAAATTCTTGCATCAGTGGCCATTGGTAACATTATTGAAGGTCTGTCATTGTAGTAGAAGGAAACGCCTTACCACCGTCAATGCATCTGGGCATAAATATCCTTTCCGTTTTTGCTTCGGGAATTCGCCTGGAGAGATCCGTAAATCATGCAAAACCGAGATCCGAATGACCAGACTAGGTTATTAGAGATGGAAACCCGTCAGTGTGTCTGTATGCGTTACAGTTCCACCGCGCAGGAGCGGAGAAGTACAACCTAGTCAAACCTAGAGCCTGGAGTACTGGTCGTCCGGATTACGGCTTTTTAGGCGTTTTTTCGACTATTACCTAGGCGAATGCTGTGATGGTCTCCAATTTTCGCCTCATAAATTACAAATTTCACAAATAACAATAAGTGAGATGTACTCTTATTGCATAGAACATAGATTACACATTTCACAGACACATGACGACACCTAATTTCCTCGATTAGCAGTCATTGGAAGACAGGAGAAGTGTGAAGAGAATGCTGTAACGTATAATGCGTATGTTGGTGATGGGGCTTCAAGGGATATTGGTCAAAGAATAGGAGTAATGCATGGAAAGGGAAACATGACCATGGCACACGCTGTCACTCGATGTCATGCACAAAGAAGTGAGAAAATTTTATTTTATGGGTGATGGTATCAGGGATTTAAATAAGTTACCAAGGGAATTTACGAAAAACGCTGAAAGAATTTAAAACTAAAATTCGCAAATTTTAAAAGTAGATGGATGAAAGAACTTAATACTCGAAGTAAATAAGGTCATAATTACAAAACAAAAAATAAGGAAGGTGTAACTAAGTGACTAAGATAATTGCAACTGGAGCATTAAATTCAATTCAATTCGAAGACAGAAGACGGAGGCACTTGAGTCTCCGTTACTAAGGCAGCCGAAAAAAATCCAGGTAGCATTAAGGAAATCTACTGTGGTTTTTTTATAAAGGAACCATCGCAGTAATCTAATGCGGCTTTTACATAAAGGAACCATTGCAGCTGTCACCTATAGTGATTTCGGGAAACCATGATAAACCGAAACCACCATGGGTGAACCAGCCATTGAATTCATGTCCTCCCAAATTCCTTCCCGTTCCTTGTCTCTGCAACGTCCTAGACGTCGAAGAGGCATAAGGACATAACAAAAAGAAAAGAAAAGAAGAAAGTTTGCCTATCACACGTATTGTATTTCTTTAATTGTGTTGTCATTGACTGGCGTAACTTCTTACTTGTATTTGTATCTGTATGATCTGAGCTGACATCTTGTGTGTGCAGCTGAAAGCCACAACGGTGAATGCAGAGGCTGGTTCCTGGACGGACTTCAGTGGGCGCACAAGCTGGGCGTCGCCGGGCGAATAGGAGCACAAGTGTTCTTCAGGCACCCTGACGTCAGAGCCCTCACTAGGCCCACACCGGTAAGTACGATCACGCTGTCCTCTCTCCAACTAACCCTTGATTAGTTTAGCATTGTTTGATGTTTTGATTCAATCGTGTAATCCAGAAGGTTTCGGTAAAAAAAAAAAAAAAAAAAAAAAAAAAAAAAAAAAACAAAAAAAAAAAAACGTAGTTAACTTTAAATCGTTCAAAAAAGTAAACACTCTACGATTGTGTTTAGATTGTATGGTCTAATGTTCTAACTGCTAAAAGTTTTCTACATGAGTGCCAATGTTGAGATTAGGCCATCTTTGTGGCGATGTTTAAAGGCTTTTGTCTCTAGGCCGATGATGACGAATCATCCAATGTTTTCGTCTTCTCCGGTATATATGGTTTCCAAATAATTATAGGCACCACAGGACGGACGATAATACACACAGCACTTAAACATACATTTACTTACTTACTGGAAAATTGGAAAGTGTATCATTGTCGAATTTTGTACACATTCTGTGGAGTATTTCTGCTGATTATACTAGAAACTTTATATTATGCGTCCCGCAATAGGCGTATTATTCTGTTGTTCACTTATCGCGATAATATGTCAACAAGCGTGTCGCATTTAGCGTGCCAACGCTCATACAAAGTATCCGGCTCTTATTTCAGACACTGTACACTCCCGTATTCACGTTCCGTAGTCAATGAATTTATGCATCAGTCAAATCACTGTCAAACTTGCAATCGGTTGTACAGGTATAACCAAATTCTGTTCTCTCCCTTTGCCCGTACAGGACTACTGGGTGTCGCTGCTGCACAAGCGGCTGGTGGGCCGCACGGTGCTGGAGGCGCGTCTGTCGTCGGGCAACAAGTCGCACGTGCACGCCTTCTGCCACTGCTCTGCGCCTGGACAGGGCGGCAGCGGCGCGGTCACGGTGTGGGCCCTCAACCTGCTGGCCACCAGGACCAGGGTCACTCTGCGGCCCGCAGCCGCCGGCGCCCGCGTCCTGCAGTACGTGCTCACCGCAGGCGGAGAGCACCCGCTACACTCCGGGTACGTTACCGCATCTCAAAGCGACACATAAAACCTCACGTCACGATCTTCATATATTCTAATCTCTGTCTTCCTCTGCAGTTCTTACCTTCAACTGTTCCCTACACTAACAAATTAACCATTCCTGCATGTCTCAAAATATGGCCTACCAGCCTGTCTCTTCTCTGTAAGACTCTTCCACAAACTTCTTTCCTCGCCCATCATTTCCAAAACACGTTTGTTTCGTACTTTATCCAACCACTTAATTTTCAGCATCCTTCTATAGCACCACCTTTCAAATACTTCAATTTTCCTTCTTTTTGGTATTGCTAAAGTCCATGATTCGCTGCCATAAAGTGCCGTGCTCCACACATGGAGTTTTAAAAAGTTATTTCTGAGTCCTAGATTAATATTAGAATCTAAAACATTTCTCTTTTTTATATATAAAAGCTGCTTTTAACATCATTCCTGCTCGGCCATCGGTTGTAATTTTATTTCCTAAGTAGCAAAATTCACTAACTTCTTCTAACGACCCTATTTTTATATTTTAGCTACTTTTATTGTTATCATTTTGCTACATTTCATCATTTTTGTCCTGCTTTGTTCTATATTTAGTACAAAATTTTTCTTAAGTATTTTGTTCATGACATTCAGTAACTCCTCAATATCCTCAACCTGTTCTGCTAACAACGCAATGTCATCAGTAAATCGTAGCTTGCTGATTTTTTCTCCTTCAACAGTTATGTCACCTTCAAATCTTTCTTTCACGTCCTTTATTGCTTCTTCTACATTCAAGAATGGGAATAATGGGAATAGACTACAACCTTGTCTCACACCCGTTTTAACTGATGCGTGTCTCTCATGATTAGGGTACGGATATTCATGACCAAAAAAATAGAGAAATATGCAGGCAAATATGATTTTAAAAATGGGTAAATATGACCTAAAATGACAATATAAGGCCGAACATTTAAATTTACCATACATCAAAACATGCTCAATTATACATCATTTATTTTATCTAGTAGTATAGCTTTCATGTAGACAGCATAATTTGCTTCCGTGCAATCGCTGCACCATTGGGAAATTAAATTTTAAATCGTTTTGTTGAAATCACTTAAATGTCAGATAATTTACTGAATATAACTCATTCATCTGTATTAAAATACTCCTCTCGAAATTCCCTTAGTAACTTCGCAGTTTCAGATAATTTTATTTTTGGCATGGTGGTAGGTATACTCTCTAATCCACTGCAGATTTAACGATGACAAGATATTTCATTGAGATATTGATTGACGCGGATCGACACAGGCATGCTTCTGCTGCGTTGTCGAGTTTAAAAGGCGGGCGGAACATTACATTCAGAGAGTGACAATAATATATAATTTTAATTTTTGACTGGTGATTTCTGACCCCAGTGAAAATTAGTTCCCCCCCCCCCCCCCCCCACCCGTATAGCAGAAGTACAGTTCTGTGAATAATTATCTTAATTTCATCTCATCTACAGTTAGTAAAATCCCGGTACTATTAAAAAAACTATCAGATTTTTCCTCAAAATTTAACAATATGACGATAAATATTATCGAAATATGACCAAAACTAGGAAAAATGGTCTGAATATGCATTTACATGCTATGTAAAAATACATTTAAATACAATCAGAAATGTTGAATCAATGTTTAACTCAGCATTTCAGCGCAAAAAGAAGGCAGGAGAAAAATATGACTTGTCCCAAAGATCCGAACGCTACTCATGATTCTCTACTTTTATTATAGCTGCTTGATTCTTATAAAGATTATATTCTTGTATCTCGGTATTTTAGTCCCGAATTCTTTAAAATTTTGAACATTTTGTCCCACCTAATATTATCAAACACTTTCTCTAAATCAACAAACGGCATAAAAGTATCTTTGTTTCTCTTGATCCCTCCTTCATGTATTAATCTTTAATTTAATTTAATTGCAATGGACCACAGGCTCCTTAAGCTGAGAATCGCTTCTCTTGAAGCGCGGTTTTTCCTAAACCCAATCTCATCATCACCTGCTATCCCTTTTACTACACTTTCCATTCTTCTGTATATTATTCTGGTCAGTAATTTTGAAGCATGTGATGTTAGACTTGTAGTGCACGTAACGATTGGCACCTTATAACGGTAATGCATCGATACTTATGATAGCAGCTATAAGGGAGCGTCCATAAACTACGTAGCTCCAGTTTGGCCTCCTGTGGTCCCCCCTCCCTCTCACGTAGCATGACGTAGCGTTTGCCTCTACCGCCTCCCCCTCCCTCCCACCCCCCGCGTGGCTCGTAGCTTTTTTTTCCTATTTTGTACTGTTTTTGCTTGTCAGACTTTCGTAAATCACATACGGAGATAATGAAATGACGAAAATAAATATTCACATGCTGTCATGTATTCTGCACCTTATTTTAACTGTGACAAATAATACGAATGAAAATCTACGTGGCTACTTAGCCCAGCGTAGCGTTCTACCCAATCCTTCCAACTAAATTCTTTTACCCATCTACTTTCGGTATTTGCGAATTTTAACTTTAAATTCCTTCAGCGTTTTTGGTAAAGGTTGTTTGTTCCAATCCCTCACACACTTACCCACAAAATAAAATTTTCCCAAATCCTTATGCATTAAATTGAGTTCTGCCTTGTGTCCATCGCCATCATTTTCCTCCCATGCACTACTTCTAATTCTTCGATTAACATACCTCCTAGCCCCATCACCAACTTAAGCCATGTACATTCACAAACACTCTCTTCACCCTTCTCCTATCTTTCAATGATTCCCAATCCAGGTCCTTTATCATATCAGTTACTGACTGGATCCCGCGGTAATTTCCATAAACAAATCTAGTTGCCCTCCTTTCCACGGACTCCGTTTCCTCTATTTCATACCCTAAATTATGGTCCCAAACTACACCACCATATTCAAACAATGATCTGACGAAAGTTTTGTAATCGAATTGCCTCAATTCTCTCGTGCTACCTCTCATCTCCGGTTAATAAAGGTTTTTATAATTTTTTTCCGCCATCTGCCCAATGTGCTCTGCCCAGTTGAGTTTAATATCAAATCTTCTGCCAAGATATTTACACTTCAAGCCTATAATAAACTATACTGTCCCCTAATCACAAACTGCTTTTAGTTTTTTACCTGTGTACCTAATAAGCTGACTCTTCCTGACATTTATCTTCATTCCCCTGTCATACCCAGTTAGACATTCTATATATCTCACCCTGTTTCTCTCGTTTTGAGCATATTATTAACCATTATGTCATCTGAAAGCAACCAAAATTCTGACTGTAAACCATCAACACAATCATTCATTAGAATGATGAATAGCAATTACCGCAATAGACTACCTTGTGGCACTATCATACTCTCTTTCACCTATTTTGATAATGCATTTCCTACTCTAATGCTTTGCTATTTGCCTTTTAAGAATTCCTCTACACATCAAGTCACTTTTACACCCACTCCAATAGTTTTCAACTTTCGTAAAATCATTTTATGCTCATTCTGTAAAATGTCTTAAAAGCTCTGGTGATACACTAGCTGTTTGCCCTTCGTCCGAAATGTCTTGCATATAGCCCAACATCTGAGATTCATATGAATATCCTTGCCTAAAGTCATGTTGTCGATTTGCAAACCGGTTTCTTTCCTTACAGATATTTATGATGTAACTGCATATTATTCTCTCCATCATTTTGACGATCACTGATATCAAACTAATCGGCCCATAATTTTAAATCATATTTGTCGTCTCTCCTTTATAAACCGGTACTACGTACTATCGCTCTTTTCCAGTCCTCTGATAAGCAGGAAGACACCACCATACTCATTCTAAATTATTTTTGAAGGTAAAGTACAATATCGTATCCCGCTATCTTTAATACATCTTTGGTAATGTTATCTACAAGGGCCCTTTTGCGTTTTTGTATCTTTCTTAGTTTCATAATTTCCTGAGGATCTATTTCAAATTTTGTAGTTTCCTCATTTCAACTTATGGTGACGCTTGTCTGATGTCTTCCCTCTCATCCCAGGGTGCATGGTTAATGGTTTCGTTAAACTAGTCACTCAGTATGTCTGCCATTTCCAAATCCTCAGTAACTTCTTCGTTTTTATCCACAATTGTCTGAATATCTTTCCGTTTTCTGACATAGTCCTACAAATTTCTAGATACACCGTTCAGAGGTCCTTGTGGGCTAATAATATTCTCCATAAACCTATCTTTAGGTTCCCTTTTTGCTGTTATTAATTGTTTGTTTAGTTGTTTTAAATATTCCTTACTGCCTTGCTGGCTCTTAACCCCGTAATGTTCTCACTACCCACTTTAACCTCCTCACCTCCCTACTGTAGTATGCAGGAACCGTAATTGTCTTGAAATAAATATTACCTAAACCTTTTTTTTTTTTTTGTTTTCTTGAACTCTGCCCACTTCGCCACCACTGTGTTCGTCCCAACCTTCCATTTGCTGAATCTTCTGAAATATTTCAGCAAGTTTTGTTATTCTCTATATCGCTCTGATCGACCTCAAGTAAATTAAGTGAAAATCCTTAAAACTTGCTTCCTCACAGCACGTTCAATTGGGTCTCCTTTCAGGTGTCATGCATGCTTCATTCATTTTTTATTATTAATTCATATAATTGTGATGGAGCGCACGCTCCGGTGTCAATCTCTCTACACACCCATTTTCCTCCTTTCCTCTTCCCACCTACTTTTGACCTCTACTAATTTAAACTTTAAATTCTTTCAGTGTTTTTGGTAGATTATTCGTCATTTCTCTTGTGTGAGTGGAAACTTTCCCGTCGTAACCTTATGTTTTTACGACGCTATCCGGTTGAACTCCTGATTACGTTTCATCGTTTCCCTTGGTAATTTTTTTTCCAGTCCCTTATACCCTTCACTACAAAAGAAAAATTTTCCCACACAATTATGCCTGAAATCAAGTGCAAGCTTGTTTGTGGTCATAGTCATCTTTACCCTTCCACGCATCTCTCTCAATTCTCCCACTATATCTTTCCATGTACCATCACCAATATATGCCTTGTACATTCCCATGACTCCCATCACCCTCCTTATATCTTCCAAAGAATCCCATTCCAGCTCCTTTATTATACTAGTTACTGATTGTGTTCTGCGCTAATTTCCAAAGACAAATCTGCACCCCCTAAACTCCTATATTTGATACCCAAAATGTGAGTCCCATACTACACCTCTATATTCAAGCAGTGGTCCAACCAATGTTTTTTAACCCAGTTCCCTTACTTCTCTAGTACACCCTCTCATCACTCTGTCCAACAGGTGAAGGATTTTGAACCCTTCTCCTACCATATGTCCGATGTGTCCTGCCCAATTAAATCTGCTATCAAATGTTATGTCACATTTAGAGTCTTTATAATCATTATCAACCTTTAGCATTTTATTTGTGTACCTAATAAGCTCGCTCTTCTTTGTATTTAGCTTCATCCCATGTTAATTTATTTAATTTAATTGCAATGGAGCACATGCTCCGGTGGCAATTTCCCTACACACCCAACTTCCCGCTATCCTTTACTCACCTACATTTGCCCTCTACAAATTTTAACTTTAAATTCTTTTAACGTTTTCGGTAAGTTATTCATCATTCCCCTTGGTAACTCATTCCAATCCCTGACACCCTTACCTAAAAAAGAAAATCTTCCCATACCCTTGTGCCTGAAATCAAGTGCCAGCTTGTGGTCATGGTCATCTTTTCCCTTCGATGAACTACTTTTCATACCTACTGCAATTCCTATCTAGATCACCCTGCAGCTTTTTACAGTCTTCTGTTGTTTTAATCCTTTTATATAACGTTATGTCATCTGTAAACATCTAACTTCTGACAGTAAACCATTAACACAATCATTCATTAGAATAACAAATAACAATGGTCCCAATACACTACCCTGTCGGACTCCCATGTTCACTCCTACTTCTTTTGATACTGCATTTCCTACCCTAACTTTTTGCTTTCTACCTGTTAGGAATTCTTCTACCCAGAAAATCACCTTTTTATCAACTCAAATAGTTTTTATCTTATTTAGCTCCATTTTATGGATCACTCTGTCAAAATGCTTTGAAAGATGCAGAGCTACGCCATCAATTTTACCTCCCCTGTACATTTCATTAAAAATATCTTGAATATGGCCTACTAACTGAAATTTGCATGAATATCCTTGCCTAAAGACATGTTGCCAACTTAAAAACTACTTACGTTCCTCACAGACACGTCTAATATGGTTGCATGTTAATCTCTCCATTAATTTTCCTACCACTGATGTCAAGCTGAATTGTAAATAAAATTGGCTTTATAAACCATTCTCACTCTAGAAAGTGTTTCAAATAGTTCCATTAAGTTCGAAAAAATCGTTAGGGTTAACCATGTTACAAATCTTGTACTATTATGTTTGAAATATTCTAACAATAAAGATCTGATGGGCATGCAAGTAAAATCAGGTACTCCGAATGCTTCTTGAGGCCATAACAACATTCTTGTAGTGAAAATTTTGACATATGAAGGTATTCCCAGATCTATACAAATACACATTCAACTTCTTTTGTAGATTACTGTTAATAATACTTTTCAGTTATTCGTAGTTGTTCTGAACAGTATAATGCATCGTACTCGTCTAAATCTATCTTCAACGGCCATTATTTGACCTTCCTACCTATGAAACTTGTCTACAACATCATCTTCCATTTTGTTTGATCTCTGTAAGTCTCTTTCTCAGCTGTAGATTTCATTTAGTTGCCCTCTGTACCCTTCTGCACCTTTGTTTCCAAACAGAGCTCATCCCATTCCTCTTCCACTATGTAGCGAGTGCTGTTTTATTCACTCTTCTCTCTCCATCATCGTTGTGTGTCCAATTTAATGTGATCTATTATTCTTTCAATTATCAACTTTAAAACAATCAGAGATATGATCCGTTTTCGAGGTCGACGAAAGTCATTTCTCATTTAGCTACCTCTGATTAATAAACGTCATTCCTTCCATATGCTCGCTGCTTCAAAAATTTATTATTACCTTTTATCTTACAGATTTTTGGTAATATTGAAATAATATGAAGTTCTAATCACTACCCCCTTTCACGAAAAGGACTTTCCTCATCACTAACCGTGTATCATTAATAATAGTAGGCCTAAAATGCATCCTTGAGGGTGAGGATTTTCGCCCTAGAGTATTGATAATCCTGTGCTAACAGCTTGTTGTGTTGTTGTCTAGAGTGACTCTGCTGAACGGAGAGGTCCTGGCGCTTCGTGCGGATGGTTCGCTGCCAGAGCTGGTACCCCGAGAACGCACCCTGGGCCGCACCTCTTCAGTGATCCTACCAGCCCGATCCGTCGCCTTCTGGGTACTTCCTGACGCCGAGGCGAAGGTCTGCGGAAACTATGCAGCCGCAGTGGACGCTGACATAGACGACATGGAGGGGATCGGAGATAAGGCTTACAACCATATAGACGACTACGACGACCTGTACGGCGCCAAATACTCAGCGCACGATGACTACCACGGAGGGCCTAGGGACAAGCGCAGACTGTCAGCTAGGCATACCGAGGAGGGTGCGGAAGAGCACCGAACAGGAGCGGCGAAAAACGGCAGGCACTCGGAGCGCAGACGACATGCCAAGGAGAGAACCGAGGTAGCGCGCAAGAAAACACCACCATCCGGCAGCCTCCGCAAGAAGGCGTGGATCAGGGAGAGGATGCGTGAGCAGTTGCACAAGCAGTACCAAGAGGAGCAGCTGGAGAGGCAGCGCCAGGCTGAGAAGGCAGAGCATGCGGATAAAACTCACGCGTACGAGCACCCGCACCAAGATACGATCGACCACGAAGCGCCGCCGCATCCGAGCGATTTTACGGACGAGGATCGCTTGGAACGTAGACACCGCAGTCCACCCAGATATCAGGACGACTTGTCACTGTCCTCAGAGGAGCGGTTACACAGAAGGAAGAGCGATGCACCATTCAGTATCCGCGATGATGAGTACGACTCTCACTACACGGACGACACGCATCCTCCCCCCACACCTGCACCACACAAGTTAAAGGCGAAGAAGCAGAGACAAGCCGACAAGAAAGACGCTCTGAGAGCCAAAGAAAGGGGAACATCGCGTAGGGCAAACGAATACTACAACGAAGACATGCGAGGTACGGGAAAGCAGAAATTTTACCACCACAAGGATACTGTAGATAATAGTCGACGAAAGGCGCCAAGCTGGAAGGAGTCGGTGGAGTTCGACGAGGATGAAAGGGATATGAGAATGAAGACCCGCCGGAAATACGAGGACGCTTACGAGGATGGTCGCATGAAAACTGATGAGAGTGAAAAGCAGCAGCGGACATCGACCAAGAAGCCAAAATTCAAATTTCAGCCTTTTGGTGACTACGCCGATGACGCCCTGTCACATGTAGTGGATGCTCATCGAACAGCGACTTCACCCGAACCATCAGTTGAAGGCACCCATCAAGGAAAAGAAGACGCCCGACGAAATGCTCAAGCCATGTACACATACCCAGAATATATCTTCAAGAAAGACCCGACCGGCGATATACATATCGTTAAGCCGGAACATGATAAACACGGCGAAGGGTCTTCCAGTAAGAATAACCACTCTTCTATCTCAGAAGCAGATTCCTCAACCGCACAACCATTGAAGTCAGAGAAGTCAAAACATGCCCGTCCCGCCACTTCGAAAGAAGAAACCGCACATAAATCCTCCGGAGAACAGCTGACACTAGTAAAAGTCCTGGAAAGCTCCTCGGAAGAGGATTCTGGTGAGCCGAAAAAGCGAGTGGCTCGCTTTGTTCAGGAGACTGGACCTATTATTATTCCTGGTCTAAGCGGTGAAGTCCCTGAGACTCCCGCTAATAAGGTCAAAGCAGGAATCAGGAAAAAGAAAGATGATCATAGCAAGACACACAGGAGTAAAAGGAAATACAAGGAACCTAGCAGGTTCGTCAGGAGGAAGGAGGAATCTCAAGCAGCTGCGCAGACTATTCCGCACGACCCAAACTGGAGCGTCAGTTATGAAGATGCCGACCACTTGTTTGGTGTAATGTCGCACAAACAACACCATCATGAAGATGACTACAGCTTCCCATCAGGAGACGTTTATCTGAGAGATGGCAGCTCCTCAGAAGAGAAGAACAAAGACTACGACTACGTGGATTCAGACATCGGGTCGGTGGAAGAGACGATAGAGGACACAAGTAAAGGTGAGAAAGGCGAAAATCTCTTGGATTACCACGGACCAGGACACTACTTCGAGAATGTTCGAGTCAGCAAGCCAAGGACAAGCAAATACGCTACTGCTGACGAACTCTGGGAAGCCGAAGGAATCAACGATAAGAATGATTCTCATGACTTAGCAGCAGAGGAGAAAGATGTATCAAAGATAATCCGTGACCCTGGACCGCCAGAAGAACAAGACCGCCTAGTTAAGAACACGACGGCGAAGATACTCGAGACCTACTTCGAGAAGACCAAACAGCTGAGCAGAGAGGATGAGATGGAGGAAGAGTATAGGAAGCAGAAAACTGGCAAAAGAGATCCAGATCCCACGGTGAATGATAGTTTGCACGATGAGGTAGACGTACAAGGCGACTTGGTATACGACAACCATTACGACATCAAAGGTCCAGTCGCAGCTCGTTACCCAAATGTCGAGTACGGAGATTACGGGAGGCATCGAAAAGGTAGAGATACAGCAGCGAAGAAAATGGAGTCGAAAGAGGCATCACTTGAGAGAGTTAAAGCCATACAGAAGAGGGAAGCCAAAGATACGGACTCCCTGGAGGCAAAAGAAATCAAGGGCAAAAAACACAATCTCACATCTTCCCCGAATATTGAAAATCAAGTCTATGAAAAACTAGCGTACGATGAAGACACAAATGCTGAAGAAAAAATAATGCATATGGTTGATCAGCTAGTAGATACGATCAATGATTACAACGTAAGACATAAGAATAAATCAGATTTTCAGGAAACTGAAAAACGAGGCCAATTATTTTCTGACGTAGGGCATAATTTACTCTCAGAGCCTTTAACTCATCCACGCGATGCAAAAGATGATAAGCCAAGGAACAAGAGCAAATATAATTGGAAGAATGTGACTCAGAAGAGGGAAGACAAGGGTGAATCTGAAATACAGCGAAGTGGCCTGGGAACGGAGCATCCTGGAGTAGTTACGGAGAGAACGGCAAGAAATTCTTATGCGCATTCGCACCACGAGTCTACTGTCGATAAACCACTCATGAAACGCGAAAAAACTGCTCACCAACGGCGTAAGAGGGAAATCGATAACTCGAAATTTCTTAAAGAAGCAAACGTGAACTCACTTTTTGATGATAAACCAAAATCAGAAAAGACTGTCAAAAAGGAATTACGGTATTCAGATTATGGAATTGAAATGAAGCCGCCACATACATCAGTGTACAAATATTTCGATTATAGAAGAGGGAATGTGAAAAATAAGAAAGAAATGTCTGAAGGAGATGACCTGAAACATGAAGATAGTCAGACAGTAGCCACCAACAAAATACAACACTTCACTACCACAGAAAGTGTCTACAATCAAGTTAAAACATCTTCAACCGGGTCACCAACTAGTGCCTTGAAAGAAGTTCAACCGATAGGACATAGCAAGTCTACCGATGAAAATAGTAAGTTAGGCACAGGAGTCAGGCGCAAACGGTTTGCAGAGCAATACGAAATTTTAGGCGAAAATGTTTATGGCGATGGTGCATTTCGAGGCTTAGGTGGCACTCTCAATTTCATCAACGATCAAGAAGGACCTCAGTTGAAATTTTCACCTGAGTATGGAGCTTTGGATACTTATCAAGATCATTTTACAGGATATACTGGCCACGATTCAGCTGGTTCGCCTTACACCATAGAAGATTTCTTGGATGAAAGTTCAGAAAGCGTGGAGTATCCTCAAGCAATGGAAATGAAATCTCGTCTGTTCCCTGAAGACAAACCAAGTGAACCAGAGTCCTTATTTTCGGGATCATTTATTAGCGACATTCAAGCACAGGCAACTCCTGGTTCAGATCTGAAAAAGTGGGAAACCAACAAAGATAACACTTTGCCAGATCGATTCCGAGAACTGCAGTTACCAGTATTTCAAGAAAATCTAGGGGAAGGAAGAACGATAGTTTCTGAAGACCCTGAATCTTTCGAAAGTGGTGAAGACTTTATTTTCTTTCCTGAAGCCAAACCTTTTGAAATGCACGATGAAAGTGTGATTTATCTTCCCACGAAACTGAATGGTAATGACAGATATCATTATGACTTTGTATCAGGTGGTGATAAACGAATACTTGTCGATCACGACAGAACTTTCGTACCCGAGCATAAACCATTTGCCGCAATGATAGCTGGAGACATTGAAGGAGAAGGCTGGGAAGACACTGATTTGGATTCAGATGTAGAAGAGTTTCACATAGTGGGCGGAGACAAAGAGACGCAGGATGAGCTAGACAGAATACTGGGAGGAGCCACACGTATCGTCATGCCTAAGCGGAGTCCGAAGCAGATGTCAATACCTTTTTCTACAGGAGAACTTTTTGAGAACGGGCAAGCCACTTATCCCCAACGGATGAAGCGCTCAATCGAAGAAATAGACTCAAACATGATACCTATGGAAGTTTCAAGACCCATTAAGTCAGGAGGACAAGCAGAAGAAGAGATAGCAAAGAAGATACCATATAAATTAGATTCGCGATTGTGGTACAAACACAAAGCTCTTTCTGACGATGCTGAAGATGAAATGCTGCTAAATGGAACTTTGGTGGCGAAAGAGCTGGATGGCAAGGACAACCACGTGCACCGCAAACACAGGGAACATAAGAAGAAGCCAATAGTCCAGCAATCGAGACAAGGTGAAGGCAGTGAGATGGAAACCTCGGAAAGCACTGTCCAACCTGCGGTCTCTGTGCAACCACAGCAGAGCACAGTAGCAAGCAGTGGGCAGGACGGTGGTGAATATAGTGGGACCTCGGAGTCGCCGGCGCAGAGTACAGAGGCTGGCACCAGTGACCAACCACCCAGTGAGAAGGACATCGGCTTCTTCCAAAATATCCTCAGGAAGATCAGCGCCACCTACGGTATGGTGCGCTCGTGGATGTTCCCCAGAAGGAACAACTGACAACTTGCAGTCGCGTTACAACACTCCGCTCATTGTAATGTAGGCTGGGGAACTATATTTGTATTTTTATACATGTGTGTTTTAAGTTAACATTATCTGTTCCACGTTAAGTATTATGTGGTTTCATGACGTACTTTGTGTATATAAAATCATTCACTTTACCTTTGTATTCGAAGAATCGATTACATTTATTACTTAATTTATGTTAAGTTTGCATGTAGAAACTTTTATTACATTTATAATAAAAGATTTACAGTATGATTTTGCCTTATTTAAAATAATTATGAAAATATTGATGTGCCTAATCCAACTAATGTGCACTATTGGTTTCGTAACAAATATATATATATATATTGATTCAAATAGAGATTACCGTATTACATTTGACTTTAGATTTAATTACAAACGACAAATTGAAAGAAGTAAACTACAGCACTATTCATATCAGTCTACATGAAGGAACCTTATCAGATAAATATATCATCAAATGAATGTATAATACGAATTTTATTAACTATCAATTATTGCTCCATTTTTTAAACTGTGTTAAGATTTATAAACTTTTGTCGTTTTCAGTTAAATGGCATTTAACTCTTCCTGAATTAGATTAGTTTAATTAATTTAATTTCGTAATTTAATTGCATTGGAGTATATGCTCCGGTTGATATTTTTTTCCAGATCTATTTTTCCATTTCTTGGGGGGTTTTTTTTAGTATTTTTCTTTAAAAAAGATCTTAAATTATTTGAGGTAATTAAGCCACACTCCTTCTATTACCAATCACGTATTTTAATTTTATATTCTTTTTTTTTTTTTTGTAAATTTCTCAGCACTTTCCTTGGCAATTTATCCCAGTCTCTGAGTCCATGATATACAGAAGAAAATTTTCCCACTCCGTTAAGCCTCAAATTGAGTGCCAGCTTGTGGTCATGGTCATCTTTATCCTTCCATGCACAAGTTCTAATTCTTCTACAAATATTCATCCAAGCGTCATCACCTTATGTGCCTTGTACACTTTTCACTCTCCTCCTGCCTTCAAATGACTCCCAGTCCAGCTCCTTTGCCATGTCAGTTACTGATTGTGTTCTGAGATGGTTTCTGCCAGCAAATCAAGCTATCCTCCGTTACTCCCCCTCCAACTCCTGAATTTGATACAAAAAATGTGAGTCCCCTATTGCATCAGCATATTCAAGCAACGGTCTGACCATAGTTTTGTAACCTAGTTCCTCCACTTGTCTGGTACATCCCCTCATCATCCTCTCCAGTAAATAAAGGAGTTGAAACTTTACCTGCCACTTGCCAAACTGAGTTTAATATCCTTTGTAATACCAAGCAATTTACACTACAGGCAATTCAACAAGCAATTTCTTCCACAACAAATAATAATAAACAACTTGTGGCTTTTTATCTGTGTGTCTAATAAGTTGGCTTCTCTTCGCATTTATCTCCATTCCATGATGACCTATCCAGCTGTACATCCTGTACAGATCGCCCTGCAGCTGTTCAGTTCTCTTCCATATTATAAACCTACCGTTATGCCATCCGCAAACACCCTAAATTCTGAATGCAAATCATTAACACAATCATTTATTAGAATTATGAATTTCAATGTTCCCAATATACAGCAAGTCTCCAGGGTCAATCTAAATAATATTACAAGGTAAAGTATAATGTCGGTTTACAGCAATCTTTAATATGTCATACACACGGGCCGATTCATACTTTTTTGGCTTTCTTAGAGCTTTCATAATATCCACAGGATTTATTTCAAACTTTTAGCCTGGTTATTTCTACTCATTTTGACAGGCTCCTCATCTGATTTACATCCTCCCGTTGCTGAGTAATAGTATGCAATAGTCTCATTAAATCGGTTACTTAATATCTTGTTTTTGCCGGTTATACCTTTCCTTTTTTTTAACTACTTAACGTCTCTTAACAGCGAGGTCTTTAGAGACGGGAAAGGATGGGGGGCAAGGAATGGGAAGGAATTCGGCCATGGCCTTTTGAATGAAGCATCCCGGCATTTGCCTGGAGTGAGTTGGGAAACCATGGTTATACTGTCTACGACTTTCAATAATACTGGGTCGCTGAATAAATGACATATACTCTGCAGATGACTCAAACTACGAGGGTCTTTCAAATTTAAATTATTATTTATTGAAAACGTAATGTAAAAATTGCTCTTTTGAGGTTCACGAAATCAGTGGCACTATATTCTTATGGTAAGCGTAAATATTGACGAAATAAGTATGAAAGGTTTTCTGTTCGTCTAAGATTTATTCCTCGAATGAAGTAAACAAAAAAGTGATATCACACGAACAACTGCAAAGCTTAATCTTAAAGAGGGTGGATTAATATGATCCGTGAGCCAATAATATTCACATATAATGGTATGGTCAAGAATGAGGCAGTGTTTGTAGTGCTATTCATCTATCAAGTTGGCTATCATGTAAAAGTAGTGCATTATCTTTGTGCAACTTATTGGCATGGAATAAAGTTCTGGCAATCTACGTAGAATATCTCAATATCAGCCACCAATTTGCGCACTGATGAATGAACGGAATTTACGTAATATTTGTTTGCAGTATAGCCTCCCAAATTTCCCGTTACTGTTAGTAATATTAACTCTGAAATAAATACTGTCTCACCTTTACTAATTTTCAAAAAATTATTGGCCTCTAACAATGATCTATTATGCACCCAGATCAGATTTTTCAGTTTATACAATACAATTGTTACAGTCTTAAACAGATCATGAGCCACATCTTCGATAACGAATAGTAAGCTCAAAAAAGTCGCAAATTATTTGAATTATCAAAATGGATTAATCCATTGTTAAAAGGAACAAATAAGATATTTGCGATACAGTTACAACTGCTTGAACTATTCCAAATTATTTTAACAATACATTACACAATATATACAGTACAATATAATTTTTAAAACAATTATCAACATAGTGAGAGCGAGAAGGAAATTAACCTTATTTTGCACTAACTTTGTCTTTCAATCTTGTTAACCAAGGCTTTACATTAACAATTGTTCAAAATTTTAAATTTTTAGTTTTGATTCTAAAATAAAGAGGCATAGCAGTTGTAATTTTTGGCTGCTTATAAAATTTTAACTGAAGTTGGAATTGAAACCTTCAGTGGCACCAGTTGTGTCTGTCGAGGCATCCAAACCCTAAGTTGTCACTCCACAGAAACATATATGTTGACTGTCTCCTTATTAGGTCTAATTCAGACAATAGTTTCATAATATTATTATGTCAGTGGAGAAAGTTTATTTACGGTAATGCTAAAAGTTTCTATTAATTGTCTCGCTATCAGTGTTCACGTCTATGCGTTACAAAGTCATATTACGCTGCAGTCAGTCACTAACCCATTGCTTACCTCACCAAAAAAACAGGAGAGCTGAAGGTGTTCCAGACCATCCTGTTACTTTCACAATCGTAAACTACATCCAAAAACTCATCAGCACCACGTGGATTTAGAATCCAATATGAAACCTCTGCGTAAAATGAAGAAATGAAATCATCAATAATTATACTGTCATGCCTTAGCCTTGGTAAAATAATACAGAAATAAAATAGAGTCCTCTCTTGGTTTTGATCTCTGAGAAATAGAAAAGAATTGAATAGAAAATAATTGAATTTCTTCCTAGGCGTATTGAATTAGATTTAATGGAATGGGAAAATGTAGACATCTTTAGTTATGCAAAACGCTTTCGATAATTTTTCATTCTCTCCAGTAAGAATTTAGTTGATTTGTTGCTGGTAAGTGCAGAGTATACATTTGGACGAAAGAACTGTAAAAAGAAAAAACTCTTCTTGACCCTTAATATTGGGAAAAGATGATGACGAAGAAGAAGAAGACTGAAGATAGTAAGAAATTAAGCTCAGGTAAGTGACCTTACTCAAGGATATTTTACCTGCGTTGAAGGGATTTTCAATATGTCTGTTAGTTATGTTTCGATTCAACTAACTTTTATGTTTCCAACACCTCGATACCACCTAAACAGATATTTTTGTCGGATGCAGCTTTATTTAAACTCCAGCTGAAAATGGCCATTCGCGGTGACCTGGAAGACTCTGGTTGTCTTGGAGAGAGTTGTCCCTCCACGCCAACTGTCGTGTCGTGTGAAATTTAACTAATTAATTTAACCCGCTGCATTCACCAATGACGAAAGTGTGTGTTTAAATGTTTGTTTTCATTGCTGTGGAAGGTGTGTTGTTTGTGGTTTGAATGATCGAAGTGAGAGGGTGAAACCGGCTGCCAGCCAATGTAAGACCGTTCTTCCGTTCTGGCCTCGCATTCGGGAGGACGCCGATTCGAATCCCCGTCCAGGCATCCAGATTTGGGCTTTCCATGGTCTCCCCAAAACGAATGCCGGGATGCTTACTTCAAAATGCCATGGCCGAATTCCTTCCCATTCCTTGTTCCCAGCCCCATCCCGTCGCTAATGATCTCGACGTCGACAAAGCGTAAAACCATAAGTAAAAAAAAAATGACCCCAAACGATGGACTAATCACCGTTAACAATGTACTATGTACGCACTGTGGAGATGTTTTGAATGTTGCTGATGATTTTGGTGCACAGTCTGGTGAGCAGGAATCATGCGCCAACACCTTTCGTATGCTCCCATATGATGAAAATTTCTTCCAGCACCAGTGCTTAAACCAGCTTCCTCGTGTAAAGCACCGGACATTATCATGGTGCCGCAACCACCTGATCCATAACATAACCTGAAAATCCTTTCATTCACCTTTTTAATGTAGAATTATCACCCACTGTAATGAAAAATGTCAATAGACATAAATGAAATAAATTTCCCAAGATTTCTTAAAGCTACTCTTGACTATCAATTTTTATCTAATTTTATTATTTTCGGATATTATTAAGCGCTTACACTGAGCCAGTTACGATGAGCAACTTTCAATTCTCCTGATATCTTTTGAAGTAATTTCGGTAATGTGCCTATTAGCATAAAAAAAGGATTACCGTAATTCCGCAATTAAATGACCAGGTCTACGGTTTCATCCGATTCGGTTTTGGTGATTGCATTTTGTGACCTCGTATGTTTTCATATATTTTTGATTCGATAAAAGATAATGAATTCAGATGAAATTTCAAGATAGTGTGTGCCTAGATGAAGTAAATAACACTGCTGAGTTTGTAGATAAAACAAAAGTTACTATTCCTTATCCTGGTTTAAAGGCAGTTTTTGTTGGTTTTGAATTACTACAGATTTTAAGGAGATATCATGCTTTATCGGTTTCCTCTCACCGGATCTGATGAGTTAAGAGGTTTCAGAGGACGCGCGTTCAAATCCTCGTCCAGCCATCTAGATTTCCGTTTTCCACGGTGTCCAGAAATTATTCCAGGCGAATGCTGGTATGTCTCCTTCAGAATGTCAAGGCCAAATTCCTTTCCATTACCTTGCCCCAAGTCTTTCTCGCTTCTAATGACCACAACGACAATGAAGCGGAAAATCCGAAATGTGGTTTCCTGTCGTGTTTCAAATATGAATAAACGTCAGTGCAGTTAATTGTGTTTAAGGCCCAAGTCCTCTTTAAGCATTTATTTGTTTCAGTTATTAACTTTGCATTTAATACAGGTAATTAGAAAGACTCGTCTTTCAATTGGTAGGTCTGGTTCACGTAATAACAGAGTGAACTAATTTACCACAGAAGTTGCGTATGGAGTTTTACGTCAGAGACTACTTTGCGTATATACGCACAAATGAATCACTTGCAGATGCAAATAAATGGATGTTATGGTGCGTTCTGACCGTCTTATTGCGATATTCCGATACAGTACCTAAATTTAAGCTGCAGTATTTGAACGGCGATGGACTTGCCCGAAGTTGAGAGCTTGATGGATTTGCGTGGTACGCAGAATGGATGCTGCAAGAACACCTGCAAAACTGTATGAGCGTAGTGGGAGAGCGATAAAGATCGGGCCTCGCATTCAGGAGGACGCGGCTTCAAATCCACACCCGGCCATCCAGATTTCGGTTTTCAATGGTTTCCCGAAATTATTCCAGACAAATGCTGGGATGATTCCTTGAAACGGTCATGGCAAAATTTATTCCCGTTCCTTGCTCCCAGTCTCTCCCGGCACTAATTACGTTGATCACAACTTAAGAACAATGCAAAAAAAAAAAGATCAGCAGTTGTGCAATTGTAGAGTGGTACACCCAGAGGCCGATCACGGTTGGAAGAGAAATTGAACACACAGGACAAAACTGGGACAGAAGTGCGAGGACCGAAGCTGAGGTAGAGTCTTCATTTTATCTTCGAGTAGCTGGAACGACATTGAATAGAGAGATAAAGGGTTTCGATGAAAGGATTCTCCGGCCGAAGGAAATAGTTTCCATGCTTTCCAAATGTCACCGCATCATAGTGATAAAAAAAAGACGTTCTTCGACCTTCGAACTGGACTGAGATTTGTTAACACGTTCTACTAAAATCATCATGTGAAATATATCTCAGTTTAGGTCAGACTACATTTAGCGCTGCACACTCTTTTATGAGTTTCCAAAACAGCATAATGAATGTATGCACACAGTTAGTTTCTTGCTTGAATGCGTTCAAAATGTCTAATGGATTAAGGACTATATCATCTATAAACAATCACAAATGCTATTTCTTTTATTTGAAGAGTTTTACACGATGCTTCTACTGCATGGCATTTTTTTAAATTTTTTTTTCTTATGGTTTTAGGCCTCGTCTACTTCGAGGTCATTAGAGGTGGAAAAGGGACAAGGAACGGGAATTAATTTGACCATGGCCTTTTGAAGGAAGCATCCCGGCATTCACCTGGAATGATTTGGGGAAACCATGGAAAACACAAATCTGGATGCCCGGATGGGGATTCAAACCGGCGTCCTCCCGAATGCGAGGGCAGAGCGTTACCACTCAATCACCACACTCGGTGGTAGTACAGCAACAGAATAGATTCTGACTATATACTTTTCAAATGAAACACGATGTGTAGACTACTTTTTAGTTACTTAACTGAAAGAGTTAAGACGTAAACTATAGGCAAGTTACACTGGAGCTGTAGTTTTTTAACTCACAAACTGCGGGAATCGAATTATCTGACTCAATAAACAAACGGTTTGATGAATGAGATTAATATCCAAATTGGTTATACGACACTGGTATCACAAAAATTCAACCACTTTTTTGTAAGAAATACGAGTATATTTCCTTAGCAAACGGTATGTATTTTTAAAGTTTTTCTTACCAGTAATGTGATGCTTTATATGTACTTACCTTTTTCGAGACCAACGGTAGCGCAACACTTGTGTGTTCACGGCACTCACCCTATTTAGAAAAGTGGTGCACACTCAAAGCAACCTAATTTAGAGGCTCTCGCTTGTCGTTCGTTAGGTAAACAACTGTTTGCTTGTTTACGCTCAGTTGCCGTAGTCCTTCAGTAAAGAGAACCAGTCAGATTTGAGTGACTTCCGCTGTATACAAAAGAAATACTTCTTTCATTGCACGTGTTCTCATAGTTTCCAAATGGTACCAATTATGGCTACTTTCAAAAGTTTTTCCAATATCTGTCCAGGATGTATTGTAAACAACGGAAGCGGAAACGACTGGACAACTAGAATTTGCATTCATCAGAAAAATGTATGAGAGAAGCAGTATCCAATCTTGAAGTCTGAAACATTAATCGTCTTCATAAATACCCCCCTCCTCCTCCCCAATATTTTCAGGAGACGTGGGGAACTTATGATCTATTCTAGGTGAATGTAGTGGTTATTAAAGAAAAACCGGACCAGTTGCGAATTGGAAAGTTTCCATCATTTTGAGGCAAATGTTAAGCTGAAGCTCATTCGCTACTCTCATTCATACACATGCTGTATGTCAGTTACTAAAACTCAATGTATGCGACAAAATGTTCACATTTGTTCACGAGGGTCCTTACACGAACCCACCAGAACATACTTCTTGTGCCTAATTTGTTTATGAAAAAAAAGAATAAATTCTGATAAGTCCTGAAAGGGCAAAGGAACTTTTAACTGGCATTGCTTCATCGGGATAAAATATGAACCCAACCTGGAATAAGACTCGTTTATTTTTAGCAACGGTGAAAAGCTGATTTTTATAAATTTGTTACGAACGTAATCTACCTTAGTATCTAAAGCTGATTCTAATATGTTCTTAAGCCACAATACCTTTAGTGTCGTTTTTAGATGTTTTCACTTAATAAATATACAAGTCACTCAGAAATACCATTTCTTCTGTGGAAGTAAAAGCCCATATTCACCGTAAAATTTTATGAGCGAAATTCTAACATTTTTAACCTGATACAATAATAATTTTAACAGGCTTCACATCATTCAAAGACGCCAAGTTATTTCAGCAAAAATAAACAATCATTTAGCACAGTATTATTACTAAAATATAATGGATTTGTACACATGATACTAAAGAGCATACATCTCAATTACATGACCGAGCGTGGTGTTTGAGCGGTAACGCTTTGTCTTCGCATTTTGGAGGACATAGATTCGAATCTCATCCAGCCATCCAGATTTCGGTTTTTCGTGGTTTCCCTAAAATCATTCCGCGCAAATGGATGGATGGTTCCTTCAAAAGGCCATGGCTGAACCTTCCCATTCCTTGCTCCCAGTCCTTTCCCGCCTCCAATAACCTCGCTGTCGACGAGGCGTACACCCATAAGAAAAAATTATTGGCATACAAGTACACATTACTAATTGTCAATTATACATTCATGCTAGAAGGTCTGAAATTATAAATTCTTATCTTCCAACTTTTTTACGCTTCCTTTACAGTAAGAATCCATTGGCTTGATTTATTCTACGACATCATCTGTTATATCAGATACAGCTACAATCTTCTGTGACAGCTTGCAGGAGGTTTATTGACAAGGTTGGCTCTAGACTGCTTTAACGAGATGATTGGTGGAGGTCAAAGCACGGTTCAGAGTGGTCACACCGCACCGGATGGACGTTCGTCCGCGTAGATCAATTGATTTGTAATATGACGATAAAATGGCTTTGTGTTAGAGATCAGTCTTGCTATAGGTGCCAAGCAAATCTAAAAGCATAGAGTATTTATTCAACTTGTTCTTACAAGTAGTGGAGATAATGCCTGTAGTCATAGCTAGGCACAGTTAATCAAAAAGTTAACTTCGTTAATCCGCTACTTGAAAAGTTAACTTCGCTAATCGTTAAAGCGTCACAGTTTTGCAAGTTTATACAGTTATCCGTCAAAAGTTAACCATCAACAATACATCTACCCAATGTCCCTCTGGAAATTGAGTTCTTACTGGGGTACAACGTTTTAATCAGCTTCTCAAACGTATGAGAAACTACAACATGTAGTAAAATCGTGTTGGCAACGAAAAAGTTTACAGTGCATTGGTTCACACCAGCTTGAGATGCTTTTTTGAAGTAACCTTTTAAAAGCAGATGGAGATTAAAAAAATACTTTTTCTGCTATCTATACCGGAATCCACAGCACTTGACAAAGTCTTTGAACTGTTTTTCTAATCCACGAGTTGACCCTGCTTCTACTTTTTTTTCAGATTGTAAATATTTAGATCTATGCATCCTTTTCATGTGGTGTTTAAGATTATTGCGTCTTGATTGTAGAAAGTTTAGACAAACCCAGTTTGAATTCATAAATCAATCGTTCTCTCAATCTTGATTTAAATGCAATATAATCGCATAAATGTGGCCAAGAATTTGTTATCTTCTCGTTGCTATTGCTAGAGTTTCTGATTTCACTAAAGGCGCGTTTCCACTGAGGCAACAACAAGCAACTTGTAGCATGCTACATGAGTTATTTTGTTGCTACATGTCGTCGTGCGTCATCATACTTTGTCGAAAGTCAAATGTCGCCCAAGAATCTGTTGCCAGTTGTCGCTTGCTACTTGTCGCCGTTGCTTGTAGCATGCGGCAAAAGCATTTCACGTTATGCGGCCAGTAGTGTGCGTCATGGCATCAGAAGCAGTGGCAGCTGCTGCTTATTTGATCCTCGCAAATGGCAATAAAAGAAGAAAACGGAAAAAACCTTGGTGGTGGATCAGAGATTTATTTGTTAAAAGTAGTGCGAATCGCAAAGTACTTTGTGCCAAAAGAAGGAAAAGTATCTTGGCAAGACAAATACTAAGACAAAAACATAAACTATGTATTCGTACGTAAAATAATGTATTTAGCTACGTTACCATTATATGACAATTTATCCCTATCATACACAACTGTATGAGTGAAAGGTCGATTCAAGAAAAGATTTTTTCTATTATTTACCACAATCTAAATTTGGAAACACTTTTCTACATACGCTGTAAACACAGCCTGTCTTAATTATATGTTAGTCCCTTTGTAAAGTTTTAATTAAGACAATTTTTAAAATATATATATATATTTTTTAACCCACCATAAAACTACTTTTATTTACTTGTATAACTAAAAAGATTGTAAATCCCCTATTCCGTCTCTGGATCTGTCATTGGTAAACTATTCTGTCAAAAATAATTAGTTACATATATTAATTAACGTACCTCATAATTTTCTGCTGTTGAAAATGTTTGTCTTGGAATGTCAACATCTATAAAAAAAATGTCTGGAGTTTATAAGCAAACCATTTCTCTTCTTTAGGAGAGGAGCCACTCTTTGGTTTAGTAATCCTTTTATGTTCACGATGAAAAGCAGACCTCAAATTCTCGATTTTCTTTTTTATTTCATCTAATGAACATTCGTACTTGTTAGCAAGTAGTATTAATTTGTCACTTTTCGCTTTCCTGTCTTCTTTACATGATGCACTTTGTTATTCCACAACTCCGGTGAAGTATGGTAATCTTCAATAAATAAGGTTGTTTTCTGCACATTCCACTCCATGTCGCCCGTTTTCTGTCGCACTCATCCACCACCGCTTGGATACTGGCGACACCGTGCGACACGCTATATTTTTGTCGCACAGTGGCCCATACGACCGGCGACAAGGCCCAACCTGTAGCATGCGTCATTGTTGCTTACTACATGTCGCTTGAAATACTCCTTGTGGCATGCGTCAGTGCCGCATGTCACATGTTGCCCAGAAGTTGCCTCAGTGGAAACGCACCTTAACAGAGTCTAGATCTTTAGTTTCCCTGATTAAATCGTGTAACGAATATCAATTTTTTTCACTATCAAACTCTAAACTAATACAAGCTAAAAAGTGGCATTATATTCCTCATAGTAAGAATGTTAAGTTATAAAAATATCAAAATTAATCACTGATCGAATTTGAAACCAATAGTTAAGCGCCGGTTTGCAGACTTAAAAAACAAACCCTCCACAACTCTAGCGTTCCTACTCACACTAACACCATAACAGTTATGTGTATATGTGCCACACTCGCACTTCGCATTACCGAATTCGTTCGCTATTCGTTTTGTCGAGCGTACCAGCGTTCCGTGACGTGTAATTCAAACGAAACGAAATGACGTCAACAACCAGTGTAACAGACCAAAATTAACGGATGTTCGATTTAACGGAAGTTAAGAAGAACATAATGATTTTTAGGTTAACTTAAAAGTTAATTTTTACAATTTTATTAACGGTTTTCTGCCCGGCTATGCCTGTATTGCATGCCTAGGCCGTATGGTACGCGTAAAGCAACTGTGCATGAATGAACCTGATACGGTCTACATGTAATTGTTAAATAGGAGTGGAGATATTGTGGTAAAGTTTATGCTTCAGTGGCAGTTTCTTTCTTTCGGACTTCTGAATTTTTTCTTAAATTCTTTCGTCGTTTAGGGTAAATCATGCGAACCTATTGGTAAGTTAGTTTCTGACTTTGTTACATAAGAAATTAAATTGTCCCAGTCCCTTATACCACAAATCAGGTGCAATACCAGGTGCATACCATATTCTTCGTCGCCAATGTATGTTACATTGGCGTTGTATTAAATAAATAGCATTTGCCTATAGCTTCGTCCACGAGGCACTGTGTGGACGAGTGCCCGTAAAAAAGATTTTTTTTTTAAAAAAATCCAGTAGCAAATATTAACCCAGCGCAAGAAAAATCCTGAATTCTTCGTGAAGTGGTAAATGTTTTTTCGATGGCAAAACAAAAAGTAGCGTCTAAAAAATAATTTGCGTTATGTTGTTACGAATTTTGAAGGTGATTGTAATATTTATCTTAGATGAAATGTGCAACAATCTCTACTCGGGATTGTATTTACAATCTTAGGTGCGCATCTGTTAGGATAACAGACGGATTATTATTTCTTGTTCTAGTATCCGTCCACGTACAGTCCTAAGACAAACCACAGATTTTAAACAATACCATAAGCCTGAAGCTGTGGAAACCCTATTAACATCGCTTCGGTAGATTTTGTGTGATGTCATTTCAGACACAGTCCGCTGCAGATTTATGCGTGTAGAGATAATTTATTATTTTAACTAGCAACGGCAGAAGAAATTTCCTAAAACAATTATGTATTTTCTATACAAGTGACAACCAGAAATAATAGTTTCCCCTAGTACCTCTTTCGTTTTTTTTACTTGAGACTGGCACAAGTTTCGCCTGTGTAAAAACCTGTGTCATTTTATTTACGAGATTAGTTTCCCCCGAAACCATAAAATGTACTTCTCTGTTGCTAGTTTGGCATTCAGAGGAGCAATAGCTAATCTGTATGTATAAAGATGAATGTTTGTATGTTTGTTTGTTAGTTCATCATACAAATCCACAGTTTTCATCCGATCTCAATGAAACTTTGCACACATATCCTTTGAAACAAGGAGAAAAATACTGTCTACATTTGGTTGAAAACTTATGTGTATAAATAATACATGTTGTCTTATAATTTCGAAAAATTACTGAACGGCGATAGACAGACACGTTGGATATGGAGGTCTCTGTACTGCTTTTTACCCTGTGGCGGTCAGGTAGCTCAATGGTTAAAGCGTTTGCTCACTAATGTTTTGGTGGTGGTTTCCGGTTCAAATCTCTGTGGAGGCTAACATTTTCAAAAATTGTTTTTAATCGTAAGAGTCACGCCTGGGCCGTCGGTTATTCGGATTGAATTTTAAACTGTAGATATCACAAATTTAGGGGTGCAATGCGAGGCAAATCGTAGATAGTCTTGCAATGCTTTAGGTGTACACTTTTTACGTTATATTGATCCCTCAGGAGTGATTCGCAGTCAGTGTGTGTGATTCGCAGTAATAACGCTATAAATACTTAAGTAAGCCTCTGTCTTTTGTTACGTTTTGACAACTAAATGCCTATACCGATATTGACGGAATTTGACAAGAAAATCTGTAGGGAGGGGACAGAAATATTTTTTTCGATGTGATTAAAAGTTGTAGTCACGAAATTTTGAGAACTTATCGAATAGTGACAGAGCGACGGATGTGTGTGTTAGTGTGTAATGTTACGTCGCTTGCTTAAGCTATGCTTCTCGCGCATTATGTTAGTGTATAATTTGTTAGTAAATTTCGTTTATAGAAAAAAACGTATTATTTAGTATAGATATCGATTTTCTCTGTCCTTCTACTTTGTGTCTGCTTAAATGTTTCTGGCACCAGTTTATTTTGCCTTCTTTTTTGACATGCCTTGCGGACGTAAACTGGCCTAAGTTGTAGCTCTAGCAGAGCACGAGCAGCTAAAGTTATTATAACCCAAGAATTGGATTCTCATGCTGAAGAAGGAAGAAAAGACCAAGCTGAAACAAAGCTGCTCTTAGATAACCCCCGACCCCCCCACCCACCACATCCTCTCACCTACGTTTGTTTTTCTGTTTTTAAATATGTTGGAAATTGATTCTCTTCAAGAGACAGGTTCGATGGTAGAATGATATAGTGATGGCTTTCCTGTCATATTATGCCGACTCGGTGTTGTTTGGGACCAATCCTTCGCTACCAACAACTTTCTATATTCAATTCTGGCAAAGAAATTCTTAATCCACGCGTACGAAGTCGCGGGTATCAGCTAGTTCACTATAATTTTCGAACTTCAGTCAGCAAGTTGTTTACTTAGTGATGTGTTCCATGTGAATTATGAACTGGTCAAATTGCCTCCCTTATGAATAGCGCCCTTTTATGCGACAGCCGCAAAACTGAGACATTCCTGATTTGACAGCCTCGGTATCTTGCATACTATAGATTCGTTAGACTGGCATTTTTTAGTCTGTGCCGAACCTAACGATAGCGTATTCAAAATAAAAATTTTAGTCCTGTTTCTGGCATTATTCGCAAAGAAATTCACTTGATACTTTTTACCTGTACCTTTTGTACACTATTGTATGAAGAATTTCTTAAGTACTACAGTGAAATGAATTTAATAATTCAAACAGTTGTGAATAATTTATCGAGGCCTAAAAGAAGAGGCAGCTAGACTGAGAATAGTATTCCGCTGACTAGACAGCTTTTCTACAAAATTCAAAGACAGAGCATCAAAAAATAAGAATTTTTCATCAGTTTTCCTCTCTTCCTCCCCTACCCCTTGTTTTTAAAATTTCATTTCTTGTCGATATCGTGGACCTTGAACCGATTCAAGTTTCTTACTGATGTTGTTTTGTTTTCAAATTATGTTTTAAAAACAAATAGAAACATTCACCCGTGAATTCAAGAAAAAAATTGAAGTGTATCACCAGAAAGGTAAACAAAATCGTCGGTTAGCTAGCTTTAGAATTTCAAAATACGTAAGCCAAGCTGATTTATTATTTAATCTACGGTACTGCGGTACAATCACGAAGCAGTACAGTTCACCGGCATCTGCTCGTAGGTCAGGGTTTTAAGCATCCATACGGCCTACAAAAAATTAAAACGTATCTAAGATTTAGCAATTGTTTGCATAAGTTATTCCATTAGATAAAAAATTGAGACTAATGATATCATCTCATGAAAAGAGTGCCAACAATATACGGTGTCGAAGGATAGCTTCAACTGTGCTCCATGAGTGAAGATAATTAAAAGTGAATACAGCAGTAACTCAATTCAGTTGAAGATGTCGGGGATGAAAGGTGCTACTATTTAGGCCAGGGGTGGCCAGCCCGCGGCCCGCCTTGAACATTTTTCCGGCCCGCGAGATCATCAGTCATCACACTTTTATAAAGTATATTTATTTTATACTGGCAAAAGTAGTGAAAACCAATGTATTAAAAAATACATTATTTGTACATCCATACATTCAAAAATTATCTGTCGAAATTATGAGCATCATTGTTATTATATTATCTATGTTTACATGTAAAAATAATAGGAAACATAACAATAATAACTCATAATGTTTCAGATTTTCATACCAAAACAATATCTACAGTTGATCTAAATCTAATATGGGGATATATAATTTTATATGCGACCCGCGGAGTTATGATGCATTTCCATAGTGGCCCGCAAGATCATTTGTGTTGGCCACCCCTGTGTCAGAAACTTGCTCGGCACTGGGGACCAACTCTTCACAGCACCAAGCTTTACTGATCTTTGACCGTTTACTCTGGCCTCGAGGTTTAACACAGTCGCCAACTACTCGAATTACCCCAAGCAGTAAAGGTTTAAAACACTCATATATGAACAGTTCACACTGGGAGGAGCAGACTACAAATAAAGAATTGTCATTTAAGATAAAAGTTCACACAGTATATTGTTCAAAGTAATCAATATATATACAATTCCCGAGTACCAGAGCGTGTACACCTTAAAGGCAATCAGACTTCATCACCGCAAAATAGATTGCAAAGTTCAGACATGCAGCATCATCACTTGGTTCTTAAGATAATTCCACGTTGCTTCTAACATGATAACTGCCGCCCAACACCCATGTGCCTCCCACACTAGACCAACCACGACAATAGACGACCGACAACAGACCATGTGTAGGACGCGCTCTGTCTTAAATAGCCTCCTAGCGACGTCATTCAGATCACTACGCGCCAATCAAATCTCGTAATCTAAAATTCTTGCATCACCTAGATAGCTTTCCTTTGGTATAAAATCTTAGATACTTCCCTCCCCATTAACTTACCAAAATATCCAACCCTTTATATAACTTGTTCATATAAATTTATTTGATGTGACCCCGGAACTATTTTCTCTCCTCGAAGCACGTGGTTCTTTGGCGCGAAACCAACTCATGGTCTTTAACCGTCTTGCTTATAAATGGCCGATATTTTCATATAATTTCGAAATTAAGTAACTTCCCTTGCAGAATTGTGATTTCAAATCTAAGATCACCAGTTTATGCTTGAATTTCGTGTCTACAATTTGAAATGTGTCTGATTATTCTATCTAAAGTGGTTATTGATACAAAATTTCCTAAAGTTTCCGACTTTCATAATTTAATTTAAAGTCCCCTAAACAAGTTACGATGTTCAAACCACGTCAGAGTGTAATACTAATTAGTCTTCTTCTAATGGTGTTCTTACAATTTTGCTACCTATAATACTTTTTAAAATAACCGATTATCAAAGATTTCTTTTGTCCTTAGATTGAAACACATGTTTTCCGATAATCTAAATTTACATGTTTTTATGTGCAAAACAAGTGATATTCTACTTTTTGCTATCGAAATCCCTTGAAAACCTCTTTGCTGATGATTTCCCCCTAATATAGTTAACAAGTTCTAATCGGAAATGATTTCTTGGTTAAACTAACTTACGCGGTCCCACTTGAATAAATGACTGTGGCTACTACCTGAAGCTACTTGCCTATGGAAAACCCAAACTAAAACATCTTTCTACTATTTTGTGCCCGAAAATAATGCTGTGACTTCAACTTTTCTTAACTGAAAGTAAGTTTAGGGGTTATAGAGAGGATGCTAGGCCCCTGACACCTGCTATAAAGCGTAGACTCGGCTCAGATCTCATAACTTTTTGTCACTACACGAGCACGAGATATGGCCTATTTTTATAAGAATTGTTTTTCTGGGATATCATTTCTTTTTGTAAGTTGATGGGATCGCCTATTCTGAATCGTCGCTCAAATGTAATGTCCATTAGAAAATATGTGAATAAAAACATTTCAGAATTGAAGACAAAAAAATTTTTTTTAGTGGGTCTAAATCTAATATGGGGATACATGATTTTA
>CM061920.1:346087531-346308493 GCA_031002005.1 Vandiemenella viatica | reverse complement strand
TCTCATTTATACTTTTATACTCTTGTTAGGGTTCTTCCGGTGGTTTAATTACTGATTAATTAATTAAAAAGTCCACCAAAAAACAATGTTATGTTGATGTTCGTTTATTTTGATCAAATCAACAAGTCAGCGATATTCACTAGTATAGGTGCAATACAGAGATGCACAGTCGCAAACTCAACTGAATGATTGAAACTCTCTGTAACACTGAATACTGTCAACTAAACTGACTTACTAACTGAATGAATACTTAATGAATACTAAACTGCTCTGTCCAGGCGATCTGTTTATATAGAGTCTATCGAAATTACGATAATTCTTCAAAGGCATCCGCCCGATATTTCTCGATCATTAACAATCACTCAAACAATCTAACATATTAAAAACAATCGGAATTAATACAAAATTAATTAACAACATTACAAAATGATCAGAAATGGTAATTATAGATACTTAAATACAAAATTATTTACAGAAATCCTTTCCAACGGTAGAAAAATGTCCTGTAGACATCGTAACTTACATTAATACATGGAATTACAAACATTTAAGAAATTCTCTTGCATCATTCGGTTCTTAAACATATTAAATGGCCTTTGAATAATTTTCTTACCTAAAACAAAGTCTATATACACTGATTTACAAGAAATTACAAAACAAACATATCAAATCACTTTCAACCAAACATTAGCTCACTACAAATACTTCATACAGTACAATGCTATTCAAAATTCAGGTATTAGGGCTGTTACACTCTGATTCATTCCCTCATATCACAGGATGATAGTCCCTAATTGCCTCATTAAACCAGTCGCTCAATATCTCTGCAATTTCAAAATCCTCAGTGACTTCAACTCCGTTCTTAATAATCTGAATACCTTCCCTTCCATGCTTTCTAATGTAGCCATAGACATTTCTGGATGCATCGTTTGGTCCTCTTGCACTAATAATATTATCCATTAACCCATCCTTTGATTCTCTCTATGCTCTTATTAATGGCTGGTTTAGTTGTTTTAAGTATTCCCTACTGCCTTCCTGTCTCTCAACTCTGTTGTGTTCCCATCTCATTAGCCTCTTTAATCTTCTCACCTTTCTATTTTAGTATGTAGGTTCTGTAAAAAGAGGGTAGAAAGAGAGTGCTGAGAATGTGCAGGGCATATGTTGGTGATGGGGCTTGGAGAGATATTGGTCAAAAAATTAGGAATAGTGCATGAAAGGGGAAAGGTGACCATGACTACAAACTGGCGCTCGATTTCTTGCATAAGAGCGTGGGAACATTTTCTTTTGTTGGTAAGGGTGTCAGGGGTTGGAACTAATTACCAAGTGAGGTGATGAATAATTTTACAAAAATGCTTAAGAAATTTAAAATTAAAATTTGTAAACTGGAAAAGTAAATGGGGGAGGAATTTAACACTCCAATTATAACAGAAAATTTAAAAAATAAAAAGGGGGTAATTAGATGACTAGGGGAATTGCTACAGAAGCGTTAGCTTCACCGCAATTAAAATTAATAAAAAAAATAATAAACCCTCGTAACCTTAATTTTGTGGTGTAGTACAGCTTTCCGGTTAAAGTTAACATCACGATACATCTCGATCTGTTACATACGGCTCAGCTAATGACTTCAGTAATGTTGCATCAATGATAGCAACGCAAATTATAAATGAATCTTAACAACTTACTTCATACAGTATAATATTAGTTTAAATAATGATCCAGACTGTATACATCGCGATAATTCTAGAACCACAATCATCCGCATGAAGTAATGATTTAAAGAACATGACGCTCATGATAACAACTTCAATTATTAAAAAATAAATATTCGTGCCGTCTGTTCTAACGAAAGTCATACTGGACTGTTAATGGTGACGTAAAGCTTGGCGGACTCTTGGTGCGTTTGGAAGAGTAGGCCTGAATGGGCCGACAACATGTTTCAGCTGGGTTATCAGAGTTTGAATTTTGATTAGCCATCAATTATTTTCTTTTCTCTTAGTGAAAAAGATATAAGCTCTAATACTGTGCTAGGCAGCTTTGATTCAATCGGTTCGAGAAATGACAGAACCTTCTACAACCAAGCTTCAAGCTCTCATTTCGCTCCAGTCATGGGCAGGAGCTGATCACCATTCCATGAATCAGATTAAACAGTGAGTCTATTTTCACTGACTGATCATCAGCTGTTTCGACTGCACAACGATAATTCTGGAAGAAGGTCATGAGTGTGGCTATATCGCATGTCCACATTACTTAGTAAACAGGATGGTTGGAATTCAAAAACAGAGTAATGCAAACCCGATTTTATTTTAAACAAAGAACTATAAAATAAAAAGTAATTCTCGAATTTGTTATATATAACTAGGTGTAATTTTGTAAAAATAAATTCTTATTGCTACAAACAGTAAATAGCAGCAAAAAATGGCGTGCGCAGGAATAAAAATTGCTTGGGGGGGGGGGGGGGCATTTAAACCGCAGCGCCTGGCACAAAACCACAAACCGAGCGTGGTGGTGTAACGGTTAGCGTTTTGTCCTCGCATTCGGGAGGACGGCGGTTCGAATCCCCGTCTGGACATCCAGATTTGGGTTTTCCATGGTTTCCCCAAATCACTTCAGGCGAATGTCGGGATGCTTCCTTCAAAGGACCATGGCCGAATTCCTTCCAATTCCTTGCCCCCCCCCCCCCCATCCTTTCCGGTCTCTAAAGACCTCGCTGTTAAGAGACGTTAAGCAAAAAAAAAAAAAAAAAAAAAAAAAAAAAAACACAAGATTTAAACCTGCGCAGCAATATTTCCATTACTTTTTTACTGGTATAAAATCAACGTTTTTTTAAAAAAATAGACTTCAATTTCACATAAATTTAAGCTATTACTACGAACGGCATTACAATGAGATACTAGAGATGTGCTAATACTCCCGTTTTCGCAACTTCAGGCGTATCCTTGCGAACTTACTGGAAGTAAGTAAATGTGGCGTTGAAAATGTTTTACCTTAAGAACATAGTGTCATCTCCTGACCCGGAACATTTCGTTAGCTGGGATTAAAAGAATTCCTGTTCTAATCCAGACTATTCTATCTCTGTACTACATTTCATTCAAATCCATTGAGACATTGCGGCGCGATTGAGTAACAAACATCCAATAATTCAAAATTTTGCGTTTATAACGTTACTGGAATTACGTGGTATGCACACATTTCGACTGAGTGCTGCGCAGAATATTTATTTATTTATTCTGTGTAACAAGCGTACATCTAAAGAAGTCTTTCTCATTTTTTCCTCCACGGATCACCTCGGAACCGCGAAGATGGGATATGTGGTTCACAGGCAGAATGTTAAAAATTTAATTCTAACTAAATTAAAAATGTGATAACAAAAAATAAATTATTCACATAAAATGGATACAGTACACGTATTGTATCAGGCAATAAGCGAGTATCAGCTACAAGGCAGACATTCTAAAAGCCATAATTTTTTTTTCATTATTTTAAAATACTGTATGTACTTCGGTCTCTGCTACCATTTAGTCAGCTACACTTATATTGCCCATGTAATTGAAGAGCCCTATGTAAGGCGAACACAGCACTTAATTTAAACCACCCAAACTCGAGGCCAGACACGAAGTGGCGACCCCTAATATGCGAGGCTGGCATGCTAACCGTTATATTGTCAACACCGGCGCTATAAATTTTCAAACAACCTACTGTATAATATTCTGATATTTCCACGTTATGGGGATATGACTACATTGTTACTACAACAGTATATTCACTAAATACATTTAAGGTGCGTTTACACGCTCAAGCCATTTGCGCAATTTGGCTTGCGCAAGCCAATTTGCGCAAGTAAATCGTTGCGTGTGAACGCTGGCAAAACGTTTGCGAAAGCCAAAAAGTTTGGCTTGAGTAAAATCTGTCCTGACAGAAAATTAGCTTGAGGTTTGAGTGTTGGCATGAGCGTCTGAACAAGGCTCAAGCCTCAGCTCCAACCTTGCGCATGCGCATGGGTGATGGCAACGTTCGACCGCCTGTTCCCCCTACCTCATCAAATAGCAGTTATCTATTCAGTACTCTTATTCACTTATTTTATTATTTAGTCATTCAATTCGTGTTCATTATTGTTTAGTTTGTCTATTGTACTATTCAAAAGTCCAAAGAGAAATAATTTATTGTTGAATTTATTGAAAAATACAAGCCGTTTCCATGTTTGTGGAAAGTTGACAGCAGGGTTGGAAAAAAAATGACATTGTTTTCATAAAACGCCCAAAAAAACCTATTTATACCAAGTATTTCTATTTGATACTATTCACACATCCGGAAAGCTACATACGTCTGAATATCTCACTAAACTTGCTATGGCTTTAATAGAGCATCTGAAATCTAAGTTTAATGGTAGGGTTAACAAATTTCGTAATAGATAACGCTTCCAATATGGCTAAAATGAGAAGACACATTAAAACTGAAAATACTATAACATATGGTTGTTCAGCACATTTTCTGAATTTACTATCAATGGATTTGGAAGTGGAAAAGGGCCAATACAAAGGAACATGTGCAATCATTTCCGAGACAGTCTTGCTGCAAATTGTTTAAAAAGAAAGGTGGAAAAGCTTTTGTGTTGCCACAAGACGTTCGTTGGAACACTCCGACTGATTTTTTTGAAGCACACATTTCTGAGTGGCAAAAGTTAATAAAGATTTGTGAGGAGAACAGAAATATAACAGACATTGTAACTCATAAAAAAAATTGTAATAAAAAGATCTGATGAATAATTTCTGATATACTGAAACAGTATCAATCGCAGTGGATATCCTACAAAAAAAGCAATTGGCCTCTGTCAGATGCAGTAAAGCCATGGACAAGACTTGAAGCCAAATTAGAAACTAGCATTACCATGTATCTAAGTTTAAAAAGAGATACAACAAAGCTATGCCGTCCAGCCACTTTTTGGAATATTTATTAGACCCAACTCAAACTGAATTCAGGGTGACAGAAAAAGAGGAAGAGAGTGCGTTGGATGAAACTAGAACTTTTTATGGTTGAGGTTTACTGCCAATTTTTATTAAAAAAAATATTCACAATCAAAATCCTTCAAATCTGTGATGTTTACTGAAGAAATTTAATTCAGGGTGACAGAAAAAGAGGAAGAGAGTGCGTTGGATGAAACTAGAACTTTTTATGGTTGAGGTTTACTGCCAATTTTTATTAAAAAAAAGATTCACAATCAAAATCCTTCAAATCTGTTATGTTTACTGAAGAAATTTTTAAAAAAATGGCAGCTCTGGAGTGATGCAAGTCGCAAAACCACATTTTAATTAAGAGGGTCAAACCAATTTATATCCAATTTTCAGGCAACTAGTTGGAGCCATAGCATTATCAGTGTCGGTGGAAAGAGTACTTTCCACATTCGGACTGTCCAGTTTATTTTACGAAATAGGTTGGGAACAGAAAGCATGAAAAATTAGCATTTCTTTTTGAGTATTACAATTCAAACATTGATTAGCTCTTTACTTTGGTTGGTCCACTAAATGACAATTTGATGAAATCCATGATTTTTATTGAAAAATTCATTTGATTTAAATCATGATTAAAATCGTTATTTTAATCGGAATAATTTAATCATGCCAACCCTGGTTGAGAGTAAAGAATACAGTGACCGCAATGCTAAATCTCGTGGGCATATCATTTTGGTAGAAAAATTGCAAGCAGTATCCGCTCTTGAATTATTGGCGCGATAAAATTTGGCAAACTGTGGTATGTGGATTTTTCCAATACGCAATTATGGGGCATCCATAAATTACGTGAGGTAAAATAGGGGAGGGGGAGGTCGGCGAAATCTCACCAAATCTCACCAGTGGGGGGGGGGGGGGGGGCCTTAGATGCGAATATCGTCAGGCTCACTGCGTAATTCAGCTATTGGTTTGAAAAAAAAATCTTTTTTAGCAACCCTTTCATTTGCCTTCAATTTGATCTTTTTTATACGTAATACAAACCGCAGCCTTTAAAAGAATTAATTATTCGTCAAAATTTTCCATTTTGAACACAGCAAACTATGATTTTCGGGGTTCCTCACTTCATAATTGTGCAAACCAAACTGAACGTGTGAACGGTAACATTTCATTCAGTTCATTTGCACAAATTGGCTTGCGCAAGCCAGTTTGTGCAAATGGCTTGAGCGTGTAAACCCACTTTTACACTCGGCATCAAACAGAGAAGACGTTTGTTTGAGAATTAAGTTAATGACATTTTTATGAGTGTCTTGTTGTAGGTGTATACCTTAAGGGACTGCGATACGTGCCGATAACAATTGGTAGGATTGATTAATAATGTACACTTAGGTATATTACTAGACCCACCTGCGTTAATGGTCCGAAGAGATTTTTTTTTCGGTTTAAATCCAAAAGTAAAATATTTTAGACCTCAGGAATTAAATTTACATATTATTATTATATATCTCCATGATTGACCAGCTGTTACAGGGAGAAGGATTTTCAAATAGTTATTTATAAAATTTTTTTAAAAAAAACCCTGAGATAATCTGAATAATCTTTTGCTGTATAATTAACATTTAGATCACTAACGGATGCGAGAGCAAAGAAACGATTAGGCTATGGTCAGAGACACACGCATTGGACTTAGCCCTCCTTCGTATTCACCGAAAAATTTCCTATTAGCTATTATTTTTTACTATTTTATTTAATTATTTTTACCACAAAATATATAAATCAGGAACCCCTTCCTACATTGCATACTTTCTCTCAAATCTTCGCTTGCCTGGTGGATATCCTAAGGCGATCTTTCTGACTGTTTTTATATATAGTATATTTCATTCTCTCCCCCCTCCCACCCCTCTCCCCGTTGAAGTCCGGGGACGGGTTGGTGTCAAGAATCGCGCGAACTTTTATCAACCAACCTAACTGACCCCTTCGCCCCCATCCATCTTTGTCATTTAAAGGCACAGCAATTGATACATACAGAAAAAACAAAAAAAAAAAACAAATAGATGGCGTTAGGATGGTATGAAATATTGGTGACACGCTTTGGAATTACCTAACGATAAATACCACTATCCACTTGATTTGTGTGTTTTGCATGTCTTGTGATTGAGCTACTTTGCTTCCCGCAGGTCTGCTGAGCATTGCCGCCATGGGCGCCCCGGCGCCGCTGTACTTGCTGCTGCTGCTGGCTCTGCCTCTGCCCGTACCAGCCCCGGACTCTAAGAGGCCACCCGAGGAGGTCACTCTCACACTCAACACTCGCCGCGTGCTCAACACCCTCAGCGACCGCTTCCTCAGCATCACCATGGACCCCGCCGCCCTGCTCTTCGGACACGGAGTGGGGTGAGTCTGCTTGCCTCAAATATTCTATAGAGACATGGGAACGCGAAGACATGTCAGCGGGTGTGCGGGTTGAGACGTAGTTTTTTTTCCGCGGAACCCTGATTGATCGTACATTTTTTGGCGGATCCCCATTTTTATAAGCGTAAGCTGAAAAATCAGTCTCGCATCGGTAAGTCGTCACAAACGGAAGCAGAACCATGACAGTCTTCTCATGGCACGGTTATTACTGCTTAAAATGAACATTTTATTTAATTCTCAGACGGAATACGGGACCCTTGTGAACCTTCCACGGAACCCCATGGTTCCGCGGACCACCATTTGGAAACCACTGGTGTTGACCATACCCTAGCTCTACACCAGAGATGGCGAAACTTTATTGATCAACGTGCCATTTTTTATAAAGAAACGTTGAATGAAGCCATGACGTGCAATCAAAAAATCATGACTTATTGATTAATGGGAAAAGAAATAAAACTAAATAGCCTACTATCGCCTTAAAACTTTATAACCGACCGTGGTGGGTGAGTGGTTAAAGCTCTGGCCTCGCATTCGGGAGGACGCCGGTTCGAATTCCCGTACGGGCATCCAGATTTGGGTTTTCAATGGTTTCCCCAAATCACTCCAGGCTAATGCCGGGATGTTTCCTTCAAAATGCCATGCCCAAATTCCTTCCCGCTCCTTGTCCCAAATCTCATTCCGCCTCTAATGACCTCGACGTCGACGAGGCGTAAAGCGATAGTAAAAAAAAATCCTTTATACTTACAACCGAAATATACATTTTTTATACTAAGCAATAATAGCAATCAAAAGTTATTTGTTTGTTTAAATAGATGGAACTAGTGCGACTTCTGTTGCAAATTTATGCCAAATAACTTACATTGGTTTCATTCTTTGTTACTTTTAACAGAATGCAAGCTAAAGTGGAGTCATCTGACACACGCTTTCGAAGCGAGTCTTTAGATAAAAAATTTAAAGGAATGGGATTACAAAACATTAGTCAGATCATTTCTTGAATATGGTGGTGTAGCATGGGACCCACAATTTGATTATCAAAGGGGTGCAGAGAAAGGGTGCTAGATTTATCCCTGAAAATTACCACAGTACGCAATCAGTAACCGACATAATAAAAGAGCTCGAATGGGATTCATCTGAAGACAGGGGGAGGGTGAAGAGAATCATTGGAGTGTGTAAGGCTATATCGGCGATGAGGCGTAGTGTAATAATTAATAGCAATGCACGGAAGGAAAAAGATGACTATGACCACAAACTGGCACTCGATTTCAGGCATAAGGGTGTGGTAAGATTTTCTTTCTTAAGTAATGGGCCAGGGATTGGAATAAGTTACCAAGAGAATTGATGAATAATTTGCCAAAAATGTTTAAACAATTTAAAGTTGAAGTATGAAAAAGTAGTTGGGTACAGGGAAGAAGTAAAAATGGGTGTGTATGCGTAATCGGTAAAAGTAGTCAACGACCTCAACAAAACCAAAAAAGTAAGCAAATTAGCTTTGCGCTCCTCACGTTAGCTCACTCAGTCCGTTCGGTCAGAAATTCGCTGGAAATCAACCTCTTTTGCGCAATCTATAGTTGTTCAGGCACCGGTAGTTTCGTTCACGACGAACTTTGTTACTATGCTCTTAAATTATGTAGACGAAAAAATAAATTACTTATATCGATTAGGTACCTGCTTCGTTAATGCCGAGCCCAGATTATTTGGTCGCGTGCAATCTTTGACACCTGTGCCATTGGTTCGCCATCTCTGCTCTAAATCGTCTCAAGTGTTACGTCTCCTTCGTCGTCTCTTAAAGTTGAAAGCCTTTATTCTTACATCGCGCAGCAAGTTTCCCCATTGTTAGTAATGAAAATTTGGCAATTACCTTATATTAATAATAAAATTGTAGTGGCGGAGGAAACTTTTTTTTTTTTTTTTTACGGGAGGGGGCCGTGGGAAGTTTTCTTTTTACAGAAGCAGGGCGTGGTACGAAAACCGTTGCGAACTCTCGTACTATAGAGATCATCAGACTGTCGAACTGTGGAAAAGTCAGTGCTGGTTTTACCAGCTTTCGATAGGACAGATAAAGGTTAACAACAGGTTGGAGAAAATCTCACCTTGAAATGTATGCGGGTCCAGCATGTTGTTCAGGAAGATGGAGAAATATGGTGTTGGAGCGATCAAGAGGAAGACTGCCAGACATACAGAGGATAGCTGCAGTTAGCTGGCAAATAATTATTCTAGTCCATTCTACGTGGAAAAAACTATTGAAATCATATAGGGATTATGATTTTAATATTCCATGTGATAGAATGGCTAAAACTAATACTTCACTGAATCCGAAACTTGGGATGAAACTCGTAAATATTAAATATCTCACGAAATTATTACTATCCGAATTATGGTGTTGAAAAAATCACTTCGTAGGTTATAATACAATTTCTCACTTGTATTTACGCATGCCAAAGGTAAAAAACTGTCAGCTATCACGTAAAGTAATATCTTTTTATATTTTTTTAGAGAAAATCAATGCAATGAAGGGAATATTAAAATAGGATCCCAATTTCTTTTATTTGTGGTCATACGCCTCGTTGAAATTTAGTCTTAGAACCGCTTAAGGTTTAAACTACTGTTTTTTTTTTTTTTTTACCTTTCTGTAAAATGCTGTCCACATTATGGATTGTTCAACTTCCTAGAAAACCTTAACTGCAATATATTTTTACCGTCTCCAACATTTTTTTTTTAATTGCTTGAAAACGACTACCTTGAGCAAACTATTTAAAACTTTTTTTGTCAGTTAAATGAATTTTCAGTTGATCTAAAGTATTTTTAAAGTTAATTTCCTCATAGAATGTAGCAGAAAAAGATAAACAATCCACCGCAAATGAAGACTATGTTGCCGTAATCTAATGACAACTACAACATAAATAATTGATTTCCAGCAAAGTCGCATACGAGGAATATACAGTCACTTCATACTCTTAATTCAAAGCATGAAAATCAAGCAAACACTTACCACAGCTGTCAAGCGATGAATTAAAATCGTATTTAACAAAATGACAACTACGCACTGGAGTCCACCTCGATGGAGTTTTCCATGGAAAAATAAAACATGATAGCTGAAACCCTTATTTTTCACCGAAATCGCCAAACACCCGTAGATGCAACGATTAACCGCCGTAATTCCGTTTTTAATAAACCTTGTAGCAACGATAGTACATGTGAACAGAGTGCTAGAATCCAACCGGAAGTTTACCACATTTCGGTGGCCATATTAAAGTTACAAAGCTCTATAGCCAAAAAAATGTACAATTTCACTTGCGAACAAGCTTGAAACGCGAGATCTTACTCTCCTAACAATAATTTTTACACACTAAAATGCTAGTTGTAATATTGAGAAGTGACACACCAACACATTGGGAAAGTGTGCCTAATAGTCTGGTATGGAAGGTAGTGGTAACACTTGCTTACATCATTTCAGGTCGCGGCCCGAAGTGACTCTGGCGCTGGCTCGAGGGCTCTCCCCAGCCTACCTTAGGCTGGCCGGGCACTCCGTCAACAGGCTGCAGTTCCTCAAGGCCGGACACGAGGACCACTCCCACGAAGACCATCACCACGACCACCACCACGACCACAACTACACCTTCACAGGTCAGCACGCCACACGAGATCACCAAACTTTTACTGTGTTAATAGTGCTCGGTACCACTAAAGCTGAGATTAAGGAACCAACTGGAATTAACTAAGATCCGAGAATTTAAATTCGACTGAGAATATTACGACATAGCTCCATCATTGTTTGTCACTAATACATTACCTCGTAGTTAAAAAAAAAGTGATAACTTTTATTGTTTTGGAATGCTTTCTCAGGAAAGTGCAATTTCTAAAACAAGTAAGTGCTTACGAGAATAGACCGTAAAAAAAGACAATAACTAAACGAAATACATACTTACCTTCTTTTATAGTTCGTTGGCAAAGGTAAAACACATTAAAATATTAATCACACAAATATTCACGGCTTACCTCGACAAAACAGGGCCACCTGTGGTCAAAGAGAATAGCGAACATATCGCAAAATAGGCGGGCATTTTAATAATTAAGATTTAGATTTAAACGAAATTCATACTGTACCTTTCTTTATGTTTGGTTTGCAATCTTAAGTTAAATGTAAAACCTACTAACCATTACACAACCATGACTAGCTTGATGTTACAACGCTGTCTTTGGACAGAGAACGAAAATATACCCGGTTTCTAATGAAGACAAGCGAGCGAAGCTGTTGTGAAAGCTTGTTCTTACTAGAAATTATGCAGCTTAATACAAGTCAAAGCTACGTAAAATCACACTTTTAAATACAAAAATATTTTTCCAACTTCTCTTCTCCATAATTTTAACAATACAGTCATCATTGTCTTATACCACTCAGAACCATCGGAGTCAATATACACATCTATAATGCTAGTAAAAAAATACATCTATAATTGACTATAATGTTCTTTACATCAATCTGTCCTTCCTTCCTATTCTGAAATATTTTCTTCATTCCCACATACCTATTATAACTCACGTATTCTACAAAATGCTTCAAGAAATTTATATCTTTATCCCTATCCAGGATCGTCCTTTCACATTTCTGCTTTATAAAACTTTTCCCCTTTCATATGCCTCAAAGTGTGACCTACCTCTCATGTATGATCCGTTTATAAACTTCCAGACTTTGCTATATAATGTTAATATGGTTATTCAACTGTGCACTTAACAGTCTCTTTTATTTCAAATGTTTAAACTTTGCTTCTTAGTATTATTATTTTAAACAAACTCTCAACAACTGTACCGATCAATTCGTTAGAACCATCCAGGAGAATAAGTATTTTATTCTCTTCTATCGTCTCCTGTTAATATCACAAAAGTAGCAGCAGAAGGGTTGAAATCTTCTACAACATTCGTCGTCTACCACGTCAGATCATATGGGTTTTGTTAGTATAAAGCTGTTTATGTCATGAAAGCACCGAGAGATTAGTATATCGTTTGTGAATTAAAAGAATTATAGAAATAGAATAACCTACTATAAAACTAACTGACTGAGAAACAAAAAGGCTACGTTTATTATAGTTAATTGGAAAACATTTTCTTTTCTACCAGTTTATCTATAAATAACAACAATCATTTCATGTATGAGGCACAAGCATACGAAACGGAATATTTTTAATATTCTAACAAAACACATATTAATTCCTTAGGGATATTTCCTGTGCGTAGTCCTTCAGGTTTTCTTGAAACCTAAACACTTTTTGGATAGTTCCTTAAAGTATCATCATCATCTGCCAATGCAGTCATGAGATTATATGGCCTCTTAGAGTTATGATTCCAGATACAACTTGAACAGTATTTTCCAGTAGAACGGTCTTCTCTACGAGCTAACTCCAGTGACCCTGCGTATTTGTCCTATCGGTCTTATGGTCTTCCTCTTGGTCTCTGCTGATATTTTGGCCTCCACACTGTTTTTGTCCTTCTTGTCTCCATGCAAAATGTCCGAACCATTGCCACTTCTAGGTGGCTATATACTCCAAGATGGCTGCGACCTATGTTACTGGTGTGATATCGGTTGCTCTCTTTTGTCTTTTCTACTGAAACCCAACATTAACCTTTCCATAACTGTTTGGTCTGCTCTAAGCTTTCATTCTGTAAATTTACTGATGTCCGAGGTGTCACTGCGGTAATTCAGCACGGGAAGAATGCGCTGGTCACGAACAGTTTTCTTTAAATTGGAGGCATATATAATTTAAGGACAATAGAATGTTTCCCAAAAGCTCGTCATCCCAGCTTGATGCGATGGAAAATTTCGGGTCTTTATATCCTTTCATATTTACAAGCTTGCAAGATGAATGAGCTCACTAACATTTTCTAAACGTATATTATTTATTTGTACATTTGCTAGACATTACTTCTTTTAGTTTTTTATTTTATTTTCCATTTAAATTTTGATCCATCACCTAGAAGCTAAACTGGGCCCCTAAGTCTTCTTCACTAAAGGCAATATTTCAGAGAAAATAATTATTGTAATAATAATTATGCATATAAAGCACAGTGAATGCAGTAACAACTATATCAGGAAATGAGTGACAGTTTGTCCAGCTACATCTTATTTATCAAAAATACAAGGACAAATGTATGTATGTGAAAAATTCTTACTAATACCACATTAACAACTACCTTCAATATATATTAAGTGAATACTTTTTTACGGCTTTCGACAACTAAGGCCATACAGCCAGCTCATTTTGAACATCATATATCTTTCAATGAATCAGTTTCACCAGTATATATTGTAACTTCTAAGTATGGACACAACATTCACACACACAACACTTAAATATCCATGCCCTCGGCCGGACTCGAACCGGCCACCTTCGACACGCGGGGTTAGTACTCTAGCCCCTACGCTAACGAGGCCGGAAAGGGAATAGCTTGACTGTTCCACTTATTTTTGGAAACATCTTTAGTTGTCTTCAGATGTCCAGATTGCCAGTCGAACGATATGTGTTCTCGCAGCTTTTGCGGCCTGAGACTTCGCTCGGTTGAACTGCTCAACTCTGAGAAAAAATCTATTTCTGTCTCACAGTTAAACAGAAATTAACACATTGACTGACCTTTTATAATTGTCGATTCGGAATCAAACATTCAGAAAATCAAAGCTTATGCGTGACGAGATTTAAACATACCTTTCTGTTCGACAGAGACACAGTGGCAGGCGCTCAGCTCTTTCTGCGAGTCCGCCGGACTACATCTGGTGGTGGCTCTTCCGGTGAGAGAACGGGAGGAAGGTCTGTGGGACCCGCGCACAGCCCTCGACTTCATCACGCACTGCGACCATCACCGGCAACAGGTGGCTGCCTGGCAGCTGGGATACGGTGAGTCGTCCACTACTTGTATCAAGCAGCAGTGTGTAGTAGGATACAAAGCAGTGCTTGAGGTTTCCTGGTATCGTGTATACAGAGCTGCAGCATGAGCGATGCCCGCCGCACCAGCTGGGTAAGGACGTGTTGCGGCTGCGGCACCTGTTGGACGCCTTCCCGCGATACTCAGAGTCGCCCGTCGTCGGCCCAGACGTCTTGCAGTTCAAGAACCGCCGCGACGTTGACTGGCTGAAGCACTTCCTGGAACACGCTTCCCCAGCTCTGGGCGCCCTCACCTGGCATCCGTAAGTACACCAACACTGTCCACTCACTTCACACCGCATAGAGCTCATACAAGAGGTGATCATAAACTAAGGTTACAAACCCTGCAGTGAAACGTGTATATATTATTTGATACAAGCAATACAGCCAACATGCAATAGGTTATTTTTCCATATCGGTTTAGGCACCTTCCGCTTCGCGGGGTGTCTTTGAATACTCCCTCCTGGCAAAAATCCTGTCCTTGCGTGTTCAGCCATGTTGTCGCGAATTATTTCACCTCCTCGTATGATGCGAATCGTCAGCGTCCTTCAAGTGAGGAAAAAGGTGAGCTCTGTGCTGTAGGGAGGGTGATGATGCCATGCTGGGTCGGCCACTGAGATTCTCGTCGGTTACGTTTTCTCTACCGGCCGCAAACTTTCGACATCATTCTGCGAGTTGTTGACGGGACCTTACAGTCTCTCCGTTAAACTTTTGCAGCTGCCGGTGAATTTCAGCCGCGGCTACATCTTCCGCTTACAGAAATGTAATAACTGAGCTGATTTCTTCCCGAGAAAAATTTTCCAAACCATTCGCCATTTGTGTTTACCTACAACCACCTGTGTAGGTGGCGGGTGGCTGAAAAACTGCATAGTTGACAAACGCATGTCTTAGAATTACCATACACTACTAATTTCTCTATAAAGGACAATACTGCAGGAATATCGGCCTTGTAACTTTAGTTTCTGATCACCCATGTTGTCAGGTAGACATTATTTATTCTTCAGTTATCAACAAAAATGTTACTCTGCAGTGGGCGTCTATTTGTAAAGGCTTGACAAATTAATACCTTCAATTGGTGACTTTCAGAACGGAGCGTGTGTAGTAACAGAGGTGGGCGCCGCTTCCCAAAATCTCGGCGGCGGCGCGCCGTACATTTTCAGCCGGCGGCGGCGTAACGCCGGCGGCGTGACTATTTTATATATGATACTAGACGACCCGTGCGAAAATTTCGCTAATAAAATACGATGAATAGTGAGGCTGAATGCTTGTAGTATAATGAAAAGTAGAACCGCACTTATGTAGCATTTTTTTTTTTTTTTTTACTGTAATAGGTACGCATCAAAATACTCGTAACATATTACGAAACAGTTAGGAAAATTTAAAACACTCTGTATTTACGACAAACTGACACTTACCTTAACAGAATACAACCAACCTGAACAAAATGCACACAAAATATCAACATCTCTATGATGTGTGTTGCTGTGCGAATAAAATGTTTACATTGAAATTGTATAGTAAAATAAAAATGCTTCCGTAACAGAAAAAAAAATCCGAAATGCTACTTATTGTATAAAATAAGTTGATTGACATCTCTGTGACATCTGCTGTTGCAATCTAGGGACTTGGCTCTGAACTGTCTCATACGGGCGACAAATTCAGAAAAATTCTTTCTTAATTTATGATTTTTAACTAATGTGAGACCTTAAACTTTAAAACGAAATGATATCTATCGATTTCGGTTATGTATCAAGGGAGATAAATGGCTCGTGACAAAAAAATGCATTGTAGAAATATTAATACTTTTGCCCTTTAATAGGTCGAATTTTGAAAAATTACTTTCTTAAAATATGGTGTAACCAACCGAAGACCTCAGTCTTTAAAATGATACCTCGTTTATCAATTTTGTTTAATTATAAAGGGAGATAAATGAATCGAGACACAAAAAAGCATTTTAGAAATATTGACATTTTGGCCTTCTAAGGGTCGAATTAAGTAACATTTATTTCTTAAAATATAATATGACCACGGTGGAGACTTTAATCTTTAATATGATACCTTATTTATCTATATCGGTTAGACAAGAAGCGAGATAAATGGTTCATGACACAAAAACGCGTTGGAGAAATATTGGTATTTTTGCCCTTTAAGGATCGAATTCAGAAAAATTCCTATCTTAATATGTGATATCACCAAAGCGGAGATCTTAAACTTTAAAATGATACTTCAATAAACGATTTCAAATAGGTATCCAGGGAGATATACGATTCGTAACACAAAAAACAGCATTTTAGAAGTATTGACATTTTTGCCATTTAAGGGTCGAATTCCGAAAAATTCTTTTCTTTTAAATGACACCTCATTCACTGATTTCGGTTAAGTATGAAGGGAGATAAAGGCTTGTGACAAAAAAACACCTTATAGAAAGAATATATACTAGACGACCCGTCCGAAAATTTCGCGAATAAAATGCGATGAATAGTGAGGTTGAATGCTTGTAATATAATGAAAAGTAGAACCGTACTTTTGTAGCATATATTTACTATCTTATTGTAATAGTTACGCATCAAAATACTCGCAACATATTACGAAACAGTTAGGAAAATTTAAAACACTCTGTATTTATGACAAACTGTCACTGACTTTAACAGAATAAAACCAACCTGAATAAAATGCGCAAAACATATCAACATCTCTGTGATATTTGTTGCTGTGCGAATAAAATGTTTACATTGGAATTGTATAGCAAAACGAAAGTGTTTACATAACAAAAAAAAAAAAATATCCGAAAAGCTACTTATTGATTAAAAAAAGTTTCTTGTCATCTGTGATATCTGCTGCTGCAATCTAGGGAGTTGGCTCTGAACTTTCTCATACGCGCTACCACTTTAAGCACCAAATTACAAAAAATTCTTTCTTAATTTATGATTTTACCTAATTGGAGACCTTAATCTTTAAAACGATATGGTTAGGTATCGAAGAAGACAAATGGCTTGACATAAAAAAAAAAGCACGCTGTACAGATAATATTGATACTTTTGCCCTTTAAGGTTCAAATTCCAAAAAATTTCTTTTATAAAATATGATGTTACCAAAGCAGCCAACTTGGTCATTTAAATGATATCCCACTTATCGATTTCGGTTAGATATCAAGCGAAGTAAAAAAAAAAAATCTATAAATGATATTTTTGCCCATTAAGGGTTGAATTTGGAGAAAGTTCTGTCATAAAATATGATGTTACCAAAGCGAATAATTTAATATTTGAAACGATACTTCTTTTATTAATTTTGATTAGGTATCAAGGGAAATAAATAGCTCCTGACAGAAAAATGCATTGTAGAAATATTAATGCTTTTGCCCTCTAAGGTTAGAATTTTGAAAAATTTCTTTCTTAAAATGTGGTGTAACGGAACGTAAGACCTCAGTCTTTAAAATGATACCTCGTTATCAATTTTGTTTAATTATTAAGGGAGATAAATAACGCGAGACCCAAAAATGCATTTTAGAACCATTTATACTTTTTCCCATTAAGGGTTAAAATAAAATATATATACATATATATATATTTCTTAATATATGATGTCACCAAAGCTGAGTCATTACTCTTCATACTCCTACTTCATTTATCGATTTTGGTTAGATATACAAGGAGATAAATGGCTCGAAATACAAAAAAACGCATTTTAGAAATATTGACATTTTTGCCCTTTAAGGGTCGAATTACGAAAAGTTCCTGTCTTAAAAAATAATGTTACCATGGCGGAGACCTTAGTCTACAATCTGATATTTCATTTATCTATATCAGTTAAAAATAAGGGGAGATAAATAGCTTGTGACACAAAAATGCGTTGCAGAACTGTTTATACTTATTCCCTTTAAGGGCTGAATTCCAGAAAACTTCTTTCTTAAAATATGATGTCACCAAAGCTGAGTCATTACTCTTTATACTCCTACTTCATTTATCGATTTTGGTTCGATATCCATGGAGATAAATGACTCGAGACACAAAAAACGCATTTTAGAAAAATTGACATTTTTGCCCTTAAAATATAATGTTACCACGGCGGAGACCTTAGTGTTTAATACGATACCTCTTTTATCTATATCGGTTAGATATCAAGGGAGATAAATAGCTCGTGACACAAAAATGCGTTGTAGAATAATTTATACTTTTTCCCTTTAAGGGTTGAATTCCAAAAATATTATTTCTTCAAATATGATGTCACCAAAGCTGAGACATTACTCCTCATAATTTTACTTGATTTATCGATTTTTGTTAGATATGCAGGGAGATAAATGGCTCGAGGCACAAAAACGCATTTTTGAAAAATTGACATTTTTGCCCTTTAAGGGTCGAATTACGAAAAATTAATTTCTTATAATGTTACCACGGCGCAGTCCTTAGTATTTAAATGATACCTCATTCATCTGTATCGGTTAGATATGAAGTGAGATAAATGGCTCGTGACACAAAAACACATTACAAAAATAATAATACTTTTGCCCTTTAAGGGTTGAATTCCGTAAACTTTTTGTCTTAGTATATGATGTCACAAAAGCGGAGATCTTAATCTTTAAAATGGTACTTCATTAAATTACTTCAGATAGGTATCCAGGGAGATAAATGACTCGTAACACAGAAAACAGCATTTTAGACATATTGACATTTTTGCCCTTTAAGGGTCGATGCCCGAAAACTTTCTTTCTTAAAATATGATGTGACCAAAGTGGAGACCATAAACTTTAAAATGACACCTCGTTCATTGATTTCGGTTAAGTATGAAGGGAGATACAGGCTTGTGACAAAAAAATATCTTTTAGAATATGATCATATAGATGTACGTATCATTACTTCGTCTCAAAAACAGAAAACAAGTAACGTTCACTTATATATTCAAAATCTTGCAGGTTTTTGTACTCTTTGTAGTTATGATGTATAAAGATAATTTTATTTGGCCGAACTGAGCTTAGGCTAGACTTATGTATTGGATGAAGCTAAATATCTCCAACTTTATTGATCGATCGGATAATCATTATCGGCATATAAACGATGTTTCGTCGATAGTTTTTGCAGCAATGATGTGTCGTTGGTGGATTCTGTAGAAGCAATAGGGTCCCTACTACCTTCATTTGTTTATGGCATATTAAGGGCAGCGATTACTTCCTTGATATATGAGGCAAGAAATGAAGTACTGGTCTCTTGTATTGACTGCAAATACGTATCTACTTCATTGAGACCCATAAAACGATAATCCAAAAGTGATACTGCTTCGACTGCATTTGTGGGAGCGAATCATTTGATAATTTCTGCCACCATGTTGCGATTAAGCCAAATTATAATCAATAATTCGTCATCTAATACAGATTTCAAGATGATGTTATTTCAGGACGGAACAGAAGAGTTTCATTAATTGTACATATCTTTGAGACGACATGAGCTCAACTGCTTCGCGAGACCTTTTCAAAAATTTTGCTAGCTGCTTTATGTCTAAATCTTTATCTCATCTTGTCCAATCTTTCTAAACATCTTGTTTATTGAGTTGCATATGTGGGTTAAACTTTCCAGCATCTCTGAAAATCTGTGCTAACGAGCTGGTGTCCAGTTTTGATAGAAGGAATGTATATATTATTTCCTGATACGAATAGCGAGATCTCTTCAACTACTTCATCCAATCTTTCTGTGTGTACTGGTTACATCTAATCATTTTCTAAAATAGGATCGGTCTCATCATTGAACGACGTTATCAAGGGAATCCATAAACTCTTTTTCCATTTTTCGGCGTGTGCAGACAAGGGGTATCTCTCTCTCTCTCTCTTGACAAACTTCTTGCATTCTTTTTACGACCCTTTCAATTTCTGGAACTCTGTTTAGACCTCCACTGTAACGAGATTATGGAGCCCATGACCAAGACACAGATTGATGTTCCATATTAGCCAACGAAACTGCTCTTCGCACGTTTTCTCCAGCATCAATGACAACTAGAATCTTCTATTCATTCAGTCTGTTTCCTTATATCAAAAACTAGTTTGGCTTAGACAGTTATATAACACTACTACAGAGAGTTTTACAACATTAGTTTTAGCTAATTCGGTCATTTTAACACCTACTTATTAACTCAATTTAATGAAAAATTTAAAATACGCGTTGTCGTGTTAGGAAGTGTTGGTCAAGGACACGCCGCGAAGCAAAGGGTGGCGGCGCGCCAATGAGACACGGCGGCGTCACGCCGGCGCGGCGCCCACCTCTAGTAGTAACAGAGGCGCCTTTATCTCCAATCCGATTTTTTTTTTTATGGTGTGTTGTTGCCTTAGCGGCTGTGTGCATAGCCCCGCTACCTTCGGTGGCTTTGCTATTTTTTTATAAGGTTAGGAATATTTTGGGGTCACTATTTGTTGTGCTCTTTTAGGGGAAAAACCAGGTCTATGGTCATCTGTGATGAAAAAACCACTCTACTGTTCGTGTGCTAAATTATATTGGGTTGTATATTATGCTAAGGGCACCTTGTGCTTATGCCATTTTCTTAGCGTTACTGTACCCAGATTTTCCAGTCTTTCTGTATTTTGTCTATTTGCTTCTATATTCAGTGAACCGCATTCAACGTGGCTCTCGTGGTGGACGCGATAGTGAGCTGCAGTCAGCGTGAGTGACGAAGTGAAACGGAGGAAAGAGAATGATGCTATACAATCGCTGACAGAGCATACCATCGTAAGCTCGTCTTTCTAAAGCATCATCTGGCAACAAACCCGTGAAGACTGCAACGTTAGATTAGAGTCTGAGTCACAAAGATGGTGTTACTACTGGAGATTGGCTCAGCAACATCCCCTCCGTAATGATGGTAGATTCGGAAGTTTGAATGAAAATTCATTCGAGGAATCAATTCGCTCTCATTCTCTCGAGTAGCACGCTTTAGTAGTAAATCAGCAGCGACACTTCGCTGCCGGGCTGTAGCGACCAAGGGAGAAAATTGACGAAATGCCGTAGCAGTTAGGAAACAAGGTGTAGTGTTAAGCTGGGATAGTTTAGAGCAGGGGTGGCCAACACGCGGGCCGCATGGGGCCCGCCTCGAGCATTTTTCTGGCCCGCGAGATTCATCACACTTTTACAAAATATTTTTCATATTTCATTTTTAGTGCTATATATTTCTTTACAATGTGTGTTTAGTATCATTATTATTATACTGTATTATCTTTTCTTACATGTAAGAATAACAGTAAATACAATAATAATAACTCATTATGTTTCAATTTTTCACTCCAAAAAAATGTTTATAGTGGGCCTAAGTCTAATATGGGGTAAATAATTTTATATGCGGCCCGCGGAGCGATGATTCATTTCCAAAGTGGCGCGCAAGATCATTTTGGTTGGTCACTCCTGGTTTAGAGGGTCACTCTGTAGCTTATGCTTCATTCATTGAGTACGGACTGTATTTGAACTTATCGCCCTGTTGTATCTTTGCTTATATACTGTATTATTACCTATGAATTATTATATTAACATTTGGAAAAAAAATTGTATAGCAATCTATGCACACCGAGTCGTGTTAATAAACTTATGTTGTTAATCATCAAACGGCCTATTTCCCATTGAATATCCTATAACGAGTGCTTAAATCTAAACCATGGTCACTCTAACAGCGCACTCGGAATAGTAACCCCAGTTTTGACTCTTGTTAAGCCTTCTGTTCAGCTCCTATAGTTCTTCTCGCCTTCATTTTTGGTTCACAGTAGGAGGTACACCAACCGAGTTAATCTGGTTCACATATCTGCACGTGCGGTGCTGCCTTCATCGCTTCGATTGCACAATTGTTGTAGCGAATTTGTAATGAGGAGGTACCCAAGCAATCAGTCAGTCATGGCTCCTATGAATATGAGGCCACAGAAGGCTGTGTGATTAACCAGATTGACCAACTCTGTTAAAAATCTGTTCATTCGTCTTTTCCTTCCAGTTGATATTTAGCATTCCACGATACCATAAGTTTTCGTTTCTCTTCGACCCACTGCCCATGCCTCATTCTCACATCAGTCGACACTCCTATCACATGCTTTCGTCAGTCTTTTTCTAATGTTTTAAGATGATGCTATTACAAATAAGTAAGGATTATTACTTACATTATTACTAATTGCACATAAAGAAAACGAGAGATGAAAGCGATTAAAGGCTGCCAAAAAATATATAATCTGAAATTGGGAGAAAAGAGGTAACACATGGATTAAGGGCATTAGAAAGAATATATCAGTCAGAGAATTGAATTCGACTGTCTTGGGAGAGGAGGAACGGTGTAAGAACAAGCGACGCTGGAGAGTTTAGTGGTCTCGACAGGCCATTCCAGAGGCCGTCCAAAATGATGATGAAGATGGCGATGAATTTCAATGTAGGTTATGCCCTTCTAAACATTTTCTTACACATCAATTTTCGAATTTTTCTTTTAAATTCTTCCCCTGCTTCTGGTATAATTTTTAGCACTACTCTAGTGTTTTCAGTCTATGACTTCCTTTTCTACAAATGAAAACATTTCCACTCGCCTATGCCTCAAGTCAGGTACTAGTTTATACTGATTGTCCTCTCCTCCAATGCTATACTACTCATAATACTTCCCCAATATCCTTCTAGGCATCATGTTCACTACATGGCGTATACATACATTCCACTCTCTTTTCCCAAATGTGTCTTTCAATTACTTCCACCTGATTTCCTTAATTATATCGTTTACTGTATGTGTAGTACAGAAATTTACACGGACATAAATAGCTGTCTTCCCTCGCCCCCTCTCTATCTCCTGCTTTTCAAAGATATACCGTGCGTGAAATACCATTTCGTTATACTGAAACAAGAATCTCCTGATCAAGGTTTCATATCCCAGTTCACTTACTTACCTGGTGCAGCTTCTTACCACAGAAACTATTTTAAAATGTCTCCTTAAAACTAATAAAGATTGTCAGCTGTGGGGTAGCAATTTACATATTTCGTATATAAGAATTTGTGAACTACATGCAACGGTAAAACCAGTGCGTCCTCTGTTGGACGTCAAGGGAAATGCAAGAAATCCAATTCCTGGCAATTGTTCACGGATATCCAGCACTCCGCTTCCACTGTTTTGCCGACTTGTCATCTGCCGGCTGTATCAACTAAAGCTATAAGCTCTGGCATTCAACATTTGTTCAGGTTCGATTTAATAGGTGAAAAACAGCGAGAAAGTATGAACAGTTCTTTTATTTTGCACTAAACACTGCACATAACTCCACTAACTGTGAACATTGAATGGTATTATCAACTCTCGCATCACCGCTCAGTCAAGTGTCTTCCAAACAAGCAACATCTAGCGTCCTCCTAGTACCATCTCCCACACAACAGTACCTTGCCTTAGCAAACAATGACACCAACTAGTCTAATCTCCATTGGCCGAAACTGATATGTTTCCAGAAAGTCCTCCAAATACTGCAGAGCAATGAAATCCCACAAATACAAAGCCTGACGCGCGCTGGCTCAAGTTCATACATATGAAACTGATTTGTTGGCTCTGTATTTCTTGGCCGACTGGCTTTCTAATTATTTCTATTTAGGAGTAATATGTTGAAAGACACTGAGCACTGTTACGATCATTTTTACAGACACTTTGTGGTGCGCGACCTGGACGCAGACCTCGACGAATACGACATTGGCGATCAGGAGGCGGAGCTGTACTTCCCTCCAGACTCACTGGCCTGGGAGAAAGAATCCCTCATGAGGACTGTGGGGCGACCAGCGGCAAGACTGCCGCTCTGGCTGGGTGAGTATACCACACTACGACGAAAATGTGCCTTCTAAATAGCTCCATTTTTATTTAAAGTTGTTCACAGCGCGGAAGTTGTAACTTTATGATCCTTGAACTTACGGCTCTTAAATCAACACGAAACACTTACTTTGTCCTGGATACTGCAAAGTGTGAGATGTCGATTAGCTCTTGTCACGTCACCGAGTATTATGGTTCAGACCTCGGTATAGCAATTCTATTTCAGTTTTCCACGGTTTGCGTAAATTACTTCAAACCATGGTGCCTTTGTATCGCCCATAGTACACGTGCCCCTCCCCCCCAATTCTTTTTTCACTGCCCTCTCTGGTTCTAACTATCTCGACATCAACGAGCCATATAGCCCAATGGTTGCATCAGTATTCATTGGTAACATTATTGGAGGTCTGCCATTATAGTAGAAGAGAACGCCTTTCCGCCGTTAATGAATCTGGGCATCAATACCTCTTCCGTTTTTGCCTGGAGAGATTTCTGGAAATCATGCAAAACCGAGATCTGAATGACCAGACTAGGTTATTAGAGATGGAAACCCGTCAGTGTGTCTGTATGCGTTTAGAGGTGGGCAAAGTGACTCACTAAAAAGAGCGATGTTCATTTGATCACTCCACGAAAAGAACTACTTCTTTTGAACGGTTCACTGTTCACTAGCTCAGTTTTATTTGAGACCATTTTTCTTTTTATAGGTCTCAGAATCCGGTTACACCCCCACTTTTCAATGAAATACACCCCCTTTAATCAACTTTGATGCAATTAGTAGACTTTTTTTATTATTATTATTTTTAGCTCTACAGTCCACAAAACCCACGTGAACAAGCTCTTCTTGACCTTCGGAATAGCCGACTTATGACCGACTCACCTAGAAGAACTACCGTTCACTTTTAGTGAGTGACTGCTCACTCGCTCTTTTAAAAGAATTGCTCTAAAGAACTGATTCACTCGCGAACGACCCATCTCTATATGCGTTACAGTTCCACCGCGCAGGAGCGGAGAAGTACAACGGACCAAGATTCGAATCTACAGCCTGGTGTACCAGTCATCTGGTTTTCGAATATTACCTAGGCGAATGCTGTGATGGTATCCAATTTTCGCCTCATAAATTACACGTTTCACAAATAACAATGAGTAAGATGTACTCTTATTACACAGAACATAGATTACACATTTCACAGACAGATGACGTCACCTAATTTCCTCGATTAGCAGTCATTGGAAGACAGGAGAGGGGTGAAGAGAATGCTGGGAACGTACAATGCGTATGTTGGTGACGGGGCTTGAAGGGATATTGCTCAAAGAATTAGCAGTAGTGGATGGAAAGAAAAACATGACCATGGGCACACGCTGTCAGTCGATGTCATGCATAAAGGAGTGAGAAACTTTTATTTATGGGTAATGGTGTCAGGGATTAAAATAAGTTAACAAAGGAACGGATAAGTAATTTACCAAAAACACTGAAGGAATTTAAAATTAAAATTCGCAAATAGCAGAAGTAGATGGGTGGAGGAATTTAATACTCAAGGTAAATAAGATCATAATAACAAAAAATAAGGAAGTGTAATTAAGTGACTAGGACAATTGCCACTGGAGTATCCCATCGCAATTAAATTCAATTCAATTCGAAGACAGAAGACGGGGGCACTTGTGTTTCCGTTACTAAGGCAGGAGAAAAAAATCCAGGTAACATAGAGGAAATCTACTGTGCCTTTAATATAAAGGAAACATTTCAGCAATCTACTGTGGCTTTTATATAAAGGAACCATCGCAGCTGTCACCTATAGTAATTTCGGGAAACCATAGAAAACCGAAACCACCGTAGGCGAACCGGTCATTGAATTCATGTCCCTAAAATTCCTTCCCGTTCCCTGTCTCTACGACGTCCTCTTCGTCGACGAGTCGTAAGAACATAAGAAAAGAAGAAAGTGTGCCTATCAAACGTATTATGTTTAATTGTGTTGTCACTGACTGTAGTACCTGTGTCTGTTCTAACTGATCTTACCTCTTGTAATTGTGTATTTGTATCTGCATGGATTGAGCTGACATCTTGTGTGTGCAGCTGAAAGCCACAACGGTGAATGCCGAGGCTGGTTCCTCGACGGACTTCAGTGGGCGCACAAACTTGGCGTCGCCGGACGAATAGGAGCACAAGTGTTCTTCAGGCACCCTGACGTCAGAGCCCTCACCAGACCCACACCGGTAAGTAGGATCAGCAGAGCAAGCTACCACGCTGTCCTCTCTCCAACTAACCCTTGATTACTTTAGCTTTGTTTGGTTGATCAGGTCATCTGTGGGGCGATGTTTGGGTTATTGATTTCTATGCCGATAATTACGAATTGTCCAATGGGGGATTCTATCATTACCGTGGCGCCACAATCTGATGATTGATTCTTATAGAACTCGACGAAACAAATTGAAAGTAAACAATAAATTTTTTTGATATCTCGCTTAGTTCTCGAGATATCGTATCTTAAAATTGACGAAATTAGGTTGAAACTAGACGACCCGTGCGAAAATATCGCGAATAAAATGCGATGAATAGTGAGGTTGAATATAATGTCACCAAGTTCAGTCATTACTCTTCATACTCCTACTTCATTTATCGATTTGGTTAGAAATCCAGGGAGATAAATGGTACGAAACACAAAAACGTATTTTAGAAATATTGACATTTTTGCGCTTTATGGCTCGAATTACGAAAAATTCCTTTCTTAGAATATAATGTTACCACGGCGGAAACCTTAGTCTTTAATACGATATGTCATTTATCTATATCGATTAGATATCAAGGGAAATATAAGGCTCGTGACACAAAAATACGTTGTAGAACAATTTATACTTTTTCCCTTTAATAGTTGAATTCCAAACACTTCTTTCTTAAAATATGATGTCAGCAAAGCTTATTCCTCACAATCGTACTTAATTTATCGATTTTGGATAGATATCCAGGGAGATAAGTGGCTCGAGACACAAAAAACGCATTTTAGAAAAATTGACTTTTTTGCCTTTTATGGGTCGAATTACGAAAAATTCCTTTCTTAAAATATAATGTTACCACGGCGGAGACCTTATTCTTTAATATGATACCTCATTTATCTATATCGGTTAGATATCAAGGGAGATAAATCGTTCGTGACACAAAAATCAGTTATAGAAAAATTTATACTTTTTCCCATTAAGGGTAGAATTCCAAAAACATTCTTTCTTAAAATATGATGTCACAGAGCTGAGACAATACTCCTCATAATCCTACCTCATTTATTCTTTTTGGTTAGATATCCTGGGAGATAAATGGCTCAAGATACAAAAAACCCATTTTAGAAAAGTTGACATCTTTGCCCTTTAAGGGTCGAATTACGAAAAATTCCTTTCTTAAAATATAATTTTACCACGGCGGAGACCTTAATATTTAATATGATACCTCATTTATCTATATCAGTTAGATATTAAGGGAGACAAATGGCTCGTGAAACAAAAACGAATTGCAAAAATATTGATACTTTTGCCCTTTAAGAGTTGAATTCCGAAAAATTTCTGTCTTAATATATGACGTCACTAAAGCGGATATCTTAATCTTTAAAATGATTCTTCATTAAACGATCTCAGATAGGTATCTAGGGAGATATTTGACTCATAACACAGAAAAGAGCGTTTTAGAAATATTGACATTTTCGCCCTTTAAGGGCCGAATTCCGAAAACTTCATTTCTTAAAATATGATGTGACCAAAGGGAAGACCATAAGCTTTAAAATGACACCTCATTCATTGATTTCGGTTAAGTATGAAGGAAGATACAGGCTTGTGACAAAAAAATACCTTATAGAAATAATATATACTAGACGACCCATGCGAAAATTTCGCAAAAAAAAATTCTTTGAAAAGTGAGGTTGAATATGATGTCACCAAAGCTGAGTCATTACTCTTTATACTCCTACTTCATTTATCGATTTTGGTTGTATATCCAGGGAGATAAATGGCTAGAGACACAAAAAACAAATTTTAGAAAAATTGACATTTTTGCCCTTTAAGGGCCGAATTACGAAAAATTCCTATCTTAAATTATAATGTTACCACGGCGGAGACCTTAATCTTTAGTATGATACCTCATTTATCTATATCGGTTGGATATCAAGTGAGATAAATGGCACGTGACACAAAAATGCGTTATAGAAGCATTTATACTTTTTCCATTTAAGGGTTGAATTCCAAAAACATTCTTTCTTAAAATATGATGTCACCACATCTGAGACATTACTCCTCATAATCTTACCTGATTTTTTGATTTTGGTTAGATATCCAATGAGATAAATTGCTTAAGACACAAAAAATGAATTTTAGAAAAATTAACATTTTTGCCCTTTAAGGGTCGAATTACGAAAAATTCCTCTCTTAAAATATAATGTTACCATGGCGGAGACCTTATTATTTAATATGATACCTCATTTATCTATATCAGTTAGATAATAAGGGAGATAAATCTCTCGTGACACAAAAATGCGTTATAGAAAAATTTATACTTTTTCCCTTTAATGGTTGAATTCCAAAATAATTATTTCTTAAAATATGATTTCACAAAGCTGAGACATTACTCCTTATAATCCTACTTCATTTATAGATTTTGGTTAGATATCCAGGGAGATAAATGGCTCGAGATACAAAAAACGAATTTTAGAAAAATTAGCATTTTTGCCCTTTAAGGGTCGAATTACGAAAAATTCCTCTCTTAAAATATAATGTTACCATGGCGGAGACCTTATTCTTTAATATGATACCTCATTTATCTATATCGGTTAGATATTAAGGGAGATAAATCGCTCGTGACACAAAAATGCGTTTTAGAAAAATTTATACTTTTTCCCTTTAAGGGCTAAATTCCAAATACTTTCTTTCTTAAAATATTATTTCACAAAGCTGAGACATTATTCCTTATAATCCTTTTTCATTTATCGATTTTGGTTAGATATCCAGGGAGATAAATGGCTCGAGATACAAAAAACGAATTTTAGAAAAATTAGCATTTTTGCCCTTTAAGGGTCGAATTACGAAAAATTCCTCTCTTAAAATATAATGTTACCATGGCGGAGACCTTATTATTTAATATGATACCTCATTTATCTATATCAGTTAGATAATAAGGGAGATAAATCGCTCGTGACACAAAAATGCGTTATAGAAAAATTTATACTTTTTCCCTTTAATGGTTGAATTCCAAAACAATTATTTCTTAAAATATTATTTCACAAAGCTGAGACATTACTCCTTATAATCCTACTTCATTTATAAATTTTTGTTAGATATCCAGGGAGATAAATGGCTCGAGATACATAAAACGAATTTTAGAAAAATTAGCATTTTTGCCCTTTAAAGGTCGAATTACGAAAAATTCCTCTCTTAAAATATAATGTTACCATGGCGGAGACCTTATTCTTTAATATGATACCTCATTTATCTATATCGGTTAGATATTAAGGGAGATAAATCGCTCGTGACACAAAAATGCGTTTTAGAAAAATTTATACTTTTTCCGTTTAAGGGCTAAATTCCAAATACTTTCTTTCTTAAAATATTATTTCACAAAGCTGAGACATTACTCCTTATAATCCATTTTCATTTATCGATTTTGGTTAGATATCCAGGGAGATAAATGGCTCGAGATACAAAAAAACACACTTTAGAAAAATTAACGTTTTTGCCCTTTAAGGGTCGAATTACGAAAAATTCCTTTCTTAAAATATAGTGTTACCACGGCGGAGACCTTATTCTTTAATATGATACCTCATTTATCTATATCGGTTAGATATCAAGGGAGATAAATCGCTCGTGACACAAAAATCGGTAATAGAAAAATTTATACTTTTTTCCTTTAAGGGTTGAATTCCAAAAACATTCTTTCTTAAAATATGATGTCACAAAGCTGAGACATTACTCCTCATAATCCTACCTCATTTATCGATTTTGGTTAGATATCCAGGGAAATAAATGGCTCGAGATACAAAAAACGCATTTTAGAAAAAGTGACTTTTTTGCCTTTTATGGGTCGAATTACGAAAAGTTCCTTTCTTGAAATATAATGTTACCATGGCGGAGACCTTATTCTTTAATATGATACCTCATTTATCTATATCGGTTAGATATTAAGGGAGATAAATCGCTCGTGACACAAAAATGCGTTATAGAAAAATTTATACTTTTTCCCTTTAAGGGTTGAATTCCAAACACATTCTTTCTTAAAATATGATGTCACAAAGCTGAGACATTACTCCTCATAATCCTACCTCATTTATCGATTTTGGTTAGATATCCAGGGAGATAAATGGCTCGAGATACAAAAAACGCATTTTAGAAAAAGTGACATTTTTGCCCTATAAGGGTCGAATTACGAAAAATTCCTTTCTTAAAATATAATGTTACCATGGCGGAGACCTTATTCTTTAATATGATACCTCATTTATCTATATCGGTTAGATATTAAGGGAGATAAATCGCTCGTGACACAAAAACGCATTGAAAAAATATTCATACTTTTGCCCTTTAAGAGTAGAATTCCGAAAACTTTCTGGCTTAATATATGACGTCACTAAAGCGGAGATCTTAATCTTTAAACCGATACTTCATAAAACGGTTTCAGATAGGTATCCAGGGAGATAACTGACTCGTAACACAGAAAACAGCATTTTAGAAAAATTTACATTTTTGCCCTTTAAGGGTCGAATTCCGAAAACTTTCTTGCTTAAAATACGATTTAACCAAAGTGGAGACCATAAGCATTAAAATGACACCTCATTCATTGATTTCGGTTAAGTATGAACGAAGATATAGGCTTGTGACAAAAAAATACCTTATAGAAATAATATATATGATATGGCCTGGACCAGAAGAAAAATTTTGCTATAGCCAAATTTGATGATGAATTCGCATGTAACTCGACGAGACAAATGGAAAATAAAGAATAAAGTTTTTTGATATCTCGCTTAGTTCTCGAGATATTGTAACTCAAAAGTGAGGAGGTTAGGGTGAGATCCGATCTGGACCAGAATTTTTTTTTCCACAAAATACACGGTGTAAAAGCACCATAGGTGTTTTATTTTCATCCTAGTGATTGTTGCTAGGTTTAAATACGGCCTGGACCAGAAGAAAAAAACACCAAAAGCACAAGGAACTATACCTATGACTGATTTTTAACATGCTATATCTCGAAAACAAAGCGAGATATCAAAACAATTTATTCTTTATTTTCGATTTGTTTCGTCGAGTTCAACAAGAATTCATCATCAGATTTTGACGCCACGGTAATGATAGAACTGCCGTCAAATGTTTTCTTCTTGTCCGGTATATACTGTATGTTTACCAAATAATTATAGGCACCACAGGACGGACGCTAATACACACAACACTTAAACATACATTTACTTATTTACTGGAAGTTTGGAAAGTGTATCATTTTCGTATTGTGTTCACATTATTTCTGCCGATTATAGCAGAAACTTTATATTATTTGTCCCGCAATAGGCATATTAATTTGTTGTTCACTTAACGCGATAATACCTGTATGTCAACAAGCGTGTAGCATTCAGCGTGCCAATACTCATACAAACTATCCGGCTCTTATTTCAGAAGTCTTGTTTATATTCTGTACACTCTCTTATTTTCATTCCGTAGTCAATGAATTTAAGCATCAGTCGAATCACTGCTGAAACTGTTAATTATGTTCTCTCCCTTTGCCCGTACAGGACTACTGGGTGTCGCTGTTGCACAAGCGGCTGGTGGGCCGCACGGTGTTGGAGGCGCGTCTGTCGTCGGGCAACAAGTCGCACGTGCACGCCTTCTGCCACTGCTCAGCGCCTGGACAGGGCGGCAGCGGCGCGGTCACGGTGTGGGCCCTCAACCTGCTGGCCACCAGGACCAGGGTCACTCTGCGGCCCGCAGCCGCCGGCGCCCGCGTCCTGCAGTACGTGCTCACCGCAGGCGGAGAGCACCCGCTACACTCCGGGTACGTTACAAAGCGACCTTCCTCTGCAGTTCTTACCTTCGACTGTTCCCTCCACTAACAAGTTAACCAATCCTGCATGTCTCAAAATATGACTTACCATCCTGTCTCTTCTTTCTGTAAGACACTTCCACAAACTTCTTTCCTCGCCCATCATTTCCAAAACACGTTCGTTTAGTACTTTATCCGTCCACTTAATTTTCAGCATCCTTATGTAGCACCAAATTTCAAATGCTTCAATTTTCCTCCTTTCTGGTATTTCTAAAGTTCATGCTTCACTGCCATAAAGTGTGGTGTTCCACACATAGAGTTTTAAAAAGTTCTTTCTGAGTCATAGATCAATATTAGAAACCAAAAGTTTTCTCTTTTTCATGAAGGCTCTTTTTCCTACTGCTATTCCGCTTTTGACATCTGTCCTTATTCGGCCATCGGTTGTAATTTTACTTCCTAAGTAGCAAAATTCACTAACCTCTGCTATCGCATCTGACTCTATTTTTATCTACTAGTATTGGTATAATTTCTGCTACATTTCATCACTATTGTATTGCTTTGATTTGTATTTAGTCGAAAATCTTTCTTCGGTATTTTGTTCATGATATTCAATAACTTCTCATTATCCTCAACCTGTTCTGCCAACAAGACAATGTCGTCAGCAAATCGTAGCATACTGATTTTAATCCCTTGAAAATTTATGCCACATTCAAATCTATCTTTCACTTACTTTATTGCTTCTTCTAAACACAAATTGATATTAATGGGATTAGACTACAATCTTGTCTCACACCCTTTTTAACTGATGCGGGTCTCATGATTCTATACTGTTATTATAGCTACTAGATTCTTATAAAAATTATAAAGTATCCTTCTATCTCGGTATTTTAGACCCCACTTCTTTAAAATTTTGAATGTTTTGTCCACGTAACATTATCAAAAGATTTTCTAAATTAAAAAATTGTTTTTCTTGACCCAAGAATTAATCTTAAGCCGAGAATCGCTTCTCTTGTACCACGGTTTTTCCTAAACCCAAACTGATCTTCACCTACTATCCATTCGACTACACTTTCCATTCTGTATGTTATTCTGGGTGAATAATTTTGAAGTATGTCATCTTAGACTTATAGTGCACGTATTACGATTAACTATTGTTTATCGGATTCCCTTTCGTACTTCTCGCAGCTAGGTCACCCTTACAACCCATGTCCTCAGTAGCTGTTATAAAGATACAGAAAAACGGTCACAACTACAGATATTGGATCTCTTCAAGTTTCTAATGTACCTTACAGGTGCTCGATATGTGCGCCTTTGGTGACATAACTGACATCAATCCTGTATTGAAGTTCCTGCCACACACGACGCAACATCTCACTGTTGATTTCGGCGACTGAATACATGATTCTTTCTCTCAACTGTACTAAATCACGTAACTTAGTTGGTACCAACATTCGATCATTCGTCAGAAATTTGCGTTGCATCATCGCTGTTTTGCGAGCCAAGACTGACACGTGACACGTTTCCGAGCCAATAGCTATCGAGGTTAGTGAATGAGCCAGCTTAGTATATTATATAATAGAGAGACATTGCACAATAAATTTCAGAAATCGTGGAGAGACATGAATCACCCTTTATACTAATTAACTACAGTCAGCAAGTTAAGGAAAGGATGAAAGGATCTAATTTGGCGAGGTATCACTTGAACGAATGTTATTGGCGTCTCGAGATTCCGTTTATAACAGAGCGGTCTGGTAGCTCAGTGTTTGAGACGCTTGGGTTCAAAACTCAAGAGTTCCTGGTTCAAATCCTGGAGCGGCCAGAAATTTTTGGGTGTATTGTCTTCTTCACAAGACATACGTCAGCAGCAGACTCTGTGGTTCGGATTCTAAGCTAAGCTATATAGCCAGTCACGACTGAAGCCGAATGCACCACATATAAGATCGTCTTATCAAAGCTACTCTTTGGAGTCTCCGGGCCAATAATGACATTTTTTTGATTTTTTTGATGTTTTCAACACAGTACCAAACTGATTTAGTTACGACTCTATATGCGTGTAATTGGTCACCAACCTAAAATTATATTATACAAGTACACAGTTTGATCCTTACGTATGCATACACAGGTTGTTATGTGGAAACAAGTGTACCAGAATGTACACAATAGTTCCCACCACAATAATAACCGGTCATTTCTCACCAGTCATACAGTTATTAAACAATGCTACTTGACTAACGAACTTTATTTATTGAAGTGTTTTGGTATGGAAAACACGTTCAGTTGCTCGAGATGGTAACCAGCACACTATGGTCGATCGACAACGCAATTTAGCGACATACTTTTATAATCCATTCGTATTCTATGACATTTCTGCCGTGAACGTGCCCTCGATACCTACAATTACAGATATGGATTTATTACGGGATTAAGCAAACAAGAAAAGTGACTTTAATATTCATTTAAGGAGATTAGTTAAAAAATGTGGAACTAATTTCCAAGAAAACTTAGATGAAATGATATCAAGGGTTCAGATACAGAAAAATGCGATAAATATGTCATTCTCGTTGTGGTGACATTTTAATTCACCATTGAAATTATAGACAAGGGCATAATTCATAGAATTATTCTACCCGTACAAAACTATTTACCCTAAATTTTAAGAAGAGCCATATTGCGAATACATACCGACGAATATCGAAACTCACTAATAGACAATTTATGATTCAAGATCAATACTTCTTAATTACTATCAAATTTTTATTACAGCCACTTGATTCTTTTATAACTTACAAACTATTCTCCTATCTCGATACTTTAGACCAGACTTTTGAACATCTTGTCCCACTTAACATTATCAAAAGCTTTTTCTAAATCAACAAATGTCATAAACGTATCTTTATTTTTCTTGATCCGCCCTTCAAGTATTAATCTTAAAGACAGAATTGCTTCCCGTACCGCGATTTTTCCTAAACCCAAACTGATCTTCACTTACTATGTCTTCTACTACCCTTTCCATTCTTCTGTATATTATTCTGGTTAGTAATTTTGAAGCATGTGAAGTTAGACTAATGGTGCGATAATTTTCACATTTGACGGCTTGTGCTTTCTTCGGAAGTGTGAAGATGATATTTTTATTAAAATCAGTTGGAATTTCTCCTGTTTCATAACTTTTTGATATCAGCTTGAATAATCTTTCGATTCCTTCTTCTCCTAGGGATTTAAGAAGTTCTGCAGAGATCTCATCAATTTCAACTGCCTTATTTGCTTTCAAGTCATTCAGAGCTTTATTAAATTCTGTCTTCAAAACAGGATCTCCTAAGTCATCAATGTTGACATCGCCTTTCTTTTCCATTACACTATTGTTCAAGACGTCCCCATCATACAGTTTCTCAATGTATTCCTACCATCGGTTAGCTCTATCGTCTGAGCTTAAAAGAGGTTTACCATTGGCAGCTTTAATGTTTACACCTCTTTTCTTCATATCTCCAAAATTCTGTTTGATCTTCCTATATGCAACATCTACTTTACTTATGACCATTTCCTTTTCTACTTCTTCACACTTTAATTCTAGCCATTTTAGTATTAAACATAATCTCGCTTAAAAGCTCCACAGGCAAATGGAAAATTTTATTTGATTCCACGAGAAACAGGCTCTGAATTGCATATTGAATTTATTTTAATTTAATTGCGGTGGCAATTTCCATAGACAACTAATTAACCTCTTTCTTATTTTATTATTGTGATATTTTATCTTATATACTATGAGTGTAAATCCTCCCACCTACGTACCTTAGCCAATTACAAATTTTAATTTTAAATTCCTTCAGATTTTTAGAAAATTGTTCATTACTACCCTTAATAATTTATTCTAATCCTTGACACCATTAAACACACCAGAAAATTTAACCACTCCTTTAAGCATGAAATCGAGTGACAGCTTGTGATCATGGTCATCGTTTCCATTCCATACAGTCCTCCTATTTCTTCTATCTATATCCTTCCAAGCCTCATCATCAATATACGCTATTAACACTCCCAGCACCCCCTTAAACCTTCTAATGACTCCGAATCTTATATAATATCAGTTACTGACTGCGTAATGTCGCATTTTCCACAAACAAATTCAGTTGTTCTCCTTTTCACGCAATCCAACTGCAGTATTAGATACCCAGAATGTCTCCACCATAGTAAGGCAGTGGTCCGACCAAAGTTTTGTAATCCAATTCCCTCACTTTTCTGGTACATCCTCTCATCACCCTTTTCAGTAAATAAAGGATTTCGTAACTTTTTCATCTCATGTGGCCAATGTGTCCTGCCTAGTTAAGATTATTCTCAAATGTAATGCCAAGATATGTACGCTTCACGTCTTCAACAAGCAATTATTATTAAAAACATTTAGTTTTTTCTGTGTACCTATTAAGCTGACTCTTCTTGGCATTTATCTTTATCCCATGTTGACATAGCCAGTTCGATATTCTATCCAGGTAACTCTGCAGCTGTTCACAGTCTTCTCCCGTTTTGATAACATTATATACCATTATGTCATCTGCAAACAACTTCTGCGATAATCCGGCTGGTAATCAGAATTGTAGCAGATATGTAGTACATCTACATATATACTCTGCAATCCACAAAACTGTGGGTGGCAGAGGGTGCTCAGCACCAAACCTAATCTCTTTGTTGTGCATTCCAATACCTAATAGTACGAGGAAAAAGCGAACCCTGCCGAACAGCAGAAAACTGCTACAAAAAGCTTATATTAAAGCCTAATTTGTTTTGTTCAAATCTGAAAGAGTGCTACTACGTAACGTTAATGTGGATCCGTCTATTGATTTTAAAGAACGAAAAACAAATGTTGAACTGAATTGAGAGGGTTCACTTCCTCCGGTGTCTATTTCCTTAGTCACCTAATTACCCCTTTCTTATTATTTTTTAACTATCAACTTATATACTGTGAGTACTAAGTTCCTTTACCCATCTACTTTTGGTACTTGCGACTTTTAACTTTAAATTCCTTCAGCGTTTTTCGTAAATTATTCATCACTTCCACCGGTTATTTATTCCAATCCTCGACACCCTTACCCCACAAAAGAATATTTTCCCACTTCCTTAACCATTAAATCGAGTGTTTTCTTTCTTCCATGCACTACTCCTAATTCTTCGACTAATATCCCTCCAAGCCCCATCACCAACTTACGTCATGTACATTCCCGACACCCTACTCACCCTTCTCCTATCTTTCAATGAGTTCCAATCCATCTCCGTTATCATATCAGTTACTGACTGGGTCCTGCGGTAATTTCCACAACCAAATTTAGCTGCTCTCCTTTCCACGCACTCCGTCTCCTCTATTTGATACCCTAAATGATGGTCCCAAACTACACCACCATATTCGAGCAATGGTCTGACGAAAGTTTTGTAATCGAATTGCCTCACTTCTCTCGTGCAACCTCTCATCTCCCTCTCCAGTTAATAAAGGTTTTTATAAATTTTTTCCACCATCTGCTCTGACCAGTTGAGTTTAATATCAAATGTTATGCCAAGGTATTTACACTTCTAGCCTATAACAAGCTATACTGTCCCATAATCACAAACAGCTAATAAGCTGACTCTTCCTGACATTTATCTTCATTCCCCTGTCCTACTCAGATAGATATATAGATATTCTATATATCTCACCCTGCTTCTCCCGATTTGATATTATTATAAACTATTAAGTCATCTGAAAACAACCAAAATTCTGACTGTAAACCATCAACACAATTATTCATTAGAATGATGAATAGCAATTGCCGCAATACACTGCCTTGTGTTACTATCATATTCTCTTTCACCTCTTTTGATAACGCATTTCATACTCTAATGCTTTGCTATCTGCCTTTTAAGAATTCCTCTACCCAGCAAGTCACTTTTTTATCCACTCCAATAGTTTTCAACTTACGTAAAATCATTTTTTACTCATTCTGTAAAATATCTTAAAAGCTCTGGTGCTACACTATCTGTTTGCCCTTCATCCGAAATGTCTTGCGTATAGCCCACCATCTGTGATTCATATGAATATCCTTGCCTAAAGTCATGTTGTCGATTTGCAAACCGGTTTCTTTCCTTACAGATATTTCTGATGTAAATGCATATTATTCTCTCCATCATTTTGACCATCACTGATATCAAACTAATCGGCCCATAATTTTTTAAATCATATTTGTCGTCCCTCCTTTATAAACCGGTACTACGTACTATCGCTCTTTTCCAGTCCTCTGGTAAGCATCAAGAGACCATACCCATTCTAAATTATTTTTGAAGGTAAGGTACACTATCGTATCCCGCTATCTTTAATACATCTTTGGTAATGTTATCTACAACGGCCCTTTTGCGTTTTTGTATCTTTCTTAGTTTCATAATTTCCAGAGGATTTATTTCAAATTTTGTAGTTTCCTCATTTCAACTTATGGTGACGCTTCCCTCTCATCCCAGGATAATAGTCTTTTAATGGTCTCATTAAACTACTCACTCAGTTTGTCTGCCATTTCCAAATCCTCAGTAACTTCTTCGTTTTTATCCACAATTGTCTGAATATCTTTCCGTTTTCTGACATAGTCCTACAAATTTCTAGATGCATCGTTCAGAGGTCCTTCTGTGTCAATAATATTCCTCATGAACTCATCTATAGGTTCCCTTTTTGCTGTTATTAATTGTTTGTTTAGTTCTTTTAAATATTCCTTACTGCCTTGCAGGCTCTTAACCCCGTAATGTTCTCACTACCCACTTTAACCTCCTCACCTCCCTACTGTAGTATGCAGGTACCGTAATTGTCTTTATTTTCGAATAAATATTACCTCAGCCTTTCTTATGTTTCCTTGAACTCCGCCCACTTCGCCTCCACTGTGTTCGTCCCAACCTTCATTTGCTCAATCTTCTGAAATATTTCTCCAATTTCAGCAAGTTGTTTTATTCTCCATTTCACCCTGATCGACGTCAAGTAAATTAAGTAAAAATCCTTAAAACTTTCTTCCTCACACCACCATCAATTCGATCTCCTTGCAGGTGTCATGCTTCATTCATTTTTTAAAATTTAATATAGTTGCGATGGAGTTCACGCTCCGGTGGCAATCTCTCTACACACCTATTTTCCTCCTTTCCTCTTCCCACCTACTTTGCCCTCTACTAATTTGAACTTTAAATTCTTCCAGTATTTTTGGTAGATTATTCTTCTTTTCTTTTATGTGAGTCGAAACTCTCCAGGCGCACTGCTGAACTGTAATCTTCACAGGATTTCAGGCGTATAGCATCGTAAAAACACAACCTGATGAAGACAGCAGAGCCAGCTGTCGAAATCTTGTGGTTTTACGACGCTATCCTACTGAACTCCTGTGAAGATTTTATTTCATCGTTTCTGTTGGTAATTTGTTCCAATCCCTTACATCCTTCCTACAAAAGAAAATTTTCCCACACCCTTATGCCTGAAATCAAGTGCCAGCTTGTTTATGGTCATAGTCATCTTTACCCTTCCATCCACCTCTCTTAATTCTCAAACCAATATCTTTCCATGCATCACCTTCTACACTCCCAAGACTCTCATCACCCTCCTTCTATCTTCCAAACAATCCCACTCCAGCTCCTTTATCATACTAGTTACCAATTGTGTTCTGCGGTAATTTCCAAAGACAAATCTGCACCCCCTCCAACTCCTGTATTTGATACCCAGAATGTGAGTCCCATACTACACCTCCATATTCAAGTAGTGGTTTAACCAATGTTTTGTAACCCAAATCCAATACTTCTCTAGTACACTCTCTCATCACTATGTCCAACCGGTGAAGGATTTTGAACCCTTCTCCTACCAGATGCCCAATGTGTCCTGCCCAGTTAAGTTTGCTATCAAATGTTATGCCACATTTCGAGTCTTTAACAAGCAATTCCTTCCCTCACTTTATAATCATTATCAACCTTTAGCTTTTTAATTGTGTACCTAATACGCTGGCTCTTCTTTGCATTTATCTTCATCCCATGTTGACTCACCCAGCTAGATAACATATCTATATCACCCTGCAAAAGTTTACAGACTTCTAACGTTTTGATCTTATTATATAACATTATGTCATCTGCAAACAATGAAACTTCTGACAGTAAACCATTAACACAATCATTCAATAGAATAACGAATAGCATTGGTCCCAATACACTACCTGTGGAACCCCCATGTTCTCTCCTACTTCTTTTGATACTGCATTTCCTACCCTAACTTTTAGCTTTCTACCTTTTAAGAATTCTTCTACCCAGCAAATCACCTTTGCATCAACTCCAATAGTTTTTACCTTATTTAGCACCATTTTATGGCTCACTCTGTCAAAAGGCTCTCATGTGCATTTCATCAAAAATATCTTGCATATAGACTACTAACTGAGATTTGCATGAATATCCTTGTCTAAAGACGTGTTGCCAACTTGTAAACCACTTACGTTCCTCACAGACATGTCTAATATGGTTGCATATTAATCTCTCCATTAATTTTCCTACCACTAATGTAAAGCTGATTTGTAAGTATCATTGGCTTTATAAACCATTCTCACTCTAGAAAGTGTTTTAAATAGTTCCATAAAGTTCGAAAGAATCATTAGGCTTAACCATGTTACAAATCTTGTACTATTATATTTGAAATATTCGAACAATAAAAATCTGATGGGCATGCAAGTAAAACCAGGTACTCCGAATGTTTCTTGAGGCCATAACAACATTCTTGTAGTGCTCATTTTGACATATGAAGGTATTCACCGATCTATACAAACATATGTTCAACTTCTTTTGTAGATTACTGTTAACAATACTTTTCATCGTACTCGTGTAAATCTATCTTCAACGGCCATTATTTGACCTTCCTACCTATGAAACTTGTCTACAATATCATCTTCCATTTTGTTTGATCTCTGTAAATCTCTTTCTCAGCTGTAGATTTCATTTAGTTGCTCTCTGTACCCTTCTGCACCTTTGTTTCCAAACAGAACTCATCCCATTCCTCTTCCACTATGTAGCGAGCGCTGTTTTATTCACTCTCCATCATCGTTGTGTGTCCAATGTAATGTGATCTATTATCCTTTCAATTATCAACGTTAAAACAATCAGAGATCTGATCCGTTTTCGAGGTCGACGAAAGTCATTTCTCATTTAGCTACCTCTGATTAATAGACGTCATTCCTTCTATATGCTCGCTGCTTCAAAAATTTATTATTACATTTTATCTTACAGATTTTTGGTAATATTGAAATAATCTGAAGTTCCAGTCACTACCTCCTTTCACGAAAAGGTCTTTCCTCGTCACTAACCGTGTAGCATTAATCATAGTAGGCCTAAAATGCATCCTTGAGGGCGAGAATTTTCGCCTTAACGTGTTGATAATCCTGTGCTAAAAGCTTGTTGTGTTGTTGTCTAGAGTGACTCTGCTGAACGGAGAGGTCCTGGCGCTTCGTGCGGACGGTTCGCTGCCAGAGCTGGTACCCCGAGAACGCACCCTGGGCCGCACCTCTTCAGTCCTCCTACCAGCCCGATCCGTCGCCTTCTGGGTACTTCCTGACGCCGAGGCGAAGGTCTGCGGAAACTATGCCGCCGCAGTGGACGCTGACATAGACGACATGGAGGGAATCGGAGATAAGGCTTACAACCATATAGACGACTACGACGACCTGTACGGCGCCAAATACTCTGCCCACGACGACTACCACGGTGGGCCTAGGGACAAGCGCAGACTGTCAGCTAGGCATACCGAGGAGGGTGCGGAAGAGCACCGAACAGGAGTGGCGAAAAACGGCAGGCACTCGGAGCGCAGACGACATGCCAAGGAGAGAACCGAGGTAGCGCGCAAGAAAACACCACCATCCGGCAGCCTCCGCAAGAAGGCATGGATCAGGGAGAGGATGCGCGAGCAGTTGCACAAGCAGTACCAAGAGGAGCAGCTGGAGAGGCAGCGCCAGGCTGAGAAGGCAGAGCATGCGGATAAAACCCACGCGTACGAGCACCCGCACCAACATACGATCGACCACGAAGCGCCGCCGCATCCGAGCGATTTTACGGACGAGGATCGCTTGGAACGTAGACACCGCAGTCCACCCAGATATCAGGACGACTTGTCACTGTCCTCAGAGGAGCGGTTACACAGAAGGAAGAGCGATGCACCATTCAGTATCCGCGATGATGAGTACGACTCTCACTACACGGACGACACCCATCCTCCCCCCACACCTGCACCACACAAGTTAAAGGCGAAGAAGCAGAGACAAGCCGACAAGAAAGACGCTCTGAGAGCCAAAGAAAGGGGAACATCGCGTAGGGCAAACGAATACTACAACGAAGACATGCGAGGTACGGGAAAGCAGAAATTTTACCACCACAAGGATACTGTAGATAATAGTCGCCGAAAGGCGCCAAGCTGGAAGGAGTCGGTGGAGTTCGACGAGGATGAAAGGGATATGAGAATGAAGACACACCGGAAATACGAGGACGCTTTCGAGGAGGGTCGCATGAAAACTGATGAGAGTGAAAAGCAGCAGCGGACATCGACCAAGAAGCCAAAATTCAAATTTCAGCCTTTTGGTGACTACGCCGATGACGCCCTGTCACATGTAGTGGATGCTCATCGAACAGCGACTTCACCCGAACCATCAGTTGAAGGCACCCATCAAGGAAAAGAAGACGCCCGACGAAATGCTCAAGCCATGTACACATACCCAGAATATATCTTCAAGAAAGACCCGACCGGCGATATACATATCGTTAAACCGGAACATGATAAACACGGCGAAGGGTCTTCCAGTAAGAATAACCACTCTTCTATCTCAGAAGCAGATTCCTCAACCGCACAACCATTGAAGTCAGAGAAGTCAAAACATCCCGTCCCGCCACTTCGAAAGAAGAAACCGCACATAAATCCTCCGGAGAACAGCTGACACTAGTAACAGTCCTGGAAAGCTCCTCGGAAGAGGATTCTGGTGAGCCGAAAAAGCGAGTGGCTCGCTTTGTTCAGGAGACTGGACCTATTATTATTCCTGGTCTAAGCGGTGAAGTCCCTGAGACTCCCGCTAATAAGGTCAAAGCAGGAATCAGGAAAAAGAAAGATGATCATAGCAAGACACACAGGAGTAAAAGGAAATACAAGGAACCTAGCAGGTTCGTCAGGAAGAAGGAAGAATCTCAAGCAGCTGCGCAGACTATTCCGCACGACCCAAACTGGAGCGTCAGTTATGAAGATGCCGACCACTTGTTTGGTGTAATGTCGCACAAACAACACCATCATGAAGATGACTACAGCTTCCCATCAGGAGACGTTTATCTGAGAGATGGCAGCTCCTCAGAAGAGAAGAACAAAGACTACGACTACGTGGATTCAGACATCGGGTCGGTGGAAGAGACGATAGAGGACTCAAGTAAAGGTGAGAAAGGCGAAAATCTCTTGGATTACCACGGACCAGGACACTACTTCGAGAATGTTCGAGTCAGCAAGCCAAGGACAAGCAAATACGCTACTGCTGACGAACTCTGGGAAGCCGAAGGAATCAACGATAAGAATGATTCTCATGACTTAGCAGCAGAGGAGAAAGATGTGCCAAAGATAATCCGTGACCCTGGACCGCCAGAAGAACAAGACCGCCTAGTTAAGAACACGACGGCGAAGATACTCGAGACCTACTTCGAGAAGACCAAACAGCTGAGCAGAGAGGATGAGATGGAGGAAGAATATAGGAAGCAGAAAACTGGTAAAAGTGATCCAGATCCTACGGTGAATGATAGTTTGCACGATGAGGTAGACGTACAAGGCGACTTGGTATACGACAACCATTACGACATCAAAGGTCCAGTCGCAGCTCGTTACCCAAATGTCGAGTACGGAGATTACGGGAGGCATCGAAAAGGTAGAGATACAGCAGCGAAGAAAATGGAGTCGAAAGAGGCATCAGTTGAGAGAGTTAAAACCATACAGAAGAGGGAAGCCAAAGATACGGACTCCCTGGAGGCAAAAGAAATCAAGGGCAAAAAACACAATCTCACATCTTCCCCGAATATTGAACATCAAGTCTATGAAAAACTAGCGTACGATGAAGACACAAATGCTGAAGAAAAAATAATGCATATGGTTGATCAGCTCGTAGATACGATCAATGATTACAACGTAAGACATAAGAATAAATCAGATTTTCAGGAAACTGAAAAACGAGGCCAATTATTTTCTGACGTAGGGCATAATTTACTCTCAGAGCCTTTAACTCATCCACGCGATGCAAAAGATGATAAGCCAAGGAACAAGAGCAAATATAATTGGAAGAATGTGACTCAGAAGAGGGAAGACAAGGGTGAATCTGAAATACAGCGAAGCGGCCTGGGAACGGAGCATCCTGGAGTAGTTACGGAGAGAATGGCAAGAAATTCTTATGCGCATTCGCACCACGAGTCTACTGTCGATAAACCACTCATGAAACGCGAAAAAACTGCTCACCAACGGCGTAAGAGGGACATCGATAACTCGAAATTTCTTAAAGAAGCAAACGTGAACTCACTTTTTGATGATAAACCAAAATCAGAAAAGACTGTCAAAAAGGAATTACGGTATTCAGATTATGGAATTGAAATGAAGCCGCCACATACATCAGTGTACAAATATTTCGATTATAGGAGAGGGAATGTGAAAAATAAGAAAGAAATGTCTGAAGGAGATGAGCTGAAACATGAAGATAGTCAGACAGTAGCCACCAACAAAATACAACACTTCACAACCACAGAAAGTGTCTACAATCAAGTTAAAACATCTTCAACCGGGTCACCAACTAGTGCCATGAAAGAAGTTCAACCGTTGGGACATAGCAAGTCTACTGATGAAAATAGTAAGTTACGCACAGGAGTCAGGCGCAAACGGTTTGCAGAGCAATACGAAATTTTAGGCGAAAATGTTTATGGCGATGGTGCATTTCGAGGCTTAGGTGGCACTCTCAATTTCATCAACGATCAAGAAGGACCTCAGTTGAAATTTTCACCTGAGTATGGAGCTTTGGATACTTATTCAGATCATTTTACAGGATATACTGGCCACGATTCAGCTGGTTCACCTTACACCATAGAAGATTTCTTGGATGAAAGTTCAGAAAGCGTGGAGTATCCTCAAGCAATGGAAATGAAATCTCGTCTGTTCCCTGAAGACAAATCAAGTGAACCAGAGTCCTTATTTTCAGGAACATTTATTGGCGACATTCAAGCACAGGCAGCTCCTCGTTCAGATCTGAATAAGTGGAAAGCCAACAAAGATAACACTTTGCCAGATCGATTCCGAGAACTGCAGTTACCAGTATTTCAAGAAAATCTAGGTGAAGGAAGAACGATAGTTTCTGAAGACCCTGAGTCTGTCGAAAGCGGTGAAGACTTTATTTTCTTCCCTGAAGCCATTCCTTTTGAAATGCACGATGAAAGTGTGATTTATCTTCCCACGAAACTGAATGGTAATGACAGGTATCATTACGACTTTGTATCAGGTGGTGATAAACGAATACTTGTCGATCACGACGGAACATTCGCACCCGAGCATAAGCCGTTTGCCGCAATGATAGCTGGAGACATTGAAGGAGAAGGCTGGGAAGACACTGATTTGGATTCAGATGTAGAAGAGTTTCACATAGTGGGCGGAGACAAAGAGACGCAGGATGAGCTAGACAGAATACTGGGAGGTGCCACACGTATCGTCATGCCAAGGCGGAATCCGAAGCAGATGCCAATACCTTTTTCTACAGGAGAACTTTTTGAGAACGGGCAAGCCACTTATCCCCAAAGGATGAAGCGGTCAGTCGAAGAAATAGACTCAAACATGATACCTATGGAAGTTTCAAGACCCATTAAGTCAGGAGGACAAGCAGAAGAAGAGATAGCAAGGAAGATACCATATAAATTAGATTCGCGATTGTGGTACAAACACAAAGATCTTTATGACAATGCTGAAGATGAAATGCTGCTAAATGGAACACTGGTGGCGAAAGAGCTGGATGGCAAGGACAACCATGTGCACCGTAAACACAGGGAACATAAGAAGAGGCCAATAGTCCAGCAACCGAGACAAGGTGAAGGAAGCGAGATGGAAACCTCGGAGAGCACTGTCCAACCTGCAGTCTCTGTGCAACCACAGCAAAGCACAGTAGCCAGCAGTGGGCAGGTCGATGGTGCCTATAGTGGGACCTCGGAGTCGCCGGCGCAGAGTACAGAGGCTGGCACCAGTGACCAACCACCCAGTGAGAAGGACATCGGCTTCTTCCAAAATATCCTCAGGAAGATCAGCGCCACCTACGGTATCGTGCGCTCGTGGATGTTCCCCAGAAGGAACAACTGACAACTTGCAGTCGCGTTACAACACTTCGCTCATTGTAATGTAGGCTGGGGAACTATGTTTGTATTTGTATACATGTGTGTTTTAAGTTAACATTATCTGTTCCACGTTAAGTATCATGTGGTTTCATGACGTACTTTGTGTATATAAAATCATTCACTTTACCTTTGTATTCGAAGAGTCGATTACATTTATTACTTAATTTATGTTAAGTTTGCATGTAGAAACTTTTATTACATTTATAATAAAAGATTTACAGTATGATTTTGCCTTATTTAAAATAATTATGAAAATATTGATGTGCCTAATCCAACTAATGTGCACTATTGGTTTCGTAACAAATATATATATATATATATTCAAATAGAGATTACCGTATTACATTTGACTTTAGATTTAATTACAAACGACAAATTGAAAGAAGTAAACTACAGCACTATTCATATCAGTCTACATGAAGGAACCTTATCAGATAAATATATCATCAAATGAATGTATAATACGAATTTTATTAACTATCAATTATTGCTCCATTTTTTTAAACTGTGTTAAGATTTATAAACTTTTGTCGTTTTCAGTTAAATGGCATTTAACTCTTCCTGAATTAGGTTAGTTTAATTAATTTAATTTCGTAATTTAATTGCATTGGAGTATATGCTCCGGTTGATATTTTTTTTCCAGATCTATTTTTCCATTTCTTGGGGTTTTTTTTAGTATTTTTCTTTAAAAAAGATCGTAAATTATTTGAGGTAATAAAGCCACACTCCTTCTATTACCAATCACGTATTTTAATTTTATATTCTTTTTTTTTTTTTTTTTTTTTTTTTGTAAATTTCTTAGCACTTTCCTTGGCAATTTATCCCAGTCTCTGAGTCCATGATATACAGAAGAAAATTTTCCCACTCCGTTAAGCCTCAAATTGAGTGCCAGCTTGTGGTCATGGTCATCTTTATCCTTCCATGCACAAGTTCTAATTCTTCTACAAATATTCATCCAAGCGTCATCACCTTATGTGCCTTGTACACTTTTCACTCTCCTCCTGCCTTCAAATGACTCCCAGTCCAGCTCCTTTGCCATGTCAGTTATTGATTGTGTTCTGAGATGGTTTCTGCCAGCAAATCAAGCTATCCTCCGTTACTCCCCCTCCAACTCCTGAATTTGATACAAAAAATGTGAGTCCCCTATTGCATCAGCATATTCAAGCAACGGTCTGACCATAGTTTTGTAACCTAGTTCCTCCACTTGTCTGGTACATCCCCTCATCATCCTCTCCAGTAAATAAAGGAGTTGAAACTTTACCTGCCACTTGCCAAACTGAGTTTACTATCCTTTGTAATACCAAGCAATTTACACTACAGGCAATTCAACAAGCAATTTCTTCCACAACAAATAATAATAAACAACTTGTGGCTTTTTATCTGTGTGTCTAATAAGTTGGCTTCTCTTCGCATTTATCTCCATTTCATGATGATCTATCCAGCTATACATCCTGCACAGATCACCCTGCAGCTGTTCAGTCTTCTTCCGTATTATAAACATACCGTTATGCCCTCCGCAAACACCCTAAATTCTGAATGCAAATCATTAACACAATCATTTATTAGAATAATGAATTTCAATGTTCCCAATATACAGCAAGTCTCCAGGGTCAACCTAAATAATATTAGAAGGTAAGGTATAATGTTACAGCAATCTTTAATATGTCATACACGCGGGCCGATTTATACTTTTTTTAGCTTTCTTAGAGCTTTCATAATACTCACAGGATTTATTTCAAAACTTTTAGCCTGGTTATTTCTACTAATTTTGAGAGGCTCCTCATCTGATTTACATCCTCCCGTTGCTGAGTAATAGTATGCAATACTTTCATTAAATCGGTTACTTAATATCTTGTTTTTGCCGACTGTTAATTTTTTTTTTAACTGCTTAACGTCTCTTAACAGCGAGGTCTTTAGAGACGGGAAAGGATGGGGGGCGAGGAATGGAAAGGAATTCGGCCTTGGCCAATTGAAGGAAGCATCCCGGCATTTGCCTGGAGTGAGTTGGGAAACCATGGTTATACTGTTTACGACTTTCAATAATACTGGGTCACTGAATGAATGACTGATATTCTCTGTAGATGACTCATAAACTACGAGGGTCTTTCAAATTTAAATTATTATTTGTTGAAAAACGTAACGTAAAAATTGCTCTTTTGAGGTTCACGAAATCAGTAGCACTATATTCTTATGGTAAGCGCAAATATTGATGAAATAAGTATGAAAGGTTTTCTGTTCGTCTAAGATTTGTTCCTCGAATGAAGAAAACAAAAAAGTGATGTCACACGCTTAATCTTAAAGAGGGTGGATTAATATGATCCGTGAGCCAATAATATTTACATATAATGGTATGGACAAGAATGAGGCGTGTTTATAGTGTCTATTCATCTGTCAAGTTGGCTATCATGTAAAAGTAGTGCATTACCTTTGTGCAACTTATTGGCTGGAATAAAGTTCTGGCAATGTAGAATATCTCATTATCAGCCAACGATTTGCGCTCTGATGAATGAACGGAATTTACATAATATTTGATTGCAGTCTCCCAACTTTCCAGTTAGTTAGTGGTATTAACTCTGAAATAAATGCTGTCTCACCTTTACTAAATTTCAAAAAGTTATTGGCCTCTAACAATGATCTATTATGCACCCAGATCAGATTTTTTCAGTTTAGACAATACAGTTATTACAGTCTTTAACAGATCATGAGCCACATCTTTGATAACGAATAGTAAGCTCAAAAAAATCGCAAATTATTTGAATTATCAAAATGGATTAATCCACTATTAAAAGGAACAAATAAGATATTTGCGATACAGTTACAACTGCTTGAACTATTCCAAATTATTTTAACAATACATTACACAATATATGCAGTACAATATAATTTTTAAAACAATCCTTGAACATAGTGAGAGCGAGAAGGAAAGTAACTTTATTTTTCACTAACTTTGTCTTTTAATCTTGTTAACCAAGGCTTTACATTAATAATTGTTCACAATTTTAAATTTTTAGTTTTGATTCTAAAATAAACGGGCATAGCAGTTGTAGTTTTCGGCTGGTTATAAAATTTTAACTGAAGTTGGAAGTGAAATCTTCAGTGGTACCAGTTGTATCCGTCGAGGCATCCAAACTCTAAGTCGTCATTCCACAGAAACATATATGGTGACTGTCTCTTTATTAGGTCTAATTCAGAAAATATTTCATACAATTATTAAATCAGTGGAGAAAGTTTATTAGCGGCAATGCTAAAAGTTTCTAATAATTGTCTCGCTATCAATGTTCACAAAGTCATGTTATGCTGCAGTCATTCACTCGCCAGTTGCTTACATCATCAAAAAAAAAAAATCACAGAGGAGAGCTGAAGTTGTTCCAGGCCAACCTGTTACTTTCAGAAACGTAAACTACATCGAAAGAATCATCAGCCCCACGTGGATGCAGAATTCAACAAGAAGCCTCTATGTAAAATGAAGAAATGAAATCATCAACAATTATACTGTCATGCCTTAGGCTTGGTATAACCTATCAGAAGTAAAATATATTCCTCTCTTGGTTTTGAGCTCTGAGAAACATAGGAACATAAAAGAATTTGCCCAAAAGTGCTTTGAATTTCTTCCTAGTCGTGTTGAATTGGATTTAATGGAGTGGGAAAATGTAGACATCTTCAGTCATTCAAAACGCTTTCTACAATTTTTTAGGCTCTCCAGTAAGAATTTAGTTGATTAGTTGCTGGTAAGTGCAGAGTATACATTTTGGACGAAAGAACTTTAAGCACATCTTGACCCCTAATATTAGTAAAAGGTGGTGAAGAAGAAGACTGAAGATAATAAGGAATTAAAGTCAGGTAAGTGACCTGACTCAAGGAAAATGTTGTTTTCGAATAGTTTACCTATGTGGAAGGGATTTTTAGTATGTCTGTTAGTAATGTTTCGATTCGACCTAATTTTAAATTTTTAACACCTGAATACCGCCTAAAACAGATTTTTTTTTGTCAGCTGCAGTTTTGTTTAAATTACGACTGAGAATGATCACCATTCGCGGTGATCTGGAAGACTGCGGTTGTCTCGGAGAGTGTTGTCCCTCCACGCCAACTGTCTTGTGAAATTTAACTAATTAATTTAATCCGTTCCCTTCACCAGTGACGGAAGTGTGTGTTTAACTGTTTGTGTTCATTGCTGTCGAGGGTGTATTGTTTGTGGTTTGAATGATCTAAGTGAGAGGGTGAAACCGGCTGCCAACCCATGTAAGACTATTCTTCTGTTAGACCCAAAGGGGTGCACCAATTTAATACCGATCGTGGTGGGTAAACGGTTAACGCTCTGGTCTCGCATTCGGGAGGACGCCGGTTTGAATCCCCGTCCAGATATCCAGATTTGGACATTCCATGGTCTCCCCAAACCAAATGTCGGGATGCTTACTTCAAAAGGCCATGTGGCCGAATTCCTTCCCGTTCCTTGTTCCCAGTCCCATCCCGTCTCTAATGACCTCGACGTCGACGAAGCGTAAAACAATAAGTAAAAAAATAAATAAAAAAATAAAACAATTTAATGACCCCAGGCGATTGACTAATCTCCGTTAACAATGTACTATGTATGCACTGTGGAGATGTTTTGAATGTTGCTGATGATTTTGGTGCACAGTCTGGTGAGCATTAATCATGCGCCAACACCTTTCCTATCCTCCCATATGATGAAAATTTCTTCCAGCACCAGTGCTCAAACAAGCTTCCTCGTGTAATGCACCGGACATTATCATGGTGGCGCAACCACCTGACCTATAGAATGACCTGAAAATCTTTTTAATCATATTTTGATGCAGAATTATCACCCACCCTAATGAAATTTATCAGTAGACATAATGAAATAAATTTCCCAAGATTTCTGAACGCTACTCTTGACTATCAATTTTTATCTAATTTCATTATTTTCGGATATTATTAAGCGCTTACACTGAGCCAATTACGATGAGCAACTTTTCTTTCCCCTGATGCCTTTTTAAGTGATTTCGGTATTATGTCTACTAGCACAAAGAAAAGGATTACCGAAATTCTGTATTTAAATGACCAGATCTACGGTTTCATGTGATTCGGTTTTGGTGATTCCATATTACTTTGAGACCCCGTATTTTTTCATACATTTTTGATTGATATAATTCGATAAAAGATAATTTATTCAGATGAAATTTCAAGATAATGTATGCCTAGATTCGTAAATAACACTGCTGAGTTTGTAGGTTAAACAAAAGTCACCATTCCTTATCGCTGTTTAAGGGCAGTTTTTGGTGGTTTTTAATTACCATCAAATTTTTAGGAGACATAATTCTTTATCGGTTTCCTCTTACCAAACCAGACGGGTTAAGAGGTTTGAGGGGACGCGGGTTCAATCCTCGTGCAGTCATCCAGATTTCCGTTTTCCACGGTATCCATAAATTATTACAGGCGAATGCTGTTTTGTCTCCTTCAAAATGTCAAGGCCAAATTCCTTTCCATTCCGTGACACAAGTCTTTCCCGCCTCTAATGACCACGACGTCAACGAGGCGTGTTTCAAATATGAATAAACGTCTGTGCAATTAATTTTGTTTAAGGCCCAAGTCCTCTTTAAGCATTTATTTGTTCCAACTATTGACTTTGCATTTAATACAGGTGATTAGAAAGACCTGTCTTCCAATTGGTAGGTCTGGTTCACGTAATAAAAGAATGAAATAATTTACCACAGAGGTTGCCTACGGAGATTTACGTCAGAGATTACTTTGCGTATATACGCACAAATGAGTCACTTGCAGATGCAAATAAATGAATTTAATGGTGCATTCTGGCAGTTTTATTGCAATATTACGATTCAGCACTCAAATAGCCCGAAGTTGAGAGATTGATGGATTTGCGTGGTACGCAGAATGGATGCTGCAAGAACACCTACAAAACTGTATGGGCGTAGTGGGAGAGCGATAAAGATCGGGCCTCGTATTCAGGAGGACACGGATTCAAATCCACATTCGGCCATCCAGATTTCTGTTTTCAATGGTTTCCCAAAATCAGTCCTGACAAATACGAGGATTATTCCTTCAAACTGTCATGGCCAAATTTCTTCCCGTTCCTTGCCCCCCAGTCTCTCCTGGCACTAATTACGTTGACCAAAGATCAGCAATTGTGCAATTGGAGAGCGATACACCCAGAGGCCGATCACGGTTGAAAGAGAAATTGAACACATAGGACAAAACTGGGAGAGAAGTACGAGGACAGAAACTCCTGAAGAGTCTTCATTTTCTCTTCGAGTAGGTGGAACGACATTGACTAGAGGGATAAAGGGTTTCGATGAAAGGATTCCCCGGCCGAAGGAAATAGTATCCATGCTTTCCAAATGTCACCGGATCCTGGTGATAAAAAAGACGTGATTCGACCTACGAAATGGACTGAGATTTGTTCACACGTTCTACTAAAACCATCATGTGAAATATATCTCAGTTTAGGTCAGACTACATTTAGCGCTGCACACTCTTTTATGAGTTTCCAAAACAGCATAATGAATGTATGCACACAGTTTCTTGCTTGAATGCGTTCAAAATGTCTAATGGATTAAGGACTTTGTTTTAAATCTGTATATCATCTATAAACAATCACAAATGCTATTTCTTTTATTTGAAGGGTTTTACACGATGCTTCTACTGCGTGGCATTTTTTAATTTTTTTTCTTATGGTTTTAGGCCTCGTCGAAGTCGAGGTCATTAGAGGTGGAAAAGGGACAAGAAACGGGAATATTAATGTGACCATGGCCTTTTGAAGGAAGCATCCCGGCATTCACCTGGAATGATTTGGAGAAACCATGGAAAACACAAATCTGGATGCCCGGATGGGGATTCAAACCGGCGTCCTCCCGAATGCGAGGGCAGAGCGTTACCACTCAATCACCACACTCGGTGGTAGTACAGCAACAGAATACATTCTGACTATATACTTTTCAAATGAAACACGATGTGTAGACTACTTTTTAGTTACATAACTGAAAGAGTTAAGACGTAAACTATAGGCAAGTTACACTGGAGCTGTAGTTTTTAACTCACAAACTGCGAGGAATCGAATTATCTGACTCAATAAACAAACGGTTTGATGAATGAGATTAATATCCAAATAGGTTATACGACACTGGTATCACAAAAATTCAACCACTTTTTTTTTAAATACGAGTATATTTCCTTAGCAAACGGTATGTATTTTTAAAGTTTTTCTTACCATTAATGTGATGCTTTATATGTACTTACCTTTTTCGAGACCAACGGTAGCGCAACACTTGTGTGTACACGCCACTCACCCTATTTAGAAAAGTGGTGCACACTCAAAGCAACCTAATTTAGAGGCTCTCGCTTGTCGTTCGTTAGGTAAACAACTGTTTGCTTGTTTACGCTCTGTTGCCGTAGTCCTGCTGTTTTCAGTCCTTCAGTAAAGAGAGTCAGATTTGAGTGACTTCCACTGTATACAAAAGAAATACTTCTTTCATTGCACGTGTTCTAATAGTTTCCAAATGGTACCAATTATGGCTACCTTCAAAAGTTTTTACAATATCTGTCCAGGATATATTGTAAACAACGGAAGCGGAAACGACTGGACAACTAGAATTTGCGTTCATCAGAAAAATGTATGAGTGACGCAGTATCCAATCTTGAAGTCTGAAACATTAATCGTCTTCATAAATACCCCCCTCCTCCTCCCCAATATTTTCAGGAGACAGGGGGACCTTATGATCTATTCTAGGTGAATGTAGTGGTTATTAAAGAAAAACCGAATCAGTTGCGAATTGGAAAGTTTCCATCATTTTGAGGCAAATGTTACGCTGAAGCTCATTCGCTACTCTTATTCATAAGCATGCTGTATATCAGTTACTAAAACTCAATGTATGCGATAAAATGTTCACATTTGTTCAGGAAGGTCTTTATACCAACCCACCAGAACATATTTCTTGTGCCTAATTTGTTTATGAAAAAAAAAAAATAAGTCCTGAACGGGAAACGTTACTATTGACTGGCATTCCTACTTCGAGATGAAATATGCACCGCACCTGAAATGAGACTATCGTTCATTTTTAGTAACGGTGAAAAGCTGATTTTTATAAATTTGTTACGAACGTAATCTCCCTTAGAATCTAAAGCTGATTCTAATATGTTCTTGAGCCACAATATCATTTTTTTAAGTGTCGTCTTTAGCTGTTTTCACTTAATAAATATACAGTTCACTCAGAAATACTATTTCTTCTGTGGAAGCAAAAGCCCATAGTCACCATCAAATTTTATGAGCGAAATTCTGACATTTTTAACCTGATACAATAATAATTTTAACAGGCTTCACATCATTCAAAGACGCCAAGTTATTTCAGCAAAAATAAACAATCATTTAACACAGTATTATTACTAAAATATAATGGATTTGTACACATGGTACTAAAGAGCATACATCTCAATTACATGACCGAGCGTGGTGTTTGAGCGGTAACGCTTTGTCTTCTCATTTTGGAGGACATAGATTCGAATCTCGTCCAGCCATCCAGATTTCGGTTTTTCGTGGTTTCCCTAAAATCATTCCGCGCAAATGGATGGATGGTTCCTTCAAAAGGCCATGGCTGAACCTTCCCATTCCTTGCTCCCAGTCCTTTCCCGCCTCCAATAACCTCACTGTCGACGACGCGTACAACAATAAGAAAAAAATTTTTGGAATACAAGTACATATTACTAATTGTCAATTATACATTCATGCTAGAAGGTCTGAAATTATAAATTCTTATCTTCCAACTTTTTTACGCTTCCTTTACAGTAAGAATCCATTGGCTTGATTTATTCTACGACATCATCTGTTATATCAGACACAGCTACAATCTTCTGTGACAGCTTGCAGGAGGTTTATTGACAAGGTTGGCTCTAGACTGCTTTAACGAGATGATTGGTGGAGGTCAAAGCACGGTTCAGAGTGGTCACACCGCACCGGATGAACGTTCGTCCGCGTAGATCAATTGATTTGTAATATGACGATAAAATGGCTTTGTGTTGAAGATCAGTCTTGCTATAGCAAATCGAAAAGCATAGAGTATTTATTCAACTTGTTCTTACAAGTAGTGGAGACAATTCCTGTAGTCGTAGCTGGTCACAGTTAATCAAAAAGTTAACTTCGTTAATCCGCTACTTGAAAAGCTAACTTCGCTAATCGTTAAAGCGTTACAGTTTTGCAAGTTTATACAGTTATCAGTTAAAAGTTAACCATCAGCAATACATCTACCCAATGTCCCTCTGGAAATTGAGTTCTTGCTGGGGTACAACGTTTTAATCAGCTTCTCAAACGTATCAGATACTACAACATGTAGTAAAATCGTGTTGACAACGAAAAAGTTTACAGTGCATTGGTTCACACCAGCTTGAGATGCGCCGCTGTCGGTGACTGCGAACCGAGCATGGCGGTGTAGCGGTTAGCGTTCTCGCCTCGCATTCGGGAGGACGGCGGTTCGAATCCCCGTCCGGGCATCCAGATTTGGGTTTTCCATGGTTTCCCCAAATCACTACAGGCAAATGCCGGGATGCTTCCTCCAAAAGGCCATGGCCGAATTCCTTCCCATTCCTTGTCCCCATCCTTGCCCCCCATTCTTTCCCGTCTCTAAAGACCTCGATGTTAAAAAGAGACGTAAAGCAGTGGCAGTTACCAAAAAAAAAAAACGGTGACTGCGATGCCAAAAGATTCACCAATGCTTTTTTGAAGTAACCTTTTAAAAGCAGATGGAGATAAAAAAAAAATACTTTTTCATAATCTATACCGGAATCCACAGCACTTGAAAAAGGCTTTGAACTGTTTTTCTAATCCACGAGTTGACCCTGCTTCTACTTTTTTTTCAGATTGTAAATATTTAGATCTATGCATCCTTTTCATGTGGTGTTTAAGATTATTGAGTCTTGATTGTAGAAAGTTTAGACAAACACAGTTTGAATTCATAAATCAATCGTTCTCTCAATCTTGATTTAAATGCAATATAATCGCATAAATGTGGCCAAGAATTTGTTATCTTCTCGTTGCTATTGCTAGAGTTTCTGATTTCACTAACAGAGTCTAGATCTTTAGTTTCCAAGATTAAATCGTGTAACGAATATCAATTTTTTTAACTATCAAACTCCAAACCAACACAAGCTAAAAAGTGGCATTACATTCCTCATAGTAAGAATGTTAAGTTATAAAAATATCAAAATTAATCACTGATCGAATTTGAAACCAATAGTTAAGCGCCGGTTTGCAGACTTAAAACACAAACCCTCCACAACTCTAGCGTTCCTACTCACACTAACGCCATAACAGTTATGTGTATATGTGCCACACTCGCACTTCGCATTACCGAATTCGTTCGCTATTCGTTTTGTCGAGCGTACCAGCGTTCCGTGACGTGTAATTCAAACGAAACGAAATGACGTCAACAACCAGTGTAACAGACCAAAATTAACGGATGTGCGATTTAACGGAAGTTAAGAAGAACGTTAATGATTTTTAGGTTAACTTAAAAGTTAATTTTTGCAATTTTATTAAGGGATTAACGGTTTTCTGCCCGGCTATGCCTGTATTGTATGCCTAGGCCGTACGGTACACGTTAAGCAACTGTGCATGAATGAACATCTTGCAGATAGTACCTGATACGGTCTACATGTAATTGTTAAATAGGAGTGGAGATATTGTGGTACAGTTTATGCTTCAGTGGCAGTTTCTTTCTTTCGGACTTTTGAATTTTTTCTTAAATTCTTTCGTCGTTTAAGGTAAATCATGCGAACCTATTGGTAAGTTAGTATCTGACTTTGTTACATAAGAAATTAAAAGTGTCCCAGTCCCTTATACCACAAATCAGGTGCAATACCAGGTGCAATACCAGGTGCAATACCAAGTGCATACCATAGTCTTCGTCGCCAATGTATGTTACATTGGCGTTTTATTAAATAAATAGCATTTGCCTATAGCTTCGTCCACGAGGCACTGTGTGGACGAGTGCCCGTACAAAAGATTTTTTTAAAAAAAAATCCAGTAGCAAATATTAACCCAGCGCAAGAAAAATCCTGAATCCTTCGTGAAGTGGTAAATGTTTTTTCGATGGCAAAACAAAAAATAGCGTCTAAAAAATAATTTGCGTTATGTTGTTACGAAGTTTGAATGTGATTGTAATATTTATCTTAGATGAAATGTGTAACAATCTCTACTCGGGATTGTATTTACAATCTTAGGTGCGCATCTGTTAGGATAACAGACGGATTATTATTCTTGTTCTAGTATCCGTCCACGTACAGTCCTAAGACAAACCACAGATTTTAAACAATACATAAGCCTGAAGCTGTGGAAACCCTATTAACATCGCTTCGGTAGATTTTGTGTGATGTTATTTCAGACACAGTCCGCTGCAGATTTATGCGTGTAGAGATAATTTATTATTTTAACTAGCAACGGCAGAAGAAATTTCCTAAAACAATTATGTATTTTCTATACAAGTGACAACCAGAAATAATAGTTTTCCCCAAGTATCTCTTTCGTTTTTTACTTGAGACTGGCACAAGTTTCGCCTATGTAAAAACCCTGTGTCATTTTATTTTACGAGATTAGTTTTGCCCAGAAACCATAAAATGTACTTATCTGTAGCTGGTTTGGCATTCATGAGGAGCAATAGCTAATCTGTATGTATAAAGATGAATGTTTGTATGTTTGTTTGTTTGTTCATCATACAAATCCACAGTTTTCATCCGATCTCAATGAAACTTTGCACACATATCCTTTGAAACAAGGAGAAAAATACTGTCTACATTTGGTTGAAAAATTATGTGTATAAATAATACATGTTGTCTTATAATTTCGAAAAATTACTGAACGGCGATAGACAGACACGTTGGATATGGAGGTCTCTGTACTGCTTTTACCCTGTGGCGGTTCAGGTAGCTCAATGGTTAAAGCGCTTGCTCACTAATGTTTGGGGTGGTGGTCTCCGGTTCAAATCTCCGTGGAGGCTAAAATTTTCAAAAATTGTTTTTAATCGTAAGAGTCACGCCTGGGCCGTCGGTTATTCGGATTGAATGTTAAAACTGTAGATATCACAAAATTTAGGGGTGCAATGCGAGGCAAATCTTAGATAGTCTTGCAATGCTTTAGGTGTACACTTTTTACGTTATATTGATCCCTCAGGGTGATTCGCAGTCAGTGTGTGTGATTCGCAGTAATAACGCTATATACTTAAGTAAGCCTCTGTCTTTTGTTACGTTTTGACAACTAAATGCCTATACCGATATTGACGGAATTTGACAAGAAAATCTGTAGGGAGGGCACAGAAATATTTTTTTCGGTGTGATTAAAAGTTGTAGTCACGAAATTTTGAGAACTTATCGAATGGTGACAGAGCGACGGATGTGTGTGTTAGTCTGTAATGTTACGTCGCTTGCTCAAGCTATGCTTCTCCGCGCATTAATGTTAGTGTATAATTTGTTAATAAATTTCGTTTAGAGAAAAAAAGTGAATACAGCAGTAACTCAATTCAGTTGAAGCTGTCGGAAGATGAAAGGTGCTACTATTTAGGCCAGGGGTGGCCAACCCGCGGCCGCCTTGAACATTTTTTCCGGCCCGCGAGATTCATCAGTCATCACAACTTTTATAAAGTACATTTATTTTATAATGGCAAAAGTAGTGAAAACCAATGTTATTAAAAACATACATTATTTGTACATTCAAAATTATCTGTCGAAATTATGAGCATCGTTGTCATTGTATTATCTATTTTACATGTAAAAATAATAGGAAACATAACAATAATAACTCATTATGTTTCAGTTTTTCATACCAAAACAATGTCTACAGTTGGTCCTAAATCTAATATGGGGATATATAATTTTATATGGGGCCCGCGGAGTTATGATGCATTTCCATAGTGGCCCGCAAGATCATTTGGTTGGCCACCCCTGCTATAAAGCGTAGACTCGGCTCAGATCTCCTAACTTTTTGTCACTACACGAGCACGAGACATGGCCTATTTTTATAAGAATTGTTTTTCTGGGATCTCATTTCTTTTTGTAAGTTGATGGGATCGCCTATTCTGAATCGTCGCTCAAATGTAATGTCCATTAGAAAATATGTGAATAAAAACATATCAGAATTGAAGACAAAAAAAATATTTTTTTTAGTGGGTCTAAATCTGATATGGGATACTTGATTTTAAATGCTTTTTCAAAGTGGTCTGCAAGATCATTTGGATTGGCCACCCCTGATTTAGTCTAAAACGAAACGCAGTTGATTTAACAGTGTACACAAATGCCTTGGTAAAAACAGAGCCTGATGAGAAAAGTCGAAAAGGAAGTGGATTAGGTCGATCATGTAACAGACAAGCAGTAAATGAAATTGGTAGCACAACCATATTAGACTCTTTCAACGATTTCAACAGAAATGCTCTCTCCAGAGTTATAACACAGAACTGATAGTTATGGTTGTAAGAAAATACTAAGGGTTGTAAGGTCGCGGCTCAGTGGCCCTTGTTTTTAGTACATTTTGAAGACATTTCAGGGCTGGTTCCATTGCTCATGCGGGGCGGGATTCCGAGTAGCCACCGAGACTAGATTACGCAGGAGATAAATAGTGCTGTTGTCTTGCCAACCCTGGGGAGTTTCCACTGATATTTCGTTAGACAGGTAGCCCCGAAAAAGTACGACCGTCACCGAAGAAGGACCAGACGGTCGGACTGCAGGGCCGGCTCAAGGATTCTCGGACCCGGGATAAGCGTTCTTAGCAGTGACGTAACCGGTTTGGGCCCTTGGCAAATTCATCGGATGGGGCCCTCCCTCAGATTTGTGCTCGGGTTTCATTTGCCCCACTTACCCATTGTGGGTTGATAGGGCAGACCTGTGTAGAGTGACGCTCATATCGTTTTCTGTTGTGGTATTCTGATTCCTGCAGGAGCAAAAACAGCCATATAAATTGTTAATTTGAGGTGGGACGTCGTATTTTTGTGCACGTTTAATAAGTGTTTTGGTTGGAGAAGTAACCTCAGCAGCAACAGCAGATCGCCTCAATGCATAGTCTCAATCACCAGTTGCTACAAAAACAAGTAAGTGACATTTTGTTTAGAGCCTTTCATTACCCATTTTCCACCCTAAGATCATTATTAGCGGACTGATGGATAAGTAGATTCTCTTGTTCAGCATAAATAAAAGAAATTTAAACATCGATAGAAATTTATATTATGTATTTTTAATTATTGATTGAGATGTTTTTGATCAGTTTCTATGTATTTTAATGGAAAGAAGATTTTTTTATTCAGTATTGACTTGCCTTATTCATTGTTTGTAATTAGTGTGCGTACAGCTTCAATTTTACTTTCCCATGTGGTTTATTAGACTTTAATAAACAATTTAATAACAAAGTAAACTTCTCTTTTGATGTGCATAAATAATTTTATAAAAAAATCTTGTATTTCATGCAGAGATGAAATGAAAAATGTCTCAGGTAATTTCGGCTATTAATTCGTAATGAACAAAGATATTTCAATGTTGTTTCCCCATATGTACTAAATATAGATGTAAAATAAATCTAAAATTCCTTAAATTGATATAAAAAAATCCTTGCTATTGAATTGCCTTGCGCCGATAGCTATAAGGGAAAGCACCTCCGATGTTCATATACAACAGTTCTCTTGATAGTAAACAAATCATTTAAAACTGATGATGTAAATCGACATTTAACACGAAAAGGAAAATGACAACAATTCATAAATGAATACAGAGGATTCCAGTATAAACTGAAATGCCGATGCGGCAGCGCGTTAAATCACCAGAACACTATGTAGATTGGGAGGTACAATTAGGGTTACCAACATTTTTTCGGCTGATTACAGTATTTTTTAGAATCATCTATAAAATTTACTTCAAATAATAATATTTTATGGAAAGAGTAAAAAATGATAAAAAAGATTTTTTTACTTATTTATTTTTATAGAAACTATATTTTTTGCACTTCTAGAATCTTTTAACAATTTTTTGTCTACAGTAATGTTTTTTATCACATTCAATTTTTAAAATTAATGTGGATAAAAAGATCATTTTTTTTTATTAATGAGATACTTGCTTTGCTTCCCTCTTCCATTTCGAATACATCATTGAAAATTTAATTTCTGCAAATTTCAAAGTGGCCGGAATAGAAAACAGTAGTGAAATAACCTTGAATAAATTTTATAAATTATTTTCTGTGCGTTTCAAAATATGCTGCCATTTTTTATTTGTGGTTCTGTCGGTAAACTCACTACAATCTCTTACTTTTATCCAGATTTCGTTTAATATTGTTATTTCAGAGTAAAGTTTGACCATTTTAACACTCATTTTTTTCCTTTAAATTTAGTACATCTAATATTTTGCTGGTCCTACGCCTCATCGAAGTAGAGGTCATTAGAGACGCGATGGAACTGAGAACAAGGAACGGGAAGGAATTCGGCCATGGCCATTTGAAAGACGCATCCCGGCATTTGCCTGGAGTGATTTGGGGAGAACATGGAAAACCCAATCTGGATGCCCAGACGGGTATTTGAATCGGCGTCCTCCAGAACGTCCAGACGTTAACCGTTCACCCACTACGCTCTGTCCCCAGTAATCAAATGAAACCTTATGTTCTAAATTTAATTTGTGAATTTTGCATAGACAATTGCTTTCATCAAAACCAGATCATTTATTAAGATATTCCTGACATAAAATGAAAACTATAAAATCCTTTTTAATATTATTACTTTCCGTGGAGGATTTGGCTTCTAAGAAACTTTGTTTTGTTTTTTAACCAAAGAAACAGTCTCTTTTACATTGTTCCAGCTCTGATTTTAAAGTAGACATAATATAATACGTATCTAATACTATGAAATGAATGCCACATTTTTTAATAGTTTTACTATGTTGGGTAGATTTTCAATAAAATTTACTACTAGGCTGCAAAAATACTATTTCCTTCTCAAGTAACCGAAGAGGTAATATCGATCAAGAATATTTCAGACACATTTTCTTGTGAAACAATTGTTTAAAAAACCCTGTATAAGATAGTGGCAATAACGTTATGTTGATTAGTAACAATACATCTATTATTCTTAAACGTATCCCTAGTTCCTCATATATTATCTTTGTATGACATAAACAAAATTCACTCAGAGTTCAATCGTGAAGAGGACTGAAATTCTTTACGACTTTGGAAAATGCACACAGGATCTACTTTAGAAAGAATCTTCAAATATAAATTGTTTCTTATGACCAGTGATTAACGCAATATTTATGTCTGAGAAGTATCGAGGATAGGACCAAATGTGGATTATATCATGAATAATTCGACAATATTTGAAATATCACACTCAATATAAGAAAATTATTGGTTATTTATGCCTTACTATGGCTTGATTTTCTTTACTGTCGTTTAAGGTTGGATGAAAGTGGAGAGAAGAATATCACTAATCATGAAACACTCAGATCTGAGAAAGGGGGAGTTAGTAATACTCCTTCGAATTTGCCTGGTGTTACCCATCATGGTGTGTTGATTGTGGTGCGGTGGTTGCTACGGTAATGTAGATGGCGAAAGTAAGGCCGCGTTTACATTATGCGAGTTGACTGGAACGACAGTTGGCCGGATCGTCGGTGGTGGGGGTAAGAGAGTGGACTAGCATGCTAGTAATAATTAGAAGACAGTGCACTGTCCACTGTGAGGACAGTTCTATACTCCTACATTGTGATCTTATTGAAAAGAGTATGTTAATTTTACAGAAAGAAATTAACATCGTAGCTAATTTATTGATTATAATGTTGAATGATATGAAGAATAATAAAATAAAACGTAGAAAAACGTTAAAAAAGTGGATATTAAAAAGAAATGCTTCAAATGCCTCGGCGCCTTTTTTTAAAAAAAAATAAAGTTGCAAGTGAAAATATAAGAGTTGCATCATTTAAGACTAACTGTATCTCAATTTGAAGAGCTATTGTGAAATTTTTATAAAAAATGACACCGCTATGAAGCAATTTTTTGATAGCAGAGACTCTAAAATCCTTGTTCTTATAATTTATATTCTTCAAAATTCCACGAAATTTCCTCACTTTCATGCAGTTCTAAAGATTTTAATGCCTCTGCTTTACTCCGCTAACGCGACTTGTTAGTTGTCGCTATCTTGAATCTTGAGCTAAAGTTGGTCGTGAACCGTGTCCACTATCCTCAGTCAACTGTCTGTCGTTCTGGCCTCGCATTCGGGAGGACGGCGGTTCGAATCCCCGTCCGGGCATCCAGATTTGGGTTTTCCATGGTTTCCCCAAATCACTCCAGGTGAATGCCGGGATGCTTCCTTCAAAAGGCCATGGCCGAATTCCTTCCCATTCCTTGCCCCCATCCTTTCCCGTCTCTAAAGACCTCGTTGTTAAAAAGGGACGTTAAACTGTTAAAAAAAAAAAAAAACTGTCTGTCTTTATACGAGTCTCGACCTTATACCTGCGCGCGCAGCAAGACAGTACACTCGTTCCAGTCAACTCGCATCGTGTAAACGGAGCATAAACGTTAACTGCTGACCTTTCTTGATCCATCAGAAATGTTCACGGACAGTCAACTTTTTTTTCTTCTTCTTCTTCTTCTTTTTTCGTTTTATTTGGCAGTCACTCTGTAGCCACTCAGCCAGCACTTAATGTATTCCGAATTTTATTTTATGTGAACATTCAATTGTAGGACAACACAGGATACATACAAGAATTAAACTAAACACCCATGCCCTCGGCCGGACTCGAACCGGGGACCATCGGTACGTCGAGTTAGGCTCCCATGCCACCGAGGCCGGCGCCAGTCCAATTCTGGTGCTCTCTGCAGTGGTCCTAGGCTAGTAATAATTAGTACTCTGCTCTCATCCCAGCGGAACCGTTGTCCCTTTGTCTGCAAAATTTAGAGAATCTATAAGTATTTGGGAACGTCTACTAAGAGAGTGCGACTCATAGTAAAGTCTCGGCACGAAACAATTTGAAGTTCAACACTCGATCAGAATCCAATCTCCTAAGCGAAAAGAATTTAACCTCCTCAGCAAACAGAATGCCACACGAGAAAGAAGTCACGAACTGCGTTCTCCACGTCAGTAGTTTTTGAGACTATTTCGCAGTATCCTCCTTTGTAATTCTACCAGAGCTTGTCTATAATTTGAGATAACAGGGTATGCCTATAATCATTCGAGCCAGTCGTAGTATCGTGTAGGTCTCACGCTTTAATTAACTCAGCGGAGATATTTTTGACGAGTAGTGGCTACACTGCTGTTTCTCAGTGTCTTGAGTCAGTAAGCCATGACCAACTTGTTTACTGCTCTCTTAATCCCCTGAGATCAAGTGCGGAGGATGTCCTACTCACCAAACTGGCGCAAGCTTGTAAAAGGTCCCATTTCTGGCGATGGGAGCTGTGCCCCACACTTCCTGCACTACACAATCCGAAACTTGTGCAGGCACCGGTCTCTCTTGATAGTTGTTTGGCTCTGCGCCACATGAACATAATTCAACTTCCTTCAATTGTACAAATTTTAGTAGGCTCAACACTTAAAATGCTACACGTTATTACAGCATAAAAGTCATTCTCTTCCTAGCATAGGCGAGTTTTTAAGTTTACGAGTTACTGATAGCAAAACCACGAACTTCACAGAATAGATTAAATTAATAATGTTTTCAAAATGAAAGTAATCGATGGAGAGGACCGAAGAAACAACGTTATGTTGATACCTGTAATAAAAATCGTTTAAAACAATCTTTAGTACCGCACCGAGCGTGGTGAGTGAACAGTTAACGTTCTGGCATCGCATTTGGGAGGACGTAGGTTCGAATCCCCGTCCGGGCATCCAGATTTGGGTTTTCCATGGTTTACCCAAATCATTCCAGGCGAATTCCGGGATGCTTCCAAAAATGCCATGGCCGAATTCCTTCCCGTTCCTTGTTCCCAGTTCCATCCCGCCTCTAATGACCTTAGCCGTCGAAGAGGCGTAAAGCAATAAAAAAAAATAGTACCGTCCGCTTTGGGAAACGTGCAATCTTTGTTCTTTTTGCTTTTTTATGGTTTAAAACTTAAATACATTCCCATCGCAGGACATACCATATTTACAGAGCAGGCCTGACATTCAGGACAATCTGCGTTCGATAACCGGACCAGAAATGTAATTATCGAGTTTACGTTGATTACCGAAATTCACCAGCAGGTGAATATTCAAATAATACCTTCGTAACAACCTTTACGGATATTTATTGATTTATGAAGACTATAATAGATTTTAAAATTATGCATCAAGCGATTTACGAGAGGAGGATATATATACTTTTGCTTGGGGCGTTTGTGGTTTATAAGTTTCGTAGTGAGTAAGGTAAGGAGATCGGGGCGGTTTGCAAGAAGGCGCTGACCATATTTCTGTCTGAGAAAAAATAGTCTATTACGAAGTGGTTCTAATTTGGAAATTGAGTAAACCAAAGCAGATGGACTGGTGTGATCGAGGCGAAGGATGTTACGAAGGATACGGCGCTCACGAGATTCGATAAGCTCAATTTTGGAGGGGGGAAGGAGAGAGGAAATAGGGGCGGCATACTCTAAGATGGGGTGAACAAACATTTTGTAGGTGAAAAGTAAAGTGGGTTGGGAGTTGAAAGAAAGTTTCGGACGGATGCATTTAATAAGGTTAGTGCGGGAAAATAGCTTCTGTATTAGGGATTTGAAATGTTGATTAAAGTTGAGGGTTTTGTCCAGCTATATGCCTAAATATTTTACAAAAGGGGATATAGTGATTTTTGTATTCCATATTTTAACTTTTAAATTTGATTCAGACTGGTATACAACCTTTCGAAGAGATCGGCCAGACAATGCAAGGGGTGGTGTAGCCATTTTCACTAAATCTTCAATCTCTGCCACACATGTCTCCCTTCCTGCTCAGTTCTCTTGCCTTTAAACTGTTGCCGTTCAAGTCTTCCACAAAAACTCCCCTCCTCTTCTTGTAGTTTGCTTTATACTCCCGCCCACAAGAATCTCTTCCTGTTGAATTTTTAAAATATCTTTCCTCATTTAAAAATGTTATAATTCTGGGTGATTTTAATGCTGATCACACCTGTAATTCCAAAGGCCTTGCCCTATTTGACTTCATCCTTTCCGAAAATATTTGCCATCTTTCCACAAACTCTCCCACACTTGTTTCTGTTCGCGGCACATCATCCCCTGACCATGTGCTATATAGTCCTTCACTCAATGATACCCTATCTACAGCACGCCTCGGCGACTCCATTACCAGTGACCATATTCCCATCACGTTTTCGTCCTCTTTCCACAAAATAAAGTCCTTCCCTCTATTTCGCATCGTTAAAAACTACTCAAAAGCTAACTGGTCAAAATTCCGTTCTATCATATCTGAGTCTCTTCTTCGGCCGTTCCACGTCAGAAATTCTTCAGACATTGACTACCTTTGTTCAGAGTTCGAGAGAACCTTCCAGACTGCTTTAGATTCAGCAATCCCAAATCAGAAAATTTTTCCATATAAGCCAACGCTGCCACCCTGCGTGCTCCCTCTCATCCGCATGAAACGCCGACTTTACCGGCAGTTAAAACATAATCATAACCCATTACTCAGTAGTGAATGGAACAGACTTAATGCAACTATTAGACGAAAGGTAGCACTTTACCGACAACAACGGTGGGAGCAGACTTGTGCTACTCTTGATTACAAACGAGGTGGTCTTTATTGGAAACGGTTCAAAATCCTTACAGGACAATACTCTTCTCCTTCCCACCCACTGACTGTCAACAACATTACATCAACATGTGATTCAGATAAAGCCGACATGTTCGCAGAAACGATGAAGGAAATCTACTCATCACCAAGTGACCCCCTATTTGATGATTCATTTCAAAAACTCGTCAGACGCTCCTCTCCGTCCATCCTGCACTCACCTCATGTCCCAAATGAATTACAAAATTCACTTATCACTGAAATCACAGATATGGAAATAGAAAGTGCCCTCTACACAGGTAGAAATTCATCACCCGGTCATGACAGAATAACCAGATTTATTCTCCGTTCGTCACCTCGACATGTAATCATTCCTTTCCTCCACCTCCTCTATAACTCTTGTCTGTCATTCTCATACTTTCCTCCTCTCTGGAAACGCGCCCAAATCATTATGATACCGAAACCTAAAAAACCGCTCCATGACCCCCTCTCATATCGTCCCATCTCTCTTTTACCTGTTCCTGGAAAAATCTTTGAAAAAATCCTTCAATCACGCATCCTCCGTTTCGCCAACTCACTGAACTTAATACCACAATTTCAAGCTGGATTTCGCCCTCATCATTCAACATCTGATCCCCTACTTTCATTAACATCCGACATCACCAAATCTCTAAACGCAGGTCATGCAACATTCGCCATATTTCTGGATATAGAAAGGGCTTTTGACAAGGTGTGGCACGATGGACTTATTTACAAACTTTCTTCCTTTGGCTTTCCTCCCACTTTTCTTCAACTCGTTCAAAATTTTCTCTCTTTTCGGACTTGCCAGATCAAAATTCGTGATACTCTTTCTTCCCCTTTCACTCCCCAGGCCGGCGTACCGCAAGGTGCCGTGCTCTCTCCCATACTTTACATATTGTATACTTCTGATATTCCTAGACCTCTCCTGCAATCTGAATCTATGGCACTATACGCAGACGACACCGCTTACTGGGTTTCACATCGTAAAACATTAATTCTTAACCACCGCGCCAATAGATATCTAACGACCCTTGAAAATTATTTTAAAAAGTGGCGGATTAAAACTAATCCCTCAAAAACTCAATAGTATTATTCCATCTTAGACATAATTGGTTATCAATTAGATTTTTTTATAGCTAACTTTACATATTTCGACTGCAAGAATCAAATTCTGTTTTGTTCTGCACGTTTGGCGTAAAGTAATTGGATGGGTTTTCATAAGGGTGTCAGTCATATTCAATCAGGAATAAAACAAGGTACAGTTTATCCTTATGCGGTAACTGAAAGCTGGGAATTAAAGAAAATCTGCTCGTCTTCTTCATTCCGTTGCGGGCGATTCACCGCGAAAGATGCTTCTCGGCTATGGTACCAAGAATAAAACAGTGTTTTTAAATTTTGATGAACATCAAAACTCTGAGAAATTAAATATTCGCAAAGTAGTATCAATTTAAAAGTAAATTATTTTTTGCAGTCGTAATGTTTGCCGGGATAAGTTCCATCCGAAATAAAACTTGATGTTCATAGTCAGTCGTTTATAATTTCAGATAGTCGTGGACCCCATCGAATTTCTCACTGTGTTTGCTACACACGTGTGTATTCTTTGGGTGCAGGTTAGGTCAAATTATCCGTGTGAGTAATTTTGGTAGATCTGACTTCATGCCGTAAGGCCATTTAAAATAAAAAACCAAGCGAATGAAGTACTGGGAACAGACAGATCAGAAATACAGCTGAGTGAAACGTCCTGGATTAGAGACTGATATGTAATTTTTTTAAACGACGTTTTTTTATGATGTATCATTTTTTTAATACTTATACTTTCAGCTGGCAGTAATTGGAAGTAAATCTAGCATTAGTCTAGTTAGTCTAGTATTATATAAAATCGTAACATATTATTAAAAGGTTTTCTTTATTTTTCTTGAGGCCTTACGACTCGTCGACGTCAAAGTGATTAGAGCCTGGAAATGTTTCTGGTGATTAACGGGGAGGAATTTGGTCGTGGTTTTTAGAAAGAATTATTCCGGCATTCGCCTCGAGTTATTCTGGATTTTGGATGGCCGTACCGAATATCGAAACTGCGAATTCAAGACCTGAGCGTTAACCACTCATCAACCAGATTCAGTCTTTCCATTCATGATTGTTAGTGAATCAGTTTATGAACTCTTCATTTTTCGTAGAATTCTTGTCAGCCTCTGTATCTCAATAGCGAGTTATCAGGATTATAACATTGTCTACAAATAAGTGTTCTAAATAAATAAGTGTACCACAAACATTCCTCCATAAATCATTTCAAAATTTCCCATTGGCGTACCTTCCACACTAAAGTGGTCAGTGGACGCTTTGTTTCCTTATGGTTTTCGCCTCGTCGACGTCAAAGTCATAAGAGGCGGGAAGGGCTGGAGACTAGGAACGGGCAGGTAGTCGGCCATGACCTTTTGAAGAAAGCATCCCAGCATGTCTGGCTGTCCGGGCGGGGATTCGAACCCACGTCCTCCCGAAAGCGAGGCCAGAAAGTTACCGCTCACCCATCATGCTTGGTCAGACTAACCTATAGTGAATTCTTATCATTAATTTGTTCAATGATGACGTTATTGTGTATGTGACAATGTTTTAGATATTTTTTATTTTGACATTTTGCATTTTCTCCTCTCTGGGGACCACAAGAATTCCAAGAAACCTAGGTCCTTGTAAATAAGAATTTTATAGCTGTGGAGTTCTTTTGATATGTGCCAAACACAATACCATTACATAACTGCCATAGAGCATACATCTTACGTCCACCCAACCCGTACTGTTTTTACCACATATCCGGCATTACGTGCTCACAATCGTTGTCCACACCTTAAACATCCGCACAGTACTGTAGTTCTCAAACAACAGCCCTTTTAAACCACTTAGCAGTGTGCAAGGAGAACCACTCGTCCACTCACCTCTCTTTCACTTGTAAGTTATAACTAAGCCCCGGATTCTTAGGTTCGAACCTATTTTGTTCCCAACCTAATATCATCGAAATTTTAAATTTCTCTTACGTCTACTGAATAAGCTAATAATATTCATAAATTTAATACGACCTAAAATAACCTAATTTTTATGTTATGACCTAATTCAGTTTTTAGAACCTAAAATGACCTAATTCGATGCACTGATCCAGTTCGACTGTAATTTTGTTACTTAAATTAAACAAATGACCAACCGGATTAGCTCAGGGGTACGGGCCGTGGGAGACGCCATGGGTTCGAACCCAACCGTCAGCTGTTCTGACATGGCATTCCGTGGTTTTCCTTTTCCCATCCAGGCAAATGCCGGAACAGTGCCTTATTGACAGGCTACGGCTGCTTCCTTTTCTCCTTCCTTCTAAAAAATTTCGTTTTCTTCTTCTACATCGATCCAAGTTAATGTCACATGGCGTTCCGGCCAGTCACCATCACCAGCTGTATCTATTATTATGTGAATCCTAAGATCCAAGACACTGAAAATGTGAGCAGTATGGGAATGATCCCTAACATAGTCCGAGGGGTGAAGCCGAACTTAGAGGGTAAACGAACTATGTTTCGGTGTAAAACAGATGGATAAATTTTAAAATTGGAATAACTATTCACCACAATATTAAATGATGTGTTTTAACCTAATTGTTAACGGTAGCATTGAGAAAAGCTGTAACAATGCGGTGTGGTAACTTCACATTATTAAAAAGGTTTACATTCAGTAGAAACAAATCGACAAAGCAAGTTTTAAACATAGCACGTTAAACATTAACATCTCAGGAACGCAAACCCTTTCTGAGAAATTAACAGTTGTATACCGTCATCGTTCAGTGGTAACACGGAAATTAAAACATTGTGTAGGCCTACATACTTTTAGTTCCTTCTTTAAAAGCAATCAAGCCTAAACATAAATCCTCAAGAAGTAGTCACCTGCGAGAGTGGTTTGGAACGAATAAGAACTTTTCTACAGATGGGAAAAATTATATATTTTCAAGCATGTGTGAAACCATTAAGTTTAATTTCTTTTATATCCATATATCTTTTATAATTTTAAAAAATAAATTAGATTTTTATTTGTTTTGATTTCTAAAGTAACGTAAAGTGACAGAGTCTAAACTGCTGGATGAAATTTCATAATATTAGCTGGGTATTATCCGGTGTGTTATATTCAGGTGGACTATTTTTATTTTTGCCTTCTATATAAGTGACTGCAGAAAAATGATCCCATGTACTACAGCATCAGAATCCAGCAACTCATTTGGCACATGTTCCCAGGAGAAATGCTTCCAAACAGAAACAGAGTTTCATTACAAGTTCAAAGCTGGGTACAGAAGATTTGTTTCACTTGCGTCTGTGTGAGGCTCTCACTGCCGCTAATATACCAGTTTCAACAGTCCAGAATGCAGTCCTGAAACTTTTTGGAAGACTTTTGCAACAGGAAAATATCAGATGAATCCACTTCAAGAAAGAATTACTTGCCTCAGCTGTAAGAGAAAACCATTAAGAACTAGTGGACATTGCTGACCACTTCATCTGGTTAAGTGTAGATCAGACGACAGATGCCTGCGGCAGATACATAGCGTTGTTGTGGGCAAGCTCGCATGTGAGGGACCTAGTATACCCCAAGTTGTCGTTGTTGGTGACAGATAGTGCAGCTTATATGATAAAAGCAGGGGAGTGTTTGAAGGCATTCCATCCTCGAATGTTCCATGTCACCTGTCTAGCTCATGGGCTGCACCAGGTAGCTGAAAAATACGGGAACAGCATCCTGTAGTTAACGAGATAATTCCTTCAGTGAAGAAAATATTCCTGAAAGAGCCTAGTCGAGTCGTTACTTTCAGGGAAAAGCTTTCATCAATACCGCTCCCTCCCGAGCCAGTAGTGACACGATGGAGGACCTAGACCTCATCCGTAGTATATTATGTAGAAAACAATGAGAGCATCACGGAGGTCATAGAATCATTAGATGAAAGCGAAGTTATTGCTATATTAAATGCAAAGAAAGTGTTGCACTCAGTACCAGCTGTACAGGAGTTGACATATATAAAGGCAAATTTTTATAACCCAGAATTTTCAATCAAGAATTTGGAGAGAGGTACTCTACCGTTGACGGAAGCACTTCAAATCATCCAAGAAGTGAGGGCCAAAGTGGCTTCTGGACCAGTTGGAGTGTCTATACCTAAGAAGCAGGAGTCTGTTTTAGGCCGCAGTCCAAATTTCAAGAGGATCTGTCAGAATATTTCATTGTTCAGTGTCAAATTAGAAGTTTTAAATGAGTTGTTTACCATAGACAATACAGTCGAAGTATTTTGAACATAGTAGTGGTTTATTTTGCATGTTTTAATGTGATCGAGCAATGTCATGTTAGAAGTTTTTAAGGAGTACTTTACATCGTATTATAAAGTCAACAATATTTTTAACACTATGGCAGTATATATTGCGTGTCTTAAATTTTATTTCCCTTAAAAACGTGTAAGTTCCTAAATCAGAATTTTAAAAACCTATAAAAGCCTAAAACGTGAGTTGAATAAACCTAAATTTGGTTTTTTAGAACCTAAAAATCCGGGGCTCAGTTATAACACATCTTGGCTGACATATCGCTGTAGTTGACTCTGCTTCCATTGTCTCAGAGTATCGCCACAGTGGATGCAAAGGTCAGTTTTTTTTTTTTTTTTTTTTTTTTTTGCTGTCGTCAGTCTTTGGACTGGTTTGATGCAATCCTCCATCCCTTCCTATCCTGTGCTAACCTCTTCATTTCTACATACCCGTTACAACCCACGTCCTCAATTATCTGCTTCATATATTCTAATCTCTGTCTACCTCTACAGTTCTTACCTTCAACTGTTCCCTCCACTAACAAATTAACCAATCCAGCATGTCTCAAATTATGACCTACCAGCCTGTCTCTTCTTTCCGTAAGCTTCTTCCATAAACTTCTTTTCTCACCCATCATTTCCAAAACTTGTTCATTTCTTACTTTGTCTGTCCACCTAATTTTCAGCATTCATCTGTAGCACCACATTTCAAATGCTTCAAGTTTCTTTCTTTCCGGTATTCCTAAAGTCCATGTTTCGCTACCGTAAAGTGCTGTGCTCCACACATAGAGTTTTAAGAAGTTCTTTCTAATTCCTATATCAATATTTGAAACTAAAAGGTTTCTCTTTTTCATGAAGGCTCTTTTGCTAGTGCTATTCTGCTTTTAACATCATTCCTGCTTCCGCCATCGGTTGTAATTTTGCTTCCCAAGTAACAGAACTCACTCACTTCTCCTATTGCATCAGATCCTATTTTTATATTTAATCTGCTAGTATTGGTATCATTCTGATACATTTCATCACTTTTGTTTTACTTTGATTTATATTCAGTCCAAAGTCTTCCTTCAGTATTTTGTTCATGCCATTCAATAACTTCTCAATATCCTCAGCCCTCTCTGCTAATAAAACAATGTCGTCAGCAAATCGTAGCATACTGATTTTTTCTCCCTGAAAACTTATGCCACATGGAAATTTTTCTTTGACTTTCTTCATTGCTTCTTCTACATACAAGTTGAATATTAACGGGGATAGACTACAACCTTGTCTCACACCCTTTTTAACTGATGCATGTCTCTCGTGTTTCTCTACTTTTATTACAGCCACTTGATTCTTATATAGTTTATAGAGTATTCTTCTATCTCGATACTTTAGGCCTGACTTCTTTAAAATTTTGAACATCTTGTCCCACCTAACATTAACAAAAGCTTTTTCTAAATCAACAAATGCCATAAAAGTATCTTTGTTTATCTTGATTCGCCCTTCAAGTATTAATCTTAAAGATAGAATTGCTTCCCTTGTACCGCGATTTTTCCTAAACCCAAACTGATCTTCACCTACTATCTCTTCTACTACCCTTTCCATCCTTCTGTATATTATTCTGGTCAGTAATTTTGAAGCATGTGATGTTAGACTAATGGTGCGATAATTCTCACATTTGTCGGCTTGTGCTTTCTTTGGAAGTGTGAAGATGATATTTTTATTAAAATCAGTAGGAATTTCTCTTGTTTCATAACTTTTTGATATCAGCTTGAATATCTTTCGACTCCTTCCTCTCCTAGAGATTTAATAAGTTCTGCAGGGATCTCATCAATTCCAACTGCCTTATTTGCTTTCAAGTCATTCAGAGCTTTATTAAATTCTGTCCTCAAAACAGGATCTCCTAAGTCATCAATGTCGATATCGCCTTCCTTTTCCAATACACTATTGTTCAAGTCGTCCCCATCATACAGTTTCTCAATGTATTCCTTCCATCGGTTAGCTCTATCTTCTGAGCTTAAAAGAGGTTTCCCTTCGGCAGTTTTAATGTTCATACCTCTTTTCTTCATTTCTCCAAAATTCTGTTTGATCTTTCTATATGCAACATCTACTTTCCTACGACCATTTCCTTTTCTACTTCTTCACACTTTTCTTGTAGCCATTTTTCTTTTGCTATTTTGCATTTCCTATTTATTTGATTTCTAAATTGCCTGTACTGGTCTCTTCCTGCTTCATCCTGAGCATGTTTGTACCTTCTTCTCTGATCCATCAGCTGCAAAATTTCTTCTGTGATCCAAGGTTTTCGGGCAACTTGTTCCCTAAAGCCTAAGGTTTCTTTGCCAGCTTTCATTATTTCGGTCTTTAATGCACTCCATTCGTCCTCGGTTGAGCTCCTTTCACAGTTAATTCTTAGACCTAAGTCTACCATTTCTGCAAATTTTTCTCTTGTGCTAGATTGTTTCAGTTTATTCACTTCTAGTCTGTTCTGCTTATACTGCTTCCTTATTCGCTTGAATTTCAGCCTGCACTTCATTACTATCAAATTGTGGTCCGAGTCTATGTCTGCTCCTGGGTACGCTTTACAGTCTAGAACTTGATTCCTGAATCTCTGTTTCACCATGATATAATCTAGCTGATATCTGCCTGTATCCCCAGGACGTTTCCAGGTGTATATTCTTCTTGCATGGTTCTTAAACAGTGTGTTCGCCACTACTAGCTTATATCTTTCACAGAATTCTAGCAACCTGCTTCCTCGCTCATTTCTTTCTCCTAGACCAAAACTTCCTACAGTATTCCCCTCTTTTCCTTCTCCCACTATTGCATTCCAATCACCCATGATTATTAGATTTTCCTCCCCTTTCACATATTGGATTAATTCTTCAATTTCAGCGTATATTTTTTCTATTTCTTCGTCATCTTCCTGTGACGTTGGCATATATACTTGTACTAATGTGGTTGGGACGGGCTTAGTTTCTAACCTCATCAAAATAATCCTGTCACTAAATTGTTCATAATAACTCACCCGTTTCCCTACTTTCTTGTTCATTACAAATCCTACACCAGTGACTCCATTGACAGCTTGTGTGCTAATTATCCTGTGTTCCCCAGACCAGAAATCCTGTGCGTCCTTCCATTTAATCTCACTAATCCCAACAACATCTAACTTAAGTTGTTCCATCTCCCTTTTTAAGTTTTCTAACCTACCTGCCCTATTCAGACTTCTAACATTCCACGCTCCGACTCGTAGAATGTTTTTATCCATTCTGATGACTCCTCCCGGAGATCCGATTGGGGGACTATTTTACCTCCGGAATATTATACCCAGGAAGAAGCCATCATAATATATGTAATTTGAGAGGATTACATGTCCTCGGGATACCCTTTAGGTCTTTAATGCAGTGGTTTCCCGTTGCCTTCTGCATCCCCATGCCGTTGATCATTTCTGATTCATCCGCCTTTAGGGGCCGTTTCCAACCCCAAGGGCAAGAGGGTGCCCTGAACCGCTCCCCGCTCTTCCGCCCTCCTTTCGGAGGCCGTTGGCAAGCAGTGGGTGACTCCTTATACCGGGAATCTTTCAGTCGCCAGAGCCTCGTCCGTGCAAACAGGGTGCACCACGTGAAGGAGAGGTTGACATTTGGTTGGGAAAGACTAGTATAGTCTCTCCCAAACCCTTACACCCCAAAGGTCAGTTACAATCACGTATGCACAAAACCCGCCCCATTAACCCTGCCTGTTAAACTGATGCCAGCCCACAAAGCCAAGTGACCAGTATGGTTCCTCACAATTTCTATCTCGTAAATAAATTCTCCACTTTTGCAGTCTATTAACTAATCATACTTATACTGCATCTGATTAACAATAATATTGCTAATTTAAACTTCTGTGGCTACAATGTTTGATTTTAACGATACTCTTTAGTTTTTGGCGCAATAGAACAATGCTACGCATTACAAACATTCACGCCATAGACCAGAAAAAAAACGTTTTCGACCAGTGTTCTAAGGTTTTTTGCATCGAATAAACAAATTAAATAACATTAAACAAAGATTTCATGAACTTGCAATTCTTTCCCAATAGGTATTCCAACTGTCATAACTTTTTGCCATTTCTTATGGGTGGCGTCCCCCTCTTGATTGTTTCTGATGCAACCTTCTCTTATTTCTACCCTGTTTTGCCAAGCATGGTGGATGAGTGGTAACGCTCAGGAGGACGCGGGTTCGAATCTCCATCCGAGCACCCAGTTTTAGGTCTTCCATAGTTTCCCAAAATCACTCCAGGCGATTGCCCAATCCTTCCCCGCTTGTAATGAACTCGACTTCAACGAGAAGTAAAGCCACAAAAAAATGCTTTGAAATTATCAAAGAATGTCCCGTAGTCACATATGTCTTTAATTATATGATTTGGATAGTCAAATATCTCTATTTTACTTTGGGACTTTCCCTTTCCCTTGAACCATTTAAGTTGACATGTCTCAAATGGATACACCAACTTATTTCTTTTATTTTTAAAAAAATTACTGCATAAATAACTGTCTTCTCCTATTATTTACGGAACATGTCGATTACCAACAAAATTCTTCTTCATTTCTATTTAGACTTAAACTCTGTTCCATCAATCTGAGATTTATCCAAGACGACCGTGTTTTAAGTTGAGTTTTCAATAGCCTTTTACAGCTTCACTTTAAAAAGTGTTTATTTTTTCTTATGTAACTTTCCTACTGTCAAAGCTTGAGCATCATGAAATGAAATTATCGCGGCAGAAAGCTTTGAGAGATAGTAAGTAGAAATCGTTTTATATTTTGTTAATTATGTGACAAAAAAAGAACATTTATCAAAAATAAATACAAGAATTCGGTTGAAAATCAAAAACAATACACCTTGACACGATAAATGCAGAATGTATTTACTGTCACGATCTCTCTTCCTATGACTAACCTACAAGGTATGTGGAAAATCGGTTTGTATATTTCATACTGCAAGAACAAGTAAAGCCTTAGACTATATATACTCCATCTTGATCTATACGGTACCCCAAATTGTTCGTGCTGCGTTTCGAGACAGGGCAAAAGAAGTAGGGTTTTTATTTGATTATCACGAAGGGAAGAATTTTATCTTGATTATATTTTAAATAACTAAAGACGGAGGATTAATGTAGTAAGACCACTCAGGATTTTTTGTGAAAACCCTTAAGTACTGTTTGTTACTCTACCTTCCGCCATTTGTTTGTTTATAGTGTTCAGTTATGGATGTCTGGTTGCAACCGTGTCGCAATTGACACCTGTGACAACTGTCGAGCCTTAGGCAGGAATTCCGTACACACAACGCCTTTTGCGTTTCGGGACATCCTGCACATGATCCTGTTTGTTGAAACTTTTCCCTTATTAACGATGATGTGGCTACTGATCCGCTGACTACTACATCGATTCGTGGACTTTGGCAGGAAGTTTTCGTATTCTTCTGTAAGCATATTCCCATCCCGTCGGAAAATATTTCCTGAAAACGAAGTTTATCAAACACAATTTCTTGAAGAAATAACTCTGTTCATTTTTAAAAATGTATTGAAAGTAACTAACTTGTAAAAAATCTTAACCTGGTTCACAATTCGAAGGTTGGTTGGGTCCTGAAAAGGTGACATGTTAACAACGAAACAATCCCAATTCACCGTTAAAAAAGCCACTTCTACCACCCAGCTCATCGACCGAAATGGTGTATTATGCGTACAGTCCCCTGTTACACTTAATAAACATTCATAAACTGTAGATAAGTCATCCGCGTCACAGATAATAGTGATTATTTTTACATCTTTGAATAAAGTGTCTCATCCACTTCCATACCAATAGACATTCATGTCATGGTCTATAATCAACACATCTCATAGGGTTTACGATGAATGGCAGCGGGATTCATATTTTGCAGCTTAAGGAACCGATTACAGACCGTATTCTACATGCAGCCAGCTTTTCGATTTTCTTGAGGCCAGCTTTACGATTTTCTTGATGACCATAAACACGTATTATGAGAGTTAAACCAGATCCGACAGTATACAAATGTGTTCGTCCACTTCCAAAAGATCAGCATCTCAACTGTGACGAATTGACACCGTGTAAGCAACAATTCAGAAGCAATTTTTTTAAATGGATAATGTTTTCAAATATGCGTCGTATAGGAGACCATTTGTACTGGTCTATTATTATTTTTGAGAGATTAAGGGATTTTTTTTAAATAGCAGTGAACACCTCTCCGTATTCAAGTACTTTGTAGAAACGTTAATATATGCAGAAATTTTTAAATTTCTTGCGGCATAATTTTTCATCTGACTCCAGTGATTTCCTTTTTTAAGCGATCATTAAATTTAATATTTTTGTCCTCTTTTTAACTAGACATTAAAAAACACTTTTTCTAACACTCTTATTCATTGTTGTTTTCATATAATTTTCTGGCATTATTGGTGTAATTTATATTTAATACTGATTTGCGGTGTCAGGTTTCAGCTACTATTTTAAAAGCTAGCTTCATCTGTTTGAGTGTTTGAGGAAGCATCAAGTAAAATCTACAGCACCAATTTCGATGAAGATTACACAGTTTGAAAGCTTATGGTCTAGCTTAAAAACTGAAGCATATTTTATGAATCTAAGTTACCGGTAAATGGAGTAAAAATGATAATTTTTTCGTACCAATAATAGATAGGCGCCACAGATGACACTACACCCCAGATAAACTCTCTTTTACGAAATACCAACCAAAGATCACGCTACCAATACAGACAAACATTCCACCCTTGGGAATCTGTTAATGTTGTTTTTTATTAGGTAACTTCGGATTTGTAATCCTGAAACATAGCGGTATAACACACCGAAAATGTTATTGAAACCACTACAGCAAAGATTAACACTCCAATAAGCATAATGAGATTATGATATTAATTTTATTACAACAAAGGAAAATTAGTTACTACACACACTAAGATCCCCTCGAGCGAAGCAGCGGGAAAATTTTAGTCTGCGTGTAAGTAAGTCAAGTTCCGAAAGTATGGTGTCCTGATTTGGGACAGATGCGAGACTTCTATATGAATCACTACGCCATATTTGGTTCTAGGGATTCCTGTTATTTCCCTCCCTGTTTCAAGCGTTGATGCATGTGTAGATGACAATGGTGTCAGTTTTAAGTGTACTGTGTTGTTTGTGTTGTGCGTACGAAGATTAAGAAAGGGAAAAGGTAAAACTAGATGCTGGATTATTCAGACCTACTCTTCCGAAATACATTGAAGGGGACGTCAACTTTTACGTCCACATCCGACGCATGAATCATTATCACCCAGGACTGATTTCTAGGAATCATGCACCATCTTCTCTCCTTCACTGGAACGGTGAAAACTTCTCCCATCACGGGAAGTCGAACTCCGAGGGACAACCTTGTGCCACAACAGCCCAAATCCACTTGGTGACATATCTGGTCTGGTGAGGATGTACCAAGCGTGGATGATGAGCGGTAACGCTCTGGACTCGTATTCGGGTGAACGAGGGTTCGAATCCCCGTCCGGCCATCCAGACTTGGATTTTACATGGTTTCCCAAAGTCACTCCCAGCGAATGCCGCGGTGGTTTCTTAAAAATACCATCACAGAATTCCTTACCGTTCCTTGTCCCCAGTAAGAAATAAAAAAATAAATAAAAAAAAAAAAATGAAAATAGATGTAGACTTAATTTAATTTTTTGATGATTGCGTATTTGAAATTGTTTTCCTATTTATTTAGTAAGTCGTCGGTATACTCTTAATATATCGTGGAGCCTTTTTCAATTCCAATTTGTGTTAATATGTTTATTTAAGTAAGTTTTTTTTTTTTTTTTTTTTTTTTTTTTTTTTTTTTTTTTTTTTTGTAGGCATATAGTAGAGATTGCCTCTGTGTCTGCCTGGGTAACCGTGGAAAATTACTACGCTAAATTGGCAGTTCGCTTTGTTACATTGTATCACCATAGGATCATTGTTCTTAGTGTTTCATTAGGTATACTTTTCTTAGCCCATGACTGTCTGTTTTTGAAATTGTTTTGTATACCTGTACGCAACGCTCAAAAATGACAGTAGCATGATTAGAAACAGTAAGCTATCAACCTCAGTTTCCTTCTAATCTGTTATCACTTAAAAAAAAAAAAAAAAACTGATACCCGAGAGAGATCCCCTTACTCACAGTTATCTTTTCATTTGGTGTTTTCTTTCCGTTAGATGGCTCTTCTATCGACTTTCCACTTTCAAACGTTCATAAAACTTCTTTCCTCTATGTTCTGTATAACCCAGGATCACGAATTCGAGTAATACCACCGAGCGTGGTGGGTGAGTGGTTAACGCTCTGGCCTCGCATTTGGGAGGACGGCGGTTCGAATTCCGTCCGGGCATCCAGATTTGGGTTTTCCATGGTTTCCCCAAATCACTCCAGGCGAATGCCGAGATGTTTCCATGGCCAAATTCCTTCCCGTTCCCTGCCCCATTCCCGTCACGCCTCTAATGATCCCGACGTCGACGAGGCGCAAAGCCATAATTTCAACACAAAAAAAAACCGATTCATTTACTGTTTCATGTGAAGTACGCTAAGATGCTCCATAGTTCAGACTTCGAGTAAAATTGTAGACCCACTTTAAGCAAGCTAATTACCGGGTTTGAATAGCCAGAGGTGCCTTACGTGGCAAATTGAAACTGTCGCCGAGATAGCCGAACTACACTTGGATGTCTCCCGTCCAATAATTCCATACACGTTCTACTTACTTTTCAGTACAAATAATTGTGAAAATTGCAAATGGATTACATACAATTTATTTGTAAGCTATCAATTAGCTATGAGTAAACTACGAGTATTCTTGGTGAGTGTGTGCATACGTGGGAAAAATTGTTTCTATACGGTTGATAACTAAGACGAACGTGTAGAATAATTGATATTAAAAACCCGTTCTTCCGAAGAAGCTCTAGTGAAAACAGCACTTTCCTTTTTGAGACTGTGTTGTGGCTCATAATTTTGACCATTTGCTTTATGCTGCTTTCCTAGTATCAGGAACAAATTTTGTATGAAGCTGCGGTCAACACTCTCCATCTGATATACTCTCCTTGGCCGTTAAGTCACCTGCTTTATTATTACGAAGTGTATCAGCATCCCCTTGATTCACATTAAATGGACATCTTTCTCCTCTATTTTACTGAAGGCAGCATGTTTAATGTATTAAATTAATACTGGTTTATACCATTTTGTCTGTTAAAATTATCCAATTTTTTTAACGACGCTTCAAAAACCTATTAGTACCGAGTTTTTTTTTTTTTTTTTTTTTTTTTTTACTTTGATCGTATTTTATGGCTTCTCTGGTTGTAGCAGACTACATTTAGTCTTAACAACACTAATTTAACCATGAATTCAAAAGCTCATTTCTGAAAGAGGAAGTGAATGCTGGTTTAAGGAAGTAGAAGGACGAAACAGTGTGGTCAAAAAGGCGTGGCGCTCCGTGTACGGTGACGTGCTGACTGGAGTCGAGTGTGTATAACACCCTTCCCAGTCTTCACCCGCGTGCAGAGCGAGACACGGTCTTGAGCAGCGAGCTTTAGAGGGTGTTTCTATCCGGAATACAGTGCAGCTAGCAGCTTGTGAGTCGCAGTGACAGTTGTGATACTGCTGTCTTCGTCCAGCTGACAGTAGTATTGTTTGCATTGCTGACGGCAGCAACGAGCTATGACAACTGCTTCCAGTGGAAACCAGGTCAGTGACAATATCTTCTTACAGAATCAAATGGGCCTGCTGAGTCCTGACTCTTTGCTTCTGCTCACATATCTGTTATGTCCAAGGGTTGAAGGAATTATTTGCTGTAGCTTGGCGCAAACCATATGTGAGCTCCACATATAATATCGCAATTGCTCCAGGAATTCTATTTGAATGTTTGTTTCAGCGATTTGATTGACTTTACAATGTTCATTTTACTTACATCTGTGACTGATTCATTAAAATAACATATGAATGATCGCAGTTTCGTAACTGGGTTGTTAATCTGATTATATTTCTACGTATTTATTTCAATTTTAAGATTATTAATTACGTCCCTGATTGTTTCAGAAGCTTTCGTTAGTAAATTTTCTAAAATGATAAAAAATTTAGTCCAATTTTCAAACTACCAAGAATTTTATGCTGTTGATTAATGACAGATTGGGGTGAACTAATTTCGTCTTTGATTATGAAATTTTTAGGTTGATGCTCAATAACATGCATTTTTCCCAACATACTCCAACGCATTTTTAAGATCTATACCGCTTGTTTTGTCCATATGTATCTCTCATATATAGTTTGTAATATTTGTACTATGGTAAATTGTCGTTTTCTCGGTAATGCCTAAAGTTGATTGCCATCTGAGCTAAAAGGATGTTGGATGTACGAATTGCTCCACTTCTGCAAAAAAAAAAAAAAAAAATGGTACTAATCTCTTGTAATTTCAATTAACTGCTTCGATATGTCGTCTTCTTCATGTTTCTCGCTCACATTTTATGGAAAAGTCACCTTTAAGTAAATTAAAAATCCCAAAAAACAGGTGATTGTTCAACTGCGACATGTCACCAACACTTCAAAAATAACACAAATATTGACGTTACAGGAATCGTAGCAACCCAAACAGTTTGTTTGTGGATGGGTGGTTAGGTTAAAATTTCGGGAAAGCCATAAGTAAATTTCTTTCTGCGTCATCCATCTCGAAATGTATCCGTTTACAAGGAAAGCAATAGATTTCCACTATCACTGAAAATGGCAGGCGGATGTCAAATATTTTCTGTTCGTAAATTTCATGTGACATTTTACGACCAAGAGAAGCTGAAATACTAAGAACATTAAAAAAATTAATAAAAATTTCAAGAGCTTTGTATTAATTCTGTAGGTTTGGCGGCATCTGATAGTTGATATTTTGGCACTTTTACTTTGTGACTACTTTTCCGTAAAATGTGAATGAGGAACAAGAAGACGACGTCATATCGAAGCAGTTAACCCATATTAAAAAAAAAAAAAAAAATGAGTACCATTTTTTTATAGGTGGAGCAAATCGTGCAGTCCCTTTGAAAATCCTTCATTAGTCCTATTTTACAATATTATTCTTGACTTTTTTAAGAAATGTAAAAAATTAGAAAAAATTCGAACACTTCTGCTGTCTGTTGTAAGTGATAGAGTTCTGAAGCACCATTCTTTCATCTGATCAGCATTTTATTGGATAAAATTTATAACAGAACTTTGTACATTACCTATCATACTAATTAAGTAAATCTCAATCGCCAATGGCATTCGCCGTTGAGGACAGAGGAGATAATGCACACAGATAAATCTTAAATCTATGAGGGCACTAGAAACAGCAGATATTAAAGCTCTTCCCTACTTCAACGACCATTTTCATTTTAAGGTATAACTTTTACTCTAAGACTGAACATTCAATGAAGTTCTACATATTACACTTAAATCGTCTTAATGAACTGTTCTTAATTTAATTAGTCAGATATCATAACAGAGACATATCATAATGAGTGCTTCCGATCGATACACACCAGCCTCATCTACCTCCATAACTTACTCATTCTGATTCACAAGCAATATATTTTTAATTTGTAGCTAAATAATCCAGTGACGTTTTAGTTTATATTTTATTAGCTTTACCATCTCAATAGAAAACGGAATTTTTGGGTGTACGCTGCCTTTCCTGCTAAAAATAACTCCTTTGAACTGAAGATGGTCAACCGAAATGCCTAAATGGTCTAATTCTCTGGGTGGGTCTTGACTCATTGCAGTACTGCGAACTGAGTATGTATATGCGAGAATACGCCATTATTGAATATCGGAAACAATTAACTCAATATTGTTTAAATATCGAAAGGGACACGGTTACATTACGAAGTTTTAGTAAGCATAACGTATTCTGATAAAAAAAAAATTCGGTGTTTAAAAAAGGTAACATATAAAGACGCGGTAAAAGTCAAATATGATATAACGGAACGATTTTTCAACGCACTTAATTAATGCTTAGCAAAATTAGCCCAACTATTTTATCTAAGTAAATTATGATCGGTTGCAAAACTAAAATCAACACTGACTTTAATAATTGAACCGTGGCCAGAAGTTATTTGGAAAGGGAAACAAATATTCCTGAAAATGTTACTAAATAAATGCATAATGAACTTAAGACAGAAGTGTTAACAAAAAAAAAAAAAAGAGGATTATTGGTGTAGCTTGACTGACAAAGAGAGATCACGACCCCGGCAAACCGATTTCAATAAGATACAAAAAAGCGTTCGAGAACAACCCAAAAGGGATTTAAATCAACACCTCTTTTAGAAAAAATTATTGTCTAAGGCCATGGCACCGTATAATTTTCGCTCCCGGGAGAATCGAAAGACAATCAAAAAATTATACGTATATTATACATAGGTATTTTCATAAATATATACAGGGTCCGCAAGTTAACTGTAATTTTTTTTTTTTTTTTTTTTTTAATTGGCATTTGGCTACGAGGCCATACAGCCAGCACTATGTAATTTTGTAGTTTGCAAGTATGTATTAGATCACTCAATGTATTATAGATTCCCCGTGGTATAGACGACACAAGACAAACACAACACTTAATTAAAACCACCCATGCCCGAGGCTGGACTCGAACCGGCGACCCCTGCAACGCGTGGCTAGCACGCTATCCCCTACGCTGCCGGGGTCGGCTTAACTGTAATTGAGAAATAGCATAAAACCTTTTTTTCGGACGGGTCTTACGGCGTTCAGACTTTTGCGAATTAAACCTTAGGTTGGTGGTAGTGACTCGGGTCTTGCTGTCCGAAAATATAGAATCCGTTCGTATTGAACTTTTCTACAATGAAACATAGTAGGAAGCACATATTTGTGGGTAATGTATATTCAGGTAAATATATTTGTGTGAGGAACCATGGGAATCCGGTTTTACTAATATATTATCTAAAGCTGATGTATATTTATTCCATACGCTCGTATCTTCATACACTTATTGTTGCTTATGGTTTTACGCCTCGTCGACGTCGAAGTCATTAGAGGCGGGAAAGGACCGGGGCAAGGGACGAGTAGGAATTCGGTCATGGCCTTTTTGTAGGAAACATCCCAGTATTCATCTGGAGTGATTTGGGGAAACCATGGAAAATCTAAATCTGGATGCCCGGGATTCGAACCCGCGTCCTCCCGAATGCGAGGCCTGAGCGTACCGTTCACTCACCACGCTCGGTGGTACACTTAATAAAAATGAAATGAGTACAATAACATTTCTCTCCCTCTCCCCTCACCCTTATCTTTTATTCACGTTCTAACTTCACCTTCAAAATTTGTAGTAAATCACGAAAAACAGAAATTTCCGGCTCCAAATACATTAAATAATAATAATAATAATAATACCTCTGTGTGGTCGTAATTACCTGGTGACAGGGTATCTATTGGCTGCGCATTCCGCGCCTGTCGTAGCCGTCCTAACCTAACCCGGTAGTCCTACCAGGTACATGGGAGCTACAGTTTAACGTGGAATCAGAGCCACGGAAGCGTTGTGGCATAATTCTCATTGCACAGCAAGCTGTGTCACGGAGGGGGGAGAAGGTTATGAAAATCCCCGCCTAGACGGAATCGAGCCGGGGACCTTCGATTCTCAGTCAGACATCTTATTCACGCTCTAACACATTGAATAAAACAAACCTCGTTACAGGAATATTTTTCGCAACCAATAGTTTTCGGGAACTCTTTTATATTGAGGAACACATTTCGCTCCGGAATTAATTTGATTGCATATACCGTGCATGAGACAATATGGGAAGGAAATCGATGCGTTTTAAAGCGACTTTTAAGAGGACAACGGAATTTAATGAATAAAAGTCATATACTTATGCTATCAGACCTAGATCAGGCAAACAGATCTACCGATTTCCATTGTTGCACAGTCAAATAAACAATAATTACAATAATAAACACTACCCCAAATGCATGCTTGTGAAAAAATATATTTGATTGAAAAAACTCTATACGAACGCACTCGAGATCTTCGGATTGCCAGATTCGATTCGGTGCCCCTAGAAAATCGCACTGCAAAAGGGTTAACATTATTCGAATTAAATCTTGGACCGAAAATCATGTTTTCTGCTACGTCTAAAAAACTATTAGCTTGTGAACCCTATATATGCTTATGAATAATACTCAATTTTTATTATCTTTCGGTTTCCCATACTACGCCATGACCTTTGGCACCGATTTTTTCGAAAATTAAGGTGTGTTTGGTTAAATCCCTTGACAGGACTCGATTTTCGGTGGTTCTCCACCACTATGTTGCAGCTGATTGAAATCGGCTGATCCTAGGTCGCCACGTCGCCATGAGAGACATGAAGAGATCACACCATCCAATTACATAATTGCAAGTTACATGTTGGCATAAAGCTAATAGAGACTTTCTTGAGTATGGAAGTTAATGCAATAGCATAATTTGCAATAAACACTAACAGCGAGAAAGTTTCTGGACCATACTACACACAATATCGCCAAGTTTAACTGACAACTACAAAGAGAGCGCGTTCAAATCCCAGGCGTTAAGGAAGCGGCCATAAACTGCGTGCTTCAGTCTAGGTGAAGAAGGGGTTAGGTAGAAAGCTACGCTGAGCTATGTGAGAGGAGGGGGGGGGGGCTTATGAGCCAAGCCACGTCATATTATTCATATTCATCACTGTTAAAGTAACGTACAGAATACACAACAGTTTGTGGATATTAAATTATCTCCATATGTAATTATAATACACTGACAATGCCGCGCATGAGCAACGTCAGGGATGGTTCCAACATTCCGACAGAAATTCTCGTTATATACTTCTGTCATCAGTCTTTTGACTGGTTTGATGCAGTCTTGTGCTAACCTCTTCATGTGTACAAATCCCTTACAAACCACGTCCTCAACATCCTCAATTATCTGCTTCATATATTTTAATTTTTGTCTTCCTCTACAGTTCATACCTTCGACTGTTCCCTCCACTAACAAATTAACCAATCCAGCATGTCTCAAAATATGACCTACCAGCCTGTCTCTCCTTTCTGTAAGCTTCTTCTCAAACTTCGTTTCTCACTCATCATTTCCAAAACTCGTTCATTTCGTAATTTATCAGTTCACTTAATTTTCTGCTTTCTTCTGTAGTACCACATTTCAAATTATTCAATTTTCTTTTTTTCTGATATTCCTAAAGTCCTTGTTTCGCTACCATAAAGTGCTGTGCTCCACACATAGAGTTTTAAAAAGTGCTTTCTGAATCCTAGATCAATGTTTGAAACTTAGAGATTTCTCTTTTTTATGAAGGCTCTTTTTGATAGTGCTATTCCGCTTTTAACATCATTCCTGCTTCGGCCATCGGTTGTAATTTTGCTTTCCAAGGAGCAAAATTCACTTACTTCTCCCATTGCATCCAAACCTATTTTTATATCATTTCTGCTACATTTCATCACTTTTGTCTTGCTTTGATTTATATTCAGTCCAAAATCTTCCTTCAGTATTTTGTTCATGACATTCAGTAACTTCTCAATATCCTCAGGCTGTTCTGCTAACAAGACAATGTCATCAGCAAATCGTAGCATACCTATTTTTTCTCCCTGAACACTTATGCCACATGAAAATTTTTATTTTATTTCCTTTATTGCCTCTTCTACATACAAGTTGAATATTAACGGTGACGGACTACAACCTTGTGTCACGCCCTTTTTGACTGATCCGAATGTCTTTCGTGGTTCTCTACTTTTATTTTAGCCACTTGATCCTTATATAGTTTATAAAGTATTCTTCTATTCGATATTTTAGACATGACTTCTTTAAAATTTTGAACATCTTGTCCCATCTAACATTATCAAAAGCTTTTTCTAAATCAACAAATGCCATCTTTGTTTTTCTTGATCCGCCCTTCAAGTGTTAATTTTAAAGCCAGAATTGTATTCCCTGTACCGCGATTTCTCCCAAACCCAAATTGATTTTCACCTGCTATCTCATCTACTACCCTTTCCATTCTTCTGTATATTATTCTGGTCAATAATTTTGAAGCATTTGATGTTAGATTAATGGTGCGATAATTCTCACATTTGTCGGCTTGTGATTTCTTCGGAAGTGTGAAGATGATATTTTTATTAAAATCAGTTGCAATTTCTCCTATTTCATAACTTTTTGATATCAGCTTGAATAATCTTTCCATTCATTCTTCTTCAAAAGATTTAAGAAGTTCTGCAGGGATCTCATCAATTACAACTGCCTTACTTGCTTTCAAGTCATTCAGAGCCCTATAAAATTCTGTCCTCAAAACAGGATCTCTTAAGTCATCAATGTCTACATCGCCTTCCTTTACCATTACGCTATTGTTCAAGTCGATCCCATCATTCAGTTCCTCAACGTGTTCCTTCCATCGGTTAGCTCTATCGTCTGAGCTTAAAAGAGGTTTCCCATCGACAGCTTTAATGTTAACACCTCTTTTCTTAATTTCTCCAAAATTCTGTTTGATCTTCCTGAATGCAACATCTACTTTACCTATCACCATTTCCTTTTCTACTTCTTCACACTTTTCTTCTAGCCATTTTCTTTTGCTTTTTTTGATTTCCTCTTTATCCGATTTCTAAATTGCCTGTATTGCTCTCTTCCTCCTTCATCCTGAGCATTTTTTGTGCCTTCTCCTCTGGTCCATCAACTCCAAAGTTTCTTCTGTGATCCAAGGATTTCGGGTTCTTTACCAGCTTTCATTATTTCGGTCTTTTAATGCATTCCATTCGTCCTCGGTTGAGCTCCTTTCAGAGTTACTTCTTAGACCTAAGTCTACCATTTCTGCAAATTTTTCTCTCATGCTAGATTGTTTCAGTTTATTCACTTCCAGTCTGTTCTGCTTATTTTGCTTCCTTATGTGCTTGAATTTCAGCCTGCACTTCATTATTATCAAATTATGGTCAGAGTCTATGTCTGCTCCTGGGTACGCTTTACAGTCTAGAACCTGATTCCTAAATCTCTGTTAGATCATGATATAATCTATCTGATGTCTGCCTGTATTACCAGGACGTTTCCAGGTGTATATCCTTCTTGCGTGGTTCTTAAACAGCCTTTTTACCACAACTAGCTTCTATCTTTCACAAAATTCTAACAACCTGCTCCTTCGCTAATTTCTTTCTCCTAGGAAAAAACCTCATACAGTCTGGATATTATGGGCCATTTCCTCAATTGCGATAGGATCAATTTTATGAATAATTGTAACGCCAATGCAATTTCGGAAAATAAAACAACAATTTCAATTGCATTGGCGTTACAATTATTCATAAAATTGATGACTTCATACAGTATTCCCCTCTTTTCCTTCTCCCACTATCGCATTCCAATTACCCATGATTATTAGATTTTCCTCCCGCTTCACATATTGGATTAATTTCGGCGTATATTTTCTTTATTTCTTTATCATCTTCCTGTGACGTTGGCATATACACTTGTACTAATGTGGTTGGGGCGGGCTTAGTTTCTAACCTCATCAAAATAATCCTGTCACTAAACTGTTCATAATAACTCACCCGTTTCCCTACTCTCTTATTCATTACAAATCCTACACCAGTGACTCCATTGACAGCTTGTATGCTAATTATCCTGTATTCCCCGGACCAGAAATCCTATGCGTCCTTCCATATAATATCCAACATCTAACTTAAATTGTTCTATCTCACTTTTTATTTTTCTAACCTACCTGGCTTATTTAGACTTCTAACATTCCACGCTCCGACTCGTAGACTGTTTCTATCCATTCTGATGACTCCTCCTTGAGCAGTCCCCACCCGGAGATCCGATTGGGGGACTATTTTACGTGCGGAATATTTTACCCAAGAAGAAGCCATCATGATATATGTAATTTGAGAGGATTACATGTCCTCGGGATACCCTTTGGGTCTTAAATGCAGTGGTTTCCCGTTGCCTTCTGCATCCCCATGCTGTTGATCATTTCTGATTCATCCGCCTTTAGGGGCCGTTTCCATCCCCAAGGGCAAGAGGGTGCCCTGAATGCCAAATGTACACAAAGTAAAACATATTAAACGTCCGTAAGAGGTATGGAAGTATGCTTTTTTGTTCAAGCTTTTCGTCTCGTCGACGTCGAGACCATTAGAGGCTGTAAACGACTGGCGACAAGGACGGGAAGGATTTTGGAAATGGTATTTTGAAGGTATTGTCCTGGCGTTCACTTGGAGTGATTCGGAATGCAATGGAAAACCGAAATCTGGATGGACGAAGATTTGTACCCACGACCTCCCAAATTTTAGTCCCGAAATATGCGAGATTCGTTTCTTAGGTTCATGAATTGAAAGTGATGATCATATTCCATTCCATTTTGAACATAGTATCCTCGGAGTTCGACATAATTCCTCTGATGGCGTTGCAATACATCTTTCATTCCAGAAAACGATTTCTCAGTTATGTTAATAAACGGGATGGCGGCACCTATGGACTCATCAGCTGGCTTGAAATGAGTGAAAAACACATATTTTTTAAACTTTGGCCATAGCTTTTCAAATCTGGTTAATAGGGGAGGGGTGTGAGGTACCAACCAACACAAATATTTTGGAATTGCAACAATGGGAATTAAACACTTGTGACTGGGAGCTTTCTCCTGTTGAAACAACGCCTTTTTTATGAAAACTTATCTCTTCATATTCCTTTGACAGTTGATCACATTTGCTTCACAAGGTTAGCATAATATCAGGCCGTGATGGTTTCACACTTTTTCAAGAAATCCAAAAGCAATGCCCGCACAGAATCTCAATAAAACAGAGACCATTATTTTAATTTCAGAAGAAACCTTATTGGTCTTCTTTGGAACAGAAAACTGGCGTTTTGCCACTGCATTGACTATTGCTTTGATTCTAGGGTGAAATTATAAGCTTAGCTCCTCGTCAACCATTACAAATCTTTCAAAAGAATTTATTGGACTGGATTCAAACGGAGATAAATTTTCCGGAGACATTTGCGTTCTTTTGATCTCTGCCAAATTTTGGCCCCCTACGGACGCATACATCTCTCATGTACAAGAATTCTATGAGCAGTGGCTCACTGTTCTTCATGAAATACCTGATAATTTCTCTATCTGCCCACCTGTTAAGCTTTGGACCGTCATCACAAACTCTTGAGCCCTGTCCGAAATTTTCCTGCCCCCCCCCTCCCCGCAAGAGGGGATTATCTTGAATCCTTAAATTAAGATACCTTCTTTTTTATCAGTATTCACTCCCCTTAGGGGCCATCCATAAATTACTTGCACAACTTTTATGGTTTTATGACCCCACGTCCTCCTTGTCATACTCTGTGGACCCTCCTCCCGGTTTTGGCAATACACATTTGGCAATTTTAAATTTAGAACTTGATTAAAACAGTACTTCGAAAGTGTCGTCTGGAAGATTATGACTCCCCCCCCCCCCAAATCCTTCCTTTGTCATGTCATGTTACACATTGTACACCTCCTTCCCCCTTTCGTATAACGTGTGACATAATTTATGAATAACCCCTAATATCACATCTTATCCTCGCGAATATCCTTTGCTGACATTTGTTCCTTATACAAAAATTTCATCTTTGTTTTCGATTAAAGTTTTAATGTACACCACATTCAGTTTTAAATCCTGAAACAAAATAAAATTTCGTTCCAGTATTTAATTTTGGACAGTATTCTACAAAGGCTGACATGGAACAAGAATGTACGTGATATGTTCGTACTCTCAAGTACAGTGCTGAAACCTGTACATTGAACAAGCGGAATACCATCAAGATGCAAACGAGTAAATGAAATGTCTAAGAATCAAAATAGGGATTACAAGAATGGATATAATAGGATATCAAACAATTAGAGACCCAGTAAAGGAGAAACCCCAGCAGCAAACGATACACAAGGAAAGATTAAGATGGTATGGGCCTGGGCCGCATTTAAGCATAGGCTACGTAGGTTGTAGCTTAGGGGCCCGCCCACACCACAAAGGGGGGCCGCACCACAAAGAGGGGACCCGCAACACATCCCTAGATTTCCCGCCTGGGCCAGTAGTAGAGCTAAAAAGAAAAGTCACCAATAAATGTTTTGGGCCGAATTTCGAAATTTAAGCATCCATAACCGGAGGCAGCCAGGGCCACTGCCGACAGGGTGGCCCGCTCCATATGTATAGCCTAAGGGTCCACAGAGCCTGCCGCGTTTACACGATGCGAGTTGACTGTAACGACAGTTGGCCGGACCGTCGGTGGTGGGGGAAAGAGAGTGGACTAGCATGCTAGTAATAATTAGAAGACAGTGCACTGTGAGGACAGTTCTATACTCCTACATTGTGATCTTATTGAAATAGTATGTTCATATCACAGAAAGGAATTAACATCGTAGCTAATTTGTTGATTATAATGTTGAATGATATGAATAATAATAAAATAAAACGTAGGAAAACGTTAAAAGAGTGGATATTAAAAAGAAATGCTTTAAATGCCTCAGCGCCTTTAAAAAAAAATAAAGTTACAAGTGAAAATATAGAGTTGCATCATTTAAGACTAACTGTATCTCAATTTGAAGAGCTATTGTGAAATATTTTTTTCCAATACATAAAAAATGAAACCGTTATGAAGCAATTTTTTGATTGCAGAGTCTCTAAAATCCTTATTCTTATCATTTTTATTCTTGAAATTCCACGGAATTTCCTCACTTTCATGCAGTTCTAAAGATTTTAATGCCTCTGCTTCACTCCGCTTACGCGACTTAGTTGTCGCCATCTTGATTGTTGAAAGTTGGTCGTGAACCTAGTCCACTATCCTGAGTCAACTGTCTGTCTTGTACCTGTTGACACAAGGAGAGTGGACTATCCAGTGCTGCGCGCTCAGCAAGACAGTACACTCGTTCCAGTCAACTCGCATCGTGTAAACGGGGCATAAATGCGGCCCTGGTATGGGCATATTAAGAAAATGATGGAGCAGAAAACACCGATGAAAATTAAGATGGACGGTAAACTGCCCAGAGGAAGACCAATGGATAGATAGCTGAGTATGTGCTGAAGAGAAGAGAGAACTGGACCCAAATGATAGCGGCGAGTTAAATGGAAGAGAAAAGAAAATAGAGATGCTCGTGTGCAAAAAAGACCCGGCTAGTAGCTGCTACTGCTGATGTTGATGACAAGATATATATAAAATTTTCTCAGGTTCTTGAGATACCTTTCCCATGGTCAGAGAACTAAATTATGATATCCTTCTTAATTTCGTCACATTAAAAATAAAAGTAGATGTATCAAATGCATTTGGGAGTTGTAACATACATAGCTTCGTAGACAGTTACTTTGTTTATCCTCCTTTCTATAAATCAGACAGTTATTTTGTAAATTTTGATTCGGAATTTCACCTTCCCCAGAACGGTTAGAGTTTATTACTTCGTGTAACTGTGATGATCGTTTGCTGTAGTGTCTTGTTCGTGTTGTACATGAGATATGAAGGAAGAAAGTGGGTGAGACCAAATGATGACACTTTCGGGTATGCTCTGAGAGCCACCAAGCTTTAGGCCCACATCCGACGGATGAATCACTATCAACAATGTCGTATGCAACCACTACATGCGCATTGGTGAGAGTTTAGAATTTTCAATCCGGTGATTGTGAAATATACCTTACTTCCATCGCTGGCCAAATTTCTTTCAACGCCTAGACTCGAACCAGCAAACCACGAGTTGAGCTCCAGACACAGTTACTACGCATTAGCAAGCTCCATTTCTAAACTGGCTAAAAAGGCAAAATTTGTCTCTCGTAATATTGCTAAAATTACGCGAAATTTACCGCCTGAAATGGTTACCTCGTTAGTGATTACAACATTATTCATTTTTCGTTGGTTTTATTAACATTTATCATAACTGTAAAAAAATACCTAATATGGACGTTTACAACTGTAAAGATAGAATGAAGACGACATAAAGAAACATCAAACCAGACTTCAGTTGATAAATGTATCAGTCTGAATATTTGTCCTGAAAGAAGTGTCGAAATTTAAATTGTAAGAGACAATGGAGTCTTCTATTAAGACAAAAGATTAGAATTTAATTTAGTATAGCAAGATAATATAAAGCAATAGCCTCATTTTAAGAAAAAAAATACGTATTTAACTGTCAAAAAAAATCACAGTGACCTCTTATTTATTTATTGAGTGCTATTTACCGATTAAACTGCTTGTTTCTTTGCTTCTGGCTCCTGATTCTAAAAGCCATCATAAAATCTAAAGCCTCAGTTGAACTCTTGGAAAATGAGATAATAAACCCAACAACATGCAAATGGAGCGACGCGCAATCAGGGTTTCCGTACTCTCACAGATATGGAAGTGGTATGTCTGACGGCAATCCCTTGCTGCAAAACTAACATTTCCTTCACATACTTTCAGGTTAGGCAGCGGATTCCTTTCATGTATCTCCACTTTGTTGCTTGTGCAGTCATACAGTTCCAAATTTTTTATAGGTAGTACATATCTCGTGCATTGGGATCCAATGCGCTATGAATTAAAGTATTTTATTGTACTGGAGCACGATCTCCTGTCATCACCCTACTACTATTACCCTCCACGAATTTTAATTTTAAATTCCAAATGTGTTTCTGGTAATTTGTTTAAAATTTCACTTGTTAATATATCCCAATCCCTGACGCATTCTTGAGTACGCGTGTTCGAATCCCCATCCAGATTTCGGTTTTCCGTGGTTCAATAAAAGAACCGTGGCCGAAATCCTTCCCATTCCTTGCCTTCAGTCCTTTTGCTTGACTAGGCGTAAAGCAATAAGCAAAAAAGCCAATCCCTGACTTCCTTATCTACAAGAGAAAACATTCCCACTTCCATACACGTGAAATCAAATGCCGACTTATTATCGTGGCCATTATTTCCCTTCCATGTACTACTCCTAGTTCTTGCATTTTTTTTTTTTTTACTTTTTTACGTCTCTCAACAGCGAGGTCTTTAGAGACGGGAAAGGATGGGGGCAAAGAATGGGAAGGAATTCTGCCATGACCTTTTTAAGGAAGCATCCCGGCATTTGCCTGGAGTGATTTGGGAAACCATGGAAAACCCAAATCTGGATCCCGGACGGGGATTCGAACCGCCCTCCTCCCGAATGCGAGGCCAGAACGCTATCCGTTACACCACCACGCTCGGTTAGTTCTTGTAGCCATATTCATCCAAGCCTTGTCCCTAATCTACGCCTTATACACTCCCAACGCTCTCTTCACTCGCCTTCTATCTTCCAGCGATTCTTAACAAAGCTCCCTTGTCTTGACAGTTACTAATTGTGTTCAGCAGGAATTTTCACAAACAAATTTAGCTGTCCTTTTTTTAAAAGAGCCCTTTCAATGAAATAGTATTAATATACGGCAAAGTAACCACCAAATAAAAACTCGTTTTGATCGCAATTAGAAGCTATATTGGGATTTTACAGTATTTGTTGTTTAAATAAAGCTCACATTCGACATCGAGAGCAAATGTCGAGTTCCTCTATGACAGCGCTTTTCAGATAGATCCGGTAGCAAATAGTCAAAAACTGACAACTATGATATTCACTCACGTCTTTATTTTCTAATAAAAAATCGGCGGAAATTACCGGTTCTCTACGTGAGCTATGAACAACTGGGACAGAAGAAAAAAACAATTCGACTTCATTAACCTTCATGGAATAATTTTACTGAATTTACAACACGATATACAAATTTGGAACTAAGATGTGCTGCGAAAACCTTCGAGTACATTTGAAGTTTGATACTTACTGTGTTTAAGAGCTGGGGAACTGTGACAGACGGACATACAGCGTAGCCGAATAATAGGGCTCAGTTTTCATTTGGATTCCAAAAATCTAGAAACAATACACGCGGTACAGATCACTTTCACTATCACCTATGGCACAGCTTGCTGTGTAATGCGAAGTTCGCCGGAACACTTCCCTGGTTCGGATTCCACGATAGACTGTAGGTCCACTGTACCCAGTAGGATTACCGGGTTACGTTAAGGCGGCTACGACAGGGACAGATTACGCAGCCAATAGAAACCCTGTCACCAGGTCATTCCGACCACACGGAATTATATATACTTACAATATTACCTCCCGTAAGTGTAGAGTGATGCAAAATTTACCAGGGTACGTAAACATAGTTAAGCTTGGTATTCAATTCGAAAGTTGGTTAAACCCTTCTGGAGGAGATATAGCCTACTTAGCCTGGTATTGGAGGTAAGGTGGTCAGTTTCTTCTTTCCTTATCTAACCTAACCCATCTCGGTAATCCTAACGAATGAAAGTGTAGCGTGGAATCCAAAGCACGGAAGCGTTTTGGCGTACTTCAAATTATACAGCAGGCTGTGCCATAGGTGAAACTCGAGTTAAGGACGTATGAAAATCCCCGCCGAGACAAGGATTCGTCTTAACCACTGAGCCATCAGATCGCTCTACTTAAACATAGATCCAAGACAAAACAACGTTTATGTCAGTTGAAACGGTAAGGTATACCGCCATAATAAAAGGTAATTAATTATTATTTAAATTTACCAAAATTCATATGATTATTTAAATTGTTGATTGAAAAAAGAGCTCGAAATGATTTACTGATGAGAAGTAGGATTAAAATGTCATACCCTGACAATATATTCTTTTGACAAATGGCCTACAGACAGAAGGCGTATTTAAATGTATTGTTAGTAATCAATCAAAATTATAAACAAACAACATCTTTGTCCTACATAAATGACCGCTAAACTGAAATAACTAAGTAATACAACACAAAACCGGATTTTCTTTTACAAAACAAACATTTACAATTTTCAGCAGTACACGTAATGAAATTACTTGTTAAAAGTTAATTTACTCTGTTTCATTCACAAAAGCTACTGAATCAAACTTGTATAAATGCCACGGCTTCTCGGTTTCTATATCGGAGAGTGAGCATTCTTATAGTACGGACTTCTCCACTTAGAGCGTTAGTCTGGGCAACCATGAAGGTCCTAAGTGTAAACACCATGTTAGCAATTTATGCAAAGTTTGTCTTTTACCGCCTGGTCAGCAATGAAATAGTCAGCAACCTCCAATCCCACACTGAATTTATATGTCACCTTGTGACTCAAAACGAAGACTCTTTATCACACATAACCGATCGCATGATATGCTTTCGGATTTTTTGTAGATATCGTGTCCAAGCACAAGAGAAGATACGAATCAGCGAGACCAAAAAGACCCCGAGGATCTTCTCCCTCTTCATTTTTAAAACATCGGATCGCTGTTACGATCCTTGGCGCCTTTACTCTTAGTCGAATCAGCGTCATTTCAGTTCCCGCCTCTCTCCCCATAGGTGAATAGGGAACAACATTATACATAAAATAATAACAATTTTTCTAAACTTAAACGCTATTGGCAAACCATTCGCCCCTCCAAAGACACTCAGATTCAGCACATTATTCCTTTGACTGGATTGGATGATTCCTTCTGGAACTGTAGTACTTTTTTCGTGTTCATTCGGTTTTCCATTTCTTTCAGTGAGCATTCACAGCATCTTTAATTTGGCGTGTCTTGATGTTGACACGTATCTGCAATTGGTCTCGCCAGCTTAGTACTATTACCCGTCACAATGTCCACGCACATAACTGCCACCGACGGGCGACCTCCTATCCCCCCACCCCCATAAGCGTTGAAAGGTCGTATATCTGCCTTTTTAAACTAGCACGTCCTATTGTATGTTTGTGTCGTATTTCGTTCCAATCGGAATGGAGAGGTCACCGAAACAGGCTAAAATTTCGCTGACCTCTGCTCTGTAGAAAGTCCTTCCCACACCTTGGAAATATTACGCTAAGCCTTCGTAATACAACCCTTGTTGCATTTTCCTGATCACTCACTTTTTTTGCGCATCGTCATGGGTCTATTATAGTTGCAGTTTTTAGGGTCAAAGATTATATCAGGTTGACCTGATCTCACCAAATGTGAACTTGACCTATGTTTCACCTTTAGGGTAAATAAAATCTTGAAATGATCAGAAGTATTAACAAACGTAGGTATTAAACACGGACAGATAAGATCGAGCTATCGTATAATTATTTCAAAGGTCGTAGACTCGAACTTGTATTTGGCGGTTAAAGTTCACTCAGCATAATTTTTTAAAAAATCCTGTTTGCTTAGAAAACATCACGTTTTTATTATTATTATTATTATTGAGACTGGGCAAACACTCATAATGTAGTCATTGGTCATAGTATCTGTAACGGCCAGAGAACTTGTAAGCACCTTAGAATTTGAGTAAAATCTAGATTGCTTAGCTTAAAGCATAAGGAGAGAGTAAGCTTCCCAGTAAACATATAATTTTCATTGCAAGTATAGGAAGTGAGAAACGTTTCATGCAGAAGCTGATACTGCAACCTAACTTTAATAAACAAACCATTTTAAAAGCAATAAAGACCCACAACACTTAATATAAGCACTAAATAAACATTTTTAATTGTAAAGAATCTTTAAACTAACCTGGAATAGGGTAATCCATTATTATCCAACTTGCAAACAATAGATTTGGTACGTGATTATTTCACTAATTCTTAACACGTTTTAATGCATTAAAGTAATTTCAAAAATTATAATAATTCTAAAGAAAGCTAAATTCATTAAAATTCCGTAGTTTCAGGCCGTTTAAATAGCTTAAATAAAACTTTAAACACCTCGTGGAACATACTTGCACTGTTAACACTTTTTACCATATGTTTTCGATAATTTCTCGAACTAAAAAGTAGATTCGCTAAAAGATCTAAAAATCTAGTATAACATATTAAAATTTCAGAACATTTCATGCAGTAGAACAGATTTTATATACATGTTAAAGTTATTTTGTCACTAATCACAACGTGGCAATTTCGAAATTAATTTGCGATTAAACCAAGCCACTTCCGTAAATAAAATAACTGTTAAAACATGTAACTAAATTCAAAGAAAATTCAGATAACTTCACTTTTTCGATATAAGCAGCAGAAGGATAATTATGAACTAGAAACCGAGTTAACATCTGAAACATTTCAAACCAGATCTTGTTAGACTCATAACTTAGCCATTTCACCACCGATAATAATAAAATTTACATCTCTGGAATCAGAAATTTTTATAGAATACGATAACACTAATTTTATTGTGATAATTTGCAATCCAGCAGGGTTTCCTAAAAATTGAATAAATCCAGGTAGAAATAGGGGAATCCCTACTTAACTTTCGGAATATTTTTATCAGTACGCCGGGTATACTAAATTCATTTACGAGCAAGATAATCATTGGAGAATTCTCACTAAACACTTTTTATGTACTTTGAAGACAAGACTACTTGCAGTTAAAGTTTGAACACCTTCTATAATCACAATCATGTTTAACTATTTTGAATAAGTGTCCGTATACATGTGGTATGCGGATGGTGGCATATAGGCTGGATCCTAGGAGAGAGGGCTGTCTTTACTTCGGGAACGTTGTATATGATGAATCTGCGCCAGTAGTTTTATTGTGTGTCGGGCGTGTAGCCGGAACTCGGTGAGCCAGACTAAGAACGTGTGTCGGCCATAATGATTTTCTTTACCAGAGTATCGTGTTAACAACTATTATGAACTTACAAATTTTCTAATGGGGTTTTCGGTCGGTTCTCTTCTCTCAATAACCTTGCAATTTTTGGAAACGTTTGTTCGATCGCCTATTCAGCTATAGAATGCAAATTTTGAAAATGTGACTTTGAAAATAAACTTCAAATTTTTATTCAAGTGAACTTTTTGTGATTTCGTAGTAGACTGAAACCTTTCCTCAGCTTTGGATTAAAAAGCTTTGTGGCGACCATTAAGCATTTCAGTTGAGTATTCCAGGCGGGCACATGGTCAATTTAAAATTATTTAGTCAAATTTAACAGAACTTTCACTTCCAGTAAACATACAGTTAAGGTACTAGACCTATACTTCACCTCGGAATAGTTGCCTTGTTCCTTACAAACTTAGTACACAATCCTTATTATTAAACAGTTGAGCAACTCCGAAGAAATGAATTGCCAGAATTCTCGATTCGGTAACATATTTGGCCTGATGTCCACTTTAAATAACCTAATAACTCACGTACAGCGAACATGAACAAAGACCATTAAAAAGAGGTCGGTAAAATACCTAAAAAATCAAATAAACCGTAATGCATAAACTTTGATCAAGCAACAACATTAGTGAAAGTTTTAATTAAATTGAACTTTGTCCTAAGCCGGAATGACATTGGCATTCGTGGTTACAGCAGATATCATGAGTAATTTTTTAAAGTTTTTTATGTTGCTTTCATTAGCAACACGTTACTGAAAAGCAGATCAATGTTTTTTCAGCTGCAAAATTTATCAATATTTTTTTTAACTATGAAAGGTTACAAAAATCAGACTTAATGAATGTATTATGGCAATTAATTTGGTAGTAGTTTCTCAGCAATTACATTGAGGACATAACCTCGAATTTCTTCTAATGATATTTCCGGTCGCTGTTAATTTCCGAGCGAAGGCTGACACGTGGCACCGTTCTCTAGCCAATAGCTATCAAGGTGAGTGAATTAGTGAGCTTAGGAAATTATATAGAAGATGTGGACGTGTCATACCGTACACTTTAATATCTTTTAAAATACCTCACAGTTTTAATCGTGAATACCGGTACTTCTAACATTTTAAAAGAAATCAGTTTTAAAGGAAATAAATCAAAAAAATCTTAAATTAATTAAATAATGAAATTAAATTTCAATAAGTATTCAGAAAAAATATTCTCGCGCTAAATGCTGAACTTATTTCACGCAAATATAAAAAATTTCATTAATTTTCTGAAATTTCATTGGCTACCGTTTCTGAAATAACATTAAGTACTTCATACACCCTCTTGGAACCATGGGAAACTACAATACTGTTCCAGTTCCGTCATAAACTTCTCACTTCTCTTGAAGTGAGCTCATTCACGCGTTAGGTGGAGAGCTTTAAGTGAAAATAAATAAAGTATAAGTAATTTCTCTTCAGTCGATCGTCTCTTTCGAGCTTCCACTGAAACTTTAAAAAAAGGTCATAAAGATCTTAAACTAATAAATAAAAACGATTAGTTCCAGATAAAGTACCAAAGTTTCTTTTCAGATTTAGACTCATCGTAGATTCAACCACAACAGAATTTCACCTGGTAATTATGTTCTTCTAAACCAAAACACACTTCTGTTACGATCACAAAAATATCTTAACGCTTCTTGAATAATTTTCTAACTGTCCCTAAAAAATCTTCCATCTTTAATTTGCCTACCTGTTGCGCAGTGATCATTTTCATGCGTTTTCCATTTACAAAAATCCTAATAGTTTCTAACAATCACTTGCCTACCTGTTGCACAATCATGCGTATTTCAATAATAAAAATTCCTAACTTTCACTGCATATGTTGCACCCTGACAAAATAATACACTTCATTCTCAAATATTTAGTGGCCTACCGAATGCGAATCTCAGTTGGTGTGATATATGCAAGATATTTACGATGAAATGGCCAAGGAAGGCCAAAGTGATAGTGTAGCACTAGATCTTTCAAAGGCGTTTGACAGGGTGAGCCATAAAATGGTAGTAAATAAGGTAAAAACTATTGGAGTGGATGAGAAAGTGATTTGCTGGGTAGAAGAATTTTTAAAAGGTAGAAAACAGAAAGTTAGGTGAGGGAATGCGGTATCTAAGAAGTGGAAGTAAAAATGAGAGTGCCGCAGGGTAGCGTATTGGGACCATTGCTATTCATTATTCTAATGAATAATTGTGTTGATTGTTTACTATCTGAAATTAGATTGTTTGCAGATGACATAATGTTGTACAAAAGAATCAAAACGATAGAGGATTGTAAACAGTTGCAGGGTGATCTGGACAGGATATCTAGTTGGGTTGGTAAACATGGGATGAAGATAAATGCAAAGAAGAGTCAGCTTATTAGATACACAAATAAAAAACAAAAGGTTAATTATGAATATAAGGTGGGGAAGGAATTGCTTGCTGAAGACTTGAAATGTAAATATCTTGGCATTACTTTTGATAACAAGCTTAACTAGGCTGGACATATTGGACAGGTGATAGGAAAAGTTTTCAAAGTTCTGCACTTGTTAGAGTGATGAGGGGATCTACGGGAGAAGTAAAGGAATTGGGTTACAAAACTTTGGTGAGACCATTGCTCGAATATGGTAGTGTAGTATGGGACCCACATTTTACATATCAAATACAGGAGTTGGAGAAGGTGCAAAGAAGGGCTGCTAGATTTGTTTCTGGAAATTATCGCAGAATGCAATCAGTGTTGGTTATGATAAAGGAGCTGAAATGGGATTCATTGCAAGACAGGAGGAGGATGAGGAGGGTTATGGGAGTGTACAGGGCATATACTGGTGATGAGGCATGGAAAGATATTGCAATAGGTATGAAAACTAGTGCATGGAAGGGAAAAGATGACCATGACCACAAGCTGGCACTCGATTTCAGGCACAAGGGTGTGGGAAGATTCTCTTTTTTAGCTAAGGGTGTCAGGGTTTGGAATGAGTTACCAAGAGAAATGATGAATAATTTACCGAAAACTTTGACGGTGTGGTCCGGTGTCGGCCTGGTGTATGTGGAGGCAGCTCAGAAATGTTTGGTCCTTTACGGCCAAATGTTTTTTTCCTGTTATCGATTATCTTTAAAAAAATGTCTTATCTTCAACCTCATTTCCACGTTTATCAGATGATCGTAAAATGTATATTGCGTCTTTCTAAAGTTGGGTTTCTCAAACTCGTAGCTACTTAAATCCTCTCCAAAAAAAAAAAAAAAAAAAAAAAAAAAAAAAAAAAAAAAAAAAAAAAAAAAAAAAAAAAAAAAAAAATGGAATTTTGTCTGAAAAAAGTAATACAGTATCAAAGAACATGTTATTAATTAATTTGATGGATGGGCTTGTTTCTTGTCGCAAGTTAAGTCGATTTTAGGAGAAATTTTGTTCATTTTCAGCCTCAATTCACCATTGTAATTGTTACACTCTCGAGATATCCAGTCAGCCTCCATAACGTAAATCTTGTCGCGTTCAATTACGTTCAATTGTTACGTTCAATTGGTGAACCCCTAGGGATTCGCGTACCCCACTTTGAGAAACTCTGTTGTAAAGCATTCGTAAAACTTCATTTCATCATCCATCAGATACTTAGAGACATAGGTAACAGCCTATTTTTTGTGTTTTGGGATAGCAGAAACAAAGTACATTGTATAGAAAAGGAGTAAATTTATTTTTTTTATGTTTGAAAACATATTTTTCATTACTTATAAATTTGGTCTAACGTCCTAGATGGTTACGGCGTGAGATTGGGGTACGGAAGATCCCCGGCTAAAATCCCTGTCTTGGTTGCAACTTTTACGCGCCTTGAAATTGAAAGCATTGATTTGTTAATGCGAATTGCTAGGACACTCCGTGGTTGTAATTCCACATTAAACTGTTGGTCTCCTTTTCCTGGAAGGCTTACCAGAGTAAGTTATGGGTCTACAAGAGAGGTATACTATGCAGCCCGTAATAAATTCTGTGACTAGGTCTTTGAGGCTACATAAAATTTTATACAGCATCTTTACAGACTGTATTTAAATTAAAATATAAAATGATCTCATTCTTTATTAATAATAAATATCGAATGAATCAAATTTAACCACAAACAAAAGAAATTCGTCAAATGCGAAATGATTGACGTTCAACATTTAATTGTGATTGCATTAATAAATGCGAGAATCTTTCAGTCCAGTATAGTGTGCGAAAGACTTTCTATCAGTGGCGTAGCTAGGGGGGAGGGAGGGGCGGTGGGGGCGGTCCGCCCCGGTTGTCACCCGTTTGGGGGTGACACCCACATTTCGGAAATAGTAATCTAAATTAGTGTGACACAAAAAACTTCTTTTATCCTTTGGTGTCAAAACACGTCTACTTTTATTGTTATGAATATTTGTTTTTAAGTTGATCTAGCGCTTTTTCAAATGCGATCCAGGCGGCTGGGCTCATTCGTTATAGTAGAATATAATTGTTGGCAATACCGTGCGCTTAAACAAAGAGAGCACCGCTCTGTAGCTCCAACAGTCACAAGAAATCGTTAATTGTTGTGCTTGCCGTCTGTCACTGTTGTTTGGTTTGTTAGAAGCGGCGGTGGATATAATGTAAGTTTTCTTGTATAAAAAGAAGTTTTAAAATTAAAGTTTATATATAATTGCTAAAATCATAGTAATTAGACAGTTAAATTGTAAATCCTCGAAAATATTTAGAGAAAATTTGGAAATGAAAACCAAGCGTATGTCGGAATACGCGTAGTCTAGGTTTTAAAATTGTTTTGCTTATTTAGAATTCCATTAGCTTACAAGTGCTTTGAAGTTTTTCTAGTAAGTTTTGAATTTATTATCTTACAGATTCGTGATGTACAAACTGAGTACATTTCGCGTTATCCGATTTACACTCTGCGTACCTGCCTATTATCGACAGTGCACCTATATTCGACATGAAATCGTATCATGTTCGAATTTATGCTAGTAAAAACTGTGGATTAAACTAGCAATACTGTCAGGTTTCAAATCAATCAATCCAAGTGTTCGTTGATGGTATCGTCCGTCGTTGGTAATCAGTTTTTGTAGAGCATGTGTTTAAAACAGTCGGAACCGTAACTGTTGTGTATAGAACTGTAATGTAAATTATATATATTTAAAACTGTAAAGGAAATGAAATGTAAATTGTTAAACTATGTAAATAGAACTGTAAAGTAATGAAATGTGAATTGTCATAAAACGCAAAGAACTTGGCTGTGTGGCTGATAAGGCCGAAAGCAATTTAAATAAATAAATAAAAAAAGTCGGAACCGCGTATCTTGCTAGCGAAATCGTAACATTAGTAAGCACTTAAATTCTAGGTTCATGTATGTTTGCTATGCTTTCTTCTGATCGAGAATATGCAAATATGATCGCGATGAAATAAATAAGCGTATGATTCTCTATGAATTTTCCATGATAAATTTAGAGAAGAAGAAAATTTGTATTATGGGTAACCCCTCTGTCGAATACAGGTGTATTCCTTAAATCGACAGGAATGTCGAACTTCAACATTTTTATTTATATGCTACATAGCGGCGCTAGAATTGTAAAACTAACACGTGAAGACGGTCTTCAGTACATACAATGTCATATTTAGAAGTCTGTAGCTACGTGTATCTTAGGCGGATTTTTACAAGGGCGTATCCAGGATCAGAACTAGAGGGGGGCAGGATTTGAACTAGGGGGGGGCAACTCATTTTGGTTTCGAGGAAGTGGGGTTGGGGGACTGAAACATCACATTACAAAATCAAACTCAAACCTATTCAGGAAACTATTTTGATCATTGATTAATATAGTAACCTAACTACTTAATCTAAGGACCTACTACGTAGTTAATTAAGATCGTAAGTCAGTTAGTTTTTTATGTAAACATTAATTGTCTCGGATTTTCAATTTCAATAATTTTGTTTGTCAATATCTCATGGTGTTCTTTCACAAAATTTCGATGCACACTCATCAGATATAATCCAGTCAATCCTTCTCTCAAAGTGCTCCTGAACTAGTTCTTCACTCGTCGAATCGTACTGAAGGCAACTTAATTTTCTTCTAGGGGGGGGGGGGGGGCAGCAGCCCCCCTCTGCCCCTCGCTGAATACGCCCATGGGCGGATAGTAAAATACTTCACTTGTGAAGTACTTCATGTAAAGACGTCAGATACCGCAAAGGCATGTTCTTATACCACCTAAGCCGTTTTTTAAAAAAAAAAAAAAAAAAAAAAAAAAAATATTCGTTGTTTTTATATTGCATTTATTGTTCTATTTTTATGAAGGAACTTAATGTAGAGTTGCTTCTCTGACTATACAGTCTCTCCCAGGGTCTCACGACTTGTGGCACCCGGATTCTGGGTTTGCACCGATGGAACCCCATTTGGGTCTGGAATTGCTTCTACTTGGATCAAGCCACTTCTGTTAACTTTCCTCTCGATATCCCTTGCGAAGTCATTTAAATACAACCTATGTTAACGTTTCAACAACAAATGATTGGGTAGTTTACGATTTTTTTAAAAAATTTATAGCGAAATATTACGGTCGCCCTATAGTTACACTGGCAAAAATTATAATCTCACCATGCATACAGGAATGGTACAATTTTAGGAAACTTTGAAGATATATCCAGGGCCATACCCAGAAGAAATGATAGCAAATGGAAATTGATCAGGATAAGTTATTACCTTTAGATACAGTTTTCAGTAAGAAATGCGTCCAACTTGAGTACCTACCAATGCATTCGTGGATTCAGGCCCGCCGCTAGCTGTTAGAGCGCCTGCGTGCTGTACCGATTATGCCGCCCCCTATCTAAACTACAGCCGCCCCTTCAACCATTATTTGCCGCCCCCATTGTTGCCACACTTGCCAGCCGCCTGAAGCAACTGTTGAGGTAAAAAAAAAAAAAGGGGGTCGCCCGGTCCATAATAGGCTGCAAATTTCGTCGCGGGGGGCGGCGACTGTCCATCACTCGATTTGCCCCCCCCCCCCTCGACCTGCCAACCGCGTGCACCACGCCCGCTTACGGCGGCCCTGCGTGGATTCTTGCCGACACTGAATCAACAAGTGTTTCGAATGTCTTCTTGGGGTATTTCTCTTTACGCCTGCATGTCTTTTGCAGTCAGTTATTGCGCAGTTTGTGCTGGGTCACCATGTGATCTAATGTCTCTACGCCTGGTATCCCAGACATGCTCTATTGGGGACACATCTGGGGACTGTGCTGTTCAAATTTTGATCGAAACTCCTTGCAAGGCTTGTGTAACGACAGCCGCAATATGAGGACGGGCATTATCTTGTTGCAAGATGCGATTTGAATGGTGAACATGAAGGGTATCACAATAAGATGCAGTACCCTGTCCACATAGTGGTGGGCTGTCATTGTGCCATCAACAACAGCCGACTCAGTCATGCTGTCGAAACTGATTGCCGCCAAAAAATGACACCGGTGACTGTATTTGTGTGATGTTCTGAAATCACAGCAGGTAAGCCGTTTTCCAATACGCCTCCGAACATGTCGTGAATTATCACTTTGCCATAGACAGAATCGAGACTCGTCTGTAAACACGAATGTACGCCATTCACATGTCCTTTTATGTTTTGCATTACGCCAGGTTAGATGATGCTGGCAATGAAATCAGATTAATGGGACACATTGCATAGGGTTCAGAGAACGTACTCCAGCTTCAAGCAATTGGTTTTCAATCGTCCGGGGAGGGGGGCGACTCTCTCTGTAACCACTGTTTGGATCTGGCCTGCAGTCAACCATTTGCCAGGAGCAGCCACCCACACAATTTGGCGGTCTTCACGTGCTGTTATCCATCAGTATAGACCTGGAGTATTAGAGCTTTCTTTCATCACTGTGTAACAAGTCTGTATACTGACAATGCACTACGGCCAATCCTTTGGGAGATTTCACGATATGATGCACCTTTTTAAAACACGTCAATTCTCCGACCTCTCTCACAGTTAGACATTTGAGTGTATAGAGTTGTCACTCTTCGCCTGGGCATACTTAGCCAACAAGAACTCGTGGACAACAAAGTGTCATGTTACACCACACTGTACGCCACTAGTACGTTAAAAGAATATAAAAAAAATAGCAATTTACATAATAGATAGCACCGTAATTCTCATATTATTACATGTAAAACTTTCAATTTTAAATCATTTAATACTCTTCATGTGGGCATACTTGGGGCCAAATTTCATTCATTTATCACAACATCGTATGGGTGTTGGGATTTTAATTTGCGCCAGTGTGTGTATCAGTTACTACGTGTAAAGGTAGAGCTCTATTTTGCCAATACTGGTCTGTACCGTCACCGCAACGACAGTCGTCCGAGTGGCAGCTCGCCCCCTCGCGTCCACACTTTTCCATAGCTCGCCCGTGTTCCTACCCTGTCTTTAGTCTCATTTAACGTTTTCAAGTGATTGTTACAGGGAATCAGTGTTGGGGATGACAGGTTGGTTTGATACCTTTACTTTATTTTGCACAGTTTTGGTACGAAAGTACATTAAAATACTTTTTTATCTGACTCATGTAATCACCTATCTGGTTGATCTTTTATGTACAAAAATAGTATCCCAGCGCAGCAGTACCGGATTAACCACGTAGCAGGAGGTAGCAAATACCACGGGCCTCGCGCCTTCTAGGGGGCCTCGCGCCTCCTAAGGGGGCCCCGCACCTAGGCTACATGGGTGACCTTTTTTGTTTTTAGCTCCACAATTTTCCCCAGGACGGCAAAAATCAAGGGCCTCTTTTTCACATTTGCTATGGGCCCCGCGCTCTCTTAATCCGGCCCTGCAGCGCAGTATTAACAAATCATTACCACACTGTACCGGAATGAAAGATTCTCGCATATTTCAACGCAATCGCAATGAAATGTCAATCACTTCGCACTTGACGTGTTTGTTTTGCTTAAGGTTCTTTTCGATTCATTCAGTATTTTTTTTATATATATTTATATAACACTGTCTCATGTGAAACAGTGTTATGAGCACCTGACCGATTTAGAAAAGGGCCTCATTGTACGTCTACATTTGGTCGGCTGGTAGGATCGCCCAATATCTAGAGTTATGGAACATCTGGATGTGACATGGTTCGTATTGGAGTGAATAGGAACGTAAGGACAACCATACTCGTTGCCAAGGTTATGGTCGACCACATCTCACCATCATAAAGAAGAATCACCACATTGAGTACCAAGTATATCATTACTCAAAAACTGCGCCTGCCATCCGGAAACAAATAACGGACTCCCTGAAACGTTCTGTGTCATCCAGAACCAGTGGTAGGAAACTAGCAGCTGCTGGACTAGGGAATTACCCTTGCATGCGTAGGCTGCCAGTAACACTACAGCACAAACGGCTACGTCTGGAGTGGTACCGCGACTAGGAAGCATGGGCTACTGATGAATGGCATCGCAGTGTGGTTCTGCACTACCTCGGATGACCATCGCCGGCGAGTATAGTGTCGACCTGGGTAGAGGTCCCATTCTTCCCATGTTTTGCAGAGACACAGCAGTGTTACTTCTGCTGTGGGAAGCTATCTGGGATGACTTCAGGCTACAGTTGGTATTGATTGAGAGAACTCTGACGGCACAACGGTACGTCACGGAAATCCTGTTTCCTCATGTATTACCTCTTATGTGGCAGTATTGTGGTGACATTTTTTAACAGGACAATACTCATCCACACACGGCACGTGTCTCTATGAACTGTCTGCGTGATGTTCGTGTACTCCCGTGCAGGCCCGCCGCTAGCTGTTTGAACGCCCTTGTGCAATACCGATTATGCCGCCCCCTGTTTAACTACAGCCAGTGGTGGATCTAGGAATTTTCCGAACTTGAGATTGCCGTCCCCTCTGTTCTTGCCACCCTGACAATCGCCGCCGCCCGGATTATTACCCATTGTCGCCGCCTGAAAAAGTAGTCGAGCTCCACTACATAAGTTTGCCGCCCACGTAGACCCGGCACTGACTACAGCTACCTATGCTCAGCTTCAGGGGGGTGGCAAAATCGTGTTTGAAGAGAGCCAAATTTATTACGCGGCAACCTTTTTTCTTTTTAACTCTACTACAGTTTCGGCAGCCACAGTCAATCACACGACTTGCCGCTCCCCTGGGTGTGCTGCCTGCGTGTGGTGCGCGCCTTGCACGCCCTCTTGCGGCGGGCCTGCTCCCGTGGTCACCAGGGTCCCCAGATCTGTCCCTGATGGAACCAGCATGGACGGCAACTCAATCCCAGTGCAAATATCCAGGATATCCAGGACCAGTTACTACAATAGATAAGGACCATCCAGCCTCAGGAGAGGGGTTCAACGGCGGCTGAAAATTTCATTATTCGCGGATCCGAAACTAACATTATTGTGATTTTAACAACTGAATACTTATTCATTTACAAACTATCAGAACAGAGTAGCATAACCTTTAACTTATTGCTACCCCAATGATGAAAAACGCCGGGATACACCGGACGCTCTGGCTTTCAACTAATACCACATCACATATCGCGTTGGTCTTTTGACTTTTTATCGCTATTTGGGCATTCGCCACAATAAAGTATTTTTGACTGCATAGGACATGTTGTTTCAATTGCTCGCTTACTCCGCGGTTTATTATATCAACCAAAGTAATATATATATATATATATATAGTTTCTACTTGGAAAAAGGTCTTTTGCCACTTAAAATAAAAACAGAAACGCCTGACCGCTTACATTTTAGTGGGACGTTTATTTTAATATCAATGAATCAAACTGTACAGCCAATCAAAAATTAGGAGAAAAGGAATTCTATGGCTTCACCTAATTTTTATCCCACTGTGTTGGCTTAGTTTGTTACGGCACTATGCTGGTGTCCGGCGCTTACCCGGGGTTAGCTGGTTCGAGTCCTGGCGGTGAAAAAAGTTTTCATCATCAGGCACGCAATTCTTAATCACCAGATCGTGCACCAAAGTCCTGGGTTAAATGTCAAACCTCTTCGCAGAGCGTATGGAGTGAGAGCATACGACACTGCTGATAGTGATTCGTCAATCAGAAGGGAACGTTGAGCTTGGCGGCCCCCTTAGAGTCTTTTGAAAGAGTAGGCATCGAGTTTCATCCTCAACAGGTCGGCGCCAAACTGAAGCAGTCCCTCCATCACCGAATTTGATCGCTGTAGGCATATTCACACAATTCAAATCTTTGCATTTTTTAATCGTCCCTTCTAATAAAACATGCGGTGACGTTTGAGATCACCACAAAGGTAATGGGAAACCATCCTGCTTCATCTTCCCAGATGTTCTCATAGAGGGATAAACATTCCCCATGGCAATTTCCTACACCCAGACACGGTGTTCGTAGAAGAGCCTTACTATTAGCAAAAACTGATCTTGACCCTGGGATTGAATATTAAAACCTCCTTTAACCACTTGGATCGAAGACAGCAATCACAAGAGACTGCTCGTAAATGGTGCTGTAATTCGTGAGAAATCTAAATAGTTTTACGCATATTTTAAAGAACATTATAGTGAACAATCGGATAGAGGATTTAAAGCTACCGAAAATTGGTTTAATAAGGTCAAAGTGCAATAGTCAATCCATGACATTAAGAGTGTTCTGTAAACTTGTAACCTATCCTCTTATAATCCTATATAATTGGTTTTTTTTTCTAAATATCCGAAATTAAATGTTTTAAGTTGTTAGCTTTTGGTTTTAGTACCTATCTTAATTCTGAAGACACTAATTTAAAACATTTTTATGGACTAGGAGACAACTGAATGCAAATTTAAGACAGTGACGGCCTCAGGAAGTAAGGTTATTGGCAAAACACTTAAAGACAATTAAAGGCAAACTACTTACTCTTAACATTGTTTAAAATTTCTACTAAAGCTTTTGACCTGATCTGGCACTGATTGGAATATCTAAAATGAGGTTGTTACCATCATTTTAATTGACTTTACATAATTTAACTGCTATGGAGCACAAGATACGGTGACAATCTTCCTAGTCATCTGTTATTCCCTCTCTTATTATTATTTACTATCTTAAATCTTTTCCGTATAAATTCCCCCTGACTCCATTACTTACAAAAGAAATTTACTCCCTTATTCCTGAAAGTAGGTGCCAGCTTGTAGTCATCATCCCTCCCATGTGCTACTCTTACATCTTCTACTAATATCTTTTCAAACCTTATCACCAATATGCCTTGTGCATCCCAGCACTCTCATGATCCTCCTCCTGACTTCAAATGAACTCTATTTCAGCTCCGTTAACACATCAGTTGCTGATATATATACAGTAGAACTCCAATTATCCAAATCGATTGGGACTGGACCCAATTTGGATAATCAAAAATTCGGATAATTGGTTTTTTTCTAAAAAGGGTCTATTTTAATTAATTACTGTATAAATGTTGAAAATGGGAGAAAAAAACTATTTTTTTAAAAAAAGAGCTTTTCATTAATCAAATGAAAAGGGAACACCTTTACATATTAAGCATACTTACAAGTGCTGTACATTAGTACAGTATGTACGTACCGTACTGTAAATAAAAGTCATTGCTTACTTAACATCTCGGTCAAAGTAAGCTGTTTGACTGTATTCATCCATTTTTGGGCAGCCAAGTCGTGCATCAGCTTGACAGTGAGAAGTTGCATGTGGACACACTCGGGCTGACACTCCATCCACTTCAACGCAATTTCAAGACCGGCAAATGCTTGACTAGCTGACGATCCCATTTCTGCTTCAACTTCGACATTAAGGTCACGATCTTCCTGGACATTTTCTTCTCTCACTCTTTCAATAAGTTCATAATCAATTAGAATTTCATACTCAGGGTCTGACAAATCACACACCACCCACTCTCCTATATCTTCAGCACTAACTTCTGAACATTTTCAAAAGAATGTTTCTAAATTCCTCAAGTGACAAGTCATCCCCATCTTCTCCTCTTTCTTCCCCTTTCTTGAGCATCTTTTTCCTTTTTCTCCTTTTCCTTCTCTTCTTCAGTTGGTATGCCTTTCAAGTAGTTCCACGCACGTCTTAATGTGACTGCCTTAACCAAGCTCCCACCACTATGTAAGCACAATCATTCTTTTTTTTTTTTTTTTTTTTTTTTTTTTTTTTTTTTTTTTTTTTTTTTTTGCTAGCTAACACACCTTTTTTGTCTTTGCCCTCCACTAAACGTTCCCCTAAAAGTTGCCTTCTGTAATGGCGTTTCATGGTTTCGATAACAGACTGGTGCATTGGTTGCAACAAGCTTGGGCATAGGCAGAATCATTATTTTGTGAATCGCAATACGTTTTAGTCTTAATTAAAAAAATGATTCGGATATTCAGCGATTCAGATAGTCGGAGTTCAGATAATTGGAGTTCTACTGTAGTTAAATCTAGCTACCCTCCTTTTCACCCCCTCCTGCTCCTATATTTGATACCAAAGATGTGGATTACATACTATAACACCATATTTAAGCAATGGTCTAACCAAAGTTTTGTAACCCAATTCTACCTCATCACCCTTTCCAATAAATAAAGGATTTTGCAATATTTTTTCCCAATGTGTCCTGTCCAGTTGAGTTTATGATTAAATATTATGTCAAGATATTTACACTTTAAGTCTTGCACCATTGCAATTCCTTCCCCACCATGCAATCATAAACAACCATTTGTTTTTTGTATCTGATTACCTAATAAACTCTGATTCTTCTTGGCTTTAACTTCTATCTATGTTGGCCTATCCAGTTAGACAGGGGCGGATCCAGGATTTTGGTTTGGGAGGGTCTTGAGCGGACTTTGGTTTGGGGGGGGGGGCTGGTTCAGAGGGCTTGCCTTCAGTGGATTTTGGTTTGGGGGGGGGGTGGGGGGGTGAGTCAGCCATGGGGCAATCTTTATAACCCCCTCAGGCCTCAAATCTGTAGAGCTAAAAGAAAAGGTCTCCAAAATTACAATGTCAGGGGTTGACCTAGATACTTTTGGGGGGGGGGTGGCTTGAGCCACATAGCCCCCCCCCTGGATCCACCCCTGCAGTTAGATACTCTGTCCATGTCAAAAGCTGTTCAGTCCTCTCCAATTTTGATTCTATTGTGTATCATCACATCACTTGCACACAATCTAAATTTTTACTGTAACCAATCAATACAATTCTTCTTCTTTCATTATGCCCAACTCAGGATCGCGAGTGAACTTATCAAGCAGATGTATTTTTCCTCTGTTCCAAAAATCTCTTCATACTTTCACTATGCTCTTTTCTGAATTCTTCCGTCCAAGTGTTCCTTCTTCTAATATACTGGCTGTTGACAAATTTGTGGTTATTGACTATGTTACTAAATCGGGATCTATCTATATCATCTGTTATTGCAATTTCCTGGAGATCCTTTTCGATTTCTATTAGCCAGTTGTTTTTGATTTTCATTGAAATAATAATTATGAATAGCAATGGTTCCACGACATAGTGACACTTACTACAATTGTTCCAGACTGCTTCGCTGAACAAACTTGTCCAACAGCTATTCTGTCTTGAAGTGCTATGGGTTGGAAGAGATTCCCATATGATAGGATAATTAGCAGGTTGTTTGATTCTAGCATTAGGAATAAAAATTCATGGTTGTTGAATTTATTTAAGTCACAAGGCCATTCAAATACATCTACATCTACATCTATACGCTGCAAATCACAAATACTGTGGGTGGCAGAGGGTGCTAAGCACCAATCCTAATTCTGCGCATTCCAATCCCGAACAGATCGAGGAAAGAAGGAATACATAAATGAATCAGTACGGCATCTTATTTCTCTAATCTTATCCCTCCTGTCATTGCGACCTAAATAGGTTGGCGGAAGAAATATTTCATTGCACTCGTACCTTAAAGATTTTCACATATTCTCCAGCAAATTCAAACGACGTCGTCTGTCCACCAAAAAATCCCAGCCCAACCCACGAATCAGCTCTGTGACACTTACGTAAGGACTGTAACTAGCAGTCACGAATCGAGCGGCTCTTCTCTGTACCCTCTCCAATGTGTCAATCAATCCCTTGTGATACGAATCCCAAATTCCACAACAGTATTCCAAATATGAACGCACAAGTGTTTTGTATGCTATTTCCTTTGTATGAGCATTACAACTTCTCAAAATACGTCCTATGAATCGTAGTTTGGAATTAGCTTTGCCTACAACGGAAGTTATGTGAAAGTCCCATTTCATGTTGCTTTGTACTGTTACGCCTAGATACTTCAGGGAATCCACAGTGTCAACAACTGAATTGTTAACTTTGTACTCCTGAGCAAGCGGGGTCTTTTTATTACTTATGTGCATTGCCTTGCACTTTTTACAGTTAAGTGTAAGCTGCCATTTACGGCACCATTCCGAAATAACATCCAGATCGCGCTGAATTTCTAAGCAATCGTCGGAACACCTCACTTCCCTATAAATAAGTGCATCATCAGCAAAAAATCGCATCCTGCAATTAACGTTGTCACCGAGATCGTTTATAAAAATTAAGAAAAGAAGTGGTCCTATTACACTTCCTTGAGGAACGCCCAAGTAACATCTAGTTTAGAAGAGGCTTCCCCGTCTACAACGACATACTGTGACCGACCAGTTAAAAAAGCACGTATCCATTCGCAAATCTGATCAGATATACCGTACGCTCGGATCTTCACTAAGAGTCGGTTGTGTGGTACAGAGTCAAAAGCTTTCTGAAAATCCAAGAAAATAGCATCAACTTGTGATCCTGCATCAATAACTTTCATTACATCATGTGAAAATAGAGCCAGTTGCGTTTCACATGATCGGTTTCTTCCGAAATCCATGTTGGTATGCTGTAAGTAGCTCGTTTTCATCTAGAAACTTCATAATGTTAGAGCATATGACCTGCTCCAGAATTCTACTGCAAATAGATGTTAGCGATATCAGTCGATAATTCCTAGGATCTCTCCGATCTCCTTTCTTGAAAACGGGAATCACTTGTGCAATATTCCAGTCAGAAGGTACTTTTCTTTCCTCTAAAGATTTACAAAATATATCTGACAGAAATGGTTCTATTTCTTCCGCGTATTCCGAAAATACTCTTACTGGTATATCATCGGGACCCGGCGCTTTCCCCCCACTTCAGGAGCTTTAATTGCTTTATGATACCTACACTATCAATTTGTACTGGATCCATCTCAAATTCAACCTGCCATGGAAAAATGGGAATGTTTTCCATGTTTTCGTCAGTGAAGGAATTTTTAAATTCGGCGTTAAATATGGTAGCCAGTGGTCTCTGTGTGACCAGAAGCAATCAGTCCACGAACCAATCAGTTAGATGGACAGACTATGATGGTTGGAGGGAGGGATGCCTGGCCAGCATAGAATGGGTTTTAAATGCTCGAGTGTGGTCCAGCTACCAAAGAGGGCCAATACAGTAATTTTGGGAGGTAAAATGCATTTGAGTCATGTGTGGCAAGATTTTCGTCAGGTCAAAGTGTGTTGCTGAACGTCATTTAAGCGAATTCTTCTCCAGTCATCAGCAATGCTTCAAAAGTTCTCGGTCATACACATCTGATCAAATTCCTTTCACTGCTCTTCATACTGCATCTCAGTCGAAACTATTGGTTTAAAATAAAGTTTTCCTACAAAATTTATAATGACCTTTGCACACCTAAGATAAATTTGCATTATAGTAATGACTTACATTGAACAAAATACTACCAAGAATTGCCGTTTGCTTAATACAAGCTTTCCAGAAATTGCTGGTGAAAGTGGTTATAATATTGTTCATTATTCATTTCGTATGAACCTATGCATTAGTTCAATCAGTTCCTCCCTTATATTGAAGTGCTGCCTGCTTTATAGGACATAACAGGGTAGAACGAGCCTAGTTTTAATTACAAAATCCCAACACTTGTTATTGCTGACTGATTATTGTTTGAAGCTTGATAAATAGATAGAGCTAATTATACTCCCTTATTATTTTTCTCTGATATTTCCAAAACTACAACTTTAGCTATCAACAAAGAGTTAAACCATGAAAAATTAGGATAAATACTGTGTAGATGCGGATTGTCTAGCAATCAAATGTACCAAATACCAAAAATTTATGTAATCATATATTTTTATGCCATCACAAAAAGAAGTCAAGAATCTATGGATGAGAGATAAGTGTAAGAGGGAAGAGGACAAGAACCGAATGAATGGCTCCACTGCAAGACAAGAAATGCAAATGGTACACAAACCTCTCTAACAGAAGCATGATCACCAATAATCATCTTCCTAACTGAGATTTTCCTAACTTTATTATTCACAAAGAAAGTATATAGTTAGAACAGGGGAGGAATGAAGGCTTTACTTAAATGGCAGGGCAAAGAGCAAGGGGGAAAATATGTTGTCCTAATAGAGCTTGATGATTTTGTGCAGGATCAGATCATAGATCGAATAAATGATCATTAAATAATAATGATGGATATAGAGGGTTCAGTAAGCCAATGGTAACAAAAGAAGGTGGATATGCTTAGATATAAGTATAAGAAGGTGGGTATGTACAGTTATAAGAATAAAAGGTGGATATGTGGAGGAAAGGAGGAGGGTGAAGAGAGTGCTGGGAATGTAGAGGGCATATATTGGTGACAGGGCTTAGAAGGCTATTGGACAAAGAATTAGAAATAGAGCATGGAAGGGGAAAGGTGACAATGACCACAAGCTGGTGCTCAATTCCATACATAAAGGACTGTGAAAATTTTCTTTCATTGGTAAGGGTGTTAGGGATTGGAATAAATTACCAAGTGAAGTGATGAATAATTTACCAAAATTACTTACGGAATTTCAAATTAAAATCTGTAAATCAGAAAAGTGAATGGGGGAGGAATTTAGTACTCCAATTGTAAAAGTTTTTTTTAAATATATTAAAAGGAGTAATTGGATGACTAAGGGAATTACCACCAGAGAGTTGGCTCCACTACAATTCAAAACCGATAATAATAATAAATAATATAAATGTAAGAAAGTAGCTTGCTTGGTGTTCTATCTGAAGGTTGGTTGGACCATCACAAAAGAGGGATACTTAGTCTGATACTAGAGGTAGGGTGACTAGTTCCTGTCCTCCTTACCTAACCTAATCCAGCAGTCCTACTGGGCAAGGGGGACCTACAGATTAAAGTGGAATTCGAACCACAGAAGCTTTCTGGCATACTTAACATTACACAGCAAGTTGTGCCAGAGATGAAGGTTGGGTTAAGGGCCTATAAAACCACTACCAAGTCAGGAACTCACACTGGAGACATTTCAATCTCCTTTAACCACTGAGCCACCAGGCTGCAATAAGAAGATATTTCAGGGAAAATTACAGCAGATGGAGAAAAAGGAAGTGCCATTGAAACAGATATTGGGAATAAAGGAAAAAACATTTATTGAAATTAAAAAATTAAGAAAAACAGTAAACCTAAATATTATAATATGAATGTGAGAAGCCTAAACATATTGGTGAGAAGATAACACAATAGAGTTACAAAGTAGCTAGGCAGCAGGAAGAACATAATATATTTTTTAAATTTAATTTAATTTAATTGCAATGGAGCACTAGGTTCGGTGGCAATTTCCCTACAAACACATTTTTCCCCTTTCCTTTTCCCACCTACTTTTGCTCTCTACTAATTTCAACTTTAAATTCTTTTAGCATTTTTGGAAAAAAATAGTCATCATTTCACTTGGTAATTTTTTTCCAATACATGGACCGTGACCCCCTTACCTATGAAAGAAAAGCTTCCCACACCCTTATGCCTGAAATCGAGTGTCAGTTTGTGGTCATAGTCATCTTTTCCCTTCCATCCACCTAATCCACTTCCACCAACATTTTTACATGCCCCATCACCAAAATATGCCTTGTAAACTCCCCTCCTGTCATCCAAAGAATCCGATGTCAGCTTCTTTATCATTTCAGTTACTAATTGTGTTTTGCAGTAATTTCCGGAAACAAATCTAGCAGCCCTTCTTTACATCCCCTCCAACTTTCATATTTCGTACCAATGTCCCATACTACACAACCATATTCAGGCAATGGTCTGACCAAAGTTTTCCGAATTCCATTACTTCCTTTTTGCATCCCCTCGTCACTCTCCAACAAGTGAAGGATTTTCAAACCTTTTCCAGCTATCTGTCCAGTGTGTCCTGCACAGTTTTTGTTATTAAATGCTATGCAAAGGTATTTACATTCCAAGCTTTCAAAAAGCAATTTTCCCATTTTATACCCATAATCAATCCCTAGTTTTTTTTTATCTGTGTATCTAATAAGCGGACTCTTCTTTGCATTTCTCTTCATCCCATGTCAATATATCCAGCTAGATATTCTGTCCAGATCATCATGCAGATGTTCACAGTCTTCTACCATTTTGATCCTGACATAATATTATGGCATCTCCAACAACGTAACTTCTGAAAGTATACCATCAACACAATCATTCATTAGAATAATGTATAGCCAGAAAGTCTCCAAAATTATGATGGCGGGGGTGAACCAAGATATTTGGGGGGGGGGGGGGCTTGAGCTCCCTAACCGCTCCTCCCCTCCCTGGATCTGTCACTTCCACTTTTTTTGATACTGCATTTTTACTCTTAACTTTTTGTGTTCTACCTTTTAAGAATTCTTTTAAGCAGAAAATCACTTTTTCATCCTCTCCAATAGACTTTATCTTATTTAGCATTATTTTATGGGTTCACTCTGTCAAAATCCTATCGAAGATCCAGTGCTACACTATCAATTTGGCCTCCCTTGTCCATTTCATCCAATATTTCTTGCATATAAACTGCTAACTGGGATTCACATGAATATCTTTGCCTAAAGCCATGTAGTAGACTTGAAAACCACTTATGTTCCTCACAGACTTTTCTGATGTGGTTGCATATCAATCTCTCTATATAGCATAACTACAGAAGGTGTCAAAATGATTGGTCTGTAATTTTTTACTCTATTTGTAACCCTTCCTTTATGGAGCAGTACTACTATCACACTTTTCAAGTCCTCTGGTAAGCAGCATGTACTGGCTCAATTTAAATAACATTTCAAGATAAGGTGTAATGTCACATCCTACTATCTTTAAAACATCTGTAGTAACAACAAATAAATTAATGGTAATGAAGGAAGTTAGAGATGTATTTAGAAAGCATATTAAAGGTGGGAGGGGTTTCAATGAATGATTCAACTAGAAATATCTGCAAAGATACGAAAAAGGCAGAAATATTAAATAGCTGGTTTATAAGAGTGTTAAAACAGCAATGCAGTTTTACACATAAGTTGAAATGAACTGCCTAGGAAATTAAGAACAGAACCTGAAGACATTAAGAGGGAACTAGATAGTTACAAATGCATAAAGAGGCTGCTATTGATATTAGCATTAATTTGTTAATGACAGGGGGATGCAACAAAGGCCCATATATTATTCATACCTCCATAGGAATTCCCAAAGTATTTCATACCATATCCCCCTTCCACCAAAAGAAAAATTCCCATGATCCCCCCTTATCCCAGTCACAATTTTATTATTAATGAGAAAAATGCACCGAGTGTAGTGTGTGAGCAGCAACGTTGTGGCCTCACATTTGGAAGGACTTGGTTTGGAATCATTGTCCAGCCATACAGATTTGAGTTTTCCATAGTTTCCTCAAATCACCATAGGATGGTTCATCCAAAAGGTCATGGCTAAATTCTACCCTGTTCCTTGCCCCATTTCTTTCCTGCCTTTAATGACTTCGATGTCATCGAGTCATAAAGCCATAAGAAAACAGAAAAAAGAGATGCATGAAATCTCAGAGGAAATGTACTAAGTGTGTAATTTTAGATTAAAGGTTTTGCAATCTTAGAGGCGGCGAAGGATACATAGTGCGTCTGACAGTGTAGAGCCACACAGGCAGCAAAGCCACCTCACCTACTTCCCCCCTCCCCCCTTATATGTCTCCGTACCTCCCAGACACTGATACACTACTGTATTCCAGAGGACTTAAAATGTGTCATTGTAGTATTGGTTCACAAAGAAGGCGATATTAACAGACTGACAACCACAGACCAAGTATTTTGACATCTATGATAGGCAAGTTGATAACATCAGGACTCACTGAGATGAAGGAGAATGATTTGTAAATCTGTATTGTGGTTTTCTTCGTGTGAATCTCAGTTATGGCCAAAATTGAAGTAATATGAAATGAACCTGACTGTTGATATTACAACAATGGATTTTTCAAGAGTATCTGATGGTGAGAGCTGTAGTATGGTGGTGAATATTGCTAAAACCATTCCCAAAAATCAATATATGTCTTGCTGGTTGGAGAGATTCTTAAGAGATAGCAAACTAAGAGTTATGGTGCAAAATGTAAAATCAGAAGAGGATGATAGACTCTAGTCCCAATATACAACCCTAGAGCACCAATTAGTAGTGTACAGCAACCATTATTCTAATGAAGCAACCATTATTCTAATGAATTATTTTGTTGTTTCTTAACCTATGATCTGCAGACAACTAGTGGTCTATGAATATGGTTCATGTGGTGTGCAGAAAACTATTATAAATTGTATTGTACTTGTGCTACACATCAGGGTATCAGCTAAAATAAACTAAAAACCCAACTTTTTAAAAGCCACAAGTATTTCAATGACCAGACAAAAACCTGACATTTCCAGGATGAGGATAGGACAGCATTGTTCATGTAATAGTCTATTCATTTTCAGTTGGCTCAAAAAGAGCACCATTTGCTTAAGGATTAATTAAGTGTGCATTTTGTGAGGGTCTTGTAATAAGTACGAGGGAACACAGTACGTGGTAAGACTGGTAACCTAAGAGTGGTGAATCAAACACAAATAAAAGGTGTAAGGTCTAGTTTATTTTATTTTGTGTGTATATTTCTGTGGTATAGTGTAGCACTCAGCCTATGGTAATGTTATTACCCATTTGCTTACTTCATGCTAAGAGTCTGATCAATATGTAATTAACTTCTAATAGTTCACTTCCGGTTTCATAACTGTGTTACCCTACGAATTTAAAACATCATTTTAGATTTATTATGTTATAATGGTGCAGTAATTGTCCCCGTCATTAATAATATACACATAGGTAAAAAAAATTAGGCCCATATAAGTCCACAGCATTACTTTTGACAGTCTTTGGGTTGAAAACTGTTGAGAAATGCTAGTTTACGGTAATATGTTACAATGCTTGTCCATAACATAATGCTGTATAATGAATTTATTTCATGACAGTGAAGTATTCCCTGTGTTAGGCAACTCACTTGTGTTTCCACAGATATGATCATCAAAATTAAATAAATATTTTAAATTATTATGACTATGATTCACTCACAGGTCAGTTGGCATATTTCTTGACTGTGTAGGACCAATAAAAAATGGATTTACAAAGTAGTGGAATCTTTTAATCAAGAAATAAAATTATTTATTGTGGACTAACATAAACTGATTTTCTCTTCATAAAAGTTACAACACAAATCATTTTTCAAATTAGAGTATCTTTCTGATTCTCAGGGTGCTAAGCTGGGTGGAATGTCCTTGAAAAAGTTTCTCATCATGGTGCTCTTTATCCTGTCATTAGTAGTGGTGCACGTAAAGCAGTCATCCATCATGGAAAAAAATACAACAGTTCATAACAATGTTACAAAATGTTGTCATTCACTAAACACCCACACATCATTTTACTTGGAAATAACATTTGGTTGTTCTCCTGCTGCCAAGCTAACAGTGCATGCCATATCAGAGTTCTCCAATATTGTTTTATAATTTTTCAAGTGTGCCTCTGCTGAAAGTAATGTTAGAACCATATGAGGGACAATAAATTCAGTGTTCTACTGGCAAGCTTGATCAGGCATTTCACTTACCTGGGGGCAATTTCAGCACTTCCAGTTGTCATCCCTTGCAACACATGTACAAAGTGACCTCGGCGTTCATTTTAGTTGGCATAAGTTTAGAAAGGAATACATGATTAAACAGTATGGTAATAAGATAAGGTATCATGATATACAACATTAATGAGTCCATGTTGCTGTAAACATTTAATAATAAAGTCATCTGGCCAGGACAAATTAGGCAGGTAGCATGGGCGCCGGCAGGATTGCTTCTAGGGGGGTGCACCAGGGCTGCAAAAATTTCCGGGCGACCTTTTTTTTTTAGGTCTACTACTGACCACACGGCGACCCGGGATGCGGGATGTAGGGGAGGTGCACCAGGGCCGTAATTGGTGCTCCCCACCCCCTATCGGCCCATTTACGGGCGACCCGGGATGCCAGGGGGGTGCAAGTGCACCCCCTTGCACCCCCCTCCCGGCGCCCATGGCAGGTAGTAGGAAAAGGTTTCAAAATTATTCATTTATTCCAGAGAGTAATGAGGGGAAGTGCCAAAGAAGGGAAGAAATTGGGTTACAAAATTTTGGTAAGACCATCAGTTAGATATGGTGGCACAGTATGGGACCCAGATTTTGGGTATCAAATACAAGAGTTGGAGAGGGTGCAAAGGACTACAGCTAGATTGTTTGTGAAAATTACCACCAATAACTGGTATAAAAGAGATGCTGGAACAAGATTCATTGAAAAACATGAGGGGGAGGAAGGGGGTAAAGAGAGAGCTTGGAGTGTAGAAGACATATATTGGAGATGAGGCTTGGGTGTATATTGATAGAAGAATTAGGAGTAGTGCATGGAAGGAATGATTATGACCACTACTGGCACTCAATTTCAGTCTTAAGTTGAGTGAGAAAATTTTCTTTTGTAGATAAGGGAGGCAGAGACAGGAATAAATTAGAAAGGCAAATGCAGAAGAATTTACTAAAAATTCTGAAAGAATTTAGAATTGAAATTCGTGAAGGGCAAAATTAAATCAGAGGGGAAATTGTACTCAAAGAATTTAAGCCAAAATAAGAACAATAATAAAAAAGAAGAATAAAGAGCTAAGTAGATGTGTGGGGAAATTGCCACCAGAGCATTAACTTCATTGTAATTAATAAACTTTGTAGTAGAAAACATGACAAATACGGTGTTAAAAATCTCTAGCCCTACTAATTATCTCACAGCTTTACTGAAACATGAACAAGTACTAAACATCTGCACTTTTCAAGTCTCAAAATTGAAAGCAATTGTGGATGGGTTATAATAGTGCCTGGACTAGAAAAAAAGGTACATAATGCTCTCTTACAATAAATTAGTTCTTCAAATCAAAGTAAGGTTAGATCACATGAAAGATTGCATTTTTTAATCAAAGTCTGGATATGTTGGTGTAATCAGTGGTCCAATAATATTTGTTCAAAATTATTCATTTGTAGTTTCTTTTCTATTATGGAATTGATTGCACTGTGAAATTACAAATTCCTGGTGTCATTTTGTGAAGTGATTAGGGGTTGCAATAGAAATAGATCAAACACTACTGTGTCCCCATAGATTGTTAATAAAGGTAAATTCTTTTCACAGTTAAACTACTTCATTAATTTCTTCATCAGTATTTTTCTGCTCTAGACAGCTGATTCCTTCTTCTTATCGAACCACAGCAGCAGATCAATCTGTGGCTTTTCAAAAGGGCCTATGTGCTTAGAAACAGTGAAGGTCAATAAAGGCTAATATATGTTAGGTGAACCATATAGGCTTTGTACCAACAGAAAATTAGAAAACTGTATTCATATATTTGCAACAGATTTTAAAGTCCTGTCAGTTTTTCCTCCTTATTGTAATTATGGCAAGAATATATTAGGAAGCTTAGGAAGCTAAATGGGTAAAAAATAAATAAAGATCCACTGTTTCTGAATAATCACTTTTGGAGTAAAATAATTTTGAACTTTATTTAAAATATATATATATTCCAGCCATTATCTTTCACACAGTATAGATGGCATACCTATTAATAAAAATGTTTTTTCATTTTGAAACTCTGATGTTTTGTTAATTTATCCACTGATTCATACTTCAGCTCTAACACCTCCCATCTGTACTGGATTAGCCACGTAGCAAGAATTATCAAATGCCCCGCGCTGTTTTAATCTGGCTCTGATCTTTAACAAGCATAGCGTTTTTAAAATCATTACTGGAATGAATAAGAGTGTAGTTTGACAAATGATTTTCATAATGTAACAGCCTTTTCCTTTCCAGTAATTCACATCAATGGAACACCACCAGTGGAAGACAGATGTAACACTAATGATTTTGATGAGTTGTTTTGTAAGCATCTGTATTATTCCTTGCCACACAGCACCTCAGTATCACATCATGTAAGTACAAAATGGAATTAGCAACGTCCTATAATGTAGCAGAAACTTTTTTTTACTTATATTTGATATTGATGATACATATTTTGAAATTTACCCTGAACATTTATTGCAATTGTTGTATTTACAGTGCATTTATAAATTAGAAGATATATCATTATTTGTTCATGACAGAAATAAACTAAAATACTTAGGTTACTATTTTGTAGATTACTATTTTATACTAATCTATATATCTATAAATCTATATATCTATAAATGAGAAAACGAGAAAGTTCGGATGTGTGTTTGGATGCACTTCTGGAATCTATAATGCCATAATAACTCAATATATTTAAATTAAATTTGGCATGAAGTTAGTTAATTGCGTGCGAAGTGACATAGGATAAATTTTATCCCGTAAAAACACATAGTTCTTTTAGAAATTGCCATTAATATAAATTCGTAAACAACAAAGAGTTTCCTCCTTCATAGACAGCCTTGCAACATTTACTCTTTGCTTTTTACATAAATCGCAAACACCACTTTTCAGAAATAAAAGTGAAAACCTTCTTACATATGCAAGTTTGTGTTTAGTTTAAAAGCCATAAAACCGATGCACTTGACAAACGATAGTTTGGAAGCAAGAATTATAAATATGTACTTAACCATAATTAAAACTGGTAGGTACTGTTGTTAAGTTCACAAAGAGATTTTTTCATTTGCGTACATAAAATAGTATGACATCTCAAATATTACACCATAATTTCGATCGTAATATAATAAATGTGAAAAATCAGAGCTTGGGAAAAATAAAACGTAAAATGCTATGATTATACCAGCAGGAAAGTCGATTTACTAAAAGTGCAAAATGCCGGTGCTCGAAATGACGTATTTATAAAAATGTTACGGATTCCATTCTATCTTGGTTTAATTTATTTCCTGTGTGTCTTCTTTTTTGCCACTATACATTCTCTGTAATATTACAAATTATTAACTAACCCTTTTTTGTTCAAAATTTTTGTATAAATCAGTACAAATAGTAGACTATGATTTAGGAAACAGTGCTTTTTACTTACTGTTCAATTTCTACAAATATCTAATAAATCTGGTTCAAGTTTACGTCGCGATATACGACATTGCTAACTTAGGATAAAATAATTGTTTCAATGTGCGTGTGGTTGAGGTTTTGAATTTGTAGTGCCAATATTAGCGCTCCAATGTGGTTACATTGATATTCAGCCTGGACCATAATGAAAACTGAATCTTTTTGTCACAGCCAATGGCATTAGAAATTTAGTTATCAGTTATTTAAGCAAATTTCATAAGCACTATGTCACGTTGTGACGTTATGTATCACCACGTAAACTACTCCCGTAAATCCTTCACTTAAAACGAATGTATTCAATGGCCTAATGTAGAGACTTAATGTTTCATGAAGCAATATTGCAAGTTGTTTACAACGCGATACACCTCATTTACACAGAGCTTATGAAAGCTGCTTATTTATTACTAATAATAACTAAATGACTTTTGCCTTATACTGTAACAAAAACATTCTGGTCCAGGAAGCATTTCAACCTAACTACTATCTCTGCTAATATTGCCGCTACAAAATCTAACGTTATGAACACGCCTCAACACATTAAATGCATCGGAACTGGATTTCGAGTAGTAACAGAATTTTCTATATCAAGATTCCTAATTAGTGTAGCATAAATTACTATCACAATGAATTTCATTATACGCCTTACTAAATCACAAGCAGTAACAGTCACTTTATTGTGATGTAAGCTTGACCAGCAATATTAACAAAAATTGTCTTAGAGTTGTAGAGAATTATGAACTTTCCGTTGTACACTGTAATTTACAAGCATTTTGGTATAAATTTTTTAATTATGTAACTGCAATAATGAATGTAGTTTCATATGTATTCAGTATTTATTTTCCTGAGATCTGAAATAATAATTCACGTTACTAATGTATTAATGCGCGAGTGATAGAAGCTTTGATTTTCTAGCGGTATTATTAGCGGAGTTTGTGACTTGGTTGAAATGCCACCTGGACCAAAATGAGAACTGAAACATTATTAATTATTTAAGCTTCTTTCACGAACACCATTTTAGTGACGTCATGTATCGCTTTATAATGATATTGTATCAAAAGATATATAATAAGCTTGGATGATTTAGCAGACCACAAGGCATTGCTAGAAATAAATTTTTGAAATTTATAAATGTTTTATTCAGATAGTGGAGTGTCAAATGAGCAGAGTGGTGATTTGCTGGTAGACATTCAATTCTGTTTGCAGATTGAGAAACTTATTATGAATAAAGAATCTATTACGACTTTAACATTGTAATTTATATTTCAGAGCTGAATTAATGGATTGAAATGAACAAACTATAGTATACTGATCTACATGCAGTTAACTGTTTTCACAGATAGAGAAACGAACATTATGAATAAAAGAATCAGTTATTACTATAATACCTAAATTGCTGTTTTAAAAAAAGAATTGATTGATGGAACCCACATATCTTCAAAACAAATTAAGTTCACTTAAAAAAGAAAAAATAAAGAAAGAAGATTAGTAATTTTCAGATATTCAGCGCAAATCAAAAAATAAATTTTTAGTTTCGCAATATTTTAACGAGATCAACGTCCTTTGGCCACTTAGGTATTTATTTGCTCTTTGAATGTTTGTAAAATTTTTTGATGTTTAGTCGCTTCCATCATATTTTGACGTTTTGAGTTTCCTTTAATTAAAACTATATTAATTTTTATTCGCAAGTCTTGAAATTAGTAATTTTAAGAGATGCTGGGTAAACGAAATTCAAATCTTTCACTGAAATGTAAGAAAACTACGGCTGTGGATAAAGCCAAAACCCAGGAACAAATCCTCTAGCAGAGCTGCACAGGGTTGAGCACTTAGCACGTATTGTGGCTTCTGGAGATGCTGAATTGCCGGAGCAGTCGCAAGTTGGGCGACAACACCAAAATGAACACTTGGTGTTTGGAAGATCACACCGGGAAAATCGCGAGCTCGGTGTTAAGAGCAAGCAGATTGGCAATCGATCTCAAGAGCTTCTGAAACACCGAAGCAAACAAAAAGACGGCAACAACAATACGCCGCATATTTGTCATTGCAACGAGTTGCTGAAACACCTGAACAAACGCGAGCTCATTACTAATGTTTTCCCGAGCATTCAACTAAATATTATCAATGACGAAAACTGGTTATGTGGGAGGACAATACTTGCCCGAAAAATGATTCTGGAACTAAAAAAGTATGAGATGAAATAGTCGGGGAAGTGACAACACACTCTTCCATCGATACAGTAATGTTAACTGACGATGCTGCTACCTACCACGTCGAGTTTTCAAACTCCTTCCAGCTATCCCCTCAACGTATTGCAATGGCACCAGATTACACATCACAGAACTAGGAAGAAACATTGTGAAGGTGTCAATTCTTACCGGTGCATCTGAAGGGGAAGCCGTTATAATTCCGCGTATCCCAATTATACCCAGTAATATTCCCTTTGAATTTAAAACATTACAGTTCCCATTAAAAATTGCATTTTCTATGACAATTAATAAATCGCAACGTCAAAAGTTGAAATTGGTGGGAATACACTTGGATACTCACTGCTTTTCCTTCATCTACATCTACATATATACTCTGCAATTCACAAAATTGTGGGTGGCAGAGGGTGCTCAGCACCAAAGCTAATCTCTTTGCTGTGCATTCCAATCCCTAATGGTACGAGGGAAAAAAGAATTAATATAAGAATCCTTTGGTCAACTATTTGTTGCCTGCTCGTGGGTATCGAGTGCAAAAAATTTACATGTTTTTTCAGAAAATAACAAGTCCTACAATACATATACCGATGTATTAAACTGAAAATACTCCTAACAAACAGAATATTTTTATTGTTTTAGAAGTTTGATGAAGTTGTTTGGAACAAATAATTTTTGTTATTTTATTGCAGTATTTATCACTACTATCACCAATAAAAATAGCTCTAAAATTAATTCTATGGTCGTATTGACCTGGTGGCAAGGCTTCATTATGTCTATGCAATCAGCCCCTTTCGTAGCCGCTTAACCTAACGCAGTAATCCTACTGGGCATAGAGGACCTACAGTTCAACGTGGAATCAGAACCACATGAGCATTCTGGTGCACTTCACATCACTCAACAACCTGTGCCAGAGGTGAAGGTCGAGCTAAGGACCTATGAAAATCCTCTGCAAGACTGGGATTCAAGCTGGGGACTTTTCCATGTCCAGTTGGACACCCTAACCACTGAGCGACCAGACCTCTCAAGAAAATCTTATATTACAACACTCTTCCACGCGGACGAAGTCGCGGGTAACTGCTAGTTATTTGTCATATGAATGATACCATAACACTGCTACAATTTGATGATTCTAATTAATTTTCATCAATTATAAATTCTTGCCCGAAATCAAGCAAAATGTAACACCATCAATGTTAATCATTCAACAGACATTAAAATCAAAAAACAAACAAAAAATGACATGTTCCATCTCGAAGCATGTATAGATCCTTTGATACAAAAATATCAGTTTTGCAAAGCTTAAATAAAATTTATCATAACATGTAAGTCAATCACCTGATAACAGTCCCTTCTTCAATTTTTATTCTGTTATGGATGGAAAATTTAGATGTTTCATTTAACTTAGTTATGAGTAGTGTGGATATGGCACCAAATGAATTTAATAATTAAGTACTTTTATGACAGAGAGCTATTGCTTAGATGCCTACAGAGCATAGAACCACACCATATGTAAAAACAAGTGAGAAGAAAAAATGTCAATTTTGTCACTCTCAGCACCCCTAACTCATTTCTTTATCATTAGGTATACTGTAATTATGTCACTCATATAATTACTGGATATCTGTAACTGTACTTCATGCTTTTAAAATGTGCTCATTTCCAAAGTCATTGAATGTGCTCCTGTTCACCATATTTCAGTGATGAATATGTATTTATTATGGTTAGTAAGAATTTACATAGAATTGGAAAAAAAAGGAACTGCCTTTGTGGTGATTAAATTATAAAGTATATATTTCCAGCAAACTTATTTTAACTACCAGACAGCAACATCCCCCTCAAGGGAAAAAGTCATTTAATGCATATAAATTAAATATACAGAAATGTAAATCTGTATAAAGAAGAAAAATCCTTTAACATTACAAACTCAAATGTATTACAGCTTATCACAAAGAAGTTTCATTTTTTGCCTATGTTGTCTACTTTTGCTCATACATCTTACAAAACCATAATAATTTTTGATTATAACTGAAAAATGGTGAACAGAATGTCAAGAAATGTGATACAGAATTTATTGAAAATGTAGCTTGAAAATTATAAAGAAGGGGAAGAAGGGGAAAAACAGAGTATGAACTTACATTAGGAAGTTGTGAATTAAACTTTAGCTGAGTAATTAGTTTATGGAAGAACATCATACAAAGTAGCAATAAGGCAGTGAGTTAAAAGGAAGAACTGAAGAGATGTAAAAATGTAAACATATGGAGAGTATATAATCAAAGGCTTAGATTGTTACCAGGCATGAAAAAAATGAGACACTGACACAGGATAAAGAGAATGGTGAACTGCATAAACTTGCCAAAGCACTGTAGTAAAAAGTGTTAATAACAGAACACTAATCTTGTAGTAAAAATAGAACTAAATTAACATTTTCACTAATCTCTTCTGCTAAATTCCTTCTTACAATAACCCTTAATCATCAACATAACTTTAGAGGTCAATAATTTTAATTTGTCATCTGCCATTTGACTATAGAAACTTTGACAAACTATTATTCAATTTAATCTCTTCGTCTCCATAAACCCCATTACAACATGCATCCTAATCTAGGGTTACCAGAATTTTTTCTCCAAATCCGGGGACGCTTCACAACTTTTTCACCAAAATCCGGGGACGCTTTCGGCATTTGTCCTAATTACGCGTTGTACTTTTATAAGTTATAATATAACTTATAAAAGTAATCATATTATGGTTAAAGGATGGGTTAACTTAAAAGCCACATGTTGTTTAAATTTTAGATGAGGATCACAGACGGCAATATTGCGCACAGCAACGAGACTTCATTTTCCAAAGCTGTTGTGGCCAAGACGCAGTATCCTTATAATTTTCTTTTATTCCAAGGATCGTACAAGGAAAGAAGTATGCTTCATATCACTTGCTTTAAACGAATGCATTAGCAGATCAGGGTTTTAAAGAACTCTCGCTTGATTAAAAAAAAAAATCTGAGGACAACGGTAAAAATCCGGGGACATCTGGTAACCCTATCCTAATCTGTCTCCTACTTTCTTTTCTCCAGTAATTTCTGCTACTTAATTATTTATTTAGCATTTAATGCTTACATGACATGAGACTCAATGTTTTCTCTAAGAGATATTGGGAGAAAAAGATTTGGTCTTTTACCAAAGTCAGGAAGGAAAGAGCATCATGAAGATATAGAAGTAGATAAAGTGCAGCAGCCCTTTAGGAATAGAGACGTGGATGTTAAAATTAGAAAGAAAAAGGGTGTTCTATTGGGTAGTAGCCATGGGGGAATTGTAAGCCCATTTTTGCAGGGTGAATCAGACCCAGACTATCAGGTCATAATTGGCTTCAAACCCACTGCAGTGTACAAGGGCTGTCTGAGAAGTTCTCGGCCTCGACCATAGATGGCAGCACTACCCATGTGATTTTTTTCCATGCAAGTTGGTGCATGTGCCAGACGTGCCTGCAAGAAATTGCAAGTCATTGTACGTTATAGTTTGGTCTGTACAATTGTTTGATGTAGGCGCGGTGCGAAGTTGTATCAGAGATGGCAAAAATCGAATATCGTGCAGTTATAAAATTATTTGTAAAAGAAGCTTTAACGTCATCCGAGATCCACAGAACATTTTTAAAAGTGTATGGGGACTCTTTTCCTTCTTAAGAAATGGGCTGCTGAGTTCAAACGTTGCCATAACAGTCTCGAAGATGATGAACGCAAAGGATGTCCAAAAAGTGCAACAACTCCAGAAATCATCCAGAGAGTGCATGATATGGTTTTTGATGATCAACGAATATAAGTGTGTGAGATTGCTGAGACTGTAGGGATATCAAAAGAATGTGTGGAATATATTTGCATGAAGTATTGCATATAAAGAAGCTTTGTGCAAGATGGGTGCCACATTTGCTCACTGTTGATCAAAAGTGCACTCACATGAGACTTTCTGAACAGTATTTGGAGCTTTTCAACAAAAAACTGATTTTTTGCATCGATTCATAACTATGGATGAGACATGGGTTCACCTCTACACGGCAGAATCAAAACTACAGTCAAAGCAATGGACAGAAACTGGTTGTTCAGGTCCAAAGAAGGCCAAGTTGGTTCCATCGGCAGGGAAGGTGATGGTGTCAGTTTTTTGGGATCAAAACAATAACTGAAAAATACTATTCCAAACTTTTAGACAACCTGGATGAAAACATTTGTGAGTAAAGGCCCAGTTTGAGGAAGAAGAAAATCATCTTTCATCAGGGCAATGAACCTGCCAACAAGAGTCTTTTGGCAATGGGAGAATTAAGAGATCTGCACTACGACGTGTTGTACCATCCACTTTATTCCCCAGATTTGGCTCCCTCCGACTTCTGTATATTCCCAAAACTCAAAAACTTTCTTGCTGGTCAGCATTTTTCTTCAAATGAAGAGGTGATTGCAGCTGTAGATGGATATTTTGCAGGCCTTCCAGAAAGCCACTTCAGGGATGGTATAATGAACTTGGAACATCGTTGGAGTAAGTGTATCAGTGTTCAGGGAGACCATATTGAGAAATAAAAGTGATTTGGTAAATATTAAATTGGTTTTATATATTTAGGCTTAGAATTTTCCAGACCGCCCTCGTATAGTCAGGAAGCAGAAGACATGGGATTACCCTGTGATAGTGAAAGTTGCAGGGTACAATACAAATATAAATCTGGATTGCAGTAAAGAGGGTGATGGTGAAGTAGACACAGCATACCATGGTGGAACTGATGCTAGTCCTGAGTCACCATGATCAGCCACATTTGAACCCAGCTATCAAACAGGTAAATAAGGAAACAGATGCGCTATTTGAGAAATACGTGAGGTCTGCCATAAGGGTTGTGCCTGGTTACTATTGGTAGATGGAGTGGTTTTACTAGGCACAACCCTACACCTAGATAGAAGGGCAAAAATGGTACTTTTGGAGTTGTTAGCTAAATCTCTAAAGGAACCCACTTCAGTTGTTATGAGTTGGGACTGGGCCTTTTTTAGGTTAAAGACCACTGGTGAGGGACTGAGCATGGAGGTTGAGCAGACCACTCTGGTCTTGCATTCGGGAGGATACAATTTTGAATCCCCATCCAACCATCCAAATTTTGGTTTCCCATTATTCACCCAAATTTCTCCAGGCAAATACCACAAATGTTCCTTCAAAAAGCCAAGGCAGAATTCCTGCATGTTCCTTACCCCTAGTCCTTTTGCACTTCAAATGAACTTGATCTTGATGAGACCTAAAGCCATAAGAGAGGGGGAAAAAATTGGTGAGATAATCATTGGACAGATAATGGACAGGAGACCGAATGTAGTTGCAAGATGTGAAAAACCATAAATACCAAAGAAACAGTTGAAGCTTATGAAATAATAAAGAAGGAGTCACAGCAGGTAGAATGAAAAGTATTGATGAGAATATGCAAAAGCCAGGTATTATAATGCTACTAATTAACTGTATCAATATAATGAACAAAATAATAGAACTGCACAAAACCACAAACAGTTGTAGTCTTGATTAAAGGAATCAATGTGAGATAATGAAGTTTATAGAGTGCACTACACAGATAGAGGTGGAATTGGTGGAGAGGTATTCAAACTGTTTGGAGAAGTCAATTATAGCTTGATGGTGTTGGTAGATCGTGTCCTTGAGATGCTGGGGAAGATTTCTAGGGACATACAAAAGAAAACATAAGCGTCTTGGCTGCTTACCAGAGTGGAAGAATTAGTTAGCAAAAAAAGGATACTTGGGGAGAATTTAAATTGATATTAAGAATTCAGAGGTCATTTTTGGGTGCGATTAAAGTTTAACAGGCATTGACTAGGAAGGAAATAAAATTAATAACACCTTGAAGCAGAGATTTAAAAATACCTTAGTGACAGAAGGAAGGTCTTAAACGAGTAGTATAGCATAGCACTAGGAGACATGCAGAATATCTTTCTAACAAAGCTTGATGATAATTTTGTGGCATCTCAGGTCACAGAAAGAATAAATGATAATAAAGCATAAGAGGGTTGAATAAATCAGTGGCCAAAAGCTGGTGTTGTTTTTGGTACTATTTGGGGATACCTGTGTTAGTCTCACTTTTTTCATTATAATCCATAACCATAACTCTGTCATAACTGAAAGTAGGCTCCCTTGTAGCTTTAGCAATATACTGAGGCCAAGAAATATTACTGTCACAAGATTTGATAACCGGGTTGTGCAGGAACACAAGACGAACTTTGAAAAAAAAAATAGAAACTGAATGCCACACTGATCACAACAAGATATTCGAGACAAACTAAACTGCACAGTTGTGGGTACAATATAGTACACAGAAATGTGATGGAATGAATGAAAGAATAAGTAAATTCTGCTGATAAGTATGGAGCATATCTAGTGAATTCTTCTGATAAGTGTGGAGCGAACTGTATGCATTTAGATTTTTTTAATGTATAAGATGAAACTGGTATATTTGTGCATATTTGTGAATCAAGAGCATTTTTGAATCGATCAAAAACCATTTATCTAGCCACATAAAAGGTGTGAAGTGCACTGATAGAATTGGTGCACATAACTAGGTACATATTAATACAGAAAGGGTAAAATTGTAGGAAGGCAGGCTGTGGCAACAAAGAACACTACTTAAACACAAAAAGACAAGCTTTGCTTGTAACTGTAAAAGGAAGCACATGACTTGATTTATATAATCACAGGCAAATCTGCCAAATGAATCACAAAAATTGTGAAAACTTTCTTCCTTTTGCAAGGGCATAATAATTTTGTAAAATTCCCAACCCACATTTCAGACATTATACTAATTATCCATCTCTTACAACAACACAATGTCTTCACCCCTTCTCACCCTTACTCACCCAGTTCATCTCCTACCTACCATCAACACACCTCTCCCATCCCACATCCCAACCCTGAATAAATCCAGAATTACTATTGGGAATTTATTCTCCATCCCTCTCTCCTAACCTCAGCTTGTTGTTCCTGCCAAGGGCTTCACTTGCTTCCCAACCCAAAATGTTACCAAGCCACTTCAATCAAGGATGTTCTTTCATTCTGCCACACCTTCAACAGAAGGTACAACTTTGGTACTACTAATAGGATTAAGAACCGATGCGACAACTTCCAAAATTCCTATTCCTCATACCTCACGTTCCATTACACCATCCTCTCTTCCTACTTCAAGAGTTCTAACCACATATCACCTTTGTTCCTGAATTCAATCACCCACTCCAATAAACTAAAGCCCACAGACATGCAGACCATGAGAGAACTCTCCAAAAATCAAAATAATATGACCATCCTGACTTACAAGTGCCCAACCGCTGGTGTCACAGATTGGAGCAACTATGAAGCTGAAGCTCTTTCATAAATATCTGACACCACAAACCATCCCCACACCTCAGACCATATCAACTAAATCTGTGCAGAAATCCATTCATTCCGTAAAGAACTCCTACAAGAGCACTCTCCAATTCCATTTTTCTCCTTAATCCCAAGAGCCCTGTTACCCACAACCTACATTTCCTGTGTAGGATCCATAATCCTAATCTGAGATGTCACCACTGGAGCGCATTTCTGTTTTCTTGGCCCATCACCTATTACCATCTGTCTGTGTTGTCCCATCCTTTGTTAGACATATCCCTCACTTCTGCCTGCAGATTCCTTCCTGGTGATTGTAGATGTTAGCTCTGTCTATACTGGCATTACTCATTGCCAGGGCCAAAGTGCCCTCAAATATAAATGCCCTTTACACACACTCACCAGCACTGCCTTCCTCATATCACTGAACCAATTTATTCTATCAAAAAACTACTTCTCCTTCCAGTCCGTCTACTACCAAGTAACAGGCACTTCCTTTGGCATTTGTATGAAACTGCTACACAAACCTTTTCCTAGAAAAACTGGAAGAAACTTTTCTTCATAATATAACTGAACAGCCAGCTTAAGATACATAGGCAACATTTGCATGATATGGACCAACTTGAAAAATCTCCTCCTTGACTTCCTCTCAATAACACCCTTCTATAAATTCACATGCTCCAGCTCTCTAACACATGATCTTCCTTAACATACACATCTCCATACACAATGACCACCTATACACATCTGTCCACAAACCTATGACAATATCTGCAATCCAATTCACCTTATTTTTTTATTAATTTATATTACACATATTTTATGATAGTTTTTTCACTACATACATGTTTTTATTTTCATTTATTCATATGGTAAATTTCATTTCTGGGATTAAAATGTTCAATGATATTGTTTCCATTACCTCCTCCAGGCCTCCACTTTTGCTAAAACTGACAGTCATTAACAACCATTCATTTGGCATGGATGATCATAGAAGCCAGTTAGGGTGGTCCTTATTTTTCAACCTCATTATTTTTAAGGTACCACACTCAGTTTTTTCTAACAGACACCAAAAAAAAATGCGTATTTCTAAATGGTGTCCCAAGGTGACCAAAAATTGCTATTTTTTCCATAACTGAAAGAGAAAAAAATTAAATACTGTGTTATGTACTTTACATAAATAAAATCGTACCATTTATACAGTAAACCAGACTTCTTCAATAAATCATGACATCATGAGTCATGATAAATGGCGCTGGTTGTTAGATATCAAACACATTTTTTGTTGAGTAATTTTCAGTACTCATGGACGGTTATTTGGTAATAATGGTGTTAAGAAGTAAACTGAAATAACATATATTTGACTGAAAATAAAAGCAATTAAATATCAGGCTGCAAATTTTCTTCTAAGAAGCAAGTGATTCAAATATTATTTCACAACATGACAATTGTAAAACTGAATCAGTATTAAAGTGTTCTTTTGTTCGCGAAACTGAAATTATTTGGCAAAAATCTCAAGTACGATTTAGAGAATCTCATCATTGAATTGCTAAATTTGGAGCTTTGTACGATGAATGGAGAGGACTTCAGAAACATGGAAAAAGAAAGAATCAAATACAGAAACAAACAAAACTGAAGAATTTATTTGATATAACTTATGCTTACAACATGCAACTTTATTAAAAAAAAGAAAAAAAAAACAGAAGACAGAAAATTTATTGTATCCAAAAGGAAGAAAGGAAAAACTGGTGTTTTAAGTGCCATTGATAGAAAGTGAGATATGAAAAACGAGATTCGTACTATCCAAGAAATCAGCCTCACCAAATCAAATCAATGAAAAACGGAAATGTTAATTTCACTAACACCAAGTTGTAGCAGCTCTTGACAAATGCAAGTTAAGTGACAGAGACTATCCACATTTTAATGACAACTTCTGAAGCTTTGGGACATGACATTTATTATCTAGTTATAAATTACATTTCAATATGACAATGTCATCAAAAGCTTTGGGACAAGTGTGTTTTATTCTTAAAAAAATAAACATTTGACCTTACAGTTGGAGAACTTTGCTGATGTACATTGGAATGGGAAGCCACTTCTAGAAATAACAGGAAAGGAGAAGGTTGACAGACTTCCGGGAGTTACTTATGATAACAGGTGGGATCATCTTTTGGGTGGCTTTTATCAGTGAAGATGATATGGCAGAAGCTACTATTTACAGCTTGCTTTCAGGATATCAACTTTTGGATACAGTCAAGGTCATGTGCTGTGACACCTCTGCTTCTAATAATACCTATTTTACAAACACATATATCTCAATTGGTTTCAAAATCAACTTTTCAAATGTGTTTTGATACATTATCTGGAACCTATGTAGGATTATTACCAAAAATCTGGACTAATATATACAATTCTAAACATGTTATTGGAATTGGAATCAATTTATTTATAAACATTATTGGAAAGGACTTAAAAATTACACTCGATTTTGCTAAAGCACAAATTGCAGGACAATAGTTAAGTGACAAGTATAAATAGCTACTGCAGTTAGTTATTATAGTTATTATAATTTCAGGAGAATACAAACAAAAACAATTAAATCTTGATTATCTGATGTTTTTCACCATGTTATATGGATGGCAAAATCTATATATTGCTTGAAAATGTTTATTTTACAAAATAAATTTACTTTTTCTCAAAGGGATTTGAAGAACTGAGGGATATGCATATACTTATTGTAAAAATATAAATAAAGACTTGCTACAATTCTTCTTTAGCCAACAAAGCATCATCCCAGAACTTAGGTTTAAAAAAAATCTATTTTTACAAAGTCATTAATGAAAACAATCCTCAAGCAACTGTTAATTATTATTATTAGATAGATAGATAGATAGATAGATATGTTCACTTTGATCCCATGTGAGAATAATCTCGGGGATGTGGAACAGTACATACACTTATTTGTAATGTCAATATTACTATATAATTGATAATGTTATTATATATTGACAACAAGTTAGCTACAACCCATTAGTATAACCAATATCTCCTGTTATCTACAAATACAATCCCGAGTTAATTAATACTTATTATGTGGAACAGTATATACACTTGTTACCAGCATCCAATAATCAGTTATTTTCTTACAACCAGTAACCATGATAAGTTTCACTGTGATTTGCGACTACATAGCCTATTATATCATGTTAGTTGCTATTTATGTGGAACAGTACACACACTTATTAACAATATCAATTATATTACCAACAACTCATAAGCAGTCAATTACTTAACAACCTGTTAGTATGATAATTTTTCACAGCAGTTTTTTGAATGCGTGCTATCCCATGTTAGTTACTATATATGAGTGGAATTTTGTAACCACAATAATTACTTAAATTGTCAAAAGTTTCAACAGAAAGAAAAACCATATATCATTTTAGTAATTGTGGACAACTTTGTCACCTTCCCCTTCCATACACCATATATACTATTTTATCAGTCATTCTTAGTTACCAAATTCCAAGAAGAAAATTCTTTCACAGAGTAAAATGGGTTCTGAAGCAGAAACTCTTTCAGTTTGGACTTAAAGTAGTTGGGTTTTTGTAGGTAACATTTAATTTCTGTTGGTAAGACATTGAATAAGGAAGCTCCAGTAAATGTTAACCCTCTCTGTACAATTGACAGTGATTTGTAATCCTTGTGAATATTATATTTATTCCTAGTATTATGGCTATGTATGTCAGCATTAAGATTGAAGTGTTCAGGATTTTCCACTACAAATGATAATACAGGGTATACATACTGTGCTGGCATGGTTAGAACACCCAGGTTTTTAAACAGATTTCTACACGACGTCCATGGGTTTGCTCCACAAATAGTTCTTATAGCACGCTTTTGTAATTTAAATACCCTTTGTGCTTGTGACGAGTTTCCCCAAAATGAGATGCCATAAGTGAGCAGGGAATGAAAATATGCAAAATATACTAACTTTCTGGTTTCTATATTAGCTATAATTTGCGTTATTCAAGGCATCATACTAAAGAAACTGTGGCTTTGGCATCTTTTTATAAAATATTTCCCACTGAAGAAAAAGTAAAAATGGCTGAAGCAGTTTTAGAAAAAGAATCAAAAAATTTGGTTCCCTGCATTTAAACATGGACTTAAAGGAAATAATAGAATTTACACGAAAAGACTTACACGAGTATGTGTCAAAAAGGACATCAAATTTTTTTTAAGTGATTTTAAAATCTCATCTGATTTTATAGATCATGATCCCACAATCTTGGATTCTCTTCACAGTTATCAGTAGGGTTCGGATCTTTATGACAAAAAAAAAAAAAAAAAAAAAAAAAATTGAGAAATATGCAGGCAAATATGACCTTAAAAATAGGTAAATATGACCTAAAAGAGAAAAAATATGACCATATATTATATTTTTTATACTTTAAAAATGTTCAAATTGTTAGGGTCGAAACCTGATATCGGGGTTGGTATCGGCTTGTCCACCTAAGCTTGAAGTCATCCAAAAAGTTGTCAAAGTTCGGAAAAAGTTCTATAACCGTGTAAAACCTTGTAGAATGCTAACTGTAAAGATGACGACAGTCGCCACTTACAGATTAACCTCCTGTAAGAAAGGTAAAGTAGAAATGAAAGTCTGCATCCGTATAACTGAAGTATATATTCTTAAAATTTTCACAGAAGTTACAAAAGTCACAGTTAGCAATGGCAATCGGAGAAAATCATTAGCCGAAGATTACAAGTCATGAAACAGAACAGACCGCACCGCCCCGAATGAAATTGAAAACTAAGATGAACACATGTCGAAAAGTTTTAGACTATTAAGTTGGCCATGCCGGATTTAAAATGGCGTCGGTCAGCCATACTGTTCTTGACCTGCCCTACCCATAAGCCACCGCGACCGCGGGTCTTCTCAAACTTAAGAACTCATGAGATACGTGTGTCCTCGTCAAAGCAATCTGTTGGACTGCCCCAAATAAGCTGTCATGGATGACTTTTATCAAAATGACCTACTGACCTAGACAATAGTCTATCTGGAAAATGAATCTGTTACCTGAGTGCTACCAGAAAATTACAAGATAAAGAGCGTAATGAGAAAAGTGTAGTAGTGTGTTTGGGTTTGTTTTTACAGCTTCCAGACCGGTGAAAATGAATTTTGAAAGTTGGTTAATTTAAACGCACATTTGTTTCGCGTATTGCGATACGTCATCCTATGTCACATGCAAAATGTGATCGTGCAAAACTTTAGAATCTCAAGTTAATATTATCTTCAAAGTGTTCCCCAGCCTTTGCTGAGTCCAGTGGTGTAAAAATCTTTTAAATCGGTTAAGGCTATAAGAAGTTATAGAATTTTTAAATTTTACTGCTTTCCTAGCTTGTGTAACCGAAACTTCACTTTTTATTTAAAGACAGTTGTGGCCTGAAACTAAATTTAAATCGAACCTTTATTTAATTTAAGTACTTTAGAACAGTTTTTAGTCCGTGAAATATGTTAGTCAGCGAGAAATCGAATTTTAAAAGTTCGTTGCTACGACGCCATTCACCAATTGAATCTTATTTACTTATATTTTCTTTTTATTAGTTAATAATTATCGGAAACTTAAAGAATATTGACTGCCCGGTTATTTTACTTGGTTATATTTACTTTTAAAGCTCTGAAACTATTTAGATGTGGTGGAATTAAATATTAAACTAAATCCCATGTGGAGATGCTTTAAAATTCATATTTACTGCTTTAATTCAGTCTGGAACTGCGAGTTATTAGTGAATTTAATATCCGATGGTGAAATTCTAATTATTAAAGTGCTTTACAGTGTTTAATTTAGTGGAATATTAGCGTTGTGGTCGGGTAAACAAACCTGTGTATTTTGCTTCAGGATTATTATGGATTACGCTCATTTAGGTAAGTTTATGGTTTATATTTTACTTGAAACTTCTTATTTATGGTTGCTATGTGTGGTTTATTTACTTTTCTGAACTTAAAGTGTTGTTATTTTGGTTTCAACTATGGTATCGTGTACTGATGTTAACCTCAAACTTTGCCGGATTTTAACTGAATCTCGAAAATAGAGAGTAAGGTAGCTTACAAAATGTACATCATTTATTTTATGTAGCTGTGTCACTTTCACGTAGACAACATAACTTGCTTCTATGCACTCACTATACGATTAAGAAATTAATTTTTTTGAAAGTTATTTTCTTGTTCCTGTAAAAGAATGGATTACTACAATTTTACTATTAAAAAATTTGTTGCGAATTAGTGTACATACCATTTTTTATTCTTGTTTGATGCCAGCATTGCAGTATATCATCATATGGATCTTCAAGTTCTCGAAGAGGAATTTTCTCCGTTTGTCACTTAAAACTGTCTTGTTGTGTGAGAAGCTTCGTTCGACATTGCAAGATGTGACGGGAGCGTACTTAAACAGAGTCAGGTCACTGCAGTTTAATTGTGGGTCGTCTTCAGTCTAAACAGATTGGTACCATGTAAAATTTCACTAATTTTACAAATTGTTTTATATCCCTTATTCCCACATAACACTTTATTAAATTTGTTTTTCAGCAAACTAGCCACACTGCCCCCTGCTTGGCCTATTTTGGTTTCCACACTTTTAACGACTGCCAAACTTTCATTCAGTTCTAGACCAATTTCTTCAAGACACGAAAACGCAGTTGTAATGACTGAAAAACTTTATTTTATGTACGCCAAATTTCTGAACAAATTACAGGGCAATTTTTACTGAAGATGCTTCACTACTATCAAAATTAGAAACTATTTTCTTTATGTTTTCATAATATTCACAGTAATAGCTAACTGCATCGAGCCATGTGCTCCAACGAGTAAGTACTGGTTGTGGTGGAAGAGGGACGGAAGGTGTGTCTTCTTTAAATTTTGCCACTCTCATTGGAGCTTTAACAAAAATCTTTTTTACATTTGATATTAACCTATCAACATCAGGGAAATTTAGTCTTACTTCCTCGGCAACGCTATGTAATCCATGAGCGAGACAAGTTAAATGTACCATCGAAGGATACAAAATCTTCAGACATTTCCCAGCGTTTACCATGTACGGCACAGCGTCGGTCACAAATAATAAGACATGTTCTCGCTTAACTTCACCACTCCATAACAGGTTCATGGCGTTGTCCTAATGGATAGCAATTGTTGAGTGATTTACTGATTCAAGAGCTTCACAGTCCAGTAAAAATTTATCACCCGGTCTGTCAGAATGTAGGGTTCCAACGATAACATTTACAATGTATCTCCCACAAGCATCAGTACTTTCATCCATTGATACCCAGATCCCATTGGTGCCTATCTTAGTTTCATAACAAGACGGTAAATAGTTCTTCCTCAATGTTGATCCGGTTGAAATTGTCTGTGTTGTGTATTTCTCGAAGAACGATTTGAAATGGTCATTGTTCACTTTATTAAGTGGGATGTTGTCTGATACCATTATTTCACAGAGTTCTTTAGAAAAAATTGACAATTTGGAAGACGATGAAGCTGTAGACGTATCCAAGAAAAGTCGCTGTTTGCTTTGTCGAGTTGAATGTCGTATTACGTTATTCTTGTGTTTTGATGTATTGCAGTGCTGCTGCACATGAAATCACTTTGTTCAATTCACTTTAGTTTCACATAATTTACAGAAAAGAACTTTTTCATCTGTGCTAAAATACTCCTCTCCAAATTGCTTTACGTAACTCCGTAACTTTACACTTCCAGAAAGTTTTGTTTTCGGCATGGCGGTACTCACTGATTCACAGCAGATTTAACACTGGTTCAGGATTATTTTCAAAAGCATTGGTGACAGTGCGTGAGTGGCTGAAGGCTTTGTGCTTGTTTTGATGTGGAGAGTCTGGCATGTGGGGAATACCTGACCTTGGTAGGGAGGGGTTTCCCGTTAAGCAGCAGTTTCACCGTACTGAATAATAGGAAGACAATTGATTCCTCTCAACTCATCGGTGGTCACTGCAGTGAACTCACTTCTCGCGATACCATTGCAAGTGAGACATTGATTGACGCGGCTGGACACAGGCATGCTGCTGCTGTATAGTTGAATTTAAAAAGCGGGCGGAACATTAACGTTTAGAGAGTGACAATAATTTATAACTTTAATTCTTGACTGGTGAATTCTGAACAATTTAGTGACAATTAGTTTCGTTTCTTTCTCCAATGTATAACAGGAGTATATTTCTTTGAATAATTATCTTAATTTCTAACTTGTATCAAAAAATTACCAGATTTTTCTCAAAATATGACCATATGACCATAAAAATTGTTGAAATATGACCAGAATTAGGAAAATGGCCCAAATATGCATTTGTAGGCTATATAAAATACATTTAAATACAATCAGAAATATGACATTTCAGTTTTTCCCGTCATGACTCGTAGACCAATGGGAGATAAGTCGTTCGTGATTGGTCAGTTCCAGAGCCCTCATATAATGCCGCCAGTTAAGCAATGATGAGTGTGGAGAGCACTTGGATGGGTGACCGCACAAGCCAACTGTGAAGGCAACGTTATGCGTGGTTTTTACTTGGATGGGTGAGCACTCAAGATACTGCCGTGGAGCTACTAAATGCCATCCAGTTGCCGAGCTACGGGATGCAGCCACAAGATGCAGAGATGCAACCAAACTGGTTTGACCCCATCTATGGCCGTGTACATCGCCAACCAATCAAACAGCAGTGTGAAGCTTTCCTTGGCAACGGGCTATTTATTGGAGCCAGGACTGGCTCGCGAGTCAGTTAGTGTCTTGTCCTTGTATGTAAGAGTTAACCTGATGAAGGCAACAATGGCAGTTGCCGAAACATTGTTAAAAGAAAAAGAACTAAATAAATCAATTAACCGGCAGAAAACCTGAGAGTTATTTATTACAATCAGAAATGTTGAATCAGTGTTTATTTCAGCATTTCAGCTCAAAAAGAAGGCAGGAAAAAATTATGACTTTTCCTAAAGATCCGAACCCTAGTTATCAGTATCACCTTACATTAGTTAGAAACCTCACAGCTGTCAATGGCAAAGCAGAGAGAGGTATGAAATTTTGGAAAAATATTGAACAGCAAGATATATATAAATATCTCGTTTTTTGTAGGCTAATTTCATATCGGTAATAAAAACTCATTATACCACTTAAAGCACTTATATTGTTCTAAATCTTATTTCAGTTGTTTTTATATTTAAAAATATTTCAAATTTAGAAATTAATAACAAATTTGTGAAATTTCTGCATTATCATATTATTGCGATATCCACTCTTATTGGGGGTTGCGTAACTTTCCTGACATTTTTACCAATTACTTACTAAACAGAAAGGAAAAGAAACAGGGGTTAGACTTTTAGAAATACAATTTTTAAGGACCACCCTAGTGACTGTGAAAACCAAGCCATGTGCTTCATCCTCTGCAATTAGTAAGGTCTCTGCACAAAATATTGTGTTTTGTGTCTTTATAGTGTTTTGCTTCTTTATAGTGTTTTTTGTTGCTGCAGTCCTTGTTTTTTTTTTTTTTTTTTTTTTTGTTTTGTTTTTTTTTTTTTTTTTTTTTTTTTTTTTTTTTTTTTTTAAAATGTTCATAAGTGGTTGATATACTAATCTCTTCTTTTCCAATTAATAATACCACCTCATTTTTTCTTGCTCTGTTGAGTCTCAGTAGTTATGTATTGTTATGGTATCACAGGGTAAATAAACAGGTTAATATACATGGTAGATAATACATGTTTTTAATATTACAAAATGGACTGCTACAGAAAAAAATAGTAATGAACTGTTTATAGACAAAATCAACAGGTTTTCTGATAAAAAATATTAATCCTTAAATTATTAATTTTTGTTGTTTTTCCATCAATTATGTTCTTATCCACAAAGAGGCAATTTAAGGCCTGGCCACACAGAACGCGACAAGCGACAGCGGCAAGTGGTCGTTCTCTCGTCGCGGCGATACGCGATTTTGGTACGTCACACAGGACGCAACAACTCCATAGCGACAAATGCCTGTATAGTGAGACCCTCTCTCGCGAAGAAATCTGTACTTCTCTATTTCTTTCTTAATAAGTTTTCTTGGGCTAGGAAATTCTTAAAACATGTCAAGTGATGAGGGGACTCTACTTATTTTGTTCGCACTAAAAATGGTCTGGGTTCCTGACATCAATAAGAAGAGAGAATGCCTTGGTGAATACCACCGCCTTTGCCGGGGACTGGTATCACAAGAAGATAGATTTTATACATATTTTTGTATGTCTCGAGAATGCTTCGAGAAAGTAGACAATCTGTTAAAATCAACTATATTGCACCACGAACTGGAGAAAAGTAATTGGTACAATAGAAAGATTAGCCATTTGTATGACACTATGAGGTATGTTCTGTTCATTTAATATACATTCTTAAAAACAAAACAAAAACGACACTGCCAAAACCAGAGCCGGTGCTAGGGGGTTAAGCGAGGCAAAAGTATCCTGGGCCTGTGCCCCCGAAGGGGGCTCCTCTGCCAGAGTGTCTAATTAAATAAAAATAAAACTTTTAAAATCTTGCTTAAAAAGATGTAATTTGATTTTTTGCCTTAAAATTTAAAAGTTTTTAAAAGTTTAATATAAATAATTTTGTTGGGGGGGGGGGAGGAGGGGGGCTAAGAATCCTTACCCGGGGCCCGAAAATCTTAGCGCCCTGGCCAAAGCCCCTGCCCTCTAAGTGATTTTCAATCTTATCACTTCCCAGCTCTTCCTCCCTGCAGGCAGCTGTGTCATTTGCGTGGAGGTCAATATTAAGAAATACCCTTAAAACCAGGAGTATCGTCACAAAGTGAAATATTCACAATAAAATATACAATTTATTATTGACAATGTATTTCACAATAAAAAGATAGGCTCAAATACAAGTATTATTTATTTTAAATAATTACAGTGTAAACAAACAAACATAAAGTGAGAAACTAAGAAGAAAAAATACAATTCTCAATGCGAAAAATTATTTTTTATGAGCTGGAAATCTTTTCATATGCATCTCTTAGTACACCTGAAGTAGTGGCCGTCGGATGTGGTGGAAATCAATTTTGCTTCATCGGCCATGTCGCTCTGTCGCGCGACAATTCTGTGATTTTGTACAACTGTGTCGCTCGTCGCCGTGACAAAGGCGGCGGCCCGGCGATGGATCGCTTTGTGTGTGACCGTCCCGATTCAAAACTGTGAATTACAACAATAGCGACGTCGCGCCGCGACACAATATCGCGTGCGTTGTCGCTTGTCGCGTTCTGTGTGGCCGGGCCTTTACAATGCCCTTTTTAGTAAAATGTTGGGCACCAACTAGGCGAATACCAAGGGGGCTTAAGGAAAATTTGCTCAACAACTGAACAGATCCACAACCTCAAGACAATCATCAGATACTATACGCTCAGGTCAAAGCAATATGGGTTACTGTTTGTGGTCTTTAAGAAAGCTTACGACTTTACAGACCAAGACGTGCTATTAAACATCTTTAATTAATTTGGAGTTGATCTAAAACTATTGGCTCTAATTAGATCCACCCTGACAAACTCAAAATCAAAAGTTAAATTTTTGGTATGCATGTTGGATTCTTCTTAGGTTACAACTGGTACCAGGCAAGGTGACGGTCTGCCTCCATTACTTTTTAACTGCATTCTTGAAAAGATAATTTGGACCTGGTGAGCAAAATTAAAGGAAACTAACTACAGTCCGTTGAGAATAGTAATTAAATCTAAAGGGTTTACAATAAACACTCTAGCTTTTGCCGACGACATCTTATAAAATGACTTAAGAAGTGCTAGGATCCAAATTAATTTGCCAAACAAACGGGTTTACAGGTATCTTTAGAAAAAAAATGTAAGTCATAAGTAACATCAAAGATGCTCCACCAAAACTTCAAACCAAATATGGAGACATTAATCGAGTAGAAAAATTTAATTACCTGGGTGAGATCATCAGGAAAAATGGATTGGACAAAGAAGCTATTCAGGGAAGGATACAAGAGATCTACAACAAAAAAGTCTTTCGCAAAGTACTAAGATATGTCATTATCAAAAAGTTCTAAAGCCGAAACCTTGTACCTGAATGCCAATAAAGGATTCTTGGGAGAACTGGAGAAAAAAAAATAGGGAAAAATTATTAGAGGAACTCTGGGTTCCTACTTGAAGAATGGTGCCCATCAAAAGAGATCCAAGAAATAAGTATGCAATAAAATAGAGAAAATCACTGAAACAATCCACAAAAGATGGTCACAATTTTATGGCTACCTCAAACGAATGGAAGGAAACAGGCTAACGAAAAAATTAATTTATTTGATTAAAAACCCAAAACAGTAATGCCCTCGTTTGTAAATATTAAAGATGATCTTCATTTGATGGGATTAAAACCTGAAGATTCTTTTGAAAAGATCTTTTTTGGAAGAAGTTAACAATAAGTGGAACAAACTATGACAAAAACCCCAAAAGAAGGCTAGGTACCACTTGGACAGAGGGGCGCAAACAGGTATATTCAAAACGAATGAAGGACTTCTCAGCCGAAAAGAAGATGAAATTCACTGCCAATTGCAAGAAGGCTTAATGTAGTCCTATTTGGCCTCAGCAAATATATAAATGGAAATATGAATTGAATATTAAGTCATCATGTATGAATTGTTTCCCAAAATAAAATACATTCTTTGAAAACATTATTATACCTTGGTAATTTCTGGAGCATAGCAAAAATTAATCAGTGTTTAGGGAAACTGTTACCAGTATGTGCACTCCATCACAGACTTTTTTTAGGGAAAAAACGGTTTGGATAAACATTTCAATTTGCCGCCATACTGGACATTGGGTTGGGAAGTTAATGTAGGGATGGGGAGGGCGGGAAGAATACAAAGGGTGCTCATTTAAACATCAGAACATACACACCAGCCTCAATATTGATGTTTTTAGGCAATTTTTCATAGACTTCAGACAATTCCTGGAACATTCCACACCTCCTGTCTCAATAACTATGATCTCAAAAGCAAGTCTCATTTAACATACAGAACATATCTTATAAATTCCACAAAGAGCTGAAAACACTTCTGCTTCCTCCAGCAAACTACTAAATGTGTTCATTTGTGAAGTCAGCTGGTGTTAATAACAAGATGTCACATCTAAAAGTGGCAACAATACCATATCTGGGAAACTGAAACTGGAAGATTATGATGATGAGGAATATAAATTAGTGCTTAAAGGACTGTTGACTATAAACAAATTTTAGCTGGTGAAGTATTTATTTCCTCTGACAAATTATGTACACTAATGTACCCTTGTGTCTCTGACATGCATAAGCTATCTTTCACAAGCCAAAATTGTGGGAACTATTGGATGCTTTATCATTTTTTTCTCAATTTGTACAGCTAAAATATTTAAGCTTCTTACAATTTAACTAAGTTCTTTTGCTCAATTATCTTTTATTACTTCTTCCTTTTTTTGATAGTGACATTTTAATTGAGTTATTATTGATATTTCCTTTACAGGGATGAGAATATGGTTGCTGCTGGCTTTTCTCAAGCAGAAAATTCACAACTGGGAAAGCACATGGTACCTCATCAAGAAACTGAGTCACAGATACTGGCACCATTAGAACTAGAAGAATTACTTGGAATAAATGTAAAAACTGATAATAAGAACAGCTATTCAGTTTCTAGAGCTGTAAGTAATCATCTTAACATTTTGCTTCCACACTCAGTAAAGCAAGAAAGAAAAGGGTTTGTAACCACTTCCGTAAATCATAAAAGAAAAGAACAGCAGCATACACATTCAGTATCCCATACCAGTGATGAGAACTTAAGAAATAATTTTCATCATAAAAGTTTTTTTCATAAAATGCCTGTTATTAATCTAATTGATCCATTGTTCCACCAAGAAGAAAATAAAACTTACAATAATCAACTGCCTGAAAGAAGATGCAAGAGATGTTTGTCAGCTATCATACAAAGAAATCGTGACAGGAGACAGAATAAACAACCTAAGAACAAATCGTTCAAAAACAGAGAAAAAAGTGTAGTTCTTGTAGAGTTAAATGGTGATGATGACACTACAGAATTTGGTCAAAGTTCAGAAAAAAAAGAATCAAATGATTATAGCATACAAATAAATATCAGGCCAAACCAGAGAAATGGAAAGGACAATAAACCAGAATCACTGATGAACCATGAAGATAATAAACTACAGACTGAAAATCAAAAACTTAAAAGAAATTTGTATGATGTAACCACATATAAAACGGAAAATGATAGAGTAGCGGGTAACTCGGAAGACTTCCTCACGGCAAATACAGAAAATGACAGAATATTAATACTAAAAACACCATTAGAAAAAGATACACTGACATCTGAAAACTACTTTCCATCAACAAAAGCAAATATTTTATCATTATCTAAAATCAAAAGTAGATTACCCAAAAAGTATGAAACCCAAAGTTCAGATAATATTCAAAGTGATTTATACAGAAGAACAGAAGACTACAAAACAATATCAGAAAATCATTATCAGGATGTAACCGTTAAACCACACAACAGAGGTAATTTTGACATTCCTGTCACTGATACGCAATATCATTACATACCAAAATATGACAAGAATCATTGGAACTCAGAAAATTATGATGTCACAACGGATTCAAATTATTTTACTACAATTGGTATGCAAGAAAATAATGCTTACAAAAGAAAACACAGAGATTCACCGAGGAGAATTCTTAGTAGTAAACTCAAAGGTCCTTTTGATGAAATTACTGAAAGTGATACTATATCTTTTGTTCCATTCTTGGGAGCCGTCACCACCGAGAAACATCCAGAAGTAGTAAAGAGTAGAGATTTTTCCACTACAACATCCAATGGAATAATCCTTTATGAGCAATCTGTCAATACTGACAATGAAAACTCTGATCAGATTCATGAAAACTTCATTCATAATGTGAAACAACATAATAACAAATTAAAAATCACTGGCTTTGAAAATATTGGATATAAGCCTAAAGAAGAGTCTGGACATGTGGTTCTTAATTTCAATGATTTATCACGAACTAAAACTGAAATACAAGATATTAATTTATTTCTCAATAGCTTCTACCCTACATACATATCTCAGAATGTTAATGACCCCAAAACAGGATTTAAAAAGAAACTAAATAATCCTGAGAAAGAGTACAACACGTGGCTACAACCTTCTGGTCTGAGATATATGAATGGGAACAAAATTTCTGAACAAAATGTAAAATATCCCCATGAAAATGAGCACAACTTAATTACTTATTCCCCTCTTTCAAATGAAAATTTCCTATCAGGTCTTAAGACAAAAAACATCTTTTCCCAAGAAAAACAAAATTTTGCTCTTGAAAAATTGAACGATAAAAAGATAGTGAATATACAAAATCTTATCTCCAATGAATCACATAACAGACTCAGTCAGAAAGAATTAAAAAGAATATATGAAACTTATAATCCTCAAACAGTGAAAGAGAGTGATTCAAAAAAGGAGAGACTTTATGAGATTACAACCAGAAAAATACCTCAGTTTGAATCACAGCTTGAACCAACTGAACAGAGAAAAATATCAAATGAATTATCTCATCATCCACAACAAAATACAGATACAATCCTTGTACCTAGCTCATATTCCATGATACCTCATATTTCTTCACTAAGAGATGATTCTTACAAACATGCAGTGAAAGATACAAATTCTGAATCACAATTAGCAACAGTAAATAATAACATCAAAACACAGACATTATATCCATATGATTTTGTAGATGGTCAATGGGTAACTGTTTCATATACCAGCACTGAAAAGGGAGAAAACATGAATACTGCAGCTAATAAGCATAACAATGCATATGTAAAGCCATACATATTCTCCAAAGAGAAAGAACACATAACTAGTGGGGGGAAACTGAAGACAGCATTGAAAATAGATAACACTGCTGCAGAAAAAGAGAATGAATCAAACATGAAAGAGAGATTTAACCAGATTACTCCTAAATATGAGACCCAGCTTGAATCAACTAAACTAGGAGAAACATTTACGGAGTTACCACATAAATATTATCAAAATGTTGAGCTTAATATGCAAAGTTTGCCTGATTCCACTATATACTACATTAATTCACAAGATGATTCTGATGGGCACCATATGAAATTGAAAAATTCAAAATTAAAATCTATAGTAAAAAATTCTACTGATACGCAGACACCAAATTCTTATGAATTTGTAGATGGACAGTGGGTGACTATTAAGTATGAAACTCAAACTAGCAATAATATTAATTCAAAATACAAATTTAATGATAATGCTGACAGTAAAAATGATAATGATGATAGTGCTTCAAAAATGCAAATAATAGGTAGTGTTAAACCATATTACAAAATGCAGCCAATGAAGGGAACTGAAAACTCTAAACCTTTGAAATCACCTGAAAATAACTATGAACCATATTTGCCAGAACTTTTTAAAAGTGGAGCACAAATGCATATCAAAAATTTCAAAGAAGCAACTTTCTTACATGAAAATAAAATTAAACAACTCCCACCAGAAGACAAAAGAATTTCCAAAGAAAATGTTTTACATGATAACAGAAAACTAGAATCTGGAGTGAAGAATTTTATACAACCAGAATTAGAACAAGAAACTGAATCAGTTATAATAAACTCACCCCTAAAAAACTATGGGACCAACCAATTTCATTACAATCAGAAAAATTACCCTGTAACAGAACAATGGATTACCGAAAATGGCTTTCATCCATTATTTGAGAATGAAATCAAAGATGGTCTGACTAATATACCATTAAAGAAAGGAGTTCAGCTGAAAGATCCTGAACCTACCAGATATATTTCCACCAATACTAACAATGGAAGTAAAAGAAAATGTTATGGAACACCTACCATAGTTAAAACTGTTGAAGCAAATGATAAACAAAATAAAATCAGTTTGAATCAGGAGCCTGAAACATCCACGAAACAAACAATAGAACATTATAGTTTACATGACATATTACAGTCATACATGCATCAAAATGACGTGAGAAACCATGATGATGTTACTCTCGATATTATATCAAATGATTCTGATTACCAAATCAAATCACTGAATTCAAAAAATAATTTAGAAAATAATGCAGGAAAAGAAAATGATATGATAAATATACAAAATGGCATAACACCATCCCATCCAAGAAAAAATACTGAAAATGAAAGCCAGCATGCTGTTTACTCACTCACTGAAGAACAAAATACTTTATTTGAAAATAGTAAAGAAATGAAAAAAGAACAGAAATCTGCAACCAATGAATACTTTGACACAAAAGAAAAAAGTGACATTAAATCTGAAATAAACATTGATTCAAAAAAACTTCCAAATTCGGATTATAATTCTCTGAAAAGAATCAATGTTAACGATAGTAACTCGGAGGTAACATTTATTTCTGAAACCAAACCTATACAAAATCAGTACAGTAAGCATAGTAGCAAAATAACTTCACTAGCTGGAAACTTAACAGATGACAATATAAATATGGAAGAAAGATCTGAAGCTTTTTCTTCTATGATAAATCAGCCACTACTCAAAAAAACTAACTTTTCTGGTAAAGCAAATTTGGAGTATATGGATGAGAGTGTTTCAAAAGATATACTTGGACAAATGAAACTGCCCAAAAACAAACTGAAAACAAAATATTCATCAATAAACCTCCCTGATTCATCTAAAAAGGCTTATACTGATGGAGACCTTCATACAGAACAAGATACAATACAAAATCAAGAACCTAAAATAGATCACAAAGATGAGGCAAAAATATTAACCCATTCCATATTCAGTGATACACAGACCAATAATGAACCAACATATGTAAATACTATACAAGACAATGACTTGTATGAAAATGTGAAGATGCCACCAAGAGTAGCCCTTAAACCAATTATGAATAAATATTCCAATGAATATACAGAAAAAATTAAAAACTTTAATAAAAAATCAAATGAAGCAATGGCCTACTATGATCATACTACTACTGCAGAGGCAGTTGAACTACAGACGAAAACAAAGCAAAAAATAACCAGGAAATTCCAAGAAATAATCTTAGTATCATAGACACGTCCCTCAATAGTAACAATAAAAAAAATATGCTGCAAAACCACACAGAATATGAAATTAAGCCAATCACTGAAGTATCACACAACAGCCTTGTCTTTAATGGTAATAACATTCATATTTCTTCGGATATCAAAAAAAATATTCAGAACAATTATAATCTGCCTGCTGATGCCTACAACTATAATAGCACTACTACTTCTTTGGGAAATTCAAGGAACCCATCTAAGGAATTAAAAGATCAAGAAAATGATACTATCACAAATGTGAAGAATGGATACACAGTAAAATTCTCTTTAGAAAATCCAAGAAATGCACAAAATAAAATGGATGACACCAAAATGAATACATATGATCACAAAATGTTTAATATCTCACCTCACAAAACACCTGAAAGTATTTTTGGAAGTATGGAAAATGATACTATAAGTGTGAAAAATCCATACAACAAAGGAAGGAAAGATCATTTTACAGAAGGTGAAACTGTAGATGTTACAGAGAGGTCACAAAATTTTGTATTTTCTGAAACTACCTTGAGTAGAAAACCAGTCAAAGACGATTCAGACAAGCAAAATATTTTGCAAAGATCATATATGAATTCCACAGTTTATAAAAATTATGATAACACTTCCGCCATCATCTCTAACTACAGCACAGAGAATGATCCCAAAACGGAAGGGAGAAACAAACAGCATACCAAAGTAGAAGATAATGCTACTTATAATCTTTCAGGATCTCATAATAATACAACATATTATGTGAACATCTCAGGAAATCAAGAACTATCTGCAGAGCATCATGAAATCTTAAGCATAAAAAATGTTACTCCAACCCCTTTACTCCCAGAAAAGAAAAATAATTACAGTAAAACATTCAAAGCAAATGAAGATGGTAAATACAAATACCTTACAGAAGCTACCAACCAAGCTGCAGGAGGTCAATATGTAAATAAAGTTAAATCTTCCAAAGTGATTAAGTCTTTCGAAGACATATTCAATGACGAATCTGCAAATCTGTTCCATGACCATCAAACCGATTTGGAGGGGGAAAAAAATAAAATCACAAATTATCAAAACACAGATGCTGCTGTAGATAATACAGAAAATAGTGCACAAGAAAATAAACTAATGCAATTAACAAAATACTCTGATGATGATATGTATGAAACGGACACTTTTGATAAGGAAACAATCTCGCTGTCTGAACATAAAGAAGTTACAGGTTATAAATACCCTACTCCAAAAATGGATGGGAACTCTGGTAAACTGGATGCTCATGTGGCACAAAATATGGAACTTGGAACAGATTATACAGAAGTGGCAAAAATATTAACCCCTTTTGTGTCAAAAAATATGTATAATAATAATGAAACAACATATGCAAATAACAAGAAGTTGCATGACTCACAGAAAAATGAAACAACGTCAGGAATGGAAGCTGTTCAACCAGTAAGCAATATATACTCACATTTCAATCAGTACCCAGATGAAACAAAAAAAATTAAAGCAATGGATAGTTATGACCATGACATTTATATAGAAAAAATTAAATCCCAAGCAGGAAAAGAAGAAACAAGTAGCAAAAAATCCCTAAAAACTGAAATCCAAAACACCCAAATACTTAAAAGTTCTGGAAAAGAAATTGAAGGATATGAAAGTAATAATTCTAGTTCAACCACTTCATCAATTTGGAACAAAAAATTTCCCAACACTGCAGATATGCCCATCAAAACTGATATCAAACAAAATACTCTATATAAGCAAAAAGAATATGAAGTGAAACCAAATGATGAAGCTTTTCACAAAAGCCAAGTCTCTGATGGTAAAAACACTGATATTTCTTTGGATGACAAAATAATTCTGAGTGAGAATATTGTACCTTCAAAACAAAATTATAATACTGTTATTCCTTCACTGGAAGATTCAAGGAGTTCTTCACAGAAAAATAAAATGGATCTAGAATTTAAGGATGGGTTAAACAAAATTGAACTAAAAGAGCAAGAAAACGATATCACTAATGTTAATAACGAGTACAATATAACCATCCCAAACACTTACTCTCAAAAGTTTGAAAGTTCTGTAGTGGTTAATGCAAATGAATCTCTCAACAAACAGTCAAGAAATGGAACTATATTTAGTGAAAATACATCTTTAGAACATGCAAGAAATGTAGAAAATAAAATAAATGAAACTGAAAAGAATACTGATGATCACACAATGTTTATTACTTCACTCCATGAAACACCTGGAAATAATTCTAGAACTACAGAAAATGATACTATAACCATGCAAAATCCCAATTATAAAAGAATGAATCATTTAACAGAAGGTGACTCTATAGATGTTACAGAGAGGTCACAAAATTTGGTATTTTCTGAAGAAACCTCGATTATAAAAGCAGGCAAGGAAGATTCAGACCAGAAAAATATTTTGAATAGAACATATGCTAATTCTATCTATTATAAAAATTATGATAACTCATCCACTATCATTTCAAATGACAGTACAGAGAATAAGCCCAGAATGGTTGTAAGATCAACAGATGGTGGCGACAAACAGCATATCAAAGTAGATAATAATGCTATAAATAATCTACCAGTGTACCACTCTGGATTTCATAACAATGCAACATATTATATGAACATCTCAGGAAATAAAGAAACTGAACTATCTTCAAAGCTTCATGAAAACTTAAGCAGAAAATCTGTTAGTCCAATAACTTTTATCCCAGAAAGAAAAAATAATTACAGCAAAACATTTAAAACAAATGACGATGTTACAGATAAATATTTTACAGAAGTTTCCAACAAAGCTGCAGGAGGAAAATATAAAATCAAAGTTAAATCTCCCAAAGAGACTAAATCTTTTGAAAGTATCATTAAAAACATTCCAGTAAGTCTGTTTCCTGATCATCTAACTGATTGGGAGGAAAAAAATAATAAACTTATTAAACATCAGAACACAGATGCTGGCACAGATAATGCAGAAAATAGGGCACAAGAAAATAAACAAAAGAAATTAATAAAATATTCTGGTGATAAAACGTATGAAACAGACACTTTCGATGATCAGCCAAAAAATTCACATTTCCTTCAGCAACATGGAAAAGAAACATATACAGAAACTGTTTATCCCGATCACCCTAAAGATGGAGACCATTCTGCAGCACGTATGCATTACAATAATTTGTTGCATTCAAAAACAAACATTACTGACAGCCCGGATTCTGGTTTATTTCCATTCATACATTCTAGTTCAGTCAATAAAAAGCAGATGAGTGACTTAAAGGCAACACTAAATAAAGAAATCGAAATATCTCTCACTTATAAAAAACCACTTGAACAGTTTAGAGGAGAGGATATAACATTAAGAGAAGATATTAATAATAAAATGTACAATAACAGATCTGAACAAGTTGACAAACGAAGTTTATCAATGTATAATAATAAAACAAGAGCAAAAAATCTAAGGCAAAATTCATTAAATAATAACAATTCATTTAACAACCAAAAGAAAGGTTCTTCTTTACTTGATGTGTATAATCCATATTTTCTTGGTCCTGTTTCTGCTAATTACACACAACAATCTTCTGATGGCTTCAATGATAAATCTAAGGAACAATTGATTTTGAAAGAATGCAAAAGTTGACAACTCTCTCGTAATTAAGAATGAAACATTAACAAGTGGATCAAACCATGTAGAGTGTGGTAAAGATTCAGTCAGATGTAGTTTAAAGTTTGCTGAACCAAAGACAGCGGAAGCCTCCAATTCAAAAAAGACATCTGCTGTTTTACAAATTTCAGCAGAAATGGCAAATTCTGAAAGAAAATTTGATTTGGATCAAGCAGAAATAACTTTAACAGAGCACACTGATACAAACTCCTATCAAGACAATTCACATCATTCACAACAAGATGGACATAGTCGAGCTGAGCGATCAACAAATGAACCAAGCTTGGATGAAATATTTTTAGAAAGTGAAGAATTTGACACTGTTAGAAGGAATGAAGAACTAACAAAAGAGGAGTCTGGAAGCGCAATGGAGAGAGGTTCCAATCATGACTTTACACACACACTTAGCCACAACCATAGGAAGGATAATGTCAAAGATGTACATGAATTTAAATTAGGAAAATATTCAGGAAAAGAAAACAATGATGGTGAAACAAACTACAATTACCATCACACAGTTACATCTGATACACCAAGTCTGCCATATTTTTTGGTAAATAGTACCTCTCAAAAGCAAAGAGAAGAGATCAATGCAGGTGTTCAATATATAATTCCAAACAAATCTGACAGTTCAAAATATAAGAAGGAACTGAGTGATCTAAACTACGGACAAATAATAAAAAATTCAGATGTTAGCTATAATGGTTTTTTTAAAATGGATTGATGACCTTGTAAGTAAGAGACTGGAAAAATATCATGAAGACATTAAACAACACATTTCTGAAAAATGTTGTACTAATAATTTACCACAAAACAAAGAACACAGATCAATGGGATTGGAGGATTTAGCTGAAGTTAGCAAATTATCAAGTAAGCTAAAGGAGCTAAGGAAGAATCAAAATGCCAAGCACTATGAAATGGACAAAATTCGAATAAAGAAACATAATGATGTATGGGGAGACAACAGTCTAGCAAAGAAATTAATAAATCTAAGAGAAAAAGAAACTGTGAAGTTACATGGACAGGACCAAATGAAGACTAAGAAACATATAAATAACAGATTGAAAGATAAAAATTACTCTGACAAGGGTGAGAAATCAAAGCTTGATATAATAAAAGATATGATCTTCTGGCTGAAAGACTGTGTAGAAGATGTAGACAAGTTAACAAAACATAATAAATGAATGATGATAATGTGTCAGAAAAGACAACAGAATCAGAGAATGAATGATTAATGTTTTCGTGAGTTATATTGGGATAGTAACACATACTATAATAGATAATTAACAAATTAAAAAAGGTAATATATAACTATGAGAACAAGAACATTTATATTACAAGGCAGGAAAGTATAAGCATTTTTTTTAATTGAGTGTGTTTTTTTTCTGCTAAGATTATTGTATGGTACTAGTTTATTATTTCTAGTTTTATTTACAATATTAAAAAAATGAAGTCATTCAAGAATAAGCATCTTCATATTGATTATTAAACTGTTCTGGCAAATTTATTTCCAGCATTTACCTTTGATTCTTTTATTTCAGTGAATATTTTTTTTTTTAATAAATAAAGAAAGAAAGAAAGAAATGCTTTAAAGAGGTTGTTTGTTTTTAATTTCCTGATACAGTTTTACAATTTGAGTAAATAACATAAATTAAATGTATTGTGCTATATTTCATTATCCGACATCCAAAGAATTGTATCACTAACTTCAATTTGTTTATGATTACAGAAGTTGCACCATTCAGAATATCACTGTTTTATAGTTTTAAAACTGATCATCCACAATATAAAGTAATTTGAAAGTATGTGTGGTATTACTAACGGTTTCATTTGATAGTAACAATCAATTTAATTACTGCTTATGAGTATTTTTCTAAATATATATGTAATGACACGAAGGAAGAAGGAGAGATTGCAATAGCTGTTTGGAAAGTTCCAACTATAAGTACAGATTACAAATTATCTACTTTTTTGTGATATACAGATGTACAGAAATCATAATAAACTCAGTATTTGTTTCTAACAGTTATAGTTACAAATTGCTTTGTAACATTAACACATTTGATCAAAACCAATGGTTTTATCAGTATTGTTCATAGTAATAAATAATATCTGTAAATCAAAAGTTTGTGTCTGAGTATTTTGTATTAATATTTGCACAATAAAAATGATTTTGTACCTTTTGTAACACAAGATGTTTATTTAAATTTTAAAGTGTTTCCTATCCTGAGGACTTGCTACAATCTACTGAAGTGACAGACAGGGAAAGATCAGTTAGTTTTCAAGCACACTGTGCATTTGGGAACAAGACTAGTAACAGAGGCTGCATCAGCAGTTATGGCTTCCTTCATTACCATACTCAATCAAGAATAACCATATCAGCACTCACATTTTAACAAATGGAAAGAACTTAAGTTAGCTATAATTATCCACCACAATCTGGCAAATGTGAATTGTGCACCTTTATCTCTGCTCTCATGATGACCACATTTTAAATGAAGAAAATTTATTCTAAAATTGGGTCTTGAATCAGTTAAATAAAAGGTATGTGGGTGGGGAAAGAGTATCAGAGGCAGATCTAGGAATTTTCCGAGCTAGGGCCAAAACTGTGAGATTGCAATCTTATTTTAAACATTGTATTTAATGGTGGCTTTTTCACATATAGATTTGACTGCTTAATTGTGTATTCTGTCCCATTTAAAATTTATACTATATAAGTGAGTAGTCAAGAAAAAAAAAATATGAATGGAATGTCAAATACAAAGAGAATGAATAATAATAAGTTTAATATTATGTCTCATGAATGTTGAAGTATACTTTAGGGTGTCCCTTAATTTTCAAAGTCAAAATTTTGTAACACATAGGTCCTTTTTTTCATTTTACACTAAAACACTCACAAATAAATTTTTATGCCATTTGGAGAACTGTAACCTGTGCCAACTGGCAGCGACTTTATATAAGAGTAGTGGTGCTTGCCCATGACAATTGTTACTGTCATTACAGCTATTGAATATGTATCACATATTGTTTTGTTCAAATAGATAGTTTTAGGATTACAAAGTGCTAGAAAGAGCATATTTTTATTAGGAGAGGCAAACTGCCAAATTGCAGGAGTTCTATCAGTTTTATTTTTTAATATCCGCGAAGTCAAATTCACTATAAGTGAAAGCCCTAATGTCACTGTTCAAGAGTACATTATATTCTGGAGAATATTATGGAGACAGTTGAAAAAGAATTCAAGCAAATCTTTGGTTGTCCGTCTGTGAAGGGAAACGTTATATGGATAATGTTTATGGTATCGCACACATTTACACCCCTGAAAGGATGTAACCATAGAAGGGTAAAATCTTCTTATGGTGACAGGGAGAGCCAGGGAGACCAGGTTGCCTGATATGTGTGTAAAACTAGCTGAAAAAGGAGAAAGGCTAAAACAAATGAAAATAAATGAACAAAAAAATACTTAAATATAAGTGGTCCAGCAGGTAGTCAAGCTCTTCAGTATCCTATGATTTGTTCCTGTTATCTGAAGAACTCAACAACACACCTTCTAGACCTGGAGAACATCAGGAAGAGCATTTAACAAACGCACCTGAAATAATTCAATCAGGAACTGCTGCAAAGTGCAGAAGAAAAAAAAAATCATTACTCCTAAATTAATAGCTGCCTTGAATAGATGCCAGTTAAGTGGAAGAGATTCAGTTACATTTTTCAAGTTATCATGGAGGCACTTGGATTTAGTATTGACGATTTTTCGTTAAACAAGTACTCCATTCGACAAATGAGGACACAAAAAGAAGGAATGAGGAGAAGCTATAATAACCGAAACCGATTTTAAAATTACGTGTCCCAAAACGTGACCATTCAGTGGGATGACAAGTTGTTGTCTGGTCTGGGCGTAAGAAGTTGCTAAGAAGAACGACTGCTAATCTATCTCATAATTACATATCATGATAGGGAACTACTTCTTGTGATAAACACCACGATGAAGTTGTTCTGAATGTCCTGAGTAAGTGATAAAGTGCAGATAATGTGCTGCGACACAATTATATCTAACATAGGTCATCTCAATGATGCCTGGGCACTTCTGGAGCAAATGTTAGAAAGAAAGTTGATACTTTTCGCATGACAGCATCAAATTGATATAAGAACTCTGAAAAAATATTGCAATGACACACAAACTGAGCAGTTGTTACATTTCTTTTTGGCTGAATTAAATCAAAAATCCTTCATGACAGACAAATGTAGAGAGCTAATTGAGCTATGAGTTATATTTTTGGATGGAAATAGTGGCAAAGAATTGAAAATAAATCATCCTTGTGCAGTGCATCAAAATACGTTTCCCAAGTTTTCAAGCTAAATTGAGCAAGGAATGCAAAATGGTATGTAATTTAGAAAGGGAGAGTACATCTGACATTACAAAAAGGTCCACTAATTTGTATGGTATGTGAAATTAGCTGACTTGTATGTACATTATTTAGTATTTTTTGCAACTTGATGAATGATTACCTACATTTTGTTTTAGGAAAAACCATTGTGAATTTGTATCCATATAGAGCATACATGTCAAACTGAATTTTGCTGAGGGCCGTATATTAAATTTAGAATGTGTAGGCGGGTCAGATTCAAATAAAAAAAATGAGGAATCGAGTGAAGTCTAAAACCTCTAAAAAAAAACATGATTCTTCTTTCTGTCACATTGCAATCATGGGCTGTATTGATAGAGCCTGGGGGCCAGATGCGGCCCGCATCTTTGACATAACTGGTGTAAAGCAAACATTTGTTTACTCGGTTGAAAATTTAAAGCAGTGTTCTTCAGGAAAAAACTGCTGTTTTTGTACAGGCTAAAAGAATGGTCTTTTATCTGAACAACACAGCTGAAAGAGCTGTAAAATTAATTCATGAGTTTCATGGTTTAATTACATCCCATGAAGAACGGAACCCATTTTCATGCAAAAACAACTGAAAATTGTACCCGCACCATAAACAAAAAAAGAGATATTATAAAGAAAATATGCCTCATAATTTTAATACTTTTGTCTTACTAAAAAATGAAGTTTTTTTGTTGTTTTCTGGATTTCATTGTTAACCCAGAATTATACAAAAATTTAATGATTTGGTCACATATCAAGCGATAGTCAAAATAAGCATTTTCGTAAACTTTCGGGTCTACACAAAAATAATATTCTCCACACTCATCGTTGGACTTGGATGGGTGACCGCACATGCCAACTGTTAAGGCAACGTTATGCGTGGTTTTTACTTGGATGGGTGACCACTCAAGATACTACCATGGAGCTACTAAATGCCATCCAGTTGCTGAGCTACGGGATGCAGCCACGAGATGCAGAGATGCAACCAAACCGGTTTGACCCCGTCTATGGCCATGTACATCGCCGACCAATCAAAGAGCAGCGTGAAGCTTACCTTGCCAACAGGCTATTGATAGGAGCCAAGACTGTCAGTGTCTTGTCCTTGTATGTAAGAGTTAACCTGATGAAGGCAACGATGGTAGTTGCCGAAACGTTGTTAAAAGAAAGTGAACTAAATAAATCAATTAACCGGCAGAAAACCCGAGAGTTATTTATTTCAATGAAAATGCTGTTAGAAAATGAAATAGAGTAAAATATATATGACTGGTATCTATAATAAAGTTAGTTTTTATAATACACATTGATCAGCTGCCCACCATCAGTTTCTCTACCCAGTCAGCATTGAGATTATATGATGTAGGGTGAATTAAATTTAGACAGCATGTTGAAAAGATTTGATGTTTCAATATTATAGAAGAATGTCACTTTATCATTCTGATATTTCACTTGGTTGCAGCAACTTCTTTCTAAGGAAAGATCACAGAGTTCACCTTCACTATAACTGTCAGCACATGTATGCAACATTATGCTTTTGGTTTGTGACAACTGTAGCAAAGAAACAAAACCTTGAAACAAAAGCAGAATAAAACTAGGATTGTAGTGGAGATCCTCTTTGGGGATGGGGCTGCAAATGCAGAGGTTCATTGCTCAATCTCCATGGCACCAGAAGTTTATTGGAAGTAGAAGCAGAGGTGGAAAAATAAATTTATATTTAATTAGAATTTAATATTTTATTAAAAAATAAACTTAAAATCAACAGAACAATACTTTTCATCACAAATAGCCTTTATCAAATGAACTACATGGAATTTGCATATTAACCAATTGGAGACTAGCACAAGGTCATGCCACTCACATTTCCACCACTCTTACTTTAAATGAAAGTTCAAACTTGCTATTCATTACTTAGGAAACAACATTGCAAAATTGTTACTTTTACTGCAGGAACGAACTGAAAACAACCGTAGTGTTGTTTGCTAAACGACGACTGGCCAAATTTTAAATAAAGATTAATATATTGTATATTAACAAAACCTCCATTACACCTCCGCTTTAGAACTTGCGGAGGTATGATTTCAAGCAGAATTTTTGCACTTGCAGATGTAGAGCTCTGTTTTAACCTTATTTAAATGTAATATGTCTAGTGAGAAATTTTCTATGAATTCATAATTTCATATAAACTTAAGAAGAAATTGACTGCAAGAAAAGCAAACAAATGCTTCTTTTAACTGCCAGAAAATAAAATTGAGCAGAATATTCCAACTGGTATTAGTTGAGTTTCATATTTGTAATAAGTACATTTACTTCACACACATTGTTAACAATATTCAGGTTGCCAGTTGTTGAGGCAGTGAAAAAGCTTAATGTCAGATGGAGTGGACAAGGTAGAGTCAATCATCTAGAAACTTCAATGAAAATTTCTACTTTTCCCACTACCCAATACTCAACAATGCATTTTGATGTGAAGACCTTTTATTTGTTTTTAGACAGGTAGTAATTCAAACCCACATTCAGTCCAATATAGTGATAGAAGATTACAACTTCGTATTTCATACAATGGGGAAAAAAACGGAGCTTTGAATTTACAACTAAAAAATTAAGTAGCTTTTCAGATTTCAATCTTGATTCCGATAACTGTTTCATATTCTAGTCCCTATTCTTCATCAAGTCTTTGTGGAATATCAGATTCACAATTCTCTCAGAACGTATCTTTGATGTGTAGATTAGTCTATATCAAGTAATGAGCTATTATGGTAATAAGGCTTTGCTGTGCCTCGCAGAATCAAAACAGCAAACTATTTATCATCACTAACTTACTTCTCACATGAGGAAATAATGCTTGCTTGCTAGTATAAACATTTTAAGGATAGAAAAAGAAGCCTTTACTTACCACATTAACTGTTGTGATAACAGTGAAGCAAACACATTGGCAATGTCAAGAAAATCTGTGCTTTCACAAAGGTTATGCATAAGCAATGACCAAGCCTGGTGGGTGAGCAGTAATACTCGGGCCTGGCATTTGCGAGGACGTAGGTTCGAATCCCCATCTGGCCACCCAAATTTCAGTTTTCCATCATTCACCAAGCGGGATGTTACATGGCCAATTCCTTCCCAATCCTTTCTCACCCCTAATGACCTTAGTGTTGACAAGGCATAAAGCCATTAAAAAAAACACACACTTAAACCCATCATTAAAAACCCCTATAATCATTTTTGCATAAGTGTTCAAGGAGAAAAAAATCAGTATGCTACAATTTGCTGATGACATTGTCTTTTTAGCAGAACAGGCTGAGGATATTGAGAAGTTCCTGAAAGGCATAAACAAAATACGGAAGGAAGATTTTGGACTGAATAAAAATCAAAGAAAGACAAAAGTGATGAAATGTTGAAGAGATGATACCAATCACAGTAGATTAAATATAAAAATAGGATCAGTTGCAATAGGAGAAGTAAGTGAATTCTGCTACTTGGGAAGCAAAATTACAACTGATGGCCAGAGTAGGAATGACGTTAAAAGTAGAATAGTACTATCAAAAAGAGCCTTCATGAAAAGGAGAAATCTTTTAGTTTCAAATATTGACCTAGGACTTAGAAAGAACTTTCAAAAACTCTATGTGTGGAGCACAGCACTTTATGGTAGCAAAGCATGGACTTTAGGAATACCAGAAATAAATTGAAGCATTTGAAATGTGGTGCTACAGAAGAATACTGAAAGTTAAGTGAACAGACAAAGTATGAAATGAAAGAGTTTTGGAAAGAAGTTTGTGGAAGAAGCTTACAGAAAGAAGAGACTGGCTGGTAGGTCATATTTTGAGACATGCTGAATGGTTAAATTGTTAGTGGATGGAACAGTCGAAGGTCATAACTGCAGAAGACAGAGATTAGAATACATGAAACAGATAATTGAGGATGTGGGTTGTATTGGGTAAGAGGTTAGCAGAAGATAGGAAGGGATGGAAAACTGCATCAAACCAGTCAAAAGACTGATGACAGCAAAAAAAAATAAAAAAATAAATCATTTTTGACTCAAGATTTTTTCAAATTTTAAGTTATATTCTTATTTTAAGAACTAAAATAGCATACAATTGTAAGTTTCTAAGTTGAATGGTTCAGAAGTTATTAGAATATGACAGATAAATGGACAGACAGACAAATGAGTGATTGCAAAAAGGTCTAGTCTCTCCATGAGAAAATATAAACTGCTAAAAAAATATGAAATATATAGTGGCAAACTGATGCTAAAATAAAATTTAAAAAACACATTATACCTTAATACTGTCTTACTGAAAATAGAGGAAATATTTAACCAAAATACGAGTTATTTGTTTGTTTTAAGAGGCTCACCAAGTCACAAGTTTCCATCCAACTGATTTACTAGCATGACATCAGTGCTGCATAGGACAGATTGTTGAATTTAAGTCTTTTTCTCACATCATTTTCATATTTTCCTACCTAAATAAGCTTAATGAGTTACTCATATATTTGTAGACAGTAACAGACATGTGGAAGTTCCCTTATAACTTTCAGTGCCACGTGTGCACCACACGGTACAGATTTTGTAGTTCCCAACACCCAAAAGCGCAAAATCATGTTAATCCCACTGGTCGAAAATTAAATGTCACTTGTGACGATGGCACATCATGGTCACCCAGTAATGCCCCAACAACTACATCTACTTGAGGAAAAACTGTGTATGATACAAGAAACCATATCTCAGAAAAATACCAGGAATGGTACATTCTATACTTTATAACTAACAACTTTCTACTACTATGAAGTGTAATCACGTGACATTTTTCAACCTTCCTAATTGTTATTTGCAGTAAGCAATAGCAAACAATGTTAAAGAAAGTTCCTTTCTAACAAATGTGATTATATTAGACCTATCAACTGACTTTACAGTGTTTTAATTTCTGAGTCACAAGGCTTAGATGACAACTGAAATACTATGAATTTTCTGTCTTTGCAGCACTCTTGCATTGAGCTGTGGTAATTGGTTTGTTTTTTCTTTATTTTCCATATAGCTGATTCCTTAAAGAATTTTTCTTTGCTCTAGAAACCTAAAAAGGTAAAATTTTATTGTACATTTATCAAATAATCAAAAGGGCATAAAACAATTAATTACAAAAATTAAATAAGATATTTGTAATAAAAATAAATGTTCACACTTTTATTTATACAAAAACAAAATTAGTTGCACAATTATTTCAAAATTTGTCAGATTCCACTGACAGTATCAGTTATGGAAGAATCCTTTCATTTTAATTGGACCTGTAACTTCATGTTCATATTCAATTTCAACATGAGGTTTGTGGTGCTTCTTGACCTTTGGTGTCTTAGGTATTTTCTTGGATTTTCCTTCAGAACCTTTGGGCTTGACATGTTTGTCTCCAAGATCCTATACAAATAAAAGAAATGAAACAATTATACACAAAAAATAGTCTTTAGTACATGATAGACATTTTTTAATATACTTGTTACAGTACCTCAATATCTGATGTTTCAGATAAATCAAAATCACTGTCCATAGATGCAACATCCCCTGAGTCAGATTCCTGAAAAATTGTTTCAGTTTTAAGTCAATCAATTGCACAGTTTGTGCTACTTTTAATCTAAGAAGTCCACTGAATGGAAGTATGTAACAATGTAACTAAGCACTGTTTACATTCATTCCGCATAAGAATAACATTCAAAAAAACAATATCCACTTGCTTCAGTTTTTCCATCATTATTTTATTATCAAACCACCTGCATGTAATATGACAGACTGAAAGTCTTCCTGGTAAACCATATGTGAGTAACTTGATGATGACTGTACAACATTGTACATAAATGTAATGAGAAAAAAATTAAGTAACCTTACCGATATATTGACTGTACGGTATTATATTCTACCTGAAAAATGTAGCAGATATCTGAAGGAAATGTATATGTTTTCTGTAAATCCCATTAATGATAGTTCTTACCCACCTAATTATTTATAACTAAAACTGAAATATGGTAATAGACAGTGGAACTGCTGTTTGGTCATGAAAACAGGAAGAGGGAGGGAATAACAGACGAAGGCAGGAGAGTCAGGAGAAATTTGAAGAGGGCAAATGTAGGTGGGTGCAGGAAAGTGTGCACTCTGTTGCAATTAAAATTAAATTAAACATAAAAATGTGAACACATTTTGTAATATTTTGGTTAAAAACCTTAGTATGTTAGAAAAAAGACATATGGCAAGGAGAAAGTATGTACACTTCCATACCTACCACTTGACTCTGTGATAGGTCATGTAGTAGTAGTGGAGGTGGTGGCAGTCGTGTGAAACGTCTAGATGCGTACAATTATTTTTCCTTGACATATGACTTGCCTCTAGCACAACTAATGTTTGTTACTGAAATACTGTAAAGAGTGTTAGTGTTTTTTTTTATTTTAATTATTTTAATTGTCATGGAGCTCACACTCGGGAGGCAGTTTTCATATTCCTCTTTATTGCACCTGCCTACCTTTGCCCACTATGAATGTCAATTTTAAAGTTCTTCAGCACATTTGGTAACTTAATAATAACAAATATAACAATTAATTAATAATTATTCATCATTTCACTCACTAATTTATTCCAATCCCTGACCCCCTTACACACAAAAGTGTATTTTCCCACACCCTTATGCCTGAAATAAAGTGCCAGCTTCTTATGGTCATGGTCATCTTTTCCCTCCCATGCAGCTCTTTTAATTCTTCCACCAATATCTTTCCACATCCGATCACCCTGTTCATTCCCACCACTCTCTTCACCCTCCTCCTGTCTTGCAATGAATCCCAACCCAGTTTCTCTATTATATCAGTTACTGATTGTGTTCTGCAGTAATTTCCAGAGACAAATCTAGCTGCCTTTTTCTTTTTTGAAACCCCTCCAACTCTTGTACTTGATATCCAAAATGTGAGTCCCATGCTACATAACCATATTCTAACAACGATCTGACCAATGTTCTGTAACCCAGTTCCCTTACTTCTCTGATACATACCCCTCATCGCTCTCTCCAACAAGTGAAGGATTTTGAAACCTTTTCCTACTGTCTGACCAATGTGTCCTGCCAGGTGAGTTTGTTATCAAATATAATGCCAAGGTATTTACATTTCAAGTCCTTAAAAACAATTCCTTCCCCAGCTAATAATCATCAACAACCTTTAGTTTTTTATCTGTATATCATAAGCTGACTCTTCTTTGCATTTATCTTGGTGCCAGGAATGCAAGGATAATCCTGCAACTGCAGATAGGAAACATTATTTCCTACTATATGACAAAATTTTTATTTTTAGTAAAAGTCTCACCTTTTTCGATATATTAATTTCTTTAAAAAAACAAAAAACAAAATTGAAACATGTAACTTTGTTCAGTTTATTCATTGACCACTGTACTATTGTATCTGAACTATCTATACCAGTTAGCAATTTCAACAACAAGATAGATTTCTACGAATGAAAAAATACTTGCATGGTAACTTCAATTTGAGAGACTTTTATTTTAATAAAGTCCAAAATACCAACCTTCGTGCTTTAGAACTACCATAAAAATATAATTTTAAAAGGAGCGTTAAACAATTATATCATTTTAAAATTGGTAATAACGAATTAATTTTTTAATGTAATTGGCACAATACGTTCAGTACATTTTTTTTACACCACAGGCTGTAAAAGTCAGCCTTTTAACAAATTTGTATACCCTTTTTAAATAAGATTTTTAAAGGTTTTTTTTAATGTTTTAAGAAAAAAGAACACTATGTTAGATGACTCAAACATCCTTGAGTAAATTTAAATAATAAAGCAGAGTTCAAAAAGTCTTAATTTGTAGAAATGGCTTGCAATAAACTGAACGATGCCACAGGTTTCAAAAAAAAAAAAAAAAAAAAAAAAAATTAAAAAATCTATATCTCGAAAATAGTGACACTTTTACTAAAATAAAATTTTGTCATATAGTAGGACATGATGTGACTTATGTGCAGTTACAGGATTACCCTTTCATTCCTGGACACCCTGTAGAAAATTGTGTCATCTGCAAACAACCTTACTTCTGACAGTAAACCACTAACACAATCATTCTTCAGAATAATGAATACCAATGGTCCCAATACACTACCCCGTGGCATTCCATTTTCGTTTCCACTTCTTTTGATACAGCATTTCCTAACACCTAACTTTTTGCTTTCTACATTTTAAGAATTCTTCTATCCAGCAAATAACTTTTCCATTTTTTACCTAATTCACCATTATTTCATAGCACACTCTGACAAATGCCTTAGAGACCTAGTGTTACACTATCAATTTGGTCTCCCTTGTCTATTTCATCCAAAATATCTTGCTTATACCACACTAACTGCGATTTGCAAGAATATCCTTGCCAAAACTCACATTTTCATTTTGAAAACGAGTTTCATTTCTAACAGATATTATGGTTGCATTTCAATCTCTCCATTAATTTGCCTAGCACTGCTATCAAGTTGTTTCGTCTGTAATTTTTGACATTATTTGTTATCCCTCCTTTATGAACTACTCCTATTACTGTACTTTTCTAGTCCTCTAAAGCAGAAAGCATTCAGACCCAATCTACATAATGTTTAAAAATAAGATACAATGTAGCATTTTTCTATCAATAACAATATTATCTATATCAGCCCCTTTATGCTTTTTTCATTTCTTAGTTCCTTCATAATATCCTCAGGATGAATTTCAAATTTTTTAATCTGCTCATTTCCCTCAGTGCCTACAAGCTCATTCTCTGATTTACTCCCTCACATTCCTGAATCACAGTCCCCAATGATTGCATCAAATCAGTACTTAATATCTCTGCCTCTTTCAAATCCTCCAGTAACTTCCAGTTGAAGGTATTTGTACGTTAGGCAAGGAACATTAAGGAAATGCGTGACACATCCTGGAGCAGGCAACCATGGAAAAGCAGAATCTGGACAACTAGACGGGATTTAGCCTGCTTCATCCTTAATTTCAAGCCCTAACATTATGATAAGCAACTTGCTGGATCTTCAGATAATGATGAATGCAACTTAATTAGTTCTTCAATTAACAGGTTACTGCAGTATGGCCGCCAGGCAATTTTTTTAACCTTTCGGCAAAGAATGATAGTTAATACAACTTCTGAATGGATTTAAGATTTCAATGAAATAACAAGACTTATGACACACTTTTCATCCAGCTGTTTTTATTTCAGCAATATCTTCATAAAAAAACATTGACAGATACATGGCTTTATGCAGGACCGGTTTAAAGCTACCGTAAGAACAGCAGTCACGGAGGGCCCCAAGCAAGAGGGGGCCCCGCCACTATCCCCTTCAAAATTTGTCTTTACTTACCGAACAATTTTCCTACTAAAATAAATAATCTACAAATTTAGGATATTAACAAGCTGCGTTCACAGTAGACGTTTTCAAGGCGTGGAGTTCCATGATAAGTCCTTCATCAGATTCAGTTTTGAGAAAGTCGTATCTGATTTAATTACAATAGGCCTATATATTTAAAGGTGTGTATTGCTCTGAACATGTTTCAGCAATTTATGTAATTTCGTTCAAATAAACACATTCATCTTCTGACGTTTAATATAAAAAGTTATTGAATTAAAATGTGTATGCCTGCTTACGTGTTTCCAGCCCCAAAAACCTATATGTACTAATAAAGAAAAGCAAGAAAAGAAATGTCGTACACAAAAAGTGTATTATAAATATAATGGCTATAAAACTGAATACAAAAACAATTTCATTTGACACAATGGGCAGCAGGGCTTAGCCAGAAATGAAAGTGACAGTAATTGGGAGATCCATATGAGATGCATTGATAAAACATCAAAGACTCGGCAAAGTTGGTCCCGTTCAGCTAATATTCAATAAACTACTGGCCCGTTTGTACAGATTTAGAAAAACAGATATATATATGTATATGTGTGTGTGTTTATATGCAATACACGCCTTTAAATATATAGGCCTATTGTAATTACACATATGTATATATATGTGTGTGTGTGTGTGTGTGTGTGTGTGTGTGTGTGTGTGTGTGTGTGTGTGTAATATTGTCTAAACTGTAGGCAAAGGTACATCTAGAAAAAGAAGTAGGGGGCCCAAAAATCAAACATCGCAGGTGGCCCCAAAATTCCTTAATCCGGCCCTGGCTTTATGCCTCGTCGAGGTTATTAGAGGCAGGAAAGAATGGGGGTGGCCAGGAACAGGTAGGAGTTTCGCCATGCCTTTTTTAACAAAAACATTTGCCTGGAGTGTTTTGGGGAAACCATGGAAAATCCAAATCTGAATGCCCAGACGGGAATCTGAAGCCATGTCTTCCCAAATGCGAGGCCAGAGCGTTACCACTCCCCCACCATATGCAGCCCTTAAAAATAATTTCTGCAATGACTGACAATGATTGTAAAACTGTTAAGAAATACTGACAATAGCTCCATATGCTCACCATTTGCACGAGCTTAAATAGGTGCTAGAGAAACATTCAGAAGGCAATAAAGGGTGCCGACAGACGTTACTCGAGCACTAACAATCACATTGACAGTCAAATTTATACGAAAATAATTAAAAATTGTACTAAATCACTCACAATAATTAGGAAACACTTTATAATGGAAAATGAAGCTATTTTCATGCATTTAAACACAAAATGGGCAACATAACCACTTTAAAAGCTCCTGAAAACACCATGGTTTATACAACATTTATAATTCAATTAATATAACAACTGCCAATTTACTTCTGATCATACTACACATCATTTACACAGTCTCCTTTCACAAAAGCAATATCCATCCACTTGAGAAAATATACAAATTTGCAATTAACCAACATTCATATCTCTATACTTAATTCCTAAAATTAAAATTCATATAGGGCTGGGTTTAAGGACAGTTACAATTATCATTCACAACTGGGGCTCTCTCTCTCTGTGTGTGTGTTCAAAAAAAAAATTATTCTGAAATTATACTGCAACAGGAAAAGAGGGGTATCTATGAATTATCACCACAGTAGACAGTAAGCTGACAATTTGAAAAAAAAAAAATGCATTAATTTCAACAGGTTGCCCTCAATCAAATATCACTGGTATAGCAGTCAATTTTCATGTGAACAACTCACCTTTACCTCACTTAATATATGACATTATTTTATTTCCTTTAGAGAATAAAATAATATTGCATTAACATGTACTCAAATTTTAATAAAGATACTTTTGGTACTTCTGGTGGTAAACTTGCAAATTTCATAATGCTATGAATTTCTCTTAATAATGACACAGATAATATTTCTTACAGGGATTCAATCAAAACACGAACTTACATCATCTTCATTCTGGTCATTTTCACTGTATTCTTCTTCACTACTCTCTGCCATTACATACTCAGTTTCCTTCTGCAGTTCAGTTTCTACCTCATTTTCCATTTCTTTTTCATATTCAGCTTCACTCTGAGGACAAAATATTCCAAATAATGTTACATATGTATGTATCGGAGAAAAATTTGCTTAAATTGGTAAGTATCAGGAAGATAATATTTTAAAACATAATTTCTACTAGTCAAAAAATAAATAAGGCTAAAGATATACAGTGGCGTAGCTAGGTCAACAAGGGCCCCGGTGCAAAAAATTTATTTTGGGCCCTCAGGCCAGACGGGCGACCTTTTTTTTTTGCTTTGTGTGCTGGTAGGGGCCCCCTGAACTGAGGATGGGGGCCCTTGAATTGTTCTTTAGGGGCCCCTGAACAGTGGTTGGGGCTCCCCCCTGAGCAGCGAGGGCCCTTACGGTAGAGCTAAAAAAAAAAAGGGCGCCAGTTTGCCGTGAAGGCTCGTTGGGCCCTCTAAACTGCGCTTGAGGGCCCCTACAGGTGCACTTAAGGGCCCCTTGAGGTATGCTTGGGGGCCCCCTGAGCGTGAGGGCCCCGGTGCACTGTACCGCTTAGCCTCATAGTAGCTACGCCTCTGAAGATATAGTTTCCTACCACAACACAAAGCACCCAAAACATAATAATGGCATCAGAAAAGAAAGTATAATTATTTTGTGGAATTTAACAATGTTGTTACATCAATAGATAAACAATAAACATCAAGTGTTATAAAAATTCAAAAAGAATTTATACAGCATACAAGGTAATTAAAGCAGACACAAAAGTCATGTTATAAACATTTTTGAAAGATGTAGCTAATTAATTAAATACTTTGAATAACTGTCTGAAAATAAACAAAATTCATGTGATAGTCTACTGAAATTACTAATGTTAGGGTTGTTTTGGTCACTTGTGTCTTAACTGGTTTGATCCAAATCTCATATATTCTTATCTTGAGGTAATTTATGCTTCTACAAGGTAAGTCCTTGATTATATGTTTAAAATATTCTAATCTTTGACTTCCTCTACAATTCCAACCTTCGATTATCTTATCTTATATCTTTAAACGAGCAATTCTTGTATATATATATATATTTCGGATCTCGGAAACGGCTGTGATGATTTGGATGAAATTTGGTATTTAGATAACGTTTTGACTTTTAAGATTACCTAAATAGTTGTCTTCCCTACAAAAAAGCGAGTTTACAAAATACGAACAATTTTGTCACTCCGTATATCGAAAACGGCACTAGCGCCATCTCGTAGACAATTCAGGTACCAGAAAGCCTACAAATTGATTTTCTTTGATTTCAAAGAATAATTAAACGAACAGTTCTTGTATACTGGCTGACCCGTGGAAATATTAACACTGCAAGTTTCATTGTAAAACATTTAAAAAGGAAGATAATTAAAAATTTATCAATGGTTTTATCAGAAACTTCTTTATAAAGTAATCATCGTTTACTTTTTGACCGTAAAAAGTGGTTGTTAGTTAGTCATTAAATACTACCTCCTTAATTATAAAACATCTTTCGATTTCGAGTAGAGTTTGATAGTAAAGTAAAAAGCCGCGTGCGAGTGCACATACGAAGAAAAGGGTTCTGATAAATAGAATCTTGCCTTTTGAATCGTCTGACCTTGTGCTTTATTAATGTTTATAACGAAGGTTACTTCTTATGGGAATTGTTTTATTAGCATTTTGAAATGCTGATCAGAAGATGTGAGATTACTGCCATGTATGAGCATAGTTTTATCAGAGTGAATAAATTTAGCACAGATGATGTTCTATTAACGTCACAACCCGATGATGAATTCTTATAGAACTCGATGAAACATATCGAAAATAAAGAATAAATGTTCTTGGTTTTCGAGATATAGCATGTCAAAAATCATTTATAGGTATAGTTCCTTGTGCTTTTGGCGACGTTTCTTCTGGTCCAGGCTGTATTTCAACCTAACAACAACCACTAGGTACAAAATAAAACATTGAAATTACATTTCCACCATATAGACATGGTCATTTTGGAGGATTTTTTTTTCTGGTCCAGGCTGGAGCTAATCCTAACCTCTTCACTTTTGAGATATAATATCCCGAGAACTAAGCGAGATATCAGAAAAATTCATTTTTTTCGATTTGTCTCGACGAGTTTCATACGAATTCACCATCAAACTTGGCTATGGCGAAATATGTCTTCTGGTTCAGGTCGCATTTCAACCAACCGCGTAAATTTTGAGATACGATATCTCGAGAACTAAGCGAGATATATATATAAAAATATTTTTTACTTTCAATTTTTCTCGTCGAGTTACATAAGAATCCATCATCAAGGGTTATCGTAGAATCCTCTGAAATACCACAAATCTCGCACCATTAATTAATAGGGCCTATCAAACTGGCATTAAGATTTCTATTTTACATAATAATAGCATTTTTTTAAAGTAATATGTGAGGCGGTCTCGCAAATGGATCTAGCGATGTGGATGAAATTTCACATGTAGATAACGTTTTGCTTTTCAAGTTTTTAACACGATTTTAAAAAAAAAAAAAAAAAAAAAAAGAAAGGAGCACATTTGTATTTGTTTTCTCGAAAACGGCTCTAACCTCATTACGTAGAAGTTTCAGGTACCAGTACGCCTACTGATGTTAGTTAAGCTTCTCTTTGGTGAACTGTGCACCTCAACACGCCTAGGAAGCCCTCAAGCCTTTTACTTTAAGGCCCGGATACACCAGGGGACAAATCTGACGCGCAACACTGAGTCTGGGTGGCGCTGCAACGTCCCCCGCTGCCCCACAATGTTGTGTGCAACAATTTGCGCGACATTTACGTGCCGCGGGGCATGTTGTGTGTTGCCGCTTCCAGAGCGAAAACATTGCGTCAGTCCCGCGACATTTGTACCAGAGTGTAGTCCTGTGCGCAGCTTGCCATGTCGGTGCTGTGGGCAAAGTAAATGGTGCTTCACCTAATCGAGCTGTACTAGAATTATGGGTTGTTGTGGGACACTTCAAACTGTGATTATCTGATTCTACTGGTACAGTGGATCTTTTTTTTCTATCTCATAATTATGTTTAAAAATTATTCTTCCAGGAAACACTTCCGTGTTCATTTACAAAATATTCAGAAAAATTGTTTCTTATTTCCATAACAGATTCAGAATAACGTCTTCCTCTAGCATCAACATATTATGACATCCAATTTCTCTGCGTCATGATCCTTCCACAATTTCGTGATCCATATTTTCAGAATCAAAGGTTTCATGTGGGGTGTACAGTGATCTGGACTGACTATTGCGCCTTAAAAAATTATGTAGGTTTACACACGCCATTACAAGTACTTCAGCATTTGCAGGCTGGAGGGCTATTGGTGTACGGAATATACGAAATACGACAAATAAGATTACAAACGCATTTTCTACAACTCTTCTTGCTCTTGATAGTCTGTAATTGAAAATCCGCTTTGTAGTACCCACGTCGTGATTGCATCCTCATATGTTCGGTCAATGCAAAAGCACTGTCTCCTACCAACACGAAAGTCATATTTGGTCCAGCTTATCGTACTGGCTCTGGATCTGGCCACGTAAGTTGATTAGCAGCCAGAGCTATATTAAAAAGCAGTTTCTTGGAACACTCCACTGTCAGAAGATTTTCCTTTTGCACCGCAATTTGCATAAATAAAATTATAACCGGCATACACAATAGCCAATAGGACAATACTAAATTGTTCGTTTTAGTTATAATAGTCGCTGCCGGAATTGGAAGGAGCCTGAATCAAAACGTGTTTGCCATCAATAGATAGAAGGCAATGTGTGGAATTTCCAAAATATTTCATAGTCACAAGCCTTTTCCTTCCATTCATTTGCAGTAGCTGGATCCTGAAACAGCATAAATAATAATTAACATAATATTTTGTAAGGAAACATATAAATTTTAAGTTTCCTTGCTCTGCGCAATGATATATATTGATTTTGTGGGCGCCTATCAGCTGTCTAGGATCGCAGCTGTGAGCCGGCAGGAAGTAACGCCTAGGTGTGACAGGGTGAGAGGCCAGGACACCCTCGCGAGGGACGGACAGTAGGCGACTGGCAATTTAAAACTAGTTAAAAGCACGGTTTTGTGGTCTCTCGCGAAGCTTTGTCATAAAAAAATATTGAATAAAATTAAAGAAATTAAATAAAATCATGAGAATTTTAATATTTAAACCTCAAGAACTATCATCAAAATCCGTGTTTTTAGTTTGTTGAGAAAAATAGGCACATTTATAATAAGACGCAATCTTTAAATATTTAAAATATAAATTTATTTAATTTGTTTTTAATCCGATACAAAATTTCTCATTCCAGCCTCTTTCTGTTTTCTACGTGTTAACATACTTGATTTTTTAATATTAATAATTCTGTTATATGCGTATCGAACACGCGTAACTGAACTACTTGATATAAGTATGTTCGCAGCACTAACCAACGCAACCTCCTCGGGCAACATTTCTGAAACAACTGACTAGTGTGTCTGCTAAATGTTCCGCGGCAGTGTTCCCGGGTGTTGTCCAGCGACATGCCGCGCGGCAAGTCGCTCCATTTGTCCCCTAGTGTATCCAAGGCTTTAATCAAACTTAACTCGAAATCTTGGATATTGAACAGAAATCGAAAGATACCGAGCGTAGATCGGTCACCCAGGTACTTCCTTGCACTAACAACTCAACCAGTTCTTTAGACTTAAAATGTAATTCACCTTTCTGTGGCATGAGTTTCTTCCACAAACTTCTCTCCTCGCCCACCAATTACAAAACACGTTCATTTCGTACTTTATCTGACCATTTAATTTTCAGCATCCTTCCATGCCACATTTCAAATGCTTCAATCTTCTCTTTTTTGGCATTGTTAAAAGTCAGTGCTCCACTGTGATTCATACATAGTTTTAGAAATTTATTTCCGAGTCCTAAATTAACACTTAAGTCTTAAAAATATCTCACTTTCAAGAAAACTCTTTTTACTAACGCTATACTGCTCTTATTTTGGCCATCCATTGAAATTTCCGTATTGCTTTGGTTTATACACTCCTGGAAATTGAAATAAGAACACATTGACGCCGGTGTAAGACCCACCATACTTGCTCCGGACACTACGAGAGGGCTGTACAAGCAATGATCAAACGCACGGCACAGCGGACACACCAGGAACAGCAGTGTTGGCCGTCGAAGGGCGCTAGCTGCGCAGCGGTTGGGCACCGCCACAGTCAGTGTCAGCCAGTTTGCCATGGCATACGGAGCTCCATCTCAGTCTTTAACACTGGTAGCATGCCACGACAGCGTGTACGTGAACCGTATGTGCAGTTGACGGACTTTGAGCGAGGGCGTATAGTGGGCATGCGGGAGGCCGGGTGGACGTACCGCCGAATTGCTCAACATGTGGGGCGCGAGGTCTCCACAGTACATCGATGTTGTCACCAGTGGTTGGCGGAAGGTGCACGTGCCCGTCGACCTGGGTCCGGACAGCAGCGACGCACGGACGCACGCCAAGACCGTCGCATCCTACGCAGTGCCGTAGGGGACCGCACCGCCACTTCCCGGCAAATTAGGGACACTGTTGCTCCTGGGGTATCAGAGAGGACCATTCGCAACCGTCTCCATGAAGCTGGGCTACGGTCCCGCGCACCGTTAGGTCGTCTTCCGCTCATGCCCCAACATCGTGCAGCCCGCTCCAGTGGTGTCGCGACAGGCGTGTATGGGGGGACGAATGGAGACGTGTCGTCTTCAGTGATGAGAGTCGCTTCTGCCTTGGTGCCAATGATGGTCGTATGCGTGTTTGGCGCCGTGCAGGTGAGCGCCACAATCAGGACTGCATACGACCGAGGCACACAGGGCCAACACCCGGCATCATGGTGAGGGGAGCGATCTCCTACACTGGCCGTACACCTCTGGTGATCGTCGAGGGGACACTGAAAAATGCACGGTACATTCAAACCGTCATCGAACCCATCGTTCTACCATTCCTAGACCGGCAAGGGAACATGTTGTTCCAACAGGACAATGCACGTCCACATGTATCCCGTGCCACCCAACGTGCTCTAGAAGGTAAGTCAACTACCCTGCCCAGCGAGATCTCCGGATCTGTCCCCCATTGAGCATGTTTGGGAGTGGATGAAACGTCGTCTCACGCGGTCTGCACGTCCAGCACGAATGCTGGTCCAGCTGAGGCGCCAGGTGGAAATGGCTTGGCATGCCGTTCCACAGGACTACATCCAGCACCTCTACGATCGTCTCCATGGGAGAATTGCATCCTGCATTGCTGCGAAAGGAGGATATACACGGTAGTAGTGCCGACATTGTGCATGCTCTGTTGCCTGTGTCTATGGTTCTGTCTGTGTGATCATGTGTTGTATCTGACCCCAGGAATGTGTATATAAAGTTTCCCATTCCTGGGACAATGAATTCACGGTGTTCTTATTTCAATTTCCAGGAGTGTATTTAGTCCGTATTCTTCTCCAATCATTTTGCTCATCTTTTAAGTAATTTATCAATATCTCCAATTTTTTTCTGTCAAGAGGCAACTTTGATGAGTGAAATGTAGCAAACTGGTTATTTCTCCTTTAAAACTTACACCACATTCAACTTTTTTTACTACCTTGAATGCTTTCTGTACATAGAAGTTGATTATTAGTGGGGATAGACTACAATCCCATCTCACACCCTTTTTAACTAATTCTAGCCACCATGATTCTCTACTTTTATTGTAAATTATTATTCTATCTTGACATCTGAAATCTGACTTCTTTAAAATTTTAAACATCATGGCTCATCCAAATACTTTTTCTAAGTTTATAAAACCCATAACTGTATATAACTGTATCCTTGTTTTTCTAAATACATCCTTCCAGTACCAATCATAAAGCCAGAATTGCTTCTCTTGTACACTAGTGTTTCCCCCCCCCCCCCCCCGCCCCCCCAAAATGATCTTCACCTTCTACTTTCCCTTCCATTTGATGTATGTTATCCTAGTAAGTAATTTTGAAGATGCAATGTTGGACTTACAGTGTGATAATTTTCACATTTATCAGCTCAGCTAAAATATTATTTGGATTCATTTCCAATCATAACTTTTTAAGTTCTGCAGGAATCTCTTCAATTCCTACTACCTTCTTTGAGTTCAAATCTTTAAAAGTTCTGTCCTTAAAACAGGATCCCCTAAATCGTTAATATAAACAGCAAATTCTGTGTCTAGCAAACTGTTGTTCCGAATATTCCCATCTTACATTTTTCATATATATTCCTAAAATTGGTTAGCTCGATACTCCAAGTTTAACATAGGTTTTTGATCAACACTTTTAAGGTTTATACACAGCTCCCCTTTATTTACCCAAATTTTATTTAATCCTAACATAAGCCACATTTACTTTGCATGCTTCTTCACACTTTTCTTGTAGCCAATTTCTTTGGCTTATGGATTTACTATTTATCTAATTTCTAAATCATTTGTGCTACAATATTTCTGCTTCTTTTTGATCATTTTTAATCCCCCTTTACATATTGAATGAATACCCCCCATTTCAGTACACATTTTCTCTATTTCATCCTCTTATGATGTTGGCAAATATACTTGCACTAATGTGGTTGGCAGAAGTTTACTTTCTATCCTCAAAAAAATAACCTTGTCACTAAACTGTTCATAATAACAACTCAACTCTCTACTCTTGTTCTTAACAAATTCTGCATCAGTACCTGCACTGGCAGCTTGTATGTTAAGTATTATATATTCTGCAGACCAGAAATCCTGTACATCCTTTCATCTAATCTCTCTCAAGTCATTCAATCTCCCTCCTTAAGTTCTCCAATCTACCCAACTTACTCAGAATTCTAACATCCCATGATCTCACTAGTAAAATGTTAGTCAATTCTATTGAGTTCTTCCCGAGCAATGCCAAACTGTAGATAAAATCCGGGAACTATTGGATTGCTTCTGCATTCCCATGCCATTAATCATTTCTGATCCATTCACATTTAGGGGCAGTTTACAACCAATAGTACAAAAGAGAGCCCTGGACCAATGCTCTGCTCTCAATTCAGGAAGATGTTGGCAAGCAGTAACTGACTCCCCATCCCGGGAACCACTTAGTTGCCACAGCGTCATCTGCGCTAACGTAATGCACCATGTAAAGGAGAAGTTGACATCTGGCTGAAAGAGGTTGATACATTCTCTTGCCAACCCTTACTTACACCCCTAATGTTGGTAAATAATCAAAATTTTATGAAATCCTGATTTAGGAATACAATTACACATTTTTTCCTGATTAGTGGTCCGTACATTATAACTCTCTTTACTTCTGCTCTCATTTATCTTCATAAGATTTAAAAAAAAAAAAAATACTAACTGCAAATAAAAACAGTCACGTTCTGTCTGAGCACATGTAGTAAGCCAAGTATTCTGTAGAGTTAACTTAGCATTAACAAGTATCCAATTCAACTCACAACACACCTTTCTATGAGGGTGGACTAGAAATGAATAAGATTTTTTTATGTTTTTAAATAGTGAATACTTCATTGGATTGATATATGACCAAACAAATACAAAATATACAAAACTATTTTTCTACATCGCTATTTGAACACATTCGCCCCTAAATAAATGATTTTTTAAATTCCTTTCTCATGAAAATTGACTGGATGTGCACATAAACAACAAAGTTGTACCCCACTGTCACTTGAAAATTTCTTTCTCTCTAAATCTTATTTGAAGAGGCGAAAACGATAATCACATGGTGGCAAACCTAAACCATAAGGAAAATGTTCCAAAGCTGTCCAGCAGATTTCTGCCAATTTTGATTGTGTAGCAGCAGCAGAAGTGTTTGGCTGAGTTTTATCATGTACAAGCAGGATGCAGAAGATAATTTTATATTGGATCTTTTGGTTTAATAGTCGCTCTCAGCATGGCCAAGAATTCACAGCAATATCCAGTGTTGGCAGTTTGTTGTTAAAACAGAAAATTGATGAACACAACACCATTTGTTTCCAAATAAGTCAATCATGATAACCATGTCAACAAACAAACCCAAAATTGATGAACACACCACCATTTGTTTCCAAATAAGTCAATCATGATAAACATGTCAACAAACAAACAGGTTTTTGCATTCCACTGGAACTGCTTCCTTAACTTTGACACCAGAAGCTTCAAAATTGCACATTCAATCATCACAAAATTTACAATGGTTAAATTACATCATGTACCTGAAACTTAGTAATTATGTGTTACACAACAGATTCATGAACCAATAGTTTAATCTACCATGATAACAAAAAGCAAACAACTGTAGAAACAAGTATCTCACCAAATACGCATTACTGTCACATAATTGAGTGTTAAAGTATCCAGCACAAATTTAAAAAATATCATTTATATTTAATCAGTCAATTTGAAACAAGAATAAGAAAAAATCATAATTTGTCTTCTTACCTCCTCCTCATCATCTTGCTCCCCTTCTACTTCTTCTTTGTCCAAAGCTTTATCAAATGCTGTCTGAGGGAAGTTATATATGTCACCATGCTGAAATTAAAAGAGGGTTATGGTATGAAACAGAGGTAGAAGGTTCATTGAAGCACATTACAAATATTTATACACTCTTCAGGTCCTAGACAGTCTAAGTAAAGTATCAATCATAACTGACATCTCTGGAAGTACAGCTAATAAATGGGTTTTGATTTCCATCATATGATATGAATCATATATTATATCAGCTAACTTAAAATAATCACTGCAATGCCAAAATGACAGTGATGTATAAGCAAAGCGGTGTTGAAAGTAAATAGTGACAAGTATCCATTCGCTATCTCGATGGAACTGCAACTGCAAGTAGAAGTAATGAAAATAGTAAATAAATTTTTGTAAGCTTTAAACAGAAATGGTGGCAGAATTTAAAACAAGTGCCATGAAAAATGAATCAGCCCATTCTAATAAGAGAAACATGTGTCAATTTCAATGTAAAATATATGTTAATAAGCAAATAAATAGTGGTTCAGATTCTTATCAACCTGTCAATCCTACTAGAAAGGAGTTGGCCATCCTTCACAATAACTCTGGATTACTATACTTCTCTTAGTAGGAACTATCCACACTTTATGTTGCAGGCTCCGTACAGTTTTTAAATAAAAACAAAAACAGCAAAAGCCATAAGTTCAATTTTATAATGAAGCCATGAAAGCGGAGAGAGGCAAAAACATAACTGATTTTGTGCACATGGACAAAGTCACAAAGTAATAAAGGAAATAAGGATAAATCTTTTATCACAGAAGACAAAATTTGAAACAAGTAATGGAGATAAGTGAACCAAAAGGTAAGAACTGGATTTATCATTCATATTATGCCTCATTCGCCATAAAAAATTATACAAATTGGTACCATTTGCACCACAAGAGAAACATGTTGGCACAATCCCATTCTCTTCTGAGAGAAAACTCAAATCTTTCATTCATCAATTCCCAACTTCTGTACCCTTTTGGTCAAATATCTTCACAGCTCAAATATGGTGTGATAGTTACCACAAAATACTAATGAGAAACAAACAGAAATATCAAACTGTTTGAAAAGCAGAAGTAAGTGGATTAAAGAAGAACACATTACAAGAAAATCACAGAGAGGGAAATGAGAAAAGCTAACAGAATATATATTTTTGTGCATCTGAAATGAGACTTAGGCCCATAATGTCTAAAAAAGTAATGAAAAAATATTAAGTCATAGTTACAAAGGCAGACACTGTTTGTGTTTTACCATGGTACAACGACTTTAAAAAATCATTACCATTAGAAATGTAAAATGTTTGTCATAACATGCTACACAGTTTTCTTGATACACAGAGAAAAATAAATACTTACCACACCTTGTCTAAGCCTGTTAATTAATTCTTTTTCAATTGCAGTATCTAGTCTTGCAGCAATTAGTGCCTTATCTTCTCTCCTACGTTCTCGGCGTTCTATTTTACGCTGTAAAGGTATTAACTTCTTCCTAAAAAAAAAAAAAAAATCATCACCGTTGTACGGTTCCACAAGTAGAATACATAAAGGACAAATAACAATTAACATAAGCTTTCAACGTCTAGGTATAACAACCAGTCCAAAGTACTTGGAGTAGTTGTTGTTTTAGGGCGCCTCAACATCTGGGTTATTACCACTCTGATTATTAAATGTGGTGCACCGTCAAAGCTGCACCACAAGCATCACATTCTGGTGGGTCCTTCTGGAAGAGAAGAAAGCTATGCGTCGGAGGACAGTGCCCTATACAGAGGCGACTAAAGAGGACCTCATCCACCCTCACCCACTGGAAGGAGCTGCTCCACGGTTGAATGGTTGGTTTGACCAGTGCCTCTTGCCATTTATCAAAGACATATCATTTAACTGCTGAGGCAAGGTCTGACTTTGGGACCAGTTCAAAATTGATCCCGACCTTGTTGCAGGCTAACGGTTTAGTTGTTCCATGGCGATTGGTATTAAGCCACTCATAATTCGAATGTGTAACAATGTCGTACACGGGACTGCCAGGTGTTATGACAACGTGCAGGTAGTGTCGCACAATGAGGAGATCCTGGCGGATGGTAAGCAATGGCTTGCTCAAGTCAGCACAAATGCTGACGATCAGGCTGGTGCAGTATACACCCGTGGCGAGCCTAATTCCTGCATGGTGGACACTATCCAATATACAGAGATAACTGTCCCGTGCTGAACCATACACGATACCACCATATATCAGCTGCGACCATACAAAGGCTCTGTAAAATTGTAGCAGGCAGAAGCGGTCGGCATCCCATAACCTGCCACACAGACATTATAAAAGATTAAGAGCTTTTGAGGCTCTCTTTTCCACACCTTTAAGAAGTGGCATCCAAGTCTGAAATGAGGCCCAGAAACCTAATACAGGGTGTCGCAGAATTATCTTTACAACTTTGACATTGAATAAATTATGTTTGGAACGAGATATCACAATTCAGGTTTTTGCACTTTGAAGAGTATCTCTCAAAGTTTTGTTTCTGTCTCTAGAACATTTCAACGTGTGCACCATTTGATGCCCGTACAATATCATAGCGCTATTCAATTTCTTGCCAAGTTCTTTGGAGCATCCCTTGATCAACTGTCGTAATTGCTGCAGAAATCCTCTGCCTGAGATTAGCCAAATTTCTAACCAGGGTTTGATACACGATGTCTTTTACGTATCCCCAAAGAAAGAAATCCAAGGGGGTTATGTCAGGTGAACGAGGTGGCCAGTCAATTGGACCCCCTCTTCCTATCCACTGACCAGGAAATTGTTTATCTAGAAAATCACGGACATCATGAGCCCAATGCTGATGACTGTCGGAAACACACTGAGCTTTTTCCTGCGGGGTGTACATTTTCAATAAATGTGATGTAACTACCAACTTGTCAGCAAAATGCACCTGAAATGAAACAGAAAAAAACTTTGAGAGATACTCTGTAACATGCAAAAAACTGCATTGTGATATCTCGTTCCAAACATAATTTATTCAATGTTAAAGTTGTAAAGATAATTCTGGGACACCCTGCACTTTCAGTAAAACTTGAAATGGTATTCCTCAAGGTAATGTGGAGTTCTGGTAAAAGACTTCTGCTACGAGTAAAAAGTACACACCGGGTTTTCTTGGCAGAGAAACAAAAATCGGTTGCACTGACCATTCATCCAGCATGTTCAGCGTGAGTTGCAGCTGTCGCTCTCAGGCTTGACGATGTACAAAAAATTAAAAAATCTTCCACATATAAGGAGTACTAGATGGGACTCTTTATATTGTGCTCGAAATGCATCAGATTCGAAAAAGTTCTCAGTGACTGGAAGGTTTTTCCTCCCACGAGAGCTTCTCCCCTTCTTTTCCAGGCTACTTTGTAGCCTGGGAGGCGAAGAGAAGGGGATTTTAAAAATGGTATTGGGTCCGAGTGTAGAGGCTTAGGACCCCAGACCTTTTGATCACTTTGCCTTACACTGCAAGCCGATGTTGGAGTTGTTGAAATTGTAGCAGTGCTTCTCTACAGCTACTGGTGGAATTGATGATTCTGCTGTCGGGGTTGCAGATGTGTTGCTACCGACATCCGCAGTCTTCGGCGTTATGACCTTCATGGGCTTGGCACCACATTGGCATTGACATGAGCACATTGCACTTGTGCCCATGTCTGTAAAGGATGTCTGTATAGCAACACTTTCCATCCAGATGGGAGTTGACAAGGTTTTACAAAGAAGATTGACGCAAGCATCTTAAACCACTTCTTAGCTTCACCATAAGAATATTGCTCCTTGGTTTTCAACTCCTGTATCTTCTTTTCATCAAGATACACTCGACACTACCTGCTCCAGGCAGGGTGTGCCCTGGAACAGTTGACACACACCTATGAGAGGGTATGAACACTGCCTTTCTCGTATGCAGCGTTTCCATATTTCCCACAGGTGCAGTTGCCTTTGCAGGTCGCCGTTGTATGATCGAACCGCTGGCACTTGAAACAGAGCATGGAGTCCAGTACATACAGGCGTACATTGAGGTTCAAATAATCTGCTTTAACGTTTTTCAGCAACTTTGGAGTGTCGAACATCACGACAAAGATGGCAATCTTCTCCAGACTGCCGATTACCTTTTGTGTTATCCGACTAACCTCAACCACATGCTCTGATGAGCACTCCTTAAGGTGTTCCTCAATCTCTAAATCAATTAGGTCCTGGCAGGTGACCACGCCTTTACTCGAATTCATAGTTTTATAGAGTTCGCACTTTACTGCAAACTCCTCAAGCTTCTCAGACTTAAGGTGTAGGACAGCCTGTTTGTAGGCAGATGTTTCCAACAGCAGTGTCCTGTTGCTCAACTTTTTGACACATTTTAGTATTCCGCAAATACACTCAACCCTTGATATTATTAAAAAAAATATAATCATTTGCGTTACTCTCTGTATTATCAGGAGGGCTTTCAACCTTCACCCGCTTACCACCGCTTTAAACCACCAAGCACAATACAACCAGGGTGCAGCAGGTGCCCCTGAGGTTGTACGCTAGCGGCTGGTTTGCCTCACCACCCATCCACCTCCATTATTCACCTTGAGGTTGAGGGATTATTTTGTAGAGGTTTGTACCGTCCTTGCGATCCGGGCAATGAAACCAAGATCCCCATTCTCCTAGGCACACAACGTTCCTCTGCCACGTCCTACGGTGGTCGTTGAAGGATGGTAGGAGTTTACAGTGTGGGAAACTTGTGACGCTCACAAGTTTCCAGCTCAGGCACCGTGGGTTCACCGGCACCTGGCACTTGCATACCAGGCCCCTGTGGGGTACTTGGGGTCAACTCAGTTCTAAGACAGTGAAGCATCTAATTAGATGCTTAGAAAGTATTTTCTGTTCTGTAAACGTTTCCATGAACATTCCCCTATCCACAGCTTTCCCTGGAGTTTCCTATGAAGTAATAAATATTAGAACTATAATTATTCTGAAGCAAAAATTGTTGAGCAAAAAATATGTGCCAAAATACAAACATATTTAACTAGCAGAAATGTTTGTGAACTATTGTTTTTTAAGAAACAAAATTATCATATAACTTATTTTTATCAAGGAAATGGAACAAATCTCAACCAAATTCCACCAAAAAAAACACACACAGATAGAGTGTATATGGGGTGTACTCGTCTTTAAGGTATCTCCATTATGGTGTTAGATGGGTATCACATCCCACAAACAAGAAGAAAAAGTTTTAATTTACATGTGAAACTGCAGTGAGTGTATTCTAACAAGCGGAGAAGAGTTTACAAACTGGTTTAGAAGTTTGTGGTGGAAGGAAATTTATATGTAAAACTTACGGAAATAGTGGATAAAGTTGGTTACGAAGTAATAATTTGAAAATACTTGCAGTGTGAACCAACAATTAAAATAGTGCATTAGCATTATCTGAACTTAAACCTGACTTTAAATTAAGTTATAAGTAAGAAGGAAGTGACACATAATGTATGAAAATAGTGCCAAATGTTTTTATAGGCAGACTTTCCTTAAATAACTATTTTCATGTTATTGTTATGTAGAGCATATTTGGGCAATGTTAACACATTCAGGAGTCTGTGCTCTGAGGAGAAGTATTATTTAAATAAACATTAACAACTTATTGCTGTTCTTTGTAACATCTATGCATTACTCAAGAACAACTTTATACGTTTAAATTAAGACTGAAAAGATTTTTCAATAAACCTATACCGTTTTCAGGACTGCTGGCAGTAGAAGACTAATTGGTAACTAAAATAAGAACTTACAAATCTTCAGGAAGTATTTTAAGTGACATCAAATATTAATAGCCATGTTAATTAATCATTAAGATATTTCATTATCATCATCTTTCAATTAATTTCTTTCCTTTGCATAATATTTCCAATCATATTGTTTTTGTCCACCCAGTCTCCACTCTGAAGATAACAGTAAAAAATCAACACTGATGTGGCCGAGTTGATTATGTGCATTCAGGCGACTTTATACATATGGTTCATTTTCATGAGGAAGGGAATGACCTAAACTAAGGAAGGGAATGACCTAAACTAAGTGCTTTTTGTGTAATATTTTTTTGTCACTGCAGTCCTCCCTCCTTCAACTTTAAAAAGTGATGAGTATAGGTTACCTTTTATTTCATATTAATATTGCTAATAATATTATTTATCAACATAGTGAAGTACCATTAAAAAAATATTAACTTTTAAACACTACTGTCTACGAAGAGTTAGTTTCCTCATGCGTATTAGGTACTGAGTAATCTTGACAAATCTTTGCTTGCATTTCGTTTTGATGAAACCTGGCCAATACAACAAGTTTTCATTTATCTGATGAATGGCTTTTTCAAAATTCCTTGAGAGTTTCACTCTCTCCCATGTCTTCTTTGGAAACGCTGATCTGTTTGAGAAAAAAAAAAAATAACTCTTCAGTTTCTATACCAGATTGTTTTACTAATGCACCAGATGCAATACTAACCTTTCAACAGTTTTCATATACAGGTAAACAATACCCTTTTCCTCCCTAACAGTAGCATACTGACTATTTGCAAGAGGACATGCAGACCTACTGCAGAGACCAGAGACGTTGTATTCATTTCTGCAAAACCGCTGTGTTTTGGTGCTGCAAGAAAAAAGAAGGAAAATAATTAGTTTGATGCTAGATGCAAGTAGTATTCTTATAATTCGTATGGCCTTAAAAAACTGGCAAAAAAAATTCAAATTGCCATCCTTTCAACTTCTATCTTGGTCAAATAACCTTACTTGGTAATCCTTTTTGGTGATGGACAAACAGTTTTATTTGAAACCCAAATTATGAGTACATGACTATAATCAATTTGAAAAAAAGATACTGTTAGTTTTAATCAAACGTTATGGAGTCAGCTGTATATGGCACTTTAAACACAGTAAAATAAAATATCTTACTAACTCACTATAAACAAGATGAAAAAGTAAAGAAATTAGTTTAAAAACAAATAAATAAAAACTAAAACATTAAATAAGTTAGATGCAAAGAGCATAAGTAACCACATTAAAAAGAAAAAATATTTCAGAAAGAAGACAATGACTGTAAAATCCAAATCTACACCAAACACAAAGTATAATAAAGTTTAAATTAGAAACCTCAGGCAGTGTGTCCAGAAGTGTTGCCATTAGAGGCTGTGTGGATGATTAGTGGAGATAGTGGCATAACTTAAGGCACATCAGAAAGGAAAAACTACAACAGTTGTCACCAACAGGTAGGTATTGCTTAAAAACTGTAAAATTTATTTAAATGCGTGGTCTTATCATTTTCTGCTTCCAGTCCCTGCTAACACGTATGAATTGATATTCCCAAAGAATGAAAGGTCATGTATCGAGACCATAATGAAACTCAGTGGTTGTTATTGCAGTTCAATCCCCCTAGTTCCAAATTACTGGGATCACAGCAGGGACTGTGAGGACATCTTGAATTTTTAACAATTATTGTCAAGACACCCAAGTTTGAATCCCAGAAATGACAGGAAATTTTTACGAGAACTGTTTCACTGCTTGCTTTATGTCCGTAAAGTATTCTACAAACACCCTGTGGTTCAGATTACACATAAAACTGTAGCTCCAGTAATGGCAGAATTGCAGTGCATGATAAATTGATACTCTGTTACTCAGTCATAAGAATCAAATTTTCTTCTGATGTGAAATAGGGTATTAGACAAGATACTAATAAAGCAAAAATATTTTTAAATACTTTTTGTGCTAAAATCTTCTAAAATGAGCAATTGGTAGGATACAAGAAATTGGACAGAACTGCAAATGAACAAGAGTGTATAAAATCAGTATTAAGACCAAAAGCGAGTAAAACAAAAATTTCCTAGTGCATCATAGATTACCGCATAGTAAAATAAACAGGTTGTTTGATTAAATGGTGGCTGGATAGCTTGAGTCAGAATAAGTAAGGCAACTATTCATTCTACCCAAACATCAGTCTCCACATTTATTTAAAATTGCGATGGAATCCACACTCCAGTGGCTATTTCTATACACACCCAAATTTTCCCTTTTTTTTGTACCCACCTATTTTTGCCCTCTATATATTTAAACTTTAAATTCTTTCAACATTTTCGGTAAATTATTAATCATTTATTTTGATAACTTATTCCAATCCCTGATCCCCGTACCAATGAAAGCAAAACTCTCCACACCCTTGTGCCTGAAATTGAGTACCAGCTTGTGATCATGATCATGTAATTCCCTTACATGCATTAATCTGAATTCTTACACCAACATATTTCCACACCTCATTACCAATAAACACCTTGTACACTCCTACAACTCTCTTCAGGCTCGTCCTGTCTTCCCATAAATCCCATTCCAGCTCCTTTATGATATCGGTTACTGATTGTGTTCTATTGTAACTTCCAGAGACAAATCTAGCAGCACTTCTCTGTACCCACTCCAACTCCTGTATTTCATACACAAAATGTGGGTTCCACAATACACTACCATATTCAAGCAATGGTTTGACCAAAGCTTTATAACCCAATTCCTTTACTTCTCTGGTACATACTCTCTTCACTCTCTCCAACAAGTGCAGGATTTTGAAACCTTTTTCTACTTCCTGTCCAATGTGTCCTGTCCAGTTAAGTGAGGACAGTGTGTGACTCGGAAAGTCTGAACCACGAAATGGAAACACTTACACGAATATTCCAAACCAACACCTATAGTGAATCCAACATTAGAAGGGTATTAAGAACTAAAAACCATGGAAGATGTCAACTTATCCTATGATACAAATATGCCAAGAAAATTTGCCTGTCTCCCATATGTACATGGTATCACTGACCGGATTAAGAAATTGTTAAAGTGGCTGGAGGTATGAATGGTGTATAAGGTTCATTGCAAACTTGACAAATCATTAATCAGGGTGAAAGACCATTTACAAACACACCAGCTTGGGTGTGTTTATGAAATCCCCTCCAACTGTGCAGTGTTTACATCAGTGAAACGAGTCGCACTGTGTTGGAGAGACTTAAGAAACATATCCGCCACTATATACATAACAGCTAAAAATCCGATATAGTCAGATATGCCATTAACACTAGGCACAAAATAAAATTTGAAGACACGAGGCTGCTGTGAAAAAAAGTTCAGTAGTGGCCTCGATGAGTGACAGAGGCAACAGATTTTTTTTTAAAAAACTAATAACTTCAATGAAGATAGCAGCCTATTATTCTGTGATGTATGGCACTCATTGCTAACATAAACAGTATCTCCAATGAAAACTGCAGAATGGCAGCAGAAAGCTGAGGCCTCAAATAAATAATGCGGCATACCCTGAAAATTTTGTAATCATTAACAAAGATGGACATAGAAGCCTGAAAAATCATTTGCTATTTGCAAATCTCTTCATCCCATGTTGGCCCACCCAGCTAGGTATCCTGTCCAGATCACCCTGCAGCTGTTCAAAGTCTTCTGCCATTTTGGTACTGCTATATAGCCCAAACTTCAGCATTAAAAATGAGTTAGATTTTGGTTTTTTTCTGAATATTCCTTACATTGTTAAAGATGACTCAGTTCTGAACAAATTTAACACTGGCAGTGACCACCGACTAGTAAAAGCAAGGATTGAAATAAGTGTTAGGGCAGAAAGAAATAAACTCATAAAAAACAAGACCAAAATTATCAATATTTAAAACTTGGAGGAAAGCAAAAAAAGAATTTCAATGGATGATCCAGGGAAATCTTCAATAAACTAAAGATGAAGACCTAGCAACAATACTAGTCACAACTGCGCAAGAATTGGCGGCTTGCGTTGTAACAACATCCAAAAGAACAAATTTAGCAATAAACAAGACGATGAAAATGAAGATTTGGTCTGATTATGACATGATAGAGTATTCTAAACTGTGTAAAACTTTGAAAACAATGAAGGCCAATATAAAGTTGTATACTGAAAATGTTAAAAGCGACAGTTTAAGAAAACGGGTTTAAAGAGAGCAAAGTGAAAGCTTATACTCGGTAAGAAGCAGATAATAGCAATGGATAGAAACAATGGCAGAATTAGTGACAAAGATGAAATTTTCAAATTCATCAGGGGTTTTTATAGTAACCTATATGGCAGCTTAGATGAAACTCAGATATCCTCTACCCCCTCCAATGAATGCTGATTGCCAAACATACTTCCTTCTGAAGTCAGATATGCTATAGACACCATGAAAAAATGAACAGCCACAGGCAACGATTGTCTCTCTGTTGATATTTTAAAGCTAGTTGTTGAAGAAACTATCAATCACTTGGCTATTTTCTTCTTGCTTACACAATGCATCAATCCCTTCATCCTGGAATAAAGCTAAAATCATTCTGCTACACAAAAATGGAAGTATTCATCAAAAACTACTGACCTATACGCCTGCTGGCTGTTCTGTATAGTTTTTACAAAGATCTTGTTGAACAGAATCACTTCCACCATTGATTCTGCCCAACCCATTGGGGAAGCAGGATTCCGCAGCAGCGTTAGCCCTATTAACTAGTCTTGTCCTGTGAGAACTAATTAGCAATGCAAACGGGTACCAGATACCTGTTTGTGTTCCCTCTGTTGATTTTGAAAAGGCATTTGATTCAATAAGTCACAAGGATGTCCTGCAAGTCTTAGCTAAACATGGCGTGGATTAAGCTTATACCAGAGTGCTCTATAACATCTATGTCACCTCCTCAGTCTTTGTCAGCATTAGAGAACCAGCTACAGAGTTCCACATTGAAAGAGGTGTTAAGCAACAAGATTCCATCTCTTCAATATTATTTTCTACTGACTTGGAGATGGCAATGTCAAAGATAGAATGGAAAGAAAATGAATTAAAATCAATGGTAGCAGACTTAACAATGACATTGCAATTTGGCTAATGAAATTGATGAACTCCAAAGCTTGGTTGGTACCTCGCATCCTAGTGTAAAGCAGTTTGGCCTAAGAATGAATCTTTCAAAAACAAATATTATGTCTAACAAATAGCCTACAGAGGGAATGTACAGTTAGATAATAAATCTTTGTCAGTGAGTAGGCCTACATTTATCTTGACCAGCTCGTAAACATGAGAGGTGATGTAAATTTTCCATCGCATTAAGCTGCCTGGGAGGGCAAGCATTTAGGAGGCATTCTATTATCCTCAAATTTAATATGCCCACAAATATAAAAAACAGTTTTGGACTTTAAATGAATTTACCAAAGATGTATGGAAAGGTCAACGTTAGGCTCGATGAGAAAGGACAAGAAAAGATTAACCAACATTAGATCAGTTACGAAAGTCACAGACATCTCAGAGAAGACAGCATCCTTGAAGTGGCAATGGGATGGCCATATTGCGAAGAGAAAAGACCAATGATGGACGAAAACAGTGTTAGGGTGGAGCCCAAGAGACCGCCACAAACAGAGAGGAAGACCACCAGACCAATCAGACAAGGACATTTGCAGGGTTGTTTGAGTTAACTGGAAGAAGAGCACACAAGAACATGCGACCTGGAGGAGACTGTCAAGTTCTACATGAATTCAGGCCGCATCTGTGAATGCTGAAACTGGCTAATGATGATATAGCATAATGTAATCTGCAAACAACCTAATTCTTACTCCAACAAGGAACCAGTATGTCAACACCAAGCAACTATCGTCTTCCATTCTGGCATAAGGATGCCACTTCATTGGAATTCTGTAGCACATTATCAAAACCAGTGTGCAGATTCATACCAAACGACATGCATAAGATGTCACCTTTGCTAATCATAATTCAAGGAATAACTAATAACTTACCAGTTTCAATATCACACTACACATCGTCCATCTTCGTTTAAGAATGGAATTATACATCAATAAGAAACAAATGGGGATTACTGGAGATTGCGATTCCACTAGTTGTCATCATAACACTGCAGTGGTCAAACGCAAGACTCCACTAGAAATTCTTTCCGAAGTACATTGAGTGTTTCATGCTGCTCCAGGTTGTATTAAACCCAATTACTGCTTGAAAATAATGGTCCAGGCTGTATTACAACGGAATTATTGCTGAAAATAATACGTCTTGCGACTGAAAACAACTGAATGTTGTTGTACTCGAATCGCGGTCTTCAGTAGACCCAACAAATGTTTCTCAAGAAAAATCAGAAATTGACATTGGGTAAATACAGTACATCTGCAAAATATGAGGTAACAGTTACAGCGTCAAACAATAACATGTTAGAAACACATAGGACATTCTCAAAGACCAATTAATATCTGTAAATTGACAAATTTCCCCATCCCACAGAGCCAGTCTCTTATATTGGGATCTATGGAAAATGAATGTATTGTATTGTAATAAAAACCTACAATTCACAACGTAACACTTACTTCACTTTAAAGGAACAGAAAGATTTATTTATAACACTCCACACAACCTGAAACAAAATAAAATTATAACTTTTCCAGCTACATTATACGAAACGTGGAATATAAAAGGTGAATGAATTTAAAATTATCTTACGTCGTCGTGCTGCATTTTAAACTAGACTTCTAGGATTTTCGCTTAAATGACAGGGCATGACTGTGTAATAACAAATTTTCAAAACATAACTTTAACCTCAACTTTAATAAACATAACCACGCTACACATTGTCATCAAAGAATTTTTCACTGGAAAGATATATGACATCAAGCTAGAGACAGGCAAGAGAATCGAGAATCGATTGGAAGAGTCAACTCCTCTAAAATAATCGTTTTCTGAAACGACCCACTTGTAAGATTCACGGTACACTTAGGCTGGCTTTAAGAGCTGAGAAACGAGAGTTTAACCGTCGTAGTTGGACAATCACTCAGTGACTCGTGACTTGAAATGTAAATATCTTGGCATTACATTCGATAACAAGCTTAACTGGGCAGAACACATTGGACAGATGGTAGGAAAAGGTTTCAAAATTCTGCATTTGTTGGAGAGAATGATGAGGTGATGTACGAGAGAACTAAAGAAATTGGGTTACAAAACTTTTGTCAGAACATTGCTCGAATATGGTAGTGTAGTATGGGACCCACATTTTGAGTATCAAATACAGGAGTTGGAATTGGTGCAAAGGAGGGCTGCTAGATTTGTTTCTGGAAATTATCGCAGAATTCAATCAATAACAGATATGATAAAAGAGCTGAAATGGGATTCGCTGCAAGACAGGAGGACGATAAAGAGGGTCTTGGGAGTGTACAAGGCGTATATTGGCGATGAGGCATGGAAAGATATTGATGTGGGTATGAAAAGTAGTGCATGGAACGGAAAAGATGAATATGACCACAAGCTCGATTTCAGGAATAAGAGTGTGGGAAGATATTTTTATGTAAGGGTGTCAGGAATTGGAATAAGTTACCAAGGGAATTGATAAATAATTTTCCAAAAACGTTGAAAGAATTTAAAGTTAAAATTTGTAGAGGGCAAATGAAAGTGGGTGCAGGAAAGGGGGGAAGATGCGTGTGTAGGGAAATTGCCACCGGAGCGTGCGCTCCATTGCAATTTAAATAAATATTATTATTAAATTCTGACTCAACTCTGAGTCATCAACTCGTCTCGGCTCCTCGCTCTCCGCTCACCAGTCCGCTCTCTGGCCCTTCTTCAGTTTAGCTCTTGCCAACTTTTTGTCTCTCCATGATTCGTGAATTTTTACGGTTCTTATGGAAGTTTCTGGGTAGAAGTTGTTCTATAAATATTTATTCACCTCTATATTAGTCTAAACCTTGGCATCTGGAACTAGAAGTCCGTAAAGTTGGCTGGAAATACAGCGAGTTTTTATGCCATTATTGTACATTTGTTTGATTTCAACACAAATTTAAGTCACCCCTTTTAGATTATAATACTATACAATACATTCATTTTCCATTGATCCCAATATAAGAGACTGGCTCTGTGGGATGTGGAAAGTTGTCAATTTACAGATAAACAGTTGCATAACAAAATAATTAGTACACCACTGGATGTACAGTCATAGCATACATGGTACATTAAACAATTCCATAACAAAGTAATACATACACCAGAAGATGTACAATCATAGCAAACATGGTACATTAAAAAAAATCCATAGCAAAATAATACATTCACAACAAGATGTACAGTCATAGCATACATGGTACCGTAAACAATTGCGTAACAAAATAAATACATACAGCAGGAGATGTACAGTCATAGCATACATGGTAAATTAATTATGTAAATTACATTTACACAAGCTACTGGCAGTTATTTTCTAGATACCTTAGAAATAAATTCTTCGACAGAGTAGAAGGAGTTGTCAATTAAAAATTCTTTCAATTTTTTCCTGAATTTATTCTTATCATCTGCTAGACATTTAATATGTATTGGGAGCTTATTGAAGATATGTATCCCTGAATATCGGACCCCTTTTTGAACAAATGACAATGACTTGTAATCCTTGTGAAGAACATTTTTACTTCTAGTGCCATAATTGTGTATTTTACTATTTGTTTCAAACAAAGTATAATTTGTGACTACAAGGACATTAATGTGTATATATACTCAGACGCTAATGTTAAAATCCCTAACTTCTTGAACAGATCTCTACATGAAGTTCTATTGCTAACCTCACACATAATTCTTATTACACGCTTTTGGGCTCTGAACACTTTGTCTCTATGGGTAGAATTGCCCCAGAATATTATTCCATATGACAATAAGGAGTGAAAATAAGAAAAATAAACTAGCTGCCTCATACGGAGATCACCTGTAGCTGAAATTGTACGAATTGCAAATGTGACTGCACCCAATCGATTTAATACGTCAGAAACGTGTACTTTCCAATTTAAATTGTGATCAATATACAAACCTAGAAATTTCACACTCTCTACCTCTTGAATAGACTGGCCTGCAAATTTTATGTCTATATCTGGTATTAACCTTTGTGATGTCCTGAATTGCATATACTGAGTTTTATCAAAGTTTAAAGACAAGCCACTAGCTGTAAACCATTTATTAATCAGTTCAAAGACATAATTTGAAATATATTCTGTAGATAAATCTGGAGTATTTTTAATTCCTATGTTTGTGTCATCTGCAAATTGGACAAATTTTGAATTTTTACATGAAACACAGGGCAGATCATTTATATATATTAAAAACAATAATGGCCCCAATATAGAACCCTGAGGTACTCCACATCTGATTAATTTCCACTCAGAAAACAGTGGACCTCTTCAGGCAGCCTTGCAATTCTCCATTGATACTTTCTGTTTTCTATTTAGAAGGTAAGAACTAAGCCATTTATTAACAATGCCATCTATACCATAATACTTTAGTTTCTGTATTAGAATTTTATGATCTACACAGTCAAATGCCTTAGATAAGTCACAAAAAATTCCCACAGGAATTAATTTATCATTTATTCCTTCTAAAATATTGTCAGTGAATGCAAATATATCTTGTTCTGTTGAAAGACCCTTTTGAAAACCAAATTGTGATTTAGTTAGAATATTATTATTTTTAAGGTGTTCATAAACTCTATTGTACATTGCTTTCTCAAATTCCTAGATATACCTAAGGCTGAAAACATAACTAGTTGGGAATAATGGGTATTTGATCGACATGAAGTAGGTTTTATGGTGTGTGATATGGTAAGTGACAATGCGATAAACATAAAAGTGACTATTGCGTCTTTAAACCTGAGGCACCTAATTAGTTTTACTTGTCGATTTAATCTGGCCGATCAGTCTGCAACTATCAATTCTATTGATAGCATTGTAGACTAATTAAAATCAAGGTCCACTTCTTTTGTGAATCAGCCATATAACTGCAGAACTGCATGTGATGAAATAAATTTTTTTTGGGTATTACTACTTCAAATTGAAAAGGACGTTTCCAGTAGGTGGAACTCCATAAACACTATATTAGATAGATTTTTAACTCTTGAAGAGCCTATAATTGCAGTATTAGCATTTATAAATTTACATATAATATATGTAGATTCTGGGCGGGAAATTATTAAGCAGATCGTAAATATGTCCGGAGAATTTTTTTGACGAGACAGAGGACGTTTCTCCTTCAAAAAAGGGTCCCTCTCAAAGAAAATCATAGTGGACACTAGCCTGAGAAAAAGTTACGTCTCGAATACAAGCAACTTTTGGCGCATGTTAAGAAATTGGGTGAGAGTTTGTTGGAGAAATGATTTGGTGTAACAGAATCCGTAGTACTGGTTGGCCAGTTCATTTTCTTGGACTCAATGTTCTAGAAACAGGGCTTTAGGAAGGCCAGTTGTTTGCTGGAATCTTATAACAATACCATGATTATACGGTAAAAACTAATTATGTCATCACGTTTTAGAGCACAGCCGGACCTGAGGAGCCTGAAGGTACCTAAACCACCACCAACACCAAGTTCTTCTATTTGGAACAAGTTCGATAAGTATGTCAGCCAATTTAAATGACTTCAGGCTTCGGCTACTATAGAGGTGGATAAATATTTAGCTGAACTTCTTCTACCTAAAAATTTAGTCCCACTTGTGTGGAGGCATGAAAGAAATAATATTTACAAATTTGTACACATTATTATTATGAAGACTATGAATTTCATAAACATCTGAACCGAGTAAATGTATTTTTTTGAAAGCCGGAAAACAAAGTCCGTTCACAGAGCAAAAATTAAAGCAAATGCTTTTTTGAACAGTAGTATTAATTGGTGCATTCTTCTTTTGTAAATAACATCTTTTTTATTGTGTGTTTAGTATTCTGGTTTATTTAAATACTAAAATAAATTAGAAATTAATCACTAAATACAAAAGACATTATTTTAGTTACTATTATTTAATAAAAATCTTCCACGTCAATTAATAAACTCGCCAGAAATGTTCGACCTCCAAAAACACGCGAAATGAATTGGAGAGCCTTTTAAAAGAATCAATTCACATCAAGGAGTGAATCAACTCCAAATCATTCGTCAAAAAGAATCGATCTGCCCATCACTAATCAAGAAAGCCGATAAGTTTGGAGAATTTCAAAGAACGAAATTTTTAATGCATAAAATACGATTGCCTTATTTTACCATCCGCAGACCAATGATATATTAAAAAGAAATAGCCAAAACTCTTTAACCGAATGGTGAAAGAGAAAGAATTGTAAATTATTTAATAAAATCAATTTACAGTTTATCAGGGACAGATATGATTAAACACCCAATGAAAGATATTTGAAGGCGATCATAAAGACAATCTTTAAATTTCAGTAATATGAGAGCTCATGTCCCTGCATAAAAACTTAAAATAAATCCATATTTCTACCTTAAAATCCTTCAAAATGTGGGTTATGATGTTTAAAAGAATTTAATTGGGCTGAAGTGCATGCTCCGGTGAAAATTTCCTTAGTCATCTATTTACCCCTTTCTTCTTCTTCTTCTTCTCCTCCTCCTTCTTATTCTTCTTCTTATTATTATTATTTTAGGATCTTATATCATTTGAATTTAAGTTACCCCACCAATCTACATTTGCTCATTATGAATTTTAATTTAAACTTCTTTCAGCAGTTTTCCTAAATTATTAATAACTTCCCTTGGTTATTTATTCCAATCTGTAACGCCCTTACATAAGAAAGAAATCTTCTCACTCCATTATGCATGAAATCGTGTGCCAGTTTGGGGTCATTGTCATCTTCTAACTTCTACGTTGTAACGATACGCTAAGCATATCACCTTTTTATTGTATATAAAGTAAAGGATTAGAATATTTTTTCCATTTCTTGGGATGTCCACTGTATGTTCGAAAGATGCGCGTGAAAGGCAAGGATTTTAGGCTTCAGTGAAGGGCAGTCTGGCTGGCGTGACGGGCTGGCGCCTTTTTGGTAGAATGTTAAGAGGATTAGGGATTTCTGTCGGGCAGGGCCGTAATCAGGCGGCGCGTCTCTCGAGAATTCCTTCCTCCCGAAGGAGACATCGGCTCTCGAGGATTGCCGAAACTTAACGTGGCCAAGAGAAGCCACAGAATCACATGACGTCAGATGGTCAGCCAATCACAGGGAACATAGTACTAAGATTTGGGGAATTTTATGTTCTATGTCGTCTTCGAGCCACAAGAGGTGGAGTTAGAGTTTACCTCCGCGGCGGCAGAAAAATACGAGGGCACTTCCTTCCAGTCGGGAGGGCAGCCAAGATCACGTCCATTCCGGAGCCCAGACGAGTCATTGGCGACTTGGGGTTCATGTATGCTGGGCTGACTTGTGTCCTGGAGACCATCTGAGGCGCACTTCTAATTTGCGACTTGCCGCGTACTGCTGGCGTGGCCAGTTACGACGATCGACCCGGTGGTCATCTCCACTCAGCGCTACCTGCCGTGGAAGAAGAACGGTAATGTGTTTCTACGAAGCCATTCAGCCTAAAACTCCCTTGAAACTGTACCCTTAAGCGCATCTGAGATAAAGATCCTTGCTCTGATCTGATAAAACCACTGAGCTAGACTGTGTAACTGTAGAATGACAGGTTAATCATTCGTGGCGTCCCTACCCATTAAAATTCATTACTGTTTGCTATCATCATAACTGGTAACATACTTTGCATTAGAATAATTGGGAGATTTTTAAAGTACAACTATACTTGTTTGCTTGCATTTAAAGGGCTCATCGTACGTCTGAGCGTTGCTTAGAAGATTGCACAACCTCTTGCTTATTAACGTAATGGTAAATACGCTCAGATTTGTAGATGCCATTGTAAAAATCTTTATTAAAATGTCTTTTTTTGACCGTTTCAAATCCCAAAATCATCCAATTCTCATGTGAATAATTTATATTTTTATATTCAATTATAGTACACTGTATAGCGTAAAATATTAAGAATTAATTAATAATTCTCTCCCCCCCCCCCCCCCCTACTGATACACTACAACGTACTACTCCTTCCCAAGCTTCATCACCAAAATACGCCATGCACATTATTCTAGTCCCTCACTCCCCTTCCCACGAATTAAAACTCATCTACTCCTTTATGTCTGAGATAAAATGATAATTTTTATCATGATCCTCTCTTTCCTTCCAAACGCTACTTCTAAATCTTCCACCAGTATTTATTCAGACCTGGTCGCCTGCATATACCTAGCACATTAATCCAACACAGTTCACCCAAGTTCTGCCATATAATGACGCCAACATTTAACAGCCTCAAGGAAATTCCAAGAGAAAGCATTTTTACGCCCGTGCAGAAGATACTACAAGAAGTCTGGCATGATTACCCTTTAGCAGGCGATAACAGTAAATTATCAAATGGATAGTGAGCTTTTGGTGATAATGATTCATTTGATCAATGAAAGAGGATAGAGTTACTATGATAGAATTATACATTAAATCTGTTATTAATCCCAATCCTAATTGTGATGGATTCATGTTTCAGATTTGCTTCTTGGAATTGACTGGCTTATATAAAGTAGTATTTATGCAAGAATCAAATAAGTGTGACACACGTCTTGGGATTGACTGGCTTATGTAATATAGCATTGATGGGAGGATCTAATAAGTGTGACACACTCGAAGATGATTGATTATCTTTCAGTATGTCACATAACATTTGGTCTCACAAAATGTCTAATTCCCGTTCACAGACTCATATAAATTTAATGAATCAAGGAATCCAGCAAAGAAATTCATTATTTTTTATAATACAACTTTTACAATCTGGACCCCTAGGGCCGTGTTAAACGGGCATGCAAGGCGTGAGCCACGTACAAGTGACACAGTATGGAGGGCAGCAAACATTTAAAAACAACCCCGATTTCTGATTAATGTTACTTAAGCAAACTCATCACTTTGACGCAACGAAGCCAAGGTTACCGATAACTAACACTACATTATTAGATATAGTAGGAAAGGGTTAGAGGAAAAGAAAGTCTTGCTGATAGATAGTAGTCATGGAAGAGGTGTGGGAAAATTTGTGCAGGAAAATTAGGATCATATTTTCAGGTCGTGAGTGTTTTTAAACATAGTAGTAGTCTTTCTCAGATGGTAGAGAGTGTAGATTCTTTATGTAAGGATTTCACATATTAGGATCATGTAGTGATAGTGGAGGTGAGGGAAATAATCTAGACAGGAATGATAGTTATGGTGTTAGAGATGACCTGTAGAAAGTAGTAAAAGTAACGTGTCACACTTTGGTCAGTATGATGTAGTGTTAAAGTGTAAAGAATGGAACCCTGCACAGACGGTCACTCAATGCGATTTAAGCAACGTGCAGTCATTGAATTCTTGACAGCAGAATATGTCACCCCAAAGGAGATTCATCAAAAAATGCAAGCTGTTTATGGTGATTGTGCCGATGTGAGTACTGTACGTCGCTGGGCGAGTAAGTTTAAGTATGTTGAGGTGGGAACATCTGACTTGCGTGAGAAACAAAGAGTGGACGTCCTGTGACAGCAACCACCGATTTCCACAAGCAAAAGGTTGACAGACTGATTCAGGACGATCGTCGTACCACTCAGAGAGAAATTGCAAGCATAATCGGTATTTCACAACAACGTGTGCCACATTATTGCTTTGCTTGGCTATCAGAAGATCTGTACACGATGGGTACCTCGGATGCTGACGCCTGAAATGATAGCGAAAAGAGTTAAAATTTGCCAGGAACTCCTCTAGCGTTACGAGATTGAAGGTGATTCCTTTCTTCATTCAATTGTGACAGGAGATGAAACATGGGTATGCCATTACGATCCGGAGACGAAACGTCAGTCTATGGAATATCGACACAAAGACTAGCCCCAGAAAAATAAATTCAAAACCCAGCCTTTAGCTGGAAAAATCGTGGCAATAGTGTTCTGGGACACAGGTGGTGTTATCCATGTTGATGTCCTTGAACGTGGGGCAATAAATTCAGAGCGTTACATCACAACGCTGCGAACTTTGAAACGACTGCTAACAAGGTTCTGAAAGGAGAAGGGAAATGTCTTCCTGCAGCATGACAATGCCAGACCACACACTTCAGGTGGCACCACAGCAGAATTTCAGAGACTGAATCTCACCACCGTACGGCATCCTCCATACAGTTCAGATTTGCCACCGTCTGACTTCCATCTGTTCCCGATAATGAAAGATCTGCTGGGACATCATTATGCTTCTAATGAAGACGCGAGAGAACTGTGAGACTGTGGTTGCGGAAACTGAGTGTCGAATTCTTCCGTGACGGCTTCAAGAAACTGGTTCATCGTTGGCTGAAATGTATCAAATTGTCTGGTGATTATATGGAAAAGTGAATATTGGTAATTAAAAAAGTAATTTCTGTAATTGATTTATTAAAATATTCCCATTCAGTCCCGAGTTATGACCTTGGAGGAATTATTTATCATTCAACCCTCGTAGTTCAATTATTGTTTAATTCCATGTTGGTAAACCTGCGAGCCTAATGTGCGTGTTATTCCTCTCGTTATAACTTAGTCGGATATGCGGACGTAGATATGTTTGGCATCTAATGAATAAATACTCTCATTCAATACTTTTTGCTGGTGTTCCCAAATCATTAATCAGTCGTTAGAGTAAGTTACCCAGTTGTTTCAGGTACAAATGTATATGATGTAAGTAAAATGTCCCTAAGGTAAGAAGTTCATAGTTTTATCTATTTGTTAAGAGTAAACTTTGCTATAAATGATTACAAATCAACGCATTTGGCAATTCTGCTTTACTTAAACTCGCCTGGTGTTAGACTGACTATTTAAAGTAATTATATAGAGGAAATAATCTGCCCACTTGATAGCTGCTCAATTTAATAATATCATAAAACTGCCACGAAGTAAACCACCACTACAATCACGGTCAATCCTTTCATATTTGATAGCCTGATAGACACTGCTCTCGTGAGAGCATTCCTGGGGATAATGGTATCAGGACAGCCCTTTTTTAAGAATAGGGTCAAGTACCAGTATTCATTTGATCAACATTTTGAAACCTGTGAAACATGACTAAATTTCAATAGTAAAACTTTCATTATAATAACTGTATACAGAGCACCCTATACATGCTTCACCGTTTTTCTTAACCAATTTTAACGGTTATTAAGATTTCTAAGCGGTAAAAGTATCTACATATTCTTGTATGGCGATTTTACAGTAGATCATTTAAATAACTTACCCCATAAAGCCATGTTGGAATCATTAGTTAAATCATTCAATCTAACTCAGATAGTTAATTTTCCCACTATAACAATGAATAATAGTTACTTAGCTATAGATATTGTTTCCCCAGATACCTCAAAATTCAGTTATACGATCAAGCCGTCTATCAACGGACTTTCGGATCATGATGTGCCGTTATTAACCATCAACTCTTTAATAGGAACTAGCTCCAAGAGTAATGCTTTTAAACTTCAGCGAGTAATAAATGATGACTCTGTTAGCTGTTTTAGGAAGTGCCTTAGTACTACAAACTGGGAACATGTTTACAGCGCACAAGGTATGAATGAAAATTACAATACCTATTAGCATTACATTAAATTACTTCCAAACTTGATTCCTTATGAATGGTTGTTATACTACTCAATAAGAACAAAAATCATGGTTATAGTGGGTATTAGGTCATAATGCATTTGTGAAAGGAAGTTATATATTGCCTCGATAAATAGTCACAATATTAAGATTAATACACATTACAAGCACTGCTACAAAACACTGAATAAGTTTATTAAAGAATCTAAAATATGTCCTGCAAACGTAAAATTCTTGACTCTGAAAACAAAATTAAGAAAATATGAAAAAAATGAAACAGGGAAAAAAAATCAGGACAGTAATAACATTAATATAAAAAATTAATATAATCTAATTTTTCAGTTGCTGATATGTTTGATAAAGGGTTTTTTATCTCTTGCCGATAAATTGACTACAAATAGTTCAATGACACATAGTATGGATTTCATCAATACCGGCTTTTTTTGAAAAACAAAAAAAAATGGATACTATGTCTGTATATTTAGCTACTTCAGAAGAAATAAGAAAAGTTATCATGTTTGTTAAGAACAAATATTTGAGTGGTTATGATGTGATTTCCAGAAAATTAAACTGTCCCCTATAGAATTAAGTAATATATTAAGTTATCTGTTTAATATATCTTTACATGAGGGTACCATTCTAGAAAGGATTAAGTGTGCTGTAGTTAAACCACTCTATACAAAGGGGAATAAGTCAGTTGTATCGAATTAACGTCCTCTTTCATTACAAACAACCTTCTCCAAAGTTTTTGAGAAAGCAATACACAACAGAATTTTGAAACACCTTAAAAATAATAGTATTCTAACTAAATCACAATTCGGTTTTCAAAACGGCCATTCAAAAGGACAAGTTATATTTGCGTTCACTGACAATATTTTAGAAGGAATAAATGATAAAGTAATGCCCGTAGGAATTTTCTGTAACTTGTCTAAAGCGTTTGACTGTGTTGACCATGGAATTCTGATACAAAAATTAAAATATTAAGGTATAGATGGTATTTTTAATAAATGGCTTAGTTTTTATCTTCTGTATAGAAAACAGAAAGTATCACTGAAACATTTTAATGCTGCATTATGTGGTCCTCTGTTTTCTAAGTGGAGATTTATGAGATGTAAATTTCCTAGAGTTTATATTTGTGCAACTGTTTTTTTTAATATATATAAATAATTTACCCTATGATATATCTAAAAACTCAAAATTTGTCCAATTTACAGATGACACAAACATAAGAATTAAAAATATTCCATATTTCTCTACCAAATATATTTGAAAATTATGTCTTTGACCTTATTAATAAATGGTTTACAACTAATGGCTTGTCTTTAAACTTCGATAAAACTCAATATATGTAACTAGCATTTACCCGCTGCTTTGTACGCGCAGATCTTGAAGTGTGTAGAAATGCCGGTAGTCTGCCTCTTTCTCCACCAATCCGAAACTAGTACTATCCTATTGAAATTTGAAGTATCTCCCTCCACAAAATGTCCTCTTCACGTTTTACACTCTCCTCCTTCGGAAAAATTGCCACATGTTATGTTCAAAATACCGAAATATGAGACTCTGAGAAACTGCGTAATGTTTCCAGCACTGTAAAAATGACACAAAAATTATCGGAACAGGGATCATATCAACCTAAAGAGTCTCGTTTTTTCATAGGGTTCGTGGTTAGGTTGAAATTCGGCCTAGACCAAGAAAAATAATGTTTGGGAAAATCGTTTTGTGCCATCCATCTAAATAATTGGGTATTTGTTTACAACGGAAGCAATGTATTGTCTCTGATAAAAGAATCAAAACGATAGAGGATTGTAAACAGTTGCAGGGTGATCTGGACAGGATATCTAATTGGGTTGGTAAACATGGAATGAAGATAAATGCAAAGAAGAGTCAGCTTATTAGATACACAAATAAAAAATAAAAGGTTAATTATGAATATAAGGTGGGGAAAGAATTGCTTGCTGAAGACTTGAAATGTAAATATCTTGGCATTACTTTTGATAACAAGCTTAACTGGGCAGGACACATAGGACAGGTGGTAGAAAAAGGTTTCAAAGTTCTGCATTTATTGGAGAGTGATGAGGGGATGTACGAGAGAAGTCAAGGAATTGGGTTACAAAACTTTGGTCAGATCATTGCTCGAATATGGTAGTGTAGTATGGGACCCTCATTTTATGTATCAAATACAGGAGTTGGAGAGGGTGCAAAAAAGGGCTGCTAGATTTGTTTCTGGAAATTATCGCAGAATGCAATCAGTGACGGATATGATAAAGGAGCTGGAATGGGATTCATTGCAAGACAGGAGGAGGATCAGGAGGGTCATGGGAGTGTACAGGACATATACTGGTGATGAGTCATGGAAAGATATTGCAATAGGTATGAAAAGTAGTACATGGAAGGGAAAAGATGACCATGACCACAAGCTGGCACTCGATTTCAGGCACAAGGGTGTGGGAAGATTCTCTTTTTTAGGTAAGGGTGTCAGGGATTGGAATGAGTTACCAAGAGAAATGATGAATAATTTACCGAAAACTTTGAAAGAATTTAAATATAAAATTTGTAGAGGGCAAATCTAGGTAGGTGCAGGATAGGGGGAAGATGGGTGTGTAGGGAAATTGCCACCGGAGCCTGTGCTCCATTGCAATTAAATTAAATTTAAAAAAATCGCTTGTATTGATTCTAAGACGGCAATCGTTTTTGTAGTTCCTACTACACCTCGGACAAATGTTCTTTATTTGTTAATTTCGTGCGACTTTTTAACACGGAGAGAGGCATAAACGGCAATAAAACATTACAATAAAGGATTTAACCAAGATTTCAATAATTTTCATTTATTTTGCAATGCCATCTAACAGCTGGGCGTGTCTCTCATATTTTGGCATTTTTAATTTGATTTGTGGTAACTTTTCCGAAAAAGGAGAGTGCAAAACGTGAAGAGGATATTATAATGCAGTAGTTAATCCTAATTTCAAATAGTTAGTACCAGTAGTAGGCAGCTTACCACCCCACCCCCCAAAAAAAATGTTTTACCCTTGTTATTTTAGTGTCAAATATTAATGCAAGGAGCAAAATATATAGATTTCATTTTAATTACAAAAAAATCCTTTTTTAGTTATTACTTTAGATGCGGTTTTCATACTGATGTTCAAAAGGTTGTTTTGTAGGACTTATATTTTAACACAGTATAATATATGAAATATAAGAAACTAAAGCTACGTGACACATTATCACTAACATTCCAGTAAGGGCGTACCGAGAATCAATAATCCTTCAGGTCAGAAATTTCCTGAGGACATACCTTTCCATATAAAGTGCATGTTATAGCAAAAATAAATGTATCTAAGATATAACGCTAAACGAGGGTTACTTTCTCCGATAGTAATGGCCGTTAATTGTAAACCATCTACGCCACCAAAGATAGTATTGCAGCAACGAATGTACTAAGGTCAGTCGCAAGATTGTTTAAGGTAGTTCTATCATTACCGGGGCGCCACAATCTGATGATGGATTCTTATAGAACTCGGCAAAAGAAATCTGAAATAAAGATTATATATATGTATATATATATATATATATACAAATATGTATATTGCTTGGTTTTCGAGATATAGCATGTCAAAAATAAGTTATAGGTGTAGTTCCTTGTGCTTTTGGTGGCGTTTCTTCTGGTCCAGGCTGTATTTCAACCTAACAACAACAACTAGGAAGAAAATTAAACACCTATAGAGAATTTCCACCGTGTAGATATAGTGGTTTCGGTGAATTTTTTCTGGTCCATGCCAGATTTCACTCTAACCTCCTCACTTTTGAGATACAATATCTCGAGAACTAAGTGAGATACCAAAAAAATGTATTATTTACTTTCAATTTGTCTCGTCGTGTTACATAGGAATCAATCATAAAATTGAGGCGCCAATTTTTTCTGATTGGATATTGGTTTTGTTTTGACAATATGTTGCTTCGATCAGTTATTCTGCTTCAAAATAGAGATTTACGCGGACTAAAACTACGATCACGATACAGCGAATGTATCAATGCTGATGTGACAGAAAGTATGAAATACGAATGTAATCATTAGTCAAATTAGTGGTTAGGTTGAAATGCAGTCTGGACCAGAATGACAATTGACTCGCTTTGTTAGAACATAAGGCATGATGGATTTATTTTTATTGCTATTTACGTGGTGTGGCATAAAGTTTTAAGGTGCTTAATTGATTTTTAGTTTCACTCGTTCCATGTTGCTGTCGTCATCAACCCAAAGCACGTATGGCGATAAACATTGCATAATCTGGGTAATGAGACATATTTAATAGGAATAACAGTTTATTTTATTGCCCGTGGTTTGAACAGCAGCCAAAATTTGTACACACGTTCCGATATTACTGACGAATATTTTCACTTTATAACCACAAAGCATATATTAATCGAGTAACGTACCTAGAAATATGGAAATTTCCGCACAAGTCATTGTGGGGAAGATGTATTGTTACCTGTTGGTATTTATGGTAGCTGTTTTTCAGACGTCTTTCTTAGAGAAAAAAAACTGATTTTCTTAACCATGATATGTAAAGAAGAAATATTGGCTTATTAATCTACTACGTTTAGTGACCACATAGACATATTCTTCCCGAGACAAACTGTTAACTGTCTACCAGAGATAATATATGTCTACCACCACATAGTAATCTAACGCATTTCGCATATTAACTTACCTGTTGCTATGCAAGTCAATGCTTATTACGTTAATTCGCGTATTCCGTTTATTTTAAGCAATGTGACCCACAAAACTGAGTAACAGAAGTAAAAAAATAAAACTGAATCGAACGTTTTGTGAGATTATTGCGAAAGGAGTGCGCGTCTGAAGTGCATAATGATCGGCAGCCCACAATTTTCAAAATATAAAGGTTTTTAATTGTTGCTCCTTCCCATGGTACATATAAGTTATTAGCAATTTTTCCCAGATTTTGACTGGCACCATCAGCTCTAAAAACTTGAAAACCACATCCTAATTGCTGCAGTACGTATTGCGCTATACCCTTTCCAGTAAAAAGACACACGCAGCTTGCTTACAGATATATAATAGTATAGATTCAGTAATCACATAGAATCACACCAGACATAGACATAAAATTTGTATGCTAATTCATTCAACATGTGGAGAGTGTGAAATATCTACGTTTGTATAATGATCATAATTTAAACTGGAGGGTACATGTCTATAACTTACCGATGCGATTGGGTACAGCCACATTTGCAGTTCGTACAATGTCAGGTATACGTGATCTCCAAATGAGGAAACTAGTTTTTTTTTTTCACTCCTTAATGTCATATGGAATTATATTTTGGGTAGGGTTACCAGACGTCCCCGTTTCACGGGGACAGTCCCCGTATTCAGCTTTCTGTCCCCGGACAGGTTTCGTCCCCGAAATGTCCCCGGAATTTGCTGTTGTCCCCAGAATTTTTTTAATCAAGCCAGAGTTTTTTTTATAAGCCCTGATTTGTTCATTCATTCGTTTAAAGAAAGAAATAGAAAGCGCACTTCCTTCCTTGTACGTGCTTTGGACACAACATCTTTGGAAAATCATATCTTCTTGTTGTTTGCAACAAGTCAGTCTGTGATCCTCTTTGGAATTGGTAGATAGTTCAATAGAGTACTAACAATATGCACTTTTGCGCTACAACTAACTATTGTTACATTTCATTCAGTAGTGCCAAAAGGTTTTGATTTTCGCGTTACCTCTTTGTATTAAGCTTTATTTTATTGGTGTCCGATCCATAAATGATAAATTTCTCTATAGGTATTTTGTCAGTTTTAGCACCTGTCTTGTAGCCAAGCTATATTCTAATTGCTGCATTTGGCGACACTACATTTCCCGGCGTTGTAAACTTTGCTTGTTGTTGAGGTGAAGCCTAATTTCGTACAATTTATTTTGTTTCTGTGTTTTTAGCGTTTTAACGATGTTTTCATCTAAGAAAAGAAAATGTGTGGTTAGTGATGGAATGAGTACAGAAACAGTTCAAGTTATGTTAACTATATTAACAAATTTTTCATGAGGTGTCAAGAATTTTCAGTCAGCTTGGATCCAGACAAGATTTTCGCAAGAAGATTCATTCTTCTAAGAAATACCAATGACAACAAGTTGGAGGTAAAATCAGGTACCATATCATTTCGAATACAAAATATATAACAATGATAAATATGATTATTTTAAGTTAACTCCACTTTTAATCCTATAACTTAAAAAGTGCAAAGCGTCATTAGGAAAAATGCTGAAAGCGTCCCCGGATTTTGGTGAAAAAGTTCTGAAGCGTCCCCGGATTCGGAGAAAAATTCTGGTAACCATAATTTTGGGGTAATTCTGCTCATGGTGGACAAGACATTAACGTGGTTCTCATACCACTGAAGCACGATTCTGTTTTTGTGACAAGAGCAGCTATCCTGCTGGATGATGTCATCGCCATTGTGGAAGAAATGGCGTAATCATTTTTACGTTGCCCACAGCTGTCATGGTGCCTTGAATCACTACCACTGGTCCCATAGCAGCCCTGAAAACTGACTCCCATAGAAAAATGTTCCCCCATTGGCCTGCATCCATAGTGCATTACAGTTTATGAGTAGCCGTTCGCCTAGAAGATGGAAAATCTGGATATGACCATCGTTAACCTCATACCCACTGCTATCGTAATTGATGATGTCGTTGGGGCAACATGGGTACATGTAGAGGCCGTAAGCTGCAGAGCTCCATGTGCGCTGGACGATGCGTCACAAACAATTGAGCCACGTCGGCATTGTATTCTGCCGTCAGATCTGTGAAAAATTTTACAACTTATCCTTCTTTACAAAGTAGGCAAAGGAGCGACCTACATGTTCTGTGGTAAGGGCTGGACGTCCAACACCTTTTCGCCCACTCGATGCATAGCTATCCTAAAAACAATTTTCCGGTGCTGGATCTAGGTAGGGGTTGTCAAACCGTGCGCTTAACTGGGCGGCAACTACAGGGGAGCGGAAAAAATCGTGTTTGAAGGGCGGCAAGTCACGGCGACGATTATTTTTAGCTCCACTACTGGCGATAGTAGGGGCGGCGGCGACACATGGCGTGGCGGCAATTGGGGAGGCAAAATAATGTTCGAACAAGCTGAAATTTCACAGTTTTCGCCCCGGTTCGGAAAATTTCTAGGTCCGCTACTGCCTTTCTATTGATGCTCATTACGGTAGCACGCTAACAGCCGACCAGTCACGACATTTCTGAGACACTCGTTCCTAGGTGCCGTCACATAACAATCTGCCCTTAGACATAGTTAATTATGTCAGTTGATTCCCCGATTTGCCAAACATATAATCGTTAGAATTCGTCTCTGCTCTTTTTAAACATTTTTCTCGCCACATGACGTACCAATAACTTAACCAAACGGTTCTCAATCGTAGTCATAATGTTTTTCCTCATCAGTGTAGTTATTAAATGATTAATGTCACAGAAAGGAAAGCTCCAGTGCAATCTATTAATCAACTTCAGAGATTAACCTTAAGAATAAGGTTAATCTTATGTTGGAATTTACGCCACGATGGCAATTTCTCTAAATACCTATGTTTGTGTACGTGAATTCTTTCACTGTTTTGGTACATGCATCACCCAGTCTCCTGATAATTTATTCCATTGCCCGACTCCCTTATCTGAAATTGAACAATTCCTCTTCTTCATTCCCGAAACCAATAGCTGGTTTAAATCATGGTCATCTATTCCTTTCCATTGAATGATCTTAATTATTCTCCCAGTATCTATTAAGCCTCATCGCCAAATTATCCCTTACATTAATCCATTTGACTCATATAATTACGCGTTTCAGAAAATAACTCCAGCTGCTCTCCTTTGCACTAGAGGTGGGCAAAGTGACTCATTAAAAAGAGCAGTTTTCATTTTATCACTCCACGAAAAGAACTAGTTCTTTTGAACGGTTCACTAGCTCAGTTTTATTTGAGACCTTTTTTTTTAGGTCTCAGCCCTCAGAACCCGGTTACACCCATCCTTTTCGATGAAATACCCCTCTTAAATCGACTTTGATGCAATTAGTAGACCTGTTTTTTTTTTCTTTTTTTTTCTCTCCACAGTCCACAAAACCCACGTGAACAAGCTCTTCTTGATCTCACCTAGAAGAACTACCGTTCACTTTTAGTGAGCGACTGCTCACTCGCTCTTTTAAAAAGAATTGCTCTATAGAACTGATTTACTCGCGAACGACCCACCTCTACTTTGCACATCCTCCAAATCCTTAAATTTACAACGATAATGGTGCGTCATACTTTAGCACCAAGGTGTCGAATCTCAGCTTCCTTGTTGCTCTTGTACATACCATCATCGCCATCTCTAATAAATGGAGGGCTTTAAAAAACTCTTTAGCCACCTCCACATTGTCAAGCACAACTCAGTCTATTACCAAACGAGTGGCTATCATATTTACACTATTGCTTTTACCAACGATTTTCTTTCTTCTATATATTCACTTCTGCAGTGTATCTAATAAGCTCTATCTTTTTGGAGTTTATTTTCATCCATGTTTTGTAACATTATAACTAACCCCCATTAATTTATTATTATCATTGCTGATTTATGTAGAACTAGATAACCCGTGCGAAAAATTTTCGAATAAAATAGGACGAATAGTGAGGTTGAATGCTTATAATATAATGAAAAGTAGAACCGCACTGTTGTAGCAAATATTTTTTTGTTTAGTGTAACAGGTGTAAAATACTTACAACATATTACAAAACAGAAAAAATTAAAATACAGTGTTTGTACGAAAAAATGTCACTGACCTTAACAGAATACAACCAACCTGAACAAAATGCACACAGCATATCAACAACATCTCTGTGATATGCTCTGTGAATTGTAAATCAAAACAAAAATGTTTCCATAACAGAAAAAAATATGCGAAAAAAAAATAGTTTACTGACATCTCTGTGAAATCTACTACTGCAATCTAGGGACTTGGCTCTGAACAGTCTCATACGCGCAGGCACTTTAAGTACCAAATTTCGAAAAAAATTCATTCTTAATTTATGATTATGATTTTACCTAGACCTTAATCTTAAAAACGATGGGTCATCTAGGTATGGTATGAAGGGAGATAATTGGCTCGTGACAGAAAAATGCGTTGTAGAAATATTAATACTTTTTCCTTTTAAGGGTAGAATTTAAAAAAAATTCCTTTATTAAAACTGAAGACCTTACGAAGGCCTCAGTCATTTAAATGATACCTCGTTTACCAATTTTGTTTAATTATCAAGGGAGATAAATGACTGGGGACACAAAAAACGCAATTTAGAAATACTGATATTTTTGCCCTTTAAGGGTTGTGGTATGACACAGTCATCCCCCAATGAACATTAATAGCCATAATTAATATTCAATTTTTATTATATTTGTTTATTAAAAATGTAAATTGTAGGGCTAATCGATACGTAAATAATTATGTATTAAGCCTGGGTGGCCAAATTTATTATTATATAACTTAATTCATTGCAAGTTTGCTATTAAGAAAGTATTAAATGTGGAAAATGTTAGAACTCAGTGGCAGTGTTGAGCATTCTAATAAACGGACAATGCTGAATGCCGGCGACAATATGGCGCCCTGGCCCACAATGGAACGGCCAGCGGAGAATGGCAGATACAGTAACCTGGAGAGGCCAACGTCCCCCAGCTCTCCGCTTGAGGGGTGCAAGGTCAGGGAAACGTGCGCGAAACGAGTGACGAATACTAGCTACGGCACGAAACACATGATTGTGGGCTACGTCACCAATCGTGCATGGCTACAGGGTTCACATTTGTTAATCAAAGGCTTCTGTTCCATGTATGGAGAGAGGGAAGCTGGCTTTCCGTGGCGGGAGCAGCGGACGCCATGAGAGAGGACTTGCTGTTCAGACGAGCTGAAGTGCAGACGTGTCGTCCGACACACTCTCCTAGCTGTTGTCCCGCGCCTGGAGGTAGACGCTTTCTGGCTCAGATGTGGCCGGGAACAAGTTGTTTCACCCGGTAGAGGCCATCAGCAGATGCACTAGCGCGGATGGGTCGGCAAATTTGCATTCAACAGTGACACAGCGTGTCACACTTCGTCGAGCAGATGCGACAACGGTAAAGTACCAATGCAAAGTTCCATGGTTCCATAGGGTTTTAACGAGGCTTACAAACCCGTAAGTGACTTCTGAGGTTAGACTCTCAGCTCTCATCACGACAACAATTACTGAGCTAACCAACTTTCCATGTTCATTAACTTCAAATTTTAAGTATCTTGCTCATTATAACTAATTCAAATGATGCTTTTTACTTTAAATGGCGCCCCTGGGATTATTTTGTAAATGTTAACTTTAATTTGTTGGCCTGCGACGCCACTTTAATGTATATTGACTTTGCAAAATCTTTGAAATATTTAAAATCTGTTCATGTTTGCATTTATCCGGCAAATTATAAACGCCAGGTATTGCTTGTTTATTGTCTTTGGTTATATTGTGTTTAACGTAACGTTAAATATGCCCGGCCTTGTATAAGCCAGAAGACAGAATAAATTGAATATTATTTTGTGTAACTTAAATTCTTGCAGCATTCGAGTTTCGAGTTCACCTATTAACCAAATTAGAAAATTGATATTCATATTCCCGAGATAAATTTCACAATTTCCCGCACCCTCCTTCTTATAACATTCCATTACAGGGTTCAATTCAGAAAATTCCTTTCTTAAAATATAAATTTGACCACAGAGGAGACCTTAATCTTTAGAATGATACCTCATTTATGTATTTCGGTTATTTATTAATGGAGATAAATGACTCGTGACAAAAAATGCGTTGAAGAACTATTGATACTTTTTCCCTTTAAGGGTTGAATTCCAAAAAATTTCATTCTTAATATATGATTTCACCAAATCGGAGACATTAATCTTCACAATCCTACTTCATTTATTGATTTCGGTTAGATATCAAAGGAGACAAATGACTCGAGACTCAAAAAATGCATTTGAGAAATATTGATATTTTTGCCCTTTAAGGGTCGAATTAATAAAAATTCCTTTCTTAAAATATAATGCTACCACGGCGAAGACCTTAATCTTTAATATGATACTTCATTTATCTATATCAGTTAGGTATAAAGGAAGATAAATAGCTCGTGACACAAGAATGCATTGTAGAATCATTAATATTTTTTCCCTTTAAGGGTTGAATTGCAAAAAAAAAAAATCTTTCTTAATATATGACGACACCAAAGCTGAGACATTGCTCTTCATAATCCTAATTCATTAATCGATTTCGATTAGATATCCAAGGAGATAAAAGGCTCGAGACACAAAAAAAGGATTTTAGAAATATTGACATTTTTGCCCTTTAAGGGTCAAATTACGAAAAATTCCTTTCTTAAAATACAATATTTATCTATATCGGTTAGATATGAAGGGAGATAAATTGCTTGTGACACAAAAACGCGTTGTAGAAATTTTAATACTTCTGCCCTTTAAAGGTCGAATTCTGAAAAATTCATGTCTTCATAGATGATGTCACCAAAGCGGAAATATAATCTTTAACACTTCATTAAATGATTTCAGATACGTATCCAGGAAAGTAAATGACTTGTAACACAAAAAACAGCATTTTAGAAATATTGACGTTTTTGCCCTTTAAGGTTGGAATTCCGAAAAATTCATTTCTTAAAATATGATCTTACCACGGTGGAAACATTAATCTTTAATATGATACCTCGTTTATCTATATCGGTTAGATAGGAAGGGAGATAAATGGCTCGTGACACAAAAACGCTTTGCAGAAATATTAATAGTTTTGCCCTTTAAGTGTCGAATTCCAAAAAATTCCTGTCTTAATATATGATGCTACCAAAGCGGAGATCTTAATATTTAGAATGATACTGCAATAAACGAATTCAGATTGGTATTCACGGTGATAAATGACTCATAACACAAAAAACAGCATTTTAGAAATATTGACATTTTTGCCCTTTAAGGCTCGAATTCCGAAAAAGTCCTTTCTTAAAGTATGATTTGACCAAAGTGGCGATCATTCGCTTTAATATGACAGCTCATTCATTGATTTCGGATAAGTATGAAGGGAGATAATGGTTTGTGAAAAAAATAACTTATAGAAATAATATATATGATTTATTAATTATAACTATAGTGGAAACTTGCATTGATTTGTAATAATGTTGGGTTTCCACAGACTGTAGTTTGTGTAGTAAAAGGGGTAACATAGTGCTATAATATTTAAAGGCGGGTTTACACGGATCACTTTTTACAATCACTCCGGAAGAATCACTTGTACTGAAAGGAAAATGAACTGTGATCATCCAAGATGATGGATGAGAGAAGTTGGCTCAGGTTCAACTTTTCGTTCACTTTCGGTGTTTCACTCGGATGAATCATCAAGAGTGACGCGTGTGAATAGTCAAAATATCAAAATGAAACATCTTCCTGGATTGGTCGCAATTGTTTGTTTCTGATTGTTGTTGTTTTGAACATATAATGGTTTTTAAATGGAAAGAAGAAACATTTCTTTATTTATAAAATCTTTCCATTACAATAAGTGTTTATAGAACACAAAATTTGAAAGTTATAAAAATAAAAATATAAGGAATAGGGCTACGGAGGAAATGATTAAAGATTTGAATATCCCATTTTTGACAATAGAAGACAAGTAAGTACAAAATTAAAACTATCCGCACCAGGTGTTCAAACGAATTAACTTAAGTTTTAAAACTACAAAAATGTGGTATAAATTGTGCTTCTAGGTGATGTGAATGTGTTTCAAAGCAGTTACCAGCAGCAAGAATCCTGGCAGTAGTTTTTAACTCGTTTGATCGGAAGACATTTTCTCATTACAGTCCTGTCTTGTAATTAGTGGTGAGCTTCTTGATAGGAAATCTTTGTGGTTCATACATTCGAAGATGATTTCTAAATGTCATTTTGTCTGCCGATGCCCATCTACCACGACGCAAGCACCAATTTCTCGTCTACCAAGTTCTCTTTATTTCAGTTAACTTTCTGCATGGTGTAACTTTTAATTCCTTTCGTGAGGTTACTGAAAATTAAATCCACTCCAACATGCGCAAGTTTCTTTGTTGCCATCTTGTAGTGAATTGAATGGTTCATTTGTGATGATACATGTACCTTCACTTTCACTGCGAGTGATTCGTCCTGGCTGATTAGGAAAAGTGAACCGTGTAAACCATGGAGGAAGGAAGGTAGATGAGACGAAATAACGCTAAATCTGTGTAACTTGATACAAAAACTTGTCTCCTTCTACGCATGCACGGCGGCCATATGAATCACGCCAAAACATTGGGCTATTTGCACTGTGTATGCTGCTGTGAACATTTCATTTTCTAATATTTCAAAGCTTTTTTAAAATGCCAAGTTGTGTTGCATACGGTTGCACAAACAGACAAGATAGGAAACAACCTGGAATAACGTTTCGTAACTAAATCACATTGTAATAATTGTTCTTGAAGTGTTTGATAGATAACTACAAGATTAGAGCCTATCGATATAAATTTATTCATTGCTCTCAATAGGGTGATATCGTTCTCAAATGTTTGTTTGTGTAGTGTAGATTAGTGGTCCGCAACCTTTTCCCACTCGCGGCACACCATAAGGGTATCCATAAATCTCGCGGCACACCTTACCGGTCGGGCGGCAGTTTTGTGTTATTATTAAAGTAAATAATTGTACACATACCTTCAATTGACATTTGTGCCTCCTTAACTGCACATAGATGGGTGATTCATGGAGAAATTTCCTCATCAACGGATTTGAGTCTTTCTCTCTTGGATGTTTTAAACTCAGTCAACGTCGAGAAGCCCAATTCCCATAAATATGTAGTTTGAAATGACAATAACACATTTACTGCAATGTCGGACATAGCCGGATATTCATTCCTTATTGTTTGCCAAAATGTATCTAAAGAAATATCAAGTTTCTGTCAGCTTTTAAATCTGCGAGTTCCCCTTGAATATTAATTGGAAGTTGTTCCAAATTTGCAACGAATGGATCTACAACCCAGTTGAAATCTTCAAAGCATTCCTTAAAGAAATGTTTGAATCTGCCGCAGGGCTTCTAAATGTTCTATAACTAAGCACATCACCATTTTATTACCGTTATCAAGTGACCATACAGTTTGGACCATCTCACATGACCCATTTTCAATCCTCTGTAAGCACAAATCCAGCTTATTTTCAAATCCTTTAATCTTATCCATACTAATGAGAATATTTTCGTTCCCACCTTGCATTTTGACGTTCAGCTCATTCGAGTGTACGAAAACATAGAAGGATATGCCAACTTATATACCCATTCACCATTTGCGAATCAATCGGCGTGCTTATGTCTTCCAACATTAAAAAATGCCAGGACGTATTCTCAAAGTTCATATATTGGTATAACCATCTTTCCTCGTTCATCTGCGTGTTTTTGATTTTCTCGTACATATCGTCTTCAATATCACGAGACATATCGATAACTCGGCGATTGATTGTGTAAGCAGAAAGAGTAATTTTTGAAATTTCACTAGCAGATTCTAAACCCAGAACTATTCTCACCATCTCTTTACAAACAGGTTTTAAAAGCGTTTCAATCATTGTATGTGGTTTCTGGGTCTTTACGAAGTTCGGTTGCCTTATAACTTAGCTTCTTGCACTTCTTCCGAAACACGTGCTGTAGCGGTCATGAACGTTCACTGTTTTTTACTTATTTTTCAACAACCGACGAAAATAACTGACAGGGAAGAATGTTTTGTTAACAAATGTCGTTTCAATTTATTGGGGATAGCAGCGGTACTGAGGTTTTCACAACAAACGATATACTCGGGAATTGAAGAGATTATTTGACCACATGAAAAAAAAAAAAAAAAAAAAAAAAAAAAAAAAAAAAAAAAACCAGACGATAAGTAATAGGCTATTTGCCAGTATTAAAAAAATATTATAAACTGAATTCATTCTCGTAGATTAAACCTTCAGGAAGCTAATTTTTTCAATTTTGAAAAGAAAAGTGGATTATTTTTAATTAAAAAAAAGATAAATAAAAATTGTACTTTTCTTACCTCTGTTCACGTGGCAGAAAACGCTCTAGGATTGGTGGTCGCTTGAGTGACGTCACACGTCTGTAAACGCTGTGGTTGGGAATGGAGCGTTTCCTATTATCCAAGTTTTCAACTATTTTTATTGTTTGATGCTGGTCATTTCTTGTTATTAATGAAATTTCATTTTTGAATACAAAATTGAGAACAATTTGTAAAAGTCTACAGCGGAAAAATATCGAAAATAGACGCCTTATTTGTGGGGCAAGCTATACAAAAAAAACTGACTTTTATTCTGCTAAGCTTAAAAATGTAACAGCTTCAATTTGAGACTCATTTATATTTAAATTGAAAGTTAGAGATTGTTTTGCGTTAGCAAACCATAAGTCGAAAAATTCACTACGCGAAATTTGTGCAGTCATGCTCAAAACAAAGAAAAGTTATATAGGTGCTGCAAATATGTGCAAACAAATGAGGGTATTTCTTGTAGCTAATAAGCAGCTCTTTCAAATAAATATAATAAGAGATTGGTATAATGAATTAAAACTCAACATGAAATTGGCTCAGTAGTTTTTTTTTTTTTTAATTAAAAATAATCTCGCTATGTTTTAATGATGC